>CM056996.1:77518485-78718485 GCA_029891345.1 Dryococelus australis
ACGTTGGGTCTCCTGATGGACCTTATAACTAGAGTGTACTTGAAACTACCTGAATATTAGTTGCTCAGAGACTGACTCAGATCTACCCTCCACTTTATATATAAATATAACTTTAATTATTAATGCTTAGGCCGATACACCATGGCATACATTTTCGCAGTGAAACTGTTTTACCAAAACATTACATTTTCATGTTTACTCCTCGTGCATAATTTGTTGCAATTATAGAAAAAAGGTATCTGAATTTCATAACAATGTTAACCTTGGGGTCTAATAACAAGTGTTTGGTGAGAAAAATGTATGTTCCACGAACTAAAGACCAGTTTTTTTCCACTCCAGGAAAAAAATTCATGTAAAATCGGAAATTATTGCTGTAACTGCGATGGTTATTGTATTTTCATAATGTAAAAATGTATTTATTCCGTCAGAAATTTCTATAAAATGAGAATTCCTAATACATATATAGGATAAATTCAAAGTCATAAGAGTAAACAGTAAGTCAAAAATCGCTCGAGTAATGTAACTTCGATTATACGCACCCTTAAAACATACTTGGATAGTGGATTTGGAAAAAAAATTTCCTTTACGAAATGTTTGGGATTTTTTTTTTTAATACAGTGATTACGGCACTATAATAATTAATTAGAAGTAAGAAGATATCATCCATATTTGCCGCCACTCGCCTCCTAAGGTCAGGCACACAGTCGAATTGTATCAAATTGATTTCTGCAAGAATGCTTGGAAAAATAGGAGATGCTCTAACTACCGCTGTATAATCGAAACCCAGTACTGTAGTTATCGCCCTTCTTGCGACGATAAAAAGGCTAACTCGAATATGGTGGACTAGCAAAGTAACTAGTTGGGAAAATGAAAACTATTCTGGTAAAGTAATTGTCTTTTTTGTGTCAACTTGTAACCGGGCAGTGTCATTCAAATGCAAAGGTCATCGTGCATTTGTATTGTTATAAAATAAGAGTAAAATAACTTCAAGTGGCAAAGTTTATCCTTGAGCTACAGTAGAAACTGCTTTATAATTAAGACTAATAGTGGAGGACCGACATGAAAGTGAAAGAATTGGATGCTGAACATTTATATGCATTTTTTTGTTGAATAATGCTGCGCCGTGTCGAGGGAGATGACATTTCGATTTATTATTTTATTTTCTTGCCAAGCGCTAACCCATTAAAGGGTCCGCCCCTTAAAAGATTTTCTATATGTATAGGCAGTATGTACTTTTTCGTAAAACTTAAATTTTAAAAATTCCTTGCAAACAAGCTATACATGTTATGGAGACATCTCCGCTGTAGGAAATCTCTCCTAAAAAATTCGTGAAGAAAAATTTTGTTTGAAACGTTGCACTGAGGCCAAATTTCCTTAACATGAGATTTCCTATTTATTTTTCACTGCAGCCAGCCGGGACGCAGTGGCCTTAAAAGTGAGAGTTCAGAAAAGCAAGGGCACGCAAACAGTAGCCGTTACGAGGAACGATACGATACTGTATCCGTGGAATTGTCTCTCTCTCGCTCTGTCTCACGCACTCTCTTTCTTCTAATCTTCTTCTCACCCTCTCATCGGAACCAGACAGGGACAGCGATGGAAGCAGTGCCACCCAGAAGTGGATTTACATGAAGGGCTCAGTTGGCTGTAGCCCAGGGCGACAAAATCTGAAGGGCGACAAACCCACATAAGTTTAAAATTTGGAAAAGCAACAATTTTCTGTTTTAAAAAATTGTTTGCATGATTTATTTCTCAGTTATTTTACAAGTAAAACACGTTTGTGTAACATCTCTCTACCTTTGGGGTGGATGCGCAAAACCTGTCTTCCAATTCTCCCCTTATAAGATTTCTTTGTCTCTTGTTCTGTGAACATGATACTTCGTGTCGCCTAGCCGCCGTATGTGAAATATATGCATAGTGTTTAGTCTGGAGTTTAAACATGGCGCATCTTGAAGGTAAGATGTGCTGCGATTACTAGCGCTGTGGGTGTCAGTGGACTGAAAGGGAAGAGGCGGCAGAATTCGTGTAGCAACTTAGAAGCAGGAAAATACGCCTCTGGACTGCCACTCGACTATTTGGTCCAATTGTCATGGTACTGATCTGGCGGGAATAAGTCTCCAAACTCTATTAGCTGCGGGACGGGAATATTTTAAGCGTGAAGAATTTACCTCCCGGTCCCCACACAGTGTGTTGTGATGTAGTAGTACATTTTTACTGCAGAAGACAATAAGGAAATTCCCGCATATTCACATGTCTCGAACCACTGTTCCAACACCCTGCTACAAGCCTAGGTTTCCCAGTGTGGAAACTGTCGATGATGACATGGCCAACCAGTCAGTCTCGTGATTAAGTGCTGTACAATCCTTTCTTTGGCATTTATCTGGAGGCTCAGTATGAGACCTCGGGAGCAGTGGCGGCTGGTGAATTTGTAAACTGGGAGGGCTGTAGCGATCCTAACTCATATTACAAATATCATTTTTTAAATAGGCACAGTGATATATTGCGTACGACAGGCTTAAGTAAGTGTAGCTTATGTAGCTAAATACAAAAAAAAATAAGTGTGGTTGTTTGAGAAAAATGCATCATCGCCCGATTTGCAATGGTCAACATACTGTGGCCGCTGGTTCAGATCTAATCACATCACAGGTATGTATTTGTTTTAAGTTTGTTTAGGTTATATGCCTTCCAACCAGTGCCTACATAGTGTGGTACATTATACGAGACGACGAGATATATTATAATACCAATTTTACCATACTAATGATAACTTAAATATACTAAAACAAATATTTTTAAAACCAAATACTAATTTACATGACCTACAGTACATACAAAACTCCTGTCAAATTTAAATTAGAGGATGAAAGTGACGTATCTTAATTATATTTGTAAAAAAAATCATTTCGTCAACCTGTACGCGCTATCTAACTGGCAATGTATATTCACCTTACCAAGCAATGAAAATTTTATAGCATTTCTTATATGTTGCGGACATGATTTATGTCTTTTAACTTTGTCTCCCAAATGTTTTAAATCTTTTACCCTATTGACAGTCCACGCAAGATTATATTTCATGACCAAAAAAAAATTAAACAAAACAACACATTTCCAACTTCACACCCGCATAGCTAGTCCGCGAATATGTATGTACTTACGTCGAATTTTCTCGTATATGAATCACTTACTACCTTGTCTTTGTTGTTGATTTATATTTAACTGTGGCCTTGTTGGTCCCAGATAATGTAGCTCTAGTTTATTCTCATAATTGAACATCTTTGTCGTAATAAGGTTTAAAATGTTACTCGCCGAATTAACAATTATTTACATGTTTACACAACATTACATTAATAACCATTCAACCCTGCTTCTGACCGATGCTCATAGCTCAACATTAATTAACAACAAACTTATTCAGAGTAATACACACTATATTTGAAGCTCACGCAAGTTTGAACGATATATATATTTAAATAAAAAATATTCGAAATAAATACAAGACTTGTTAAGAAATATGTTTAACAACGGCAAGAGAGTGGAACGCGAAAGTGTGCTTACAAAACATGTAATTTTGGTAGCTTTTTCAAGTTCCAGGAAAACATATTTGTTTGAGTAGGAGCTCGCCCAGCTCTCTCCGATTTACAGCATGCGATTGGCTGAAAAGGGCCGAGCCCCTGAAGTCTTCCCTCCCTCCCGTACCAACCCTCGTCATATGTTACGGTCATCTCTCTCTACCAGCTCTACCCACTTCGGGGCGAAGAATCTGCTGCCCCACCTCTCGACATTTCCAAAAACATTTCTCTCGTGACAAGAGTCTCGTCCATCTCAAAAATATTAGCTGCGAAATAACCTCCGTATTCGTACGCAGTATTATTTACTGAGTAGCAGATACGTAGATGTATGCGTTCTGAAATTTTATTAGGAGGGCTGCGCTCCGCAGCCCTACCTCAGCCGCCGCCACTGCTCGGGAGTCAACAGTTTTGCTCCAGCTGGTGATGGCATTGGCTACTTTGGAATAAAGCCTTTTTCGCCTCTGCGAACATCGGGTGTTGTAATCACTAGTGAGCTCCTATTCCGTTCGAGCTGATGCAAAGTGTGAGCACGGAAGTTCTTAGTATGGAAATACAAACAGATTGTTGATCGCAAAATTCCCGTTGGTAAGAACAAAGTATATTAAGGGCATATCTTCTTTATCCCTGGTTTGTTAAGAAAATAATTTTTCCTTTTATGTGAAGCTTGTCTCTTTATACTACTGACAAACGAATTTCGATAGATAATCGTATTTATTTAATCATTTTAACAGAATGTGAGAGTACATAAAATATAATCAATAAAATACTGGGCGCGGGAATTCGCTGACTTACAGGTGAAAGTGCTCTGCGTCCCTTTTCCAAAATGGTAAGTAGGTGTTGCTTCCAGGATCCTGCTCTAACTAGCGCTTGCACCCCAGCGTCAGCCATGAACGTAACAGGAGGGGTCGGACGTGTGACGTGGTCAGCACACCCTCTCACGGACAGTTACAGCACATTCTCCATATGGAAGCTCAGTACCACGACCAGGGAAGTTTGCCTTCACTCAGCCTTACTGACCAATATCGATCGCCAACGGTACGAGCATGAGAATCTAAGTATGCCGGTAACACTTCAGGACTATTAAACACTACCGACTGCATTTAACAGTACCTACTTGCTCAAAAGGAGGATCGAACTAGTTTTCATGTAAAAAAAAAAAAAGAGAATTAACAATATTCCGTCTCTAATTATCCTGCCGTCGAGGAGACGTTGACCGCTAGTTACCTATGCATATAAATTACTAATTTTTTACGAGACTGTGTGCTCGATACAGTTAAAACGAGACTATTTACGAATATTTTGGGTGTATGGACGCTGGGAAACCAGATCCCGTTCAAACACAGTATCTCTCTCTATTCGCTTCCGTGAAAACATCTGATAGACTATCACAGTGTGTGAGCTAGAAAGGAGACAGAATTTTTTTTTCGGCACAGTTTATACATATATCAATTTTTTTTAATTAACAATCTGGCCTAGGTAACAGATTCTTACGTTTACTGAGATATTTGAGAGTCGTTTGCTAGCATAATGCACTTTGTAACAGTATCTGACTATTGTCAATTCTATAATAATAAATAACAAAGTTGTTCTTTACGCCGTAGGATGCAAAAAATAATGGGACGAAAACGGGGAAAAGAAACGACCGGTAATTGATAGACTTGTATTGACGGCTATGAGAGGTCGACAAACTCTATAATAAACTTCGTGTATAAATGGAGCGCAGTAAAATAGATGAACAGGTGTAGTTAAGCGTACAGGAAATTACATAACTATAAATGGCAATAAATTTAAAGAAATTATTACGTGTAAAGCAGCGTTTCAGCCTACGTTTTTCAGTGAAGAAAGTCCACTGATTCACGTAAAGAAAGCACGCTTTTACGAGCTAATGGATTAAACGTGACAGCTACGCTAGATATTTCTCTAGGCAGTCAAAAAGTGTACCCCAGAATTCTCAACTAATCACGACGGGTCATTTGTTCACATTCACATACACTAAAATTTTTAGTTTCCAAACTGTTAGCATTGAGGTTCCCAATCTGAGTAAAATATAACAGTGCTTCGGCCGACTTCGGTAAACAAATGAATAAGATAATTTTCTCTTGTCATACCGTTGCGTTACAACTCTATCCTTGTACGGTGCTTTGATCACCTCAAAAAGGATCGCCCTGAACATGTTTGACAGACATCAAGCAAAGACTTTCCACGGCCAGCTGTTTGACAAAACTGTGAAGTCGGATGACATCGTGCTCGACGAACACGAGGGGCCGCGCTGACTGAGTGGTTAGACTGCTCGCCTCCCACCAAGGCGAATAGGGTTCAATCCCCGGCAGGGTCACTCCCGGATTTTCGCAAGTGGGAATCGTGCCGGACGATGTCGCTGGTCGGCGGGTTTCCTCGGGGATTCCCCCCCCCCCCCCCGTTTCAACCATCCTTAACATTCCGGTGTTGCTCCATTCCCACTTCATTTCATCCTCCTCGGCTTTCACGCCCCAATGTCTCAACTCAACTTGACGAGCAGTCGGAAGGCCGCAATGGTTCGGTCCTCGGCGGGTATGGCTGTATAGTGGGTAGGGTGGCGCGCGCGCGCGCGTTGTCGAGGAAGGAAGGGAGACGACCTAGGTTTCTGCGAGCAGAACAGAACATCAGAACATATTAAAATGGTGCCAGTACCCAGCCGAAGGTCATAACTGGTCTCGGTTACTTTAATTTAAAATAAATTTTCAAAATAGTCGAAATATAAAATTTGTCGTGTTACAACATTTAAAAACCAGTTGAATTTTAAAACAGAGGCTTAAAATTATTTTGTTAAAGTTTAAAAAGAAAAGGTTACGTTATAACTTTAAAATGTCTAAAGTTAAAACTCCTCTGCCTCCACCCTTGAACCCTCTCCCCGCCATCATCTTCGGAACCGGAGACAGAGGGGCCGACGGTTGCTGTCGTTAGGTGAGGTGTCCGTCGTGTGTTTGATGTTTGTGTTGATGTTGCGTTGGTGTCAGTGTAATGTTATTTCTTCAGCTTATTTGTTCTTGTGTATATCTGTATTATCGATGTCTGTGTGGGTAGTTCGACATCAATATACTAAATATTATTGTTTGTATTGATACGTGATGTATTATTTGTGAGGGCTCAAGAGGAACATTTAGTAATTTAGTTTCTAAAGTTATACTAATAGTAATTGTTATTCATACTCTATCCACTGTCTAGATGGTTTCTGCGAGCAGAAACGGCAATGTACTGTAGGTGCTGACTGAGCCGGCGACCTTACACGCCGGCCGGTTTGCCGCTTGGGCCGACGCCGCCCCCGTAAATCATATGGTTCCCTCGATCGACCGGTCCCGCCGAGCGAGCGCAACACTCCACACGTGCTCGCGGGAACAAAACCCGACCGCGCGCGCTCTGGATTCCGCGCACACCCTGCGCACAAAGTTTGCGTCCCTGCTTACACTCCTGCTTCCTCCTTGTTGACACCATGGAGTAAAGATGATGTAGACAGCTTATTCGTCTTCGTTGCATGTACCCAACATAAAAAATAAAAATACTCGTGGGGAGTGAACCCAGGGCGAAATACTCGTGGGGAGTGAACCCAGGGCGAGGCAACACTCATGGAGTGACGGGCTTTCCAACTGGGACACGTAGGTGCCCGTCATTCCCGGACATGATATGAAATGAGACCCTAGGACGGAGCGGCGCTAAAATGCAAGGGCGGGGGGAAACGGGAGTACCCCGAGAAAACCCGCCGGCAAGCGTCATCGTCCAGCACGATTCCTACATGCGAAAATCCGGGAGTGAACCCGCCGGGTATCTAACCCGGATCGTCATGGGAGGCGAACGCCCTAGCCACTGCTGCCCCTACCCAACATTGACCTACCCCAAAGGAACACAAGTGTTTGTTTACATCTCAATTCGCAAAAGACAAGCACTTTTATAGGAATACAATACTTTCACCAATTTAATTTTAATCAAACTGCAATAAAAATTGGTTAGAGTAAGTATACAAACATCTCAAAGCACCTGTTTACTAACCAGCGTTCTAACACCAAATCCAATCCGTGCCGTTTCTACTAGTCGTATGTTGGGACACGGGGACTGGTTGTGCGTAGCCAGCGAGATCGGTCTACATCATCTTTAGTCTGCGGTTGACACTTAGAAGGCTGCCGATTTCATGTGACGTCGCCTGGCGCTGTTGTATGACAGTAGCCGTAGTTATTTTGTGGCTGCAGACTAAACTCCAAGATGCTGTGTGCTCGTTTGACTTCTTTCATTTGCCGATTAGTAGAGATGATTGTTTATCGCGGGAAAATTCGACTGTTTGCTAGGATTCAGCGTACTGTACACATTCCAGACAGTTTTCTTTCCTTATTGGCTGTCCTACTATATGAAGATACTACCATACTTCACTGGGCCAATGAGGATTCTGATACTACAGGCAGAACGTTCGTGATTGGCCTGCAAACAACTGAATCTAAACCTTGTTTATCCAATCATGAAAGAATAAAATACATAGATAGTGTTACAGAAGATATGTTGGTTCAAAAAATTTTTGCGATTTTCCATAATCTCGTATCGATTAGCCCTACTTGTGTGACATCCCAAGGTCACTTTTAGCCAACAATACTTGTAAACGCTCAAAGGTTAAGCAGCCAATCTCCATTGAAGCACTCATACAGGTTAATGACGCCTTACAGTTGCCAGTATCAAATGAAATCACGAATAACGACCAAGCAGGCATAGGGCAGTGAAATTAAGCATGTTACCAAACAATAACTTGAAATTTGCAGGTATCTATAAATACCTGGGGCTCTAAAAATATATGCATAGAACAGCGCAGTCTATCCTACAGGTCCCCGTAATTGCGAAATTTCCCTGTCCCTAACAGTGGCGTGTGGTGAAGTGTTGCAAGGTAATCTGGTACTTACGCAGCGCTGTACAAACTTGGTGCACGCAGCAGGAACCAGAAACCAGAATGGAACAGGGAGAAACTGAATGAATTGCGGCCACTAATGAGATGGCGGCGAGGCACCCATTACACACGTGCTGTGACGTCAACTGTACTGCTGCGTTTAAGTGGTTGGCGTGTTAACTAGCAAGCTAGAGCCAAACACATTTTACCTTGCAACAGTTCACCACACGCTGCTGGTCCCTAACGATGGTCCATGGCGGGAAAAGTTGACTATTTGCTACAATTCAACGTACAGTACATATGTACCACACGTTTCCTTTCGTTATTGGCGGTCATGCACGAATGAAGCTACAGTCGCATGTCATTGGGTCGTTAAGGAGTCCGATATAAAACGTATGTGATTCGTCTGTAAATCTGCAAAGTTGTTTGTCGAGTCAAATACTTGATCATCCAATCACAGAAGGATAAACCAGCTAGAGTGTTGTTGAAGATATGTGTTGGTCCAGAAAGTTTTACCGATTTTCCATTTGATCTGAGTATACTACAAAGAAAAGAATATTTTATTGGGCAAAGTCATCTCGGCATCACACCGAATGAGTGTTGGTTATTGGCCAGTTCATAGCCAGTGTATTATGGATCAATAGGACGATAGTAAGTAGGGGCACAGAGAACAACAAAACTAGAATTCACGCAGTTGCTGCTCATAAAGGACTGATTTCTAGTTCGTCTTAAATGTCTTTAAATGTGTGCCAACCTTAAACTTTTAAAACTAAGGTCTCATCATTCATACCTGATTGTTAGATTGATTGCCGATTTAAACTTTTTCAAGGGGACAAGTTTCGGAAAATGCGACTATATAGTTTTAGTTATTTGCCTTACCCTACAGTACAGGCATAAAATTAGAGAGAGAGAATAATCACGGGCAAGTTAGAATTCAAAAAACTTTGTATGTATTTTATTTTAAAATCGGTTCACATGTGTAACACCACCTAAATAACCTCGAAACATTTATTAACATGCACTGAAAGGTAAAACCATGCTTGAAATCTTCTGTTTTACCACAACGAGTAGTTGATAGCTGTATTGTTACATACGATTGTAAAGTCTAGATTACACGTCATTGAATTCACGAGTTTTTTATTTCTCTACGTATGACACGATTAACACAGTACTCGAATTAAATAAACCTTTTTTGACACATTATTGAAACTGCTTAATAATAAGCAATAAAGTTTGGCAAAAAAGGAACAATGACAACTTACGAAATATTATTTATTTATAATACTACGTTGTTAACAATCACGCTGAAACAAATTGAATGACACTAAAAGTTTTGCGTAAGGGACGAGACCTGTTAACGGAGTAAAATTTCAATTTATTATATAACACTTTCCTATAACAGCCGTGGATACTTGGTATACTACAGGGATTTAAATTATAGTTCTAATGTTAAAGCAAATTTCAGATACACATTTTTTTAACCAGACACTGCCTAATCTTAATAGAGTGTAAAGTGACTGTTTCCTAAATATGCCATGTATACGTTTCATAATTTTGCTTACATAAAACCATCTTATTTTTAATTACATTGAACTTTTGCTTATATTTTATATAACAATAATATTTTAATTTATAACTAATATTTAAAAAAAAACTGGGAGAAAATAGGTGTGTTGGTAATGCCTAGTAACAAATAGTTCTTATGCGAACTGTTATTACACTGAGTGCGCACGGCAGCGGTGCTTTGTCCCTTTGGTGTAATTTTCCAGACTTAGTTAAGCATTGCTTACATGAGGCGAAGGAATATCCTGGAAGTAGGACTTAAGGGGGGCTTCAGAAAAGTTGGAGGTAACCGTGAATGGACTTTACACTTCCTGTGAAACGTCCAGTGAATACGTAGATCACCGTGATTGAAAGAGTCGAGGGGCTGCACTTGGAGTAGCGGCTCGGGGTCTCGCATCCCACCAAGGCAAGCCGGGGTTCGAATCCCGATGGGGTCGCTCCCGGATTTTTGCACGTGAGGATTGTGACGGACGAACACACGCTGCTTGGTGAGTTTCCTCGGGGATCTTCCGTTTCCTGCGCCTCTACATTCCGACGCTGCTCCCTACTCACCTCGCTTCATCCTCAACGGCTCTCAAGAACCCACCGTTAAGGGCGCTGGCTACCAAGAATGTTCATTATTTTATATTTGTACGAAATTGCGTTCATTACTTACAGGTACTAATTTGTTGCATAAAACAGTTTGGGCAGCATATTTTTCACTTAGTTGTCCGTCAAATTCACAATTATAGTGTTCTCTGGATTTAATATTAATAAAAACTAACTTACACAAATGAGATAATTCACATTGAAATAACACCGCGAGTTAGTTAAATGACTATTTTAAAGGTATGTTAGGTTTTTGAAATTTTTTAAAAATTGCTAAAAATAAGTAAATTATTTATGACTTATTTTTATTTGTAGAAGTCGATGATTTTTTTTTTTTTTTGTAAAATAAGTTTTGCTTAGCAAACCTTGAATTGAGTTCGAACATGACCTCTCAGTCACCCTGGTTACATTTTATATAATTATGATTTCGTTTATTTCACTTCTACGTCCAAAAAGAACATTAAAATCGTGATTTTGAAATGTCACGATTTCAAAAACTAAGATATCTATTTTTTTTAATGCAAGGAAAGAGTACCTTTAAGAAATGTTTACAAGTTGAACATTGTTCCGTACAATTATAAAGTAATGAATTTTATTTTGGTGCCAAGCATCCTTAAGAGCCACCCACTCCACTAGGATGTGTTGATCAAAGCTTTGTTTGCCGCGCGGCGGGGCGCGGGGCCGTGAAAACTTGCGTGCGGCGCGGCATGCAAATGCCTGCTCTTATCTCGTCAGGTGCACTCCTGTTTCTGATAAATCGACCCCCTCCCTCCCCCCATCACGACGGCATTGTACGCCGCGCTATATATCGTTCACTTGTCATGTTCCGCTGATACCCGCGAAGCCTCGGGACCATCCGCATGTTGCGTTGCACACTCTCCACGTGCTCTTCTCATCCCTCGGTTGGGTTCCGCCCGTGCTCTCTCTCTCTCTCTCTCTCTCTCATAGGCTTGCAGATTCATCGATCCCATTCCATCGCCATGCTATTGGTTCGTCTTACGGCAACCCTATCAATTTATTGATGGAAATTGTGTAGCAAGGTTCTGTTCAGGGCCCCCAAGTATTTTTGTTTGTATCTAACCCAAAATTAAATGAAATAGTGCTCCGAGAAAGCAGTTTAGCTATTTTGGAGTGCTCCGAAGTGAATTTTTTTTATGTGCATGTGCGTGGTGTTCTAAGCACTCGGCACGCCGCGTCTGAAGAATGTTCTAGTGGTTTGCTGTCCTAGTTTATCTAAGCGTGACTCGGGGCGCATAGAACTTTCCAGGTCAATGCCAGCAGAGAATAAATTGTGCGACCGGCCTCCGGGCTGAGAGTTGTAGTTATTGAATGGATGAGTGGCCGAGTTCCAGCGATAGACGACGAGCGGCGAGAGAATTAACCAGCGGAAAGGAAATCTGCGACTGTGAGCATCAAGTAGTGAAGAGCGCGGCTGGCAGGCTGTACCATTGGACTAAATGCGTGAGTAAAATACATAGGCTGTTATCGTATAAGTGAGCACTTTTGAAATCAACCTTAGAAAAAAGTCCCTACACCTACCTGCATACATTTTAACGGGCGAACTGAGTGAGATGCACCCAGTAAATTTGGTAACGATGAATGGGAAATAGTTCCATACCATACCTTAATGTCGAATAAAAAGTGTTAGGTGACCATTTCTATCAACTTAAATTATTTCTGTCACTTTTTGTTTTTTTCTTATCCATCGAAGTGTAAAAATTAACATATTTCCAAAATATTTTCTTTTGGTGTTTTGATTATGAAAATGCGACATTGAGAAGGACGTTAATTTGAATTGAAATATATATTAAATATTGCGCTCTGAGAAAAAAAAGAGTAAGAGTGGATACAGATAATTTAATGCTGTAAATAACAGTTGCGTGAATAAATTAGAAATCAGATTTATTTTATTTTCATTATTAAGTGAAGAGATTTGGGCGACTCAACTGCGAGGTCTTAAGAGCCGATGAGGGTGATTCACGTATGGAGAACCAGCGCCGGAATGAAAGGGAGGGGAAAGCGGGAAATCCCCAAGAAAACCTGCCGACCAGTGGCACCATCCAGCACGATTCCCACATGCGAAAATCCGGAAGTAACGCGGCCGGGGATTGAACCCGTGTAGCCTCGGGGGGGGGGGGGAAAGGGGGGGGGCAAACTAACCTCTCAGTCACCGCAGCCCCGTTAACTCAATAATCGCTTGCTTTTCGTCTTCCTGTTTTTACTGCTGGTGCGCCATAGTGACGTTTGAGTAACCTTCGGTGCACGAAAATAATATTATTAGTTTATTAGTTCTTTAGAATTGAGTGGGTGCTCTCATAAACGAGCTATCATTTAAATTTGAAAACACTGAGTTATGTTGTGCCATGTATTTTCGAGTATATAACTATACATGCTGCCATGTGTACTTACATCATGGAAGTTTGTATCATTAAATATTACGCTCTGAAATTCTTCCACTTTAGGCCTACAAATCGCCAATAAAATAATTGCAAAAACGGGGTTGAGTATTTCGCAGAAAGTCTTACACAGTAGAGAGCGCTGTTGCATTGGCCTGTTAGCAAATGTTATTGATTTTTTTTCCAATAGAGTACCTATAGGTGTGTTTTACAATGTAAACCACAAATGCAACATTTTTTTCCTACGTATTTGTGCCCGATATGTGGATGGATCCTTTCAATGTGAATAAAGTGACAGTTGGCATTTTTGTGAGTACTTCACCACTGTTAGAAAAAGTAACTAAGATATTAGTGACAGAAAATAATCAGAAGGATCTCTTAATCAAAGCATCCATGATATTTTAAGTATGGCCTTTTAAGTTTTTATTTAAGTAATCGTAGTCATCCATTGAGGAAAACAAATCAGTGAGAATTAAAAAAAAAAAAACAGTTAAGGTAGGCCTTCACTTTCTGCCCTTGAATTACCAAAGGAAGGTAGAATAACACAAAAACACTAAATCCAGCAAATACCGAGGACCTAGTAGAACTTCTAAGAGTATATTCCTCCAAGGTGCCATAAGTTTTGCACATAACCGGCCCTAGATCATTCACAGGAAACTACAGAGAGACTATTTTGCAATGGCTGCGATCATGATTAAAGTAAGAGGTACGTGACTCAATATCGATCATGCTACTCTTTGTGACATATCACCACTGTGTTATTCTTTGATAGAGTAGAAGTTCTGAAATACGAAAAAACCGCAGAAGTTTCGTTTTACATACTGGAATATTTTTTCTACATGAATGCCAATGTCTTCTTTTTTTCTTTGTTGCAATATAATGATGGTTAGCCCGTGTCTGCTAAAACCCATTCAATTATTAATTTGTGCAAATCCTAAGCTGAGTGATGACATAGTGGACACATTTAGTTGGGTTTAGTAATACCGCCCGCTCCCCATACTTTCATGTCGTAGAGCTTACCCGGAGGCGACCAAGTTAACTCAAACAAATTAGAAAATGGTAAACACTTTCATGGGTTTTTCGGGTTCGAACCTAGATTCTCATGACCAGAAGGTGACGCCTCAGCGACCTGAGCTACAGAGATGGCCTGTGTCAGCGGCGCCACACACGGGGACGAAATGCTGTGTGGGAGGGCAAGCTTACCGCGGATGACCTCCTTGCAGTCAAAGTTCAAATTCTGTGTGAGGAGAAAACGCGGCCCGCGGCGCTGGGCACGACGAAATACACCGAACCGCGCGATGCAGGGGCGGATGAAGCGGCGAGCATGAAAAGTGAGAGAGAGAGAGAGAGAGAGAGAGAGAGAGAGAGAGAGAGAGAGAGAGAGACTGAAGATGTGGGGCAGTTTGATGGAAACTGCATCTTGCCTGGGAGTTTCGGTGGGTTGAGCGGGGACAGATGAAGAGGAGTAGTGAGAGGGAGAGCCAGTTCCCACGCCGTGGTGGCTGGGGCCATTCATCATGGCGGTCCCCCCCCTTCATCATCGTCTTACTCTATCTCCTCCACCTCCTCCTCCGCGATGATTCCCTGTTCTCTTTCTTCTCAAACTTCTATCCGTCGCTAATTAGTCGGCAGAGTGCAGAGCGCGTGCTAAGCACTGTTGTCAGGCGGTGGGACCTGTTGGTTGGTGTAAAAAAAGCCGCTCTCGCCAACAGTAACACGAGACGCTACCTCGTCCCTCCCAACTCGCTCAACTATATGTAAGATATTGTCACACCCACGGTGATTATTTCCGTCAGTCTATCTTACAATCTTTATTTTTTTGTCGTTCAGATTAACGGGTAACATTTTCTGCATAAATATTCCACAGTGACTTCGATGTATTATGCCACTCGTTGAAAATAAAGTAAATAAGCTTTTTCGATTGATGAATCAATGCTTTGGGAATTAGTATGAGGGCCACCTGAGATCGCCGAGTATCAGTACAAGTCACTGTGAGGGAAACACAAAAATGGCCCAGAAATAATCAACATAATTTCAGCGAATTGGTGTCTGTGACTTTGCAAGTAGGATGGCAGCATCCCAACGCGGTGATCAAGTTCGAAGACCGGTGGGTCGAAGTTCTTTTAACTACAAGCACAGAAGATAAAAGGTGACAAGGTCTAGTCTAAATCTTAGAAACGGTAACTAATGATTTAAATAATTATTATAGTGGATTGAGCTAATCTGTACATACCGACACATTCGCATTTCATAAATTGCTTTTTTTTTATTTTATTGACGAAGTGTGTTAACACTATAATTATTTCTATAGGTATATCATTATTTATCTGAATAATTTCAAGCAGTTGTCTTTTCTTAATGCTTCCATGCTGGTAAATCTCTGTTTTCGTTTTGTGAATACGTAAGACGAGCTTTACGGCTATTTTCAGTGTCTGTACTCATTTTTTTGTACCTTTCCCTGTTGTAGGAGAAAACTGTTCAGTATTCGTAGATTACTTATGTTTCATTATTCAATGTGGTATTACTGCGAAAGTAAAGAATTCCTAAAAAATAGCTTAATAAATCTGCAAACAGGTTTATACAGACAGTTTAGTTGCATAAAATTATAGAAGTATGAACGAGTATTAAATATTTTAACGTAAAAACTTTTAAACGACTTCACTGACCCAAATAAATGTGCTGTTCCATGATGAGGGCAACTGAATACTGTTGGATTTCCAATGTAAATTACGCCAAAACAGTTGTATTAGAGATAACGATTTAATAAAAAATGGACTACGAAAATAATTTTCAACCGCTTTCCTTCTGCGTGGAAAACTGGCGAACCCCTCAAGCTCTAAGTAAGTTTAAAATTATGGTACATTAGCTTCCTGACTTAAGAATCCGCGTAAATGCATTTAAAGCTAGTATTACAAAACATGTCTTAGGGCATTGTACCAAACACATTTTAAAAATTTGCAGTTTACCCTTATAATTTTTGGGTAATACAGTAGCCATCGGTATTCATAGTATTGAAAATGTTATAACAGAAAACAGCACTCTTTTTGATACTATCTGTGGCTGAAAGGGAGACATCTAACTCTAATACGTCCCCGATTTAGAACAAATCTGGACGATTTAGAAGGCACAATCACAGGAAGAAAAAAATGGCCAGCATCCGTCTTGGGTTTTTTTTTCGGGGGGGGGGGGGGGGGCGATGAATCGACAAGATCTGCCGAGCTGAGGACTTTTTATTTATGTCTCTGTGATTACACTTAGAATTGTAGTCGGAGGTATGCGCCGACATTGAACACGCCAGAGTCACTGACATCTCGACTGTCTCGTATTACCGATAAAAAGGAAATTCTCATTACTGCACCAGCACTTTGAATGGAACTACGCTCACGTACAAAACCTGCACATACATGTGATCTGTGGTTTACTCTGTGTATGGTAATCGAACATGGAGATGTTTGACTTAAGTTAACCAACGCATTAGCTACCTCACCCATAGAGGTGCTAATTTGTTGTTACGTTTTCTCTGTACACTAATAGTTGCTTTATTTGATTTTTTTTGTAGAAGTGTAACATAAGTAGCTGAATACTATAGGTCGTTCACGACAAAGTGAGCACTTCGGAAAGCCCTCCTAAAGTTCTACTTTCTCGCCCATTACGTATCCTTCCGCCACACTTAAACATTGTCATGTGACTGCCATGTGATTGCCACATGCTAATAAACTCAATTTTACATTTCAGGACTGCGATATATATATATATATATATATATATATATATATATATATATATATATAAACACATGGTATATATGTATGCATGTATATATTTAATGTAAAGTATACAATATATATAAAATATGTAACATACATAATTGTTTGGGTCATGTCAAAGCTCCGATAGACAAAAACGTTACACAACAAACAATTGAAAAATTAACGCCCTAGCGATGAAGTCATGGAAACAGTAAAAAAGCAAACAAACTTGGGCAGTGAACAATGACCAACACGACACGTTAAAAAAGGACACACATTAGTTAAGCTGAAAAATAATTTGGAAGGGCAGACAAATCCAGCCTTAACTTCCGCGAGTAAATGTGATTTTTGCAAAAACCCTAAATTTTGTAATGTTTTCTCTTAAAATGTCAAACACAAGGAGTCTCGCATATCTCCTACGTGATAAAAAAGCTAAGACCATAATTAATGCCTGGGTTGCAATTTTTTTGCAAGTGGTTACAAATGTGGGCAAATGTTTGCAAGTGTTTACCATTGTTTACAAGTGGTTACGAATGTTTGCAAGTGGTTACAAGTGTGTATTCCTCGGTGACGACATGGTCACTGGTTACAGAATGTAACATTATCGGATTCTGGCTAAAAGGCCAACATTTCGCAAAACTTTAAAACCTTTAAAAATTTCCGGTCAGCATGGCCCTTGCCAAACGTCAAAGTGACGCAAGTGACCTCTTTGCTTCATGAGCCTACATTTGTAAATGAATAAGAGTGCTACTTATCTCTGGTAGAAGCTCGCCCCCTCGAGGTCGCTGACTGACCCCGATGGCAGCGTGTACCGGCATTAAATACACAGGTCCGCCATCCGGCGCTACCAATCAAATTAATTTTCCCCTCAAAACCCGAATTTCCAAGAAATCGTTGGGGTTTTCAATTACTCCTGGGAGGGATCAAGCTAATCACAGCCAATAGCGTTTGGCATTACCAAATATGGTGACCGACGCAGCGGACACCAATATCCCTGGGGGGGGGGGGGCGAGGTCCTAACAAAATAAAAATTTAAACAGCCAATAATATTGCAGTATGCCCTCAACTTCCGTCCACTTGACCAAGTCGTCAGAAACAACGTAACGAAACGTCACGGTTTTGGACGGCGCGCGCACCATCCCTAGTTGGTCACCGAGCTCAAAATCAACGTGTGAAAGTGTTCATGCGTATCGGACAGTACGCCGCTCAATTTAACAGGAAAGTAAGCACAGTAAGTAGTCGACGTGGTCCACCCCATTAATCTTTAAGAGTATTTTTAGTAGTTGCAAGTTGATAATTATTCAGACATGCAGTGACGTGGCGCTGCCCTTCACAAAGTACAATTTACATTTTAATAATGGGTCACTTAAACAGAAATTACGTTTTAATTTACAAGTGTAGTAGTTTTGTGCACTCGCCCTCTTGCTGTAATATTACAACAATCTCATTCCAAATTTTGTCTTTCTTCCGGTTATCCTTGTACTCACTACTATTCACATCATACAGTATTTCATATCCTTTGACAAGTCCGATCACTCTTTCAGTTTCTGTTACACACGTTCTAGAAGCCATATTTACGCACAAAGTAGCTGTGGAGAAGCTACTGGTTTCAAGTGAACGCGTCGTCACGGATCACGTGGACGTATCGCGTCAGTTTTTGCACTTATGCGATACACGGCTGATTGTTATCACTATCGCGTACCGCGCCAGTGTGGGGGATCCTTTATTGTGAACACTAGTTTTATCGCCTCGGGACAAAAAATACAAAAATATTATACGTAAATCGTTTCTTGCCACTAGCTGCTAGTCTCTTGTACGACAGCCCTTAATGTTTACATTTGTTTAAAAGGTGTTGGTGGACAACACTATTTTCATGCTTACTAATTTTGCATAAAATATAAAAATATGGTCGTATTAACGTGAACTACACATCAAAAATACTTATGCTCGAAAATGCAACAGTAGTCGGGGTATTATTTATATTTTAATGAAATAATTAAACACAACAGTGGTGTTACCAATTCACCAGTACAACCATCATTCGAGCACCAAATTCTTACATCGTTTTCCAGTTTGTCGCGCCCGCGGCGCTACGAAATTATAAATATTTTCTATTATGAAAACATATCGTGTCCGCCATTTTTGTCGCTTTAACGTCACAGATGTCTCAATGTTGATTGGATGGAGATTTATGTTATTCATGTCGCGCCCGTCGCGTCATCTGTCGCGCTGTTGTGATTCCAGCATAAAAGTATGGATAGTATGACACCCCAATTTACATTGATTGCCGCCATATTTTATCTTTGGATAGGACATGGACTAAGTCACCCTGTAAAACGCTCTCTACTCTCTGCATCAATATGTTCCTAAAGAATGACGATGAAAAGTGCCTCTTGTGTGAGCTAGCTTGGCGAGACGGCGTCAATAAGACGAGTGCCGGATGGCTGTCGACGCCCCGGAGCACGCCATTATCGACCTTAACGCTCCGGACTGTAAGAGCTTAGCGAGAAGATTCCTCCCTCCCTTCAAGGTGCCAGAAGAGCAACCCATTCTAAAGTGATTACCACATTGTATGCAAGCATTAGAGACCCCGACTTCCAACTGCAGCAGAAATGATTTCCTTTCAAGGATTACAGTCCTTTGATCGACCCATCAGCCCGCGAATCTAAAAAGAAGAAAACTCTCCGCCGTGACTCGCCAGAACTGGCCTGTGTATTTATTTCTGAGAAAAAAAAAACAGGTTTGGTCTTGATTTGTGTACGACTATCGCACCCGCCGAACCATTTAGGACACGTGATTAACTGACATTCGCTATTGGAGCCGGCGGTTAGTGAAATACAAAAAAGGACGAATATGTTCCATTGTAAACCGAGATCATGAGCACATACCGGGTGATAAGGAAGCACAGCATCAGCTCTTCAGCTATCTCCACTACAGTTTCTTTACTCAGGGCCATCCCAACGCTTTGAACGTTATCGCACTGCAGTGGCAGCTGTAACAACGGCAATGGCCATTAATACATTTTTAGTCGGGCATTCATGGCACGAAAAGCATTTTAGTTAACTGGAACTTTTAAAGAAAATTTTATGCGAGTTCATATTTATATGACAATATCAGATATTCGTAATGAATAAACACGGTTTACCGTAAGCGTAAAAAGACAGCATACAGATGACTATGGGCTATTCACGGTAAAGTGAGCACTTTTGAAAGCCCTCTCATTTGGAATAACAGTCAATAAAGGTATTTTATTTTAGCCATAGACGTTAACTTCCGAGTGCGGTGGAACTCATCAACGGCAGTGCTGCACGCGGCACTGTGCGCCGCCTGTCGGTCGGATGGGTTGCTACTGTCCCACGAACAGGTGTCACCGCAGTGGCAGGGGAGCGTGCATTGTTGTCTATGTACAGGCGCTGGCCATTCGCCTTCGTGTAACGCAACTTCTTGTGCACGCGTGTACATACGGCTACGGGCTTTTGAGTTGTCGCGCTTGCATTCTGGCGTTGCTCCGTACCAGACACGTTTCACCCTCATCGGACTCTCAAGATCCCGTTGTTAAAAGCCACCCAAACCTCTTCACTCCGAGCTGGACTCGCTATCGGGAGGATATGGGTTCGGTTCTTGATCCGGCCACCCTGGGAGTTTATTCTAAGTTTCTAGGCCATTTTATCGTAAAGTGTGGTTTAATACGGAATTCCAAGTGCACTACCGTTAAGAGGCAGCACTCAGGTTTTAACGACCGCACCACCACATATCCCTTCCACTTCTTCCCTTGTGCTCAGGCAGGCAACGCGAACACACGCTGTGCCTGCAGTAATGTGTGATGAAATTAAAGCTATTCCTATAAACTGTGAATTTTAAGTGGTTAGTTAACTTAGAAATCTGCACATATATGCAATTATTTATACATTGTCTTATATAAATCATGTACTATTCCATATCAATGCGTAACGTGGGATATCTAGAGTGAAATTTATCGACATGGCCAATATCTCTTCATATGGCTGAGAAAAATGGCGACACGGTAAAATGGTCAATCTATTATATGCCCAGATTGGCAGTTGAAAAGATTACTCGTTTTAAAGGAACATATTGTTCCACTTAAATTACTATTAAAATACGGAATAATAATATATCATCCAGCAGTTCCATAATAACAGTCCCTTTATATAAATTTCACTGTTACGTATTTCAATGAAATGTATAGAAGACAATGCGTAGAATTCCGTTTTAATTAATACATCTATAAAGTACAAAATTTTATGCATTTGCCGAAAAATAGTTTCTTTTACATCTAAACAAAAGATCATAAATACTAAAAAGTTTCTAATTTTGTATTGCAGTAACACACATATTCCCGTTATCACTAACTAATTAAAGTTCTTATTGGAAAACAACTGTGTAGCTTATATTTACATATTTATTCATGAGATGATGGAGGGGGCCCATGTAAATTATTTTATTACTGCATGTAGAAATAAAATTGTTTCTACATTATCATGCGACGCAAATAATTGTCAGCCGCGTGTCGAACCAAAATAGAATTCTTGTATGCATAAGCAGTTGCGGGACATAACCACTCAAAAACATTTCTACACTTACGAGAAGATTGCAACAACAGTATATCCGTCATACATCCGAACAGTACTGATAGTTAGATGCATTTAATAATGTTCTACGTGTATGATAATGTTTTGTGTGTGATGTACTACGTTTAATATGGACGGAAGCATAAAGTTTATGCCATTTGCAATAAATACGACCACCACGCTTCTCACTACCACGTTGAAACTGAGCTTGCCGATCGGAAAGCAGCTTTCAACAAATTAGCTGTCGATAGCTCTCGATCGTTTCCTTACAGGAATAGATACGTCATCTATAACTTAGAATTTCAAACATCGGAAATACTACAATAATCGTTATTTCACTATCAGGAGCTGTGTCTCGAGAAACTTAGAATAAAGCCCCCTGATTTAGGCTATCCATCCGATGAGATGATCTCTTAACACATTCTGGACTACGCTCGAGCTAAGTTCGAGCAACGCAAGTTTAAAAATTTCTTCGTCCCTGAAAATAAAACTCGCATGTTTATAGAGCCATTGTACAACTAGTATTTCACAGGAACTTACAAGAACAATACAACCCAGCAACTATAGTTTTCCTGCAAAATATATTTCTTCTTATACCCTTATAAAAGGACATGATTGGCTGTAAACCTTTGCACAGTAAGAGAAATTTGATTGGAGCATAACCAGCTCTGCGACTCCAGTGGCTGACGAACGTTGTCTAGCACAATAAGCACACAAAGTGTGGTGTGGACCAATGGAATAGTGGTAAGTGGTAATACCGAAACCAACATCGTGGACATTCCTGTAGTGGTGTATACATGTGATTCACTTCTAATGTGTCTTCCATTATAGAAAATATGTGCAGACCTGAATGTCTTAATACAGGTCCTGCAAGTTTCCTTCCCCATTCCTGAATGTCTAGTGTAGCCATACTGAGGCCATATCACCGTTCAGAAGTACTCAAAACACCCATTTTAATATAATTTTAAAAATATTTAAATTAGAAATTATTGATATTAGCGAAAACAATTAAATATGATAACAACAATGAAGATAGACATGTTGGTAAAAATGGTCAAGAAATGGGAAAAAAATCGATGCCGGGCATTGAATACCAGCCGTGTTTGCGTACAGGCGATGTGCCAGTTCAAGCGAGGCCACAGACAACCGCCAGGTTCCAGGAAGTGCAATGAAGGCATCTCTGTCCTGTCACGGGCCGGACACTGATAAAGCAGATGGCGGGGTCAACAGCGGCCGCAGGACGAGTCTGTTACAACAGGAAAGTGTAGGCGGCGAGAAGACTGGCATGTCCCCCAACTACACCGTCGAAATGCGCCTTCCACCGCGCTAATCGTCATGACGTCCTCTCTGAGCGAAGGCGTGTTTGCGTTCGAGTTGGGAGATTTGGGCGGTCCGTAACAACGAGATCTTGAGTGCCGATGAGGGTGAGAGGAGGTGGAAATGAGGTGGAAATGGAGCAGCGATCCCCGAGAAAACCCGCCGACCAATGGAATCATCCGACACGATTCCCACTTGCGAAAATTCGGGAGTGACCCGGCCGGGGATAGAACCCGATTCGCAATGGTAGGAGGCGAGCAGTCTAACCTCTGAGCCCCGCGCAGTCTTCGTGTTTGCGTTGAGGCAGCCCTACGAGGATACGGCGTGTAAATAAAAATTTATATTATAACAACAGGGTTACGTATAGAAGTTAAAACTTACAAGGAAGTATTGGGGTCATGTTTTAATGTGGCCAACCTTTTGGTCTCAGCTGCTCCATGAATCTGGAGTATGATCATGTGTGGGGTACCACATCAACTACACAATACTGCTGCGATGAAGGCAGTACATTATGCGTTGTAAATTCCCCTTTGTGATACATAATATAACGATAGTGCACATTAATATAGTCTATTCAGGGTTACTTCACACTTTCTTGAAGCTCTGCTAAAGTTCTACTTCAACATTATTCCTCCGCCTCGTACAAACTAAGCTTAAATAAGTCTAGAAAATTACACCAAATGACAACGCACCGAATTCGTGCGCACTCAGTTGTAATAATATTTTGAATGAGAACTATTTCTTACTAGGGGATACCAACACACATGTTTCCTCACTGTGTTTGTTCATATTTATTAAAAACGAAACATAATTTATAAATAAAATATTGGTCTAACTTCAGTTTAACGACAAATATGGTAATTTTATGTTAACAGAGGTATAAAACGCTTGTGATGCATGGCATATTCAGAAAGTAACTAAACACGTCATACACGGGGTGATTTTTCGAAGGTTTGTTTCAGAAAGTGAGAAGAAACCACGAATAAAGTATAGACACCGCTACAGGTGTGAGGCGAACTAGTGGTCCACAATACGGGTTCACAACACTTAGGCAGGCGCGATTTACATAAGATGTTTAAAGTGTCCACCGTCCATTCTCTGGCATGCGGCTGCACGTCGCAGACTATTACCTTACACATTATTCAGCATCTCCTCATCAACTGTAGTAAAGTCTGTTCACGATAAAGTGAGCGCTTTTGAAATAAACCTTAGAAAAATGTCACTGACCCTGCCTGCGTATACTTTAACGGGCGCACTGAGAGACCTGCGCTCGGTAAAGTTGTTAACGATGGTTGGAAAGTAGTTCCATATCTTAACGTCAAATAAGAAGTGTTAGGTAACCATTTGAAAATAATTCAAATGATTTCTTTCGCTTTCTGTTTTTTAAATGCATCGATATGCAAAAATTATCAGATTTGTAAAACATTTACTTTTCTATTAATTCTACAGTTTCACTTGACCGATGCATAAACAAAGTGATGAGGCCCATGCCAATGTTAAAATTCGCATAAGGCGGTTGAATACCCAACGTGCATACAAGTAGATCTAAAGCAGGGCTTTTAAAAGTGCTTTTTTTTTTTTACCGCGAACAGTGTATAATCGCGTTATGGGGTTCTACCACAATATCTGCAATGTCATACGCTGAATCCATTGGGCCGCTGCGGCCAAACGGTTGGCCATAATACAAAGTGACCCGTACGTTTTCTACGCACTTTTCACGTCTATACACAACCCCGTTGCCACAACCCCCCCCCCTTTTTTTATTACACGTTGCATATGAAGATGCCCGTTAACAGCCAGCAAATCAGTGACATACACTGGATATTTGTGCCAGGTGTATTTCATTTCGTAGTATATTATCAACGCATTCGTTTTACGGCGGTAGGGGAAACGCGTTTTATACTGCTCTAAGCAAAGGTTGCAGTCAAAAGCTGTCGAGCACTTTCGAAGCTTAGCCCCAATTCGAACCAGAAACTCCACGGTCGTACGCGCATGCCTTAGCGATCACCGCCACGAAGGTTGACCCGAGTTGTAAAAAACAGTCTTTCAGGAAATCGACCTCAAATGTCGCGTAAACATATTTGCTTTCATCTTGCTGGATCACTGTACGTTCTGCAAGGTTACTTCGTTCCATACCTATAATCTTTCGCCGTGACCATGAATTCGTCGCACAATGTTAACCTTCCCGTGTAGCATGAGGTTGAGTGTCGGGTTCGTGCTCTGCGTTTCTATGCAGGCAGATGTACCTGCATCCGTGTAGACGGCGGAAGTTCGTAGATTCCCGCTATAGTCTATTCGCGGTTTCTTCACACTTCTGAATCAAACCTTTGAAAAAATCACCCCACGTATGACGTGTTTAGTTATTTCCTAAATATGTAATTTATCACAACCTTTTTGTACCTCTGTTAACATACAGGTGTCTTATTTTACCTTGAATTAAAGTTTTATTTATAAATTATAATATTTAATTTATAACAAATATGTATAAAAGAGTGAGAAAACATGTGTGTTGGTAGCACCTAGTAAGAAATAGTTTCCATACAAAATATTATTACAACTGAGTGCGCACGAATTTGGTGCGTTGCCCTTTGGTGTAATTTCCTAGACTTGTTTAAGCTTAGTCTGCACGTGGCAGATGAATATCCTGGAAGCAGAACTTCGGCAGGGCTTGAAAAAAGTGTAAAGTAACCGTGGATGGATTATAGTGGAAACTCATCGTCCCTTCACAGTAGCTACGCTGGCGTTCGGGAGCCGCCACTCCCCTGGTGAATAAATAACTTGGCCGAGTATTTTTATGCGGAGTTTTGAGTGCTCCTGAATGGTGACATGGCCTTGTTAGAGGGACACTAGACTTGAGAGATCGGGGAAGGAATCGGTAATGGAGTGATTTCTGAAAAGCCTGGGAAACCGAAATTAGGATGGCCGGGCGTGGAATCGAAGCCGGATCCTCCAGAAAGCGAGTTCAGTGCTGTAAAGTATTTTCACGACAAAGTGAGCACTTTAGAAATGAACCTTAGAAAAAAGTAACTGCCCCTGTCTGCATATATTTTTACGGGCGACCTGCGTAACATTCGCCAAGTAAATTTGGTAACGATGGATGGGAAGTAGTTCCGTATCTTAACGTCGAATAAAAAATGTTAGCTAACCATTTGTTATAATTAAAATTATTTCGCTTTCCGGGTTTTTTTAATGCATCGAATATTAAAAATGGGATTTTTTTTTATATTTACTTTTCTAATAATTTTATAGTTTCACTTCACCGACGCATGAATAAAGTGATGAGGCCCATGACAGTGTTAATCTTGTATATGGCGAAAGAATATATAGTGTGTGTATAAGTAGATCTTAAAGAGGGCTTTGAAAGTGCTCACTTTAGTGTGAACAGTCTATACCAGCGTGCCGCCTCGCTATGTAAAGTAGATGCTGTGTTTTTATCATCTCGTACCTGGGTTTTTGATCATTTGAAATTTGTAAACACGATCAGAGACGCTGAGAAGGGAACACTATCTGACGCGTGTTTCGATTATTTCGTAGTGGTAAAGTGACACAGTAAATGTCGTAGATGGGGAAATGAAGGGTAGTTTTTGACGGGGAACCAATTAGCGTGCTTGGAGTCGCGGACACGGGTGTGGCCGCGAAGAGGCAGGCGACGTCCGTGGCGCGACCGCGGACTGTCCCCTCGGCCCGTGGCCAATTAACCGCGCAGATTGAATCCGGCTCGCTCGACGGCCAGGGATTAGCATAATGCGGGGCAGGGGACCCGCGGGTTTCAGCCCTGCCGCCCGCCCGCGTGTTATTCCGGTAGTAATCGCACGTCCCACGCCGCTCGCTGCTGCCCGACCCTCTGTCTGCCATCGCGAGTTCCAGCCGCTTCACAGGCGCTGGGTAACGTGGTCGTTATTTCACACTTTCTCCACGCATGTTCAGCTTGTACGGCCTTAAGGAAAAAAATATGTCGGGGTTGGGGTTGTGTCATGTACCCACGTAGCATCAATAATACTGATGTACACAAGAACAAATAAACTGAAGAAACAACACCTACACTGTACAACATCCTAAACAAACAACACTACACTGGCACCATCACAACACCGACACAGACATCAAACACACGGCGGACACCTCACGAAAACGACAACCACCATCGTCGGCCCCTCTGTCTCCGGAGAGGATGGCGGGGTGAGGGTTCAAGGGTGGAGGCATAGGAATTTTAACTTTAAAAATGTCCAAACTAAAAACGTAACCTTTTTTTAAGATTATAAAATAATATAATTTTAAGCCTCTGTAATTTTAAATTTTAACTTGTTTCTAACTTTTACAACGTAACAGATTTTATGTTTCGACTATTTTCCAAATGTATTTTAAATTCTAGTTACTAAGACCAGTTATGACCTTCAGCTGGGTACTGGTGCCATTTTAATATGTTCTTTTATGCTCTGTTCTGTCTGCCACCCGAGTTCCAGCGGCTTCAGAGGCGCTGGATAACATATTTGTTATTTCACACTTGCTCTACACATGTTCATTCAACTTGTACAGCCTATATATTATATATATATATATATATATATATATATATATATATATATATATATATATATGGCGTATGTGGTTGTATCATGTATCCGATCGTAGGTTTTACGTCCGTCTGCGTCAGCGGGTAATATTTTCTTTGGCATATGGGCATGAAATGAAACCAACGAAATGTTTATTTGGCTTTCATGGCTCGAATCGGCAGATCTAGACGAGATCTTCCGTTTGGCACCTAAATCAGCGCGCTAGTACAGCGGAGTGAGTGAAGACATTTGGGCTGCTCTTAACGGGGGCCAGGCATTTTGCCTAACGGCGTTTCGCCTAACGGCGTTTTACCTAAAATATGAAAATTGAATTTCTTCCGACGGCGTTTTACCTAACGGCGAATCGTCAAACAGTGTTTTGCTGGAGCGTCATTATGCCTAACGTTAGGCAAAACGCCGTGTCAAAACGGGTTTCCTTCTTAACAGCGAGGTTTTGGAGAGCCGATCAAGGTGTTTAAGGTGAGAATTGTGCAGCGCCGGAAATAATGTGCGGGGGTTAAGGCATATCCCCGATAAACCCCGCCAACCAGCGGCATCGTCCGGCACGATTCCCTCATGGGAAGTTACGGGAGTGACCCGGCCGGGGGTTAAAACCTGGATCGTCTTGGTGGGAGGCGAGCCGCTTAACCACTCAGCTGTTTGACGCCGTCAATATTTACTACTTATTGCAGAGCAAGATATTGTGAAAAATAAGCTCATCACTGTGGCAAAATAGTTGCTTGCAATGTTGGCAAAAAAAGTTATCTACGAACGCCCTTTTCTTAGTTTTCCGTTTGTGCTTCGAAAAACACAAACATCAATTTTCCTATCTTCAGTTAATTTACGTCAAACGCTGTCATGCTTGGCGACTGAATACTCCATTGAGCATTTTGTGAGCACCAGTCTAAAACTTTACTTCTGTTTCTTGATAGTTATCCAGTAATATAAACGCCTTCAAGTGTTCACGTCTGCAGTCCATTCTTGCTACTTACAACTTTTGTGAAGGCCTTCAGGTTATTCCTCCGCCATATGGAAACAAAGCTTAGCCAAGTTTAGACCATTACACCAAATGGAAAACGCTTCGCATTATTGCGCACTCAGCTTAATAATATTTTGCACGAGAAATATTTCTTACTAGGCATTACCAACACACCTATTTTCTCTCTGTTTTTGCTCGAATTAATTATAATTGTAATATCAAGACATAGATAAAATATAAGTAAAAGTTCGGTTTAACCAAAACAAGGTACTTTTATGTTAGCAGACGTACAAAACGCTTGTGATACATGACATATTTAGGAAACAACCTAACACGTCATGCATGGGGTTATTTTTTAAAGGTTTGATTCAAAAAGTGTGAAGGTACCACAAATAGCGTACAGCATCTCGAGGTCCAGAGGCCGCCGGAAGACAGCCGGAGGCTGTGTAGCCTTGACACCCCTGACCCGCCCTAGGCCGGGAGAACCCCCTCAAGGTCAGAGTGCAATTAGCCCAGGTGCACGGACACAACCAACTAGCCTCTATACTTTGGAGCAATATTTCAGAGGTCAAACTAACCCTTTCACCACGGGGGTGGAGGTGGGCCGCAACAAAAAAAATCTCAAGCGGTTCCCAGAGGGTTAGGGTAGACTCTCAGAAGACCAATTCTTAATTCGGCATAGGGAGTTGGCATACCGGAACATGCACTGTAAAATTTGTTTTTTCTTTTTTTAGAGGCAGTTATTCGTAAACAAGTTGCCATAATTACTTTTCCTACACTACAAGTAGATTATAGCAAATTTTACAAAACACGTTACTGGTGAGTGTGTAAATCCAAAGCTGAATATAAATAAACAATTCTATAGACTTCAAATTTATAGTAATAACGGAGATATAATTTATTTTATGTATGTTTCAGGAATCAATGTCTTATAATAATGCAGGAAAATCTTTGGGCATCTAGCATGCGAAGATTTCTTTGCAAAAACGTACAAAAATATTTATTGTATGAAGTTCAATTATTCATTGCTGATAACGTGCCAACCCCATTATTCCGTAATGCATCTTCGTAATTAGGGGTCCCACCCTTTGCCATTCGAGTGGGCAACGTAGAATCCCTTTCTAACGCAAACATATGGACTTGGATAAATATGTTCAGTTCTATTATCTTCAACTTTACTGTATATATTTGCCAGCGACTCCAGAAATCAAACTAATGAACGTTTCGACAACCTGACAAAGTACGTCACTGCTTGTTTCATATTCACGACCTCGTACCAAAATAAAAAATTTTACGTAGGCCGACGACAATACTTGGATCTTGAAAATATGTTGGAGGCCAAGATGGTCTTTTCTACTGTTAAAAATATGAAATATGCTGACTGGATAAAAGCAAAACTAACTTCGCTGAACTTCGTTGTAGACTTTCCACCTATTGGTAACATTATGGTCATCTCCTAAACGCCATACTTGCAAGTAGCATGGCAAACAAAAGCCAAGATGATAATGGACGAATGCACCATCCAGCCTTCTGTTTATTCTGCAGTTTGATCACACAAATACTGCACGTAGCTATATATGTATATACATTTGTAATATAGTCACGAATATATACACACTTCCGCGGCCGAGGTCGCTAAGACATTTTTTCGGAATACGATATTCCCGGGTAACCCTAGGCTTTAGGGGTTGTTTATGAAGTAATTTAAAATAAGTTTATCAACCAATCACGAATTAGCGTTCTGATATAAATGCCAAGCGTTAATAGACCTAATTAAAAATAATTTATTACATCACACCGACGATTTTTTTCTATCACGTGACAATTAGTAACGACTGAATCTGTCCAGCGTTCAAGAAGAATTAAAATTGGTAGTCTGCAAAGTTGTCTAAAGGCAGTGTTAATCGTTACACCTCGGAGACGTCATTGCAGCAATAAAAATAAAACTTCGATAGCTCGCAGAGTTATCAAACGAAACGATAGGTCTCCAATTACGTAGCACAGCTGTTATATTATCATAGTATTTTAAAAAGTTAACGAGTTTTCCTTTATTTTCATTTTGCTTCAAACTGGAACTTTGCTAATTAATACAATTTCTTCTCGAGCGCACAGGCATGGAAGTGGGGAAAACCTGACAGGCGAATAGGAGTGTATTTCTTTGTCTCATCTTCCTCGGCGTGAACGGGGCCGCGGTGGCTGAGCAGTTAGCCTGCTCGCCTCCCTGGTTCAATCCCCGGCCGGGTCACTCCCGGATTTTCTCACGTGGGAATCGTGCCGGAGGACGCCGCTGGTAGGTGGGTTTTCTCAAGGATCTCCCGTTTCCCTGGCCCTTTCATTCCGGCGCTGCTCTATTCTCGCCTCACATCCATCACCTTCATCGGCTCTCATGACCTCGTCGTTAAGAGCCGCCCAAATCTCTTCACTCACTCACACACACTCCTCAGCGTGAACAATGGCTGACAAATATTTCATGACCGGGGTAACTGGAGGAGTGGGGGAGGGACTGTCAGAAATACTACCTTAAATGTATCAGACAATTTCACAACGCATTCATTATATATAAATATTTGCCGAATTTTCGTATTGTGTAATATGCTTATAACACATTACATATTATGTGAGATAACAGGGCGCAGCAATGATATATTTACAACGAAATTAATTGGTGACGTCAGCTCAATATGGGGTTGGTAATGACAATCGTTCAGTTGTCACACCGGCCACTTCTCAAGAGACATAGGCTCGATCCTCAACTCCGGACTCGAATTTCCACACTTGGGAAACGTTGCAGACATTTCCGATGGTCAGTGGGTTTCTTGGGGTACTGCTGTTCCTGCCACATATGAATCTCACCGCCTAGTGAAGGGGGGGGGGGGGGGTGTGCGCCAGTCAGGCAAAAATCGTTGAAGTGCTACGGTCGTGCCTCGCCCTTTGCCATAAAGCTTGAATTTCACTACGCATATATACTGTGTTTGGGCCTCAAACGGTATTACTATCAAAGAGTTTCGACCCAACTGACACGAGGCCAAAACCATAGAAGGGAAGGTGTGGTCCCAGCCTTACGACCTCCCTTAAGTTGGGCAGGACATCTGTCGGGGTATTCTTCTGAAACGCCCTGGCATTTAAGATTCGTATGACACAACTTGAGTACTACCAGCGAAAGCACAGTCACCTTGCGTTTTAGATACCTTGTGTTGTCCGTAGACTAAAGATGAGGTAGACCGATCTCGCTGGCTGCGCGCTGCCAATCTCCGTGTCCCAACATTGAACTGCTTTTCTGCCTACACGTCCATCAACAATGGCGTGGATTGGGTTTGAGGTTAGAACACCTAAGTAAACAAGTGCTTTTGAGATGTTTTAATACATCTGCTAATCAATTTGTAATGCTTTTTGATTAAATTCAAACAGGTAGAAGCATTTTATTAGTACAATAGTGCTTGTCATTTAAAAATTAAGATGTAAACAAACATGTTCATCACTGTTGACCATGTGATTTTAACAGTTGTGTAAGATTGGGGTAGGTCAATGTTGGGTACATGCGCAGAAGACGAATAAGCGGTCTACTCCATTTTAGTCTATGGTGTCGTCATGAGCCTGTCATTCCATACCTGCACTCAATCCTTATAGGTAATAAGGAAATAAATCACAAGTAAAAGTAGCATAGAAGAATTGTGAGGAACCCGAATTTAATTTGTGGTTAGAGTTAAAGGTTGTTCACAATAAAGCGAGCACTTTTGAAATCAACCTTATAAAAAAGACTGCTCTTACCTGCATATATTATAACGGGCGCACTGAGTGACATGCGCCCAGTAAATTTGGTAACGATGGATGGAAAGTATTTCCATACCTTAATGCCAAATAAAAAGTGTTAGGTAACCATTAGTGGTAAATGATTATTTTTCTAGCTTTCTGTTTTTTTTTTTTTTTTTTTTTAATTCATCGAAGTGTAAAATTAACCACATTTGTAAAATATTTACTTTTATGGTAATTCCACAGTTTTACCTGACCAACGCACGAATGAAGTGATGAGGCCCATGGCAATGTTAATTTTACATTAGGCGGAAGAATACAGAACGTGGATACAAGCAGATCTTATGTAGGGCTTTCATAAGTGCTCGTTTTACCGTGAACAGCCTATAAACCTCTTTGTCAAATTGCTACGTCCAGAAAGGCCGAAGACAATGGGCTGTGACTATCTCCAAAGCCTCGCACTACGAGGTTCCGGGTTCGAATTTCGGATATGTCATGGAAATGTCTGAGACTTTTGTACATTAGGCTTAGGTTGGTTTAGTTTGCAATCAGTCTCCTACCTGCACTCTCGGTGCACTTAAATTCTGAGTCAAGCTGCAATTGGACTCGAACCAGCACCCATCCAGCTTACTCCACCACGTGAGCGTGACAGTCGCTCACGCTCCGCACGGCTGATGCACGGCGGTCGCTGTTTCGCCGTCAGCACATGCGCGTTTGTGCTGAGGCCGCGTCGCCACTGCTGGCCAATCAGGAGGCGCACAACAAGAGGGACAACCTTGCAGATAAATCATTTCGGCGAAAACATTTGTTTCGCTCGCTGACACGAGCAAACAGAAATTTCCAGCCCTAAACTTCGCGGTGAATGTCAATGAGCGAGCGCAAGTTTACGGCTTGCTGACCTGGCAGCACGTCATGCCCTGCCGTTGTCACCGGGTCGTCTCGTCGGTCACTGTCGCAGTGTCGCCACGCCTATAGCCTGTTCACGGTAAAGTGAGCACTTCTGAGGCCGTAGAAACTGTTTCCTTTCAGCCATTTATATCCTTTAACCACTTTTTAAAATACAACATTGATATGTAAATAACAATCACAGTGTGTACATTCCACCGCACTCTGAAGTTAACTTCTAAGGCTAAAATGAAATATTTATTGACTACAAATCCAAATGAGAGGGCTTTCAAAAGTGCTCACTTTACCGTGAATAGCCTATGCGTCGCTGAACTGTGGTGAGTCATTTCTGGTAGCCACGGCCATCACGTCCTGGTAATTTAGAGAGGTCGTTCGGTGACTAGATTACTCCACTTAAAAAGTAAGGGTCACTACAATTTCAAGTAACTGAGAATACATAAAACGAGTAATCTAGTGCCGGTTTCGCTTCGGCTCTAGTACTAGTGGCGACTAGATACTTCTCTGCTTACAACCTTTTTAGACACTTTACAAACAAGGATGACTAATACCTAATGTGACTGAGCAAACGAAACGACCCTTCTAGTGACGGTTTACCTGTGTTTCTAGTGTCAGTGGCGACTAGATTATTGCCTGCATATGGTCCTATGTGTATAGGCTATTCACGGTAAAGTGACCGCGTTTGAAAGCACTCTCGTTTGAAATAATAGTCAATAAATGTATTTAATTTTAGACTTACACGTTAAATTCCGAGTGCGTTGGCATATGCACGCTGTGTTTATTACTTATAGGCTGTCCACGGTAAAGTGAACACTTTTTAAGGCCCTCCCAAAAGGCATTAATCCCTAATAAATAGATTTAATTGCAGCATCAGATGTTAACTTTTGAGAGTGATGGTAAGTGTATACTACTCTTATTAGTTATATTGCAATGTTTACATTAAAAAGTGGTGGAAAAGTATAAATTAACTGAAAGGAAAAATTTAGCAGTGCCTTAAAAAGTGCCCTTACCGTGAATAGCCTATACATGGCAATATTCATGTAAAAAGGTTTTTAAAGGATAAGAAGTGGCTGAAAGGAAAAAGTAACTAGGGCCTCAAAAGTGCTCACTTTACCGTGAACAGCGTATAACAGCTTGTTGAGATCAGCAGATTTTGAAACGTCAGTGGCGAAAATGTGGCAAAAAAAATATGTGGAGCATTAAGAAAGGTTTGTGGAAATGTAGCCCGGAGACTACCTTTGCCCCCACAAGCCGGCGCGTAGTCAGCTGAACTATCTTGTACAGTGTAGCTCATCTTATCCCCGCGGCGCGATGCGAAACTGAGTGATACACGGGAGGTAAAGGAGAATACACGTGTTCCAACTAGAAGCTGCAGAACGGGCCGAGGTCTGCCGTCCGCGACGGAAACAAGAGGAGGATTCCACGGCCATTAATAACGGACCGCCTACACGTAGCCGGTAGGCGATGCGTGTGAGACGGAGAGGTGAGAGTGAGAGAAAGAGTTCCCCCCCCCCCCCCCCCCCCGCCACGGGCTACGTGAGCTGCAAGCCGACGACGGAATGAAACGGAAGAAGACGTGGCCGGTCCGAAACGACCCAAGGCGCTTACGAAAAGTCACCCGGTTAACTCGATCCTCGACTCGATCAACTCTGGGCTAACACTGCTCGACAGCAGGGTAAACTTCGTCTAGCAGACGACACACGTGAAATGGCGCGTATATATGTAAACATTGCAGAAACAAGCAAGTAAATGAAAATTTTTGAACTCTGGAAACGGTCAAACTATGTAAAATTAGAAATGTTTAGCTGCTTTGGCCAATCATTGTAGCCCGGATATTAAGTTTTATAATTACCCGAGACTGAATACAAAGGTAATGTACTATTTCAAAACAGCTTAATGCAATGCTTTTTTACGTTGTTTGTTCACAACATAATTTAACAAAAACTCTTCATATTTGTCATCATAATCGTAATCTAGCACAGTATTTAAATAATTGCACTAAATATTCTTTGAGTTCCCGACGTCTCATCAGAGTTACTCTTAAAAAAAAAGTTCAAGGCAACCTGGTTAACCGCAAGTGATCGTGTAAACCCGGCCACGTGACCGAGTTAACCATGTTAACTTTACCAGGTTACTTTTCGTAAGCGCCTGTAGAAGCCTCTCGCATGTCGCGACGGGCGTGTTGCGAACACAGCGCAAGGAGTTATGAATTTTGTGCCCGCGCGCATGTGTAGAGGAGATTGTCAAGGGGGAGGGGGGTGGTATGAGAGCTTCATATATGACCGTACAAGGGGAGAAACAGCGCGGCGAAATCAGGTTCCCGCACGGTTGTAGACGGGGCATCGCGTCATGCCGGAATCACATAGCCCCGACGCGCACGACACGACGGCCAACAGCCAATGAAATACAAGATAGATTGTTGTAAGCCCGACCAATTTTGTCGTTCGACCAGCAATTTCAGATTAGAAATGATTTCTATTCTTCGCCATGTCGTGCGACACGACGCGTAGTGTACAACCTTGCAAAATGAAATTGTATGACAATCTTTCCAACCTTTCCCTACAATGGGAAATATACGCAGTGACACAATAATATTTACTTCTTGGTGTGCAGTGCCTCAGTATAAAAGGAATTAATTGCCAACTCCAATATAATGTGTTTCAACGTACCGACCGATTGATTTTCTGACGAATTGCTAATTATGAAAGTTCAGGAGAATGAGGTACTATACGATTTCCGTTTGAAGACGTATCGAAATCACCACATGCATTATAACTTAAAATAATATTAGGAACACAGCTGCTAATATTTTTGCGTTTAAATTGTTTTCAAAACAACAGGCAACACGTAAATGAAAATTTCCTCTTGTTCACCGCCTTTGAGACTAACGTAGCCTATCAGCGCCTTCTAAATAGTTAGGTTAAATGCCGAGAGCGTGGTGTCGGTCGTGCTGTAAATTCAAGTAGTCACATTGAAACGTGTCATGGTTGCGTTTTTGGTCGTGTCGTGCTGTGTTGGTCGGGGCTGTGAGATTCCGGCATCAGGCTTCTACACGCCGCCCCTGGCGAGGCGACGTCGCGGCGTCCTGCGTCTTCTCGCGGCCCTAGCGGGGGCTTCTTGCTGACCGACCATGATCGTGATCTTACTGTAGGCTGTTGACGGTTAATTGGAACTGACCTTTGAAGAATACCGCCGCCCCTACCGGCATTGATTTTTATGGGCTGAATGAGTGGCTCGCGCCAATAACGATAAAGGCTGTTCACTACAAAGTGAGCACTTTAGAAACGAACCTTACGAAACAGTCACTGCTCCTGCATGCATATATTTCAATGAGCGAACTGAGTGACATTCGCCCAGTAAAGTTGGCAACGATGGATGGAAAGTAGTTCCCTATCTTAACGTCGAATAAAAATTGTTAGGTAACCGTTTGTGATAACTTAAAATCATTTCTTTCAATTTCTGTTTTTTTTTTTATATATATCGAAGTGTAAACTTGAGCAGATTTGTAAAGTATTTATTTGTTAATAATTTAACAGTTTCATTTGACCAACGCATGGATAAAGTGATGAGGCCCATGGCAATGTTAATCTTACATAAGGCGGAAGAACATACAACGTGCATACAAGTATGTCTTAAGCAGGGCTTTAAAAACAGCTCAGCCTACTGTGGACAGCCTATGCCTTTTATATTAGTACTAACGATATAGACAAAGATAGTAAACGTTGAAACCGAAGGAATGTGGCTCAGGGTAATACACAGGGCTCTTATTTTAGAGAACCCGGGTTCGAGTCTCTACCCAGTAATCCTGATTTCGGTTTTTCCATGGTTTTGTGAACCACTCCAGGCGAATGCTGGGATGGGTCCTTACCCAAGGCCATGGCTGATTTTTTCTCTTCGCTTTCTTCTATGAGCAACTTGCTTCCTTCTCTAACGCCCTCGCTGTCTAAGAGATGTTAAGCCCTAGCTACCTACTACACATGACTCTTGTAAATGATTGGAAATGATAAGTATAGGCTAGTTTAATTAAGTATTTCTGACACACACCTCGAAACAATGTAATTGTTCTGGAAATACCGAACATTATGTAATGTTTTCGACTGCACCCTGCTAAGCTATACTACTGCTAAGATATACTACTCGTCCGTTATTCCTTCTTTAAAACGCGCCTCGTTTGTTTTAAATATTTTCAAGCTCAAAACTGTTAACTTGAGAGAAATTGATGATTACTTTTTATCCGTCAAATTTTGAACTTTTCTTCCAAATTATTTATTCTTTTTTAGGCCTCACTCAAAGTATTGAATACCTTATAGTATCTGTCTTATTGCGAATCTACATTTTTTATGACTTAAGAAAGTGAGGTTATACGTGAAATTATGTTCAAGGATTTGTTTTATGCGTACGTTTGTACAGTAAACACTTTCCATTGTAGAATGTAATACATTTATTATATATTTTGTTTCTTTGCACAACTAACCAAGCCTAAATTTACATTTGAAAAGATTAACGTGTCCGTGGTTTACCTATATTTCTAATTCATAACCTCGTGGTCGAATTTAGTACCCTAGCGACCTTGCCCACGAAGTTGGTACTCGTGCAGTTAACTGTATGATACTGATAGTTATTATTTCAAAAACGTTTTGCTTTCCACATAATTTAGTATCTTTCAGTAAGATAAGGTTTCAGTTGAAAGAATTTTTGGCAATCAAATAAGCAGACGGGAAATTATGTTTTAAAATATGCGTATCAACTATTTCAGAATGTAAAATTAAACTGCTATAAAAAAGCTTTAAGGATACCGAATACTGATTTAGCAACATTCTTCTCGAGAATCAGTTATCTTAATCATCGAAATGTTCTTAAACCAACAAATTCCTCGACCTGTGAATGCTGGGGACATTTTCACCTGCCTGGGAAAATATTGATAAAAAACGAGCAATTTTTTAATTATTTACCCACTAATTGGAGCTTAGCAAGAACATATATATTAAAATATTTGCCAAGTCTTAATTCTGACCAAATCTCGCAGATTTCTGAAATGCATAAATATTTTCAGCGTGTATATATATTTTTCCAGTTCTTCCTTATGTCGAGCAAAAATAAAACGGAACAATATATTATATATCCCAAAGCCTGTATAAGTAATTATTAAGTATTGACACAGTTAATGTTTGTTTTTTATCAAAAGTGTATTTCGGAATACCTGCCTCGAACAATCTAAAAACCACTGTCTATACAATTGTAACGAAATGAAATATTTGCTCCAATAAATACCCATTAAATATTTTCTTCCGGCCTGCTATTATAAAGCCTACAAACAACGGCGTCAAAGAGTAGTGCAGTAAATTGTCACGCACGATTGCTCTCAGCTCGTATAGATGCAATAAATGTGTTTCAAGATCATTTTTTTTTATCATATCACTAACTATAAATTAGTACAGCTCCAAGTATTCTGTGTGATAGTAATAGTTCGTAGGTACTCCCGCATAGGTTTGTACTGCAAAGTTCACGTGCGTGTGTGTCTAGATACTACTTCTGACTATGGCACAGAAACAATAGGTGACAAAAAACCTTCCCACACCTGTACACCAAAATGAAGAATTCTCGTTCGATATCATTAAAAAAATAACGCTCCTTTCTAGTAAGCTATTCCCAAAGATGTGTGTATAAAATATATAAGGTCGTGTAGCAAAAACATGGAAGTACTAAGGTAAAGTGTGTGTGTGTGTGTATATATATATATATATGTATATATATATATATATATATATATATATATATATATATATATAACTATCATAAAGTTGGAGCGGAACAACATCCATAAATGGTGCCATCCATACGAATAGTGGTTTCCAGTAGGATAAATTACGGTTATAAATTGAATTTCTTTGCAGCAAACTCAAAATGAACACTTCAGAAGTAAACCAGTAATTCTGAAATTAGTTAGTTATACATATGCACTACTTGATACTACAACATAGTTACTACTCTAATCCAGCTGCTGGACAAGAAATGGTTCTCCGATTCGTAACTAATTATTTACAAACTATGTCTCGTAGAAAAATACCGCACATTTTTCCTCTTAACATTTGTTAACGTTCGTCTTGATTTTTACAACCCTCTGTCGCTCTTACACTCGGATATTTTGCTGCCAAAGTGGATAGTGTACCAGGCTTTACAAAAGCGCAACTACGAAGTCCGTGACTCAAGCGAATTTCAACAAGGTACGTTTATTTATTCCAATCTTGGGTTGATAATTCATGCAATGAAATGCGAGGCACAATAAACATCTTTTAAATTTACACTTTGTAGAGATTTCGGAAATTTTCCCGTGCACAGGTAGGGCTTTAGATATGACAGCAGTTTCATAGTGTCCAAAGTCTTATGTCCTCTCCCAGTAAATGGCATAACAATAATGGAGAATGGGAGGAAGGATGATATACTATCTGGGACGAAGATTACACCTACCAAAGGACTTTCGGCGAGCGTGTGCATTGCTGAAGTATACGGGAGCAACCCGAGAAAACCATTAATAGCTTCTGCCCAGTTTTCCGCATGTAGGGTCCTCTGCTGCCGTGCACGCTAAGGCGATAGGACGAAGCTTGACAGTATGTCGCGTTCAACCGTTAGCACAATCTCGACAAGAGAGTGAATACAGATTACAGTCATATACGGTTAAAAATGTATGCTGCAGATTAGGTTATTTTTTAAACAAAAGCTCTTCCTGTAAAAGCTTTCTGAAACCCTATCAATTTTTCTTGAATATACAAATGTAGAAGGAAGTAAGATTCGGTAGGTCATTTATTTCGATACCTCTTAACACACCCGTTTGTATAACAGCCTGAGAGATGTCGTACGCAATCATTATGTAACACATAGAAAATGTATTGGCTGTTCACGGTAAAGTGAAAAGTGAGCACTTTTGAAATCGATCTTGGGATAAAGTCACTGCCCCTACCTGCATATTATTTTGACGGGCGCAATGAGTGACATGTGTCCAGGAAAGTTGGTAACGATGGAACGGATTGCTCTCGCTTTCTGAATTTTTTTAATGCATCGAAGTGTAAAAATGAACAGATTTGTTCAATTATTACTTTTCTAATAGTTTGACAGTTTCACTTGACCGACCCATTAATAAAGTGATGAGGCCCATTGCAATGTTAATCTTACAAATGGCGGAAGAACACGCATCGTGCATACAAGTAGAACTTAAGCAGGGCTTTCAAAAGTGATTATTTTACCGTGAACATCCTATAACAGTGATTTCAAACCGGAAATTTGTGGTTTAAAGGTAAGAATTGAGTGGCCCGCGGTGCCATTCAGGTCGGCCATTCAGAGGCTGCCACGTAACCAAGCCCAGCTCGTCATTCATGCTCGCAGCCGAGACGTACTAATGTGTGTGTGTGTGTGTGTGTGTGTGTGTACATGTCGGTCAGAGTTGAGGTTTGATGGCGGTTAAGGTCGACGAACCCGGCGAAGAGCTCCAGGTTAGGGCAGTGGTTACCGGGCGGCCTGCGATTCGATGAGGGCCTGGCCCGATCCGCGAGCGGCAAACAGCCACTCCGCCGTCATTACGACGGCGAAAACCGCTGGAATACTGGCACAGTCACCCAATTTGCAATTAGCGATGCGCATTCAAATGAACCCGCCGGAATGACTACCTCTACATAGTTGCATCCGTGGAAAGTTGGGGTCATTAGCTCGCCGACTTTTCGAAATGACGACTGTTCCGCAGCAGCGCCCTCACTACGCGCTCTCACCTACTGGTTCCGCCGACAACACATTTATTATCACGCATGTATGAATTATTGATAAATAAGTCTCGTTTTTCGACACAGTAATTAGGAGAATACTTTTTATATATTTGTATAACTGCAAAGGTGTTACATCAAACACTCGGTAATAGACAAATTCCTATAAAAATAAATTTAGAAGTCACTTAAAAAAGATACTAAATGTGGATGGTGGTGATTGCAACGTTATACAAGCTGCATTGCTGTAAGCATGTACAATGTTGGGGAAAGTTTTTGCAATATATCCGCTTATGATGACGGTTTAGATATGGTGCAATCTTCAAGAATAAATTTCATATTTTCCTTGTCTGAGTTCTGTGAGAAGAAAATTCCGATTACGAAAAGTTGGGAAATTACGTTAGTAATTAGTGGCAGTAGGGTAACGAAATGTCTGTTTTCCTGAACAGCATTTTTTTTTTAGATAAACATCCCCAAAATTATACCGTCTTCCGAACATCGTAATAGACCGTGATTCTGAATGCGTCAGTTTGACGTCATTCGACGTCGGATTGGGATATAAACACTACCACGGATATACAGGCTGTTCACGATAAAGTGAGCACTTTTTAAATCAACCTTGGGAAAAAGTCACTGCGCCTACCTGCATATATTTCAACGGGGGCATTCAGTGGCATGTGCCCTGTAAAGTTGGTAATGATTAAGGAAAAGTAGTTCCATACATTAACGTCGAATAAAAAGTGTTAGGTAATAATTTGTGATACCAGAAAGCGAAAGAAATAATTTCAGGGTTTTTTTTTTTTTTTCAAATTTGATTTTCCTCTTTTTTCCCCTCAAAAAATTTCCCATTTTCCCACTGCTCACGTTGGCCATTTTGTCACCCAGCATGTGCGGACGACACCCAGCATGTGCAGACGACGGCCATTTTGTCAGCAAGTACACCTGGAAACTTTCTGCATTTGCATTCTGGATGCTTCTATTTTCTCTGGATGCTACTGTCCTATACTACGACAGCCATTTTCTCTGGATGCTTATATACTACCGATTGTCTCTACTTCATGCTCTTTCATTCCATCCTGCCTCTTGGCTCTGTAGCCACAATGCCAGTCTCTTTTTGCTGCTATTCTAACGAACTTCCTTCATTTGCATTCCGGTTGTGTTTGTTAGTAAATATGGCGACCTTCATGCTTTTGCATTCTGGTCATACTGAAAGTGCACACTTTCTGCATTGTGTTTTTTTATTGGGATGCTTCCATCCTAAGTATTTTCTCTGGATATTTGTATCCTACCGAGTGTCTCAACTTCATGCTCTTGCATTCCACCCTGCCTCCTGGCTCCACAACCACGACGCGAGCCCCGATACCCACCACAACGCAAGTGTCTCTCTCTATGCTTCTATCCTACCAAACTTATGCTTGTTAGCCAGTGTGGCGGCCATCTTGGATTCCCGACTTCATGCTCTTGCATTTCGGTCAATTTTCACCCATGTGTGTGTGTGGAGTAAGAGGTGTGGAGTGACCCTAACAGAGCTCCATTCTCTTGCATTCCAGTCGGTGTTCTCTGGATGGTGCCAACCGATATTTTTTGTTTTTACGTCGTACCGAAAGTAGGCGCTTCACGCTCACACATTCCGCATGGAAGGGGAGAACGCAGTCTAAGGTTCCCTGCCAGCCTCGGTAAGTATGTCCAAAGAGCATATATAACCACAGTTGGCTGTAATTTCCGAACTGTTTGAGATACAACTACCAAATTCATAACATAGGCATCATCCAGGACGATTAGAAGGGTGGTAGCATTTAGTATACCCTATGTCTACTTATAAGCATAGTTGGCCATAATTTCTGGACAATGAGATAAAACCAGTCATAGGTAACAAGGAGCCCTGACAAGCAGTGCGGTATCAACGTCACCAGTGTGGAAATACCTTTAGAAAATGCTGTAGGAACGACATCATGTTCACCCATAGTGATAGGCCAGAATTTTATGCGCGTCCTCCTAGACTCGTCGGTTTCTCCAGTAGCGGGAAGGAGGAGTATTTGCGACGCCAGCCATGTCGCAGCTGCCAATCATCTCCCCCCGGGCGACCGACGCCGGACTGGGGGAGGGGAGGTTAAAGTGTGGCTCCCCCCTCCCCCCGATCTCCATCCACGCGTGCTTAACGGGAGATCATGGCCGGTGCGAGCTACAGCGCGTATCAATACTTAGTGTTTGACTCGTGTATTGCTGCGTTGTTTGAGCTGGATTTACAGTATTTTAGAACGAGTATTTTACAGGTATTTGTGGGCAGTTTGTTATACGATGCTTGCCACCGTGGTGGCACATTCCTGAAGTTTTTTTTATTTATCAGGTTTTCATATTCCTTTATTTTATCTCCTTTTGGTGTTTCCCTGGTGTGATACAGCCGTGTATCTTCTGGCTGTCAATTTGTACGAACTTGATAGTTCGTTTTCGGTACTGCAAATTTTATCGAGTCGCCCATTTTTTCTGCTACCTGGATTCGTGCGGCGTAGTTTGTGTTGCGTGACGATAAAAGGTCTCTGCTGCCCCATATTTTTCATACGTAATAGTTTTGGGATATAAATATACAATTTAACTAGGGGCATACTTCGGTTTTCCGGTTCATGTAAAGAATCATTTAAGTGCTATTGTCACTGTTCATTATTATTCAAATGCCTTTTGTATGGGATTGTAAGGTAAACAGTGCATAAAAAGGTTTTTGCATAACCAGTAATTGTGTTGCGCGTTGCCACAGATTGTTTTGTTTCTCGTATTCTTTGGTTTGTATCGTCAGGTTAGACGTGATATCTGTACTGATAGTGCGTATTTTTCATGGAGGTAATAGATGGAGTGGCAACAGCGTTTATCAAGTGACGCCGATTCCTTGTCTGACTTCTTTCAAATGCGCATGCGCAGACCGATTGTTTACGTCAGCCACCATATGAGTGGCAAAAAATACATTGTAAGCAATGTAAAACATGCACCTTTTTGCCACTACTAGCCCTGTCCTCGTCTTTCATTATCGGCTTCACTTTCGTGTCTCGGCTTCCACTCCAGAGACTAATACCTCCATGGTATTTTCATCCCAGTTGTCCTCTTTGGCCGTGACCAACACCGTATTTTAAAAAACCCTGTTATGCAAAACTTTTTTCGAGCACTGTATTTTGTAGTACGCATGTTGCGTTCATAGACTTGTAATCGTTTAACAATATTTGCTAGTAAATCACAGTTATACTGATTTCATGTTTCATTCATCGTACTTTAGAGCACCTATGCACTCAGTCTCCCTATTTCCCCCTGTGTGGCCAGATTGAGTGTGGTAACAAACACGTCATGCATGGGGTCATTTTTCAATTGTTTGATTCAAGCATATTGAAGATACTATGAATATACTGCAGTAGGTTTAAGATGTTGGCATTATCGTCGAGGAATATTTACTTTTTATCCAACTTCGTTGATAAAAAACTTCCATGTAGGCTCTAAATGACATACGAATTAACTCCGAAAAGCACATGTACATAACTGAGTTTCCCCCTTTTATTGCGTACAAGAATATACTTGTAAAATAAATATATAATTGTGATATGTACCCGGTATTGAAGCAATTTTCTATCGTTTCATCCCCTTGTATGGTATTTACTGATTAATAGTTTTTGGTACTTGTAGAGAAATTATTTCTATTAAAATTAAGTTGATAAACGCTAACATGTTGCTTTAATATGAAATAACATTATTTGCAGTAGTTTTTCATAGCTAAACTCACATTACATTTCATTTTATTTAAATTTTTGGTTGGTTTCCAAATTTCTACCTAAAACACTTTCGGTTGTGTGAACCACTGACTTGATTTTGATGAAATTTAATATTTAACCTCTTTAATCGAAAAAATTGTTGTTTTTATCTATAATGTGTTTTTCGCTTTAATACCAGTTCCCTTTGAGGAATTTGGAATAACGACACCAGTAAGATTCCAGTTTACGTTTGCCAAGTTTGAAATACTTACATGAGTAGGTGATAAAATGCTTTATTCTCACCTCCCAAGTTAGGATGACAGTCTAATAACAGAATAGTTGAAGGCGTTTACACGCTGAATTCAACCATATCTTACACTTAAAAGGGCGTAAAGGCTGTTCACGGTAAACTGAGCCCTTTTGAAAGTCCTGCTTAAATCTACTTGTATGCACGTTGTGTAGTTGTTATGTAAAATTAACATTGCCCTGGGTTTCAACACTTAATCACGAGTTGGTCAAGTAAAACTGTGAAATCATTAGAAAAATTAATATTTTACCAATCTGTTCATTTCTACACTTAGATGCATTAAAAAATCAGAAAGCGAAAGAAATTTCAGGTACTATAAATGGTTTTTATTCGACGTTAAGTGATGGAACTACTTTCCCTCCATCGTTACAAACATTATTTGGTTCATGTCAATCAGTGCGCTCGTTAAAATATAGGCCTATATAGGCAGGAGCAGTAACATTTTGCTAAGGTTGATTTCAAAAGTGTCACTTTATCGTGAACAGCCTTTACACATACATTCCGTGTAGTGGATATGAACCCAGGACCTTCCTTACCGAAAACTGGCGGCGTCGCAGTCAACTACTGCGGGAGCAAATCGAATATTTGTGTGGTAACTTGTGAAGTAGAAACGGCAAACGAGGATGGTAAGAGAGGCCCCGAGGAGATATATACCACCCTTGCTCGCCGACAGGAGACGTAGCACTGGCTTGTAATTGTCTACGTTTGGCCCTCGTGAGGAGGGTGGGAGGTACATACACAGCGCTAACATCCTTATCATTTAGTTTAATTGGTGCCACAAGCTGTGCGGACAATGAGGCGGTGTGGTCGGCCAAAGCCTCGTGCCGAGACATTCCGCATCGCGAACGGCTAATAGCGTAGTTGCGTCTCCCCGGGTACCAGGCGCCATGGGCTGTTAGCCATTGTAGCGCTCTCCGGCGAGCACACAGCAGCTTCGCACACGCTGCAAGTACCCGCTCGAGCCACTGGCACAAGTATCCCACAAGAGCGAAATATTTTGACAGGAGAAACTAAGGACGTTTGACACGACAAATTGTGTTGTATTATATTTCAACTCTGAGATATCATCTGTAATTACTTGTTCCTCACGAAATAATTTTTTTGAAGGCACAAATTTTTTGCGTAAATACACGTCCAAGTCACAATTTTACCGTTTTAGAGATGTACAAATAACGAAAACTAACATACGTAGAGAAATGATTTAGTTCACAACAAAAAAAGATGCTAAGATCTACTTAAAAACTAAAATCGTACCATTTCGAAAAATTGCTGAATGTAAAGGAGTTCTTGCACTTTTTTTTTATTTGCGGCTGCCCCGTGTTTTCGTGAAGTAACTTTTGCTAAACACACCTTAAAATGAATTAAGGCAAGACATTTCAGTTTGCGCTTGATGAATTTGCTGCAAATAGTTTGGTTTATATTTCGTACAATACAAATAGTTAAAATTTTTACTTGAACGTGCTGCAGAGCAAATTACTAAGCTGCTTCTATATTGCCCCACTATCCAGTTGATATCAAAAATACCAAGCCTATGTACTTGTCAATGGTGACTTTGAACTGTTGATGGCCGTGATCGTTAACGTAACTCGTTAAAAGTTGTGTAGCTTCCGCAGGGGTGATGGTTGCCTACCTATAACTACAACGCGTGACGTACCATTTATAACCAAATCGTATGGTCAGTAGAATTTAGTTTATCATTTCCGTGCATAGAAATACGTCTAACTTTATACTGAGCTTCTGGTGCAAGCAAATGTGGTCACTAGAATTTACAACGGACAGAAAAATACTTTCTTGTATTACCTAAACTGATGACCACACCTGCAACTAGGCAACAAATCTACACACCAAAACTTGGAACATACGACTTCGATGTCGCAGAACAGATTTACTTCCGTAGCAAACCTGCCTCGCCGGAAAAAATCAAGCTGCTTTTAAGACTTCTCCCCACTGTTCACGAGCTAGAAGCGAGGGAAATGAGCTATCCTGTCAGGGTTCAAGCCAGCGAACTCGAGCAGTTCATCTCCGTGCTGGTTCACCCGCGCCATTAGCAGCAAATCTCTTCAAGAGATAGCGCCAAGGCGTGCAACGTGGTAACGTTCTTTCCCACAGCGTGACCGACATATTCCCGCCATCACTACGCCGGCTTTTGTTTTCGTCAATCATGCAGAATAGATGGGAGAACTTGTAGCAGCCACGCGAGATCGAGAATGTTGATGAGTTGTGTGGACTAGGTGCAGCGTAAATCAAATAACATCAATCACAAAAAAAAAAAAAAAAAGGTATTCTTTTGCCGAAATGACACAAAGATTGCATAAATATCAAGGCCACATAATTTTCAGAAAGCAATATAATTTTCTTGAGCCACAATATGTTTATATTTTACCACAGAAAATTGTAGTAAGAAAAAGTAGACTAAAGTTTGAATTTAAACGTTGCTTGACTGTGCACATTAAAACTAACGATGGCGCGATCTCCTGGTCAAAATGAACTCCGAACCAGTTGGTACTACCAAATGGGTCGTGTCAGAAAGTATGGAATGAAACCATTGTTCTCCTTGCTTCCCCACAACGTGTGCCTCCAGGTGACCACAGCCATTGAAGACCCCAATGACTAATAAAACTAAAACCGCAGGAAAAACATACTACTGGAACAAAAAAATTTCGTCACTCCCGTCTATTGAGGAAAATTTTCAGAGGAAAACTACATAATATAGTCTATAACAGAATTGCAGGTTACCAGTAACCAAACTGACGAACTAGAAGCAGTCACGATGTGATGTAATTTATATGTATAGTCGTTGCAGGGTAAATATAGGCTACACATTGCTGTACGTTGTTCTGTTGAACGAGCTTTCGTTTCTGCAGTACAAAAATAGCACTTTGATGGATGAAATACTATATGAGTGAGTGACGAGTTTCGGGCGGCGCTTAATAACGAGGTCTTGAGCCGGTGAGGGTGAAGTGATGTGAGTATGGAGCAGCGCCGGAATAAAGAAGTGGGTGAAACGGGAGATCCCCGAGAAAACCCGTCGACAAGCTGCATCGTGCGGCACGATACCCACTTGCGAGAATCCGGGAGTGAACCCGCCGGGGATTGAACCCGATTCGCCTTGGTGGGAGGCGAGGAGTTTAGCCGCTCAGCCACCGTGGCCTTGCATGAATTAAATATGTTCACGTACAGTTGGACGTATATATAAGATAGGACAGGCTTGTGTGTCTCAGTATTTAGATCGCTTGCATTCCCCTATCCCAGCGGGAGAAGTGTGTCAAAGCCAGGCTAATAACTCGAGGTGCGCGCGGAGATGAACAAAGGCGAGCCACCGCGTGTACAAGAGAAGCCTATCGGGTCTCGTGTACTCCCAACCCTGAACGTATTGAATTTGTGGAGTTTTCTTTACAAGAATGTTCTGATAATTGCGCTAGCCTCTTTCAGAGAGACTCGAGGTGCGGAGGAACCTTCTAGATTGGGCCAGCAAGACTACTTAGCCACGACGGGCCTCCGGTGAAGTCAGCAATCGATCTCACATATATAAGGAGATGAGTAGTTTTCAAAGTAATTACGCGGGAAACGTGTTCGACAGAAAGAAAATAACCGATTATGATCTTTCTAGAGTAAGGTAGCCGATAATGATAGTCTGAGTACCATTGTAGTCACTTCTTAGATTAACCACTGGACGTTAAAAAGTCTCACAATTTAGCCTCCTCACCCCCTGAATAAATACCGTAGCATATTAGCATAGTAATTTTTTGAATTTGATGACTTGAATAGAACAAAAAACTTTATGTATGTAAAGTGCACTTGGCGTAACTGAATGGCAGTGTGCAGTAAATGTGTGCGCTTGCCTCATAACAACGCTACACTTGTTCTGATAGCAACTTAACTTGTATTTTAATTTGTTAGGTTAGTAGGTGTTAAAGTATCGTATTTACACAGTTAGCGAAAAAAATTTTGTTCATACTTTGATCAAGTTTCGCGAGTCAAGACTTAATCCCGTATGGAATCACTGGATTCGATCGGAGTACACTCGCCATGTTTATCATGACCGTGGCGAGACGTCGTGAACAACATTATTTGTTCGCCACCTCATTTAGCAGGCAATTAACGTCCGCGGCGGGGTCTAAGGAAAAGGCCAACACCGGCGGGTGGAAAGGTCGGGCGCTGGGGAAAAAGGCCCGTCTGCCAACCCAGCAGACCATGAAGATGGCGCGAAATTTGAGTGAAAAGTTAAAAGAGGCGGAGGAAGACAAGAGCTGGCCCGCGGGCCAATAAACCACGCATCTGATGGCGATTCTATCTCCCGCAGGGGGAGCGCGGCGGGGATGGATTTATCTCGCCCCTTCGGGCCGCCGGCCTCGTCGCCATAATTCGTCCATAAGGCACACGGAGATGCGGGAGATTGCAGCCATAACTCTAGCCGCGAAATAACGAAGCGGCCGATTTGTTTTGTGCGGCCCCATCGCCGCCTTGTATGCTTGTGTGTGTACTCTCCGCGCGTGTATCGCAGCCGACCATCGAGCGCGTTTTCCTCTCACCCAGGCCGGCCCGAGGCAGATACCGGCCTTCGATAGCCTCCAGGTGGCGCGGTCTTATCGTGATTGACGTCACCCACTGCGGGGCCCGGCCCAGCACACCCGCTCTTCAACTATAGGCTGTTCGCGGTCAAATGAGCACTTTTTAAAGCACTGCTAAATATCTACTTGAATGCACGTTTGTATCCTTCCGCCTTGTGAAAAATTAACATAGCCATCAGCATTAATGCGTCGGTCAATTGAAACTTGAAATTATCAGTTAAGTAAATACTGTACAAATCTGCCCATTTTTACACTTCGTTGCATTAAGAAAAAAACAGAAAGCAAAAATAATAATTTACGTTAACACAAATGCTTACCTAACACTTTTTATTCGATGTTAAGATATGGAACTATTTCCCATCCGTCATTACCAAGTTTACTGGGCAAATGTCTCTCACTGCGCCTGTTAAAATGTATGCATTAAGGGGCAGTGACATTTATCTAAGGTTCATTTCTAAAGTGCTCACTTTATCGTGAACAGCCTTTTAACATGACAAAGTTACATTAAGGCCTGAGGCAATATGATGCGGTGCACTGCAACTACTCCTTTCTTTAATCGCTATAACGGTCAACAGGATATTTGGAAAAAAAAAGTGAATATTTTATGGAAGAAAGTATTTTTATCGTGTTACTGTCGCATGTTTAAAATAGAATAAAAACACTGTTCTTAAAGCCGACCTTCCGTGGTGCAGCATTCGGTTGATACGCCGTCGATCTGTAGTCCGGGAGGTTCTGGGTTCGAACCGCATGCAAGGCATGGTTGTTAGTTTAAGTTAGCCCATAAGTTAGTTTGTAAGCTGTTCCCTGATAAGCCTTCGGGCATAGGGGACGTATATTAGCCCTTTCCATTCCACTGTTCTTAAAAATAAATTAGAAACAAATGTTTGCGAAAAACGATTTCACTAAACTCTTGTATTACAGTTTATGGCGCGTGGAGTCCGTTATAAACCTGTGGAAAACAAGGCTGTATGTGAAATGTTTATGTGGGGGTTTGTGTAGAGTTATAGACGTAAATCTGCACGATTTCTAGTGGGCTCAAGGATTTGGGAGGGGAGCGGATGGGGGCTAACCTAGTAGGTTTTGGAACATGTATTTATAAATGAATCATCGAAGGACCTCGACCCTCCCCAAAGGCAGGTCCACCCACTGCTATGTTGCCCGGCAGCTGAAGAACGATTGACAGCTGACCTGGATGGTGTCACAGCCCCTTGTTACACCCTGCTAGAGGAGCCGACGAATTTAGAGGATGAGCAAGGATTTTCTGGCAATCCTTTGGTTGGTGCAAAGTGGTATTTGGAGAATATTCAGGTCGGATAGGAGTTCAGTTCTTGTGGAAACCATCTGGCTTAAATACAGATATCGGGTAAAGTCTGGTGCAGCAAGGGACATGACAGACGACGGTGGAGTTTGCAAGACGACAGCAGCGAGTATTTGTGCAGTGTGGTCGGACGAGAGGGTGTGGTATCCGACGAGTAGAGGACTAGAGACCTACTGTACATGGGGGCACTGTAGAACATACCAGACTGCCGGAATGACTTAATTAAGGCGGGACTTTATTCAAAATATCGGAACTGTCAAACAAGGACATATAATTTGTAAAATGATTCAGTAGGTTTTGACACACTGATTACTGGCCCTGATTTTATTAATTTGTTACACTAATTTCTTTGGGGTGATTGTAAATTGTACTGCTTGAATTTATTAAATGTAAATAGCAAATTATAGACATTTACTGTGAGATATCGAGTCGAGAATACTTTCTTTAAAGTTATTGTAAATAAATTAAGAAATTGTAATTGGATTTTTTATTTAACTATGGCTTCCATCCCTTAAACAACATGGCTAAGCCCATTGACTTAGGGAAACTGTAATAATGTAATATTCAAAACGCTATTGAACCATAATTCCACGGGAACCTCTCCTTCCTGCCCCCAGTAGTGTTATATACGCCTATAGGTAGAGTTTAGTGTGCAAGTAGCCCTTCGCAATAGATTAACAAGTCGCCGTAAATTACATCGTCTACAGTTAGAAATATCAATAAACGATACCAATAAGGAGAAAAGAGAAAACATGTTAATCTGGAACACAAAGAAAAAGAACCAAGATGAATTTACTAGCCTAGAATAGGTCGAGTTAAACTGGGGTAGGTTATGCAATGCTAAGTTGGATTAAGTTTTCGAAATTATATATATTTTCTCTCGTGACAGGTAGGCATGTTAATCACACTGCAAATTCAGCTTCAAACAGTTTTTGTTCATAAAAATAATTTAAAAATTAAAATAAATAAATACAAACACATTTAACAGTTTATTACATAAAAAAATGGGCAACAAAAGCAGCCACTGTTAAATAATGACAAAAAATGTAAACAATTCTCGAAAAAAATTTCTACGAATTCTTGCTCGTAACCGACATTAAGATACGAAAGTGGATCACTCAGTAAGATTCGCGCGGTAAAAGTTTCGTGCATTCTACGGGAATTTACATTTTTCACGTTCTCTGCGAAGAGATGTTACTCTTCGACGCGATGTGAGATCTCGAATTGCACTGGTAACACAGGAATTTTTCACTGGAACATAATAGAGAACCTTTCCTACAGTCCAAATTTGACACCATACGATTTCCGCTTGTCTGTGTCACTAAACACATAATATTGGTGGAGGATGATTGACTGGATATCAAGAACATTTTTCTATAGATACGCAATCTTCAAGCCTGTATGTAGTTATACAAATATACCTGGGAGACTATACAGGAAAGCGATAAGGAGCGCGCCGTTTAACACTGTCAGTACCACGTGTGCTTATGTTTCACTTACAGCCCGTAGCGCAAAAGAAAGTATTGCTGATTGATTCACTCTCGTAAAATGTTTCAAAAATAGCGTCCGTATGCTATTTTAGCCTGAAAGTTTGTTTTTCTCATAGAAAATCGTGACTAATCAGCCGACGGGAAATTGAGGCTTAGTCAAACTGAGAGCAGTGGATAAACAATAAAATCACTGCAGGGTGAGATTGTGTTACCGCTCATTTTGCGACTATCTCGAGATAAAAGAAGTGTTTAAAGACGAAGAAGCGTTTTTTTTTTTTATCAGGGGGGAAATGGGAGTGCTAGTGAGAAGAGTGCAAGCGGACAGCTCAACACGGCAGAGGCATTAGCGGCGTTTAACCGAGCTGGCCGCCCTCGTAGAGAGCGTGTACGTGCGCTAGCTATTACCTGATAGCCATCCCGGCAAAGGCGATAATGACGACGCTTGTGAGAGGCTCCTAGCACGTGGGAGAACAGCCGCCGCATTAGCGAGATATCGACGGCTCGCGTTAACAACTCCAGCGACTTCTGTCACCAGGGCGAGGACTCACTCGGCGCTCGGTCGCGCGGCATTCACCTTCGAGATCTGTATGAGCGAAGCTCAGACACGGCAGCGAAACTACAGAGCGACGTACGACGGCGCGTTTAAGGGGAATGGGGTGTGAAGAGATTTGGGCGGCTCTTAACAGTGAGGTCTTGAGAGCCGATGTGAGGTGAAGTGAAGATGGTGCGGCGCCGGAATGAAGGGGTGGGGTAAACGAAACATCCCCAAAAAAAAAACCCGCCAACCAACGGCCTAGTCCGGTAGTATCGATATATTTCGTTTTCGAAAGAGTTAATTGCAATTTTTGGCTCGACAAGACGTAAATAATAATTTTTAACACCTTTTTAAGTTGTTAGATTTCCACTCCCTTCATTATTCTCGGAGCTCTGATGGAAGAAATGAAAAAAAAAATATATTTTTCTTATCTTCAACAGAGCTCCGAGAATAACGAATGCAGGGAATTCTTAACCATGTAATAAGATGTTCAAAATTGTTATGTACGGCTTGTTGAACCAAAAAATTCTAAAAATCCCCTGTAAAACAAATTGTGACAAAATTATATAAATATAGGTCTACTATTTTCGTGCATCGTTAACCTTAATGGTAAGTATCGCCCCTTCGCATAATTCGCTGTTTTCGTCGTCGCAGAAGTATGCAGCGGTCAAGTTACTCGCCTCCCACCAAAGTGAACCGTGTTCGATTCCCAGCGGGGTCGGGGCCGCGGTGGTTAGACAACTCGCCTCCCACCCAGGCGAACCGGGCTCGATTCCCGGCGCGGCGGCTACCGGATTTTCGCAAGTGGGAATCGGCGGATTTTCTCGGAGATCTCTCGTTTCCCCCCGCCCTTGCATTCCGGCGGTGATCCGTTGGCGCTAAAGACTTCTGCTGTTGAGCGCAACCACACCAGAAATATCTTTATCACTCACGGCGCCACCTCTACCACAACCACCAGAATACGAGATAAGAACAAGAAAGGAACAATCGAAAACAGTTCCAATGAGAAATAAAATGTTTACTATATTGTATTAGACATAAGGGAGAGCTTCTCTTTGAAAAAACTCAATACAATTTTGATTAATATTTCTTCGAGCTTTATTCTTAGTGTTTCGATTGTGGTAGCTCGTACTAAAGGCACGCACATTATGCGTGACCATGAAATCGAAATGAAGCATTTAGCCATTCAAATATGGTAAACGCTAATATTCAATTTAAACTCATTGTTCAATTTTTTTTTTAATTTAGGAAGATTTGAATTTAAAAAGCCAAAAGCATCAAATGATCCATATAACAATAAACTATATACAAAATTTCATTTTGTTCTTGAACAATTTTAGCAGTGACAACTCCCGTTTTGGGCAGCAAACAAGACATTTGCAATACAAGCTCTTTTAAATGGCCCGGAGCGTCTCTTGCATGTCTGACCCAACAGCAGATATACATCAACTTTTCGCTACGCTACAGGAAGAAGAGAGACAAATACATACTGTCAGATGGCACCATAAATGAATGGAGAGCCTACCCCGAAGTTGTGCTCTGTGGAAGCAGGAAAGGAATGTCCATCACCTTATTACTTAAACGTCTGGCGCTTTTTAACTACATTCAAATGCGTATTTTCAAGAATTGGAAAGAATTACGTTAAAACTTTCAAAGTATGTAATTTATTTTATAGAAGAAACTATAGCACATTGAAAGACTTGCAATATATTTATCGAAATTTCCAATCAGTTGTTACAGTGGATGCTTATAATTATAAATTAGAAAGTTTCATAAATTTTAAAGTTAGAGATTTTATTTGAAGTTTGCTTGGCACATTTCCACAAAAATTTAATTTTTTAATTTTTAAAGGGCTTTTTAACGTCCCCTGGTTTTATGCTGGAAAGCTTAGTAGAGGACGGCTTACAGGCTAACTTATAACCTAACATAAATTAACACCCATACCTTGTCCGGGATTCGAGCAGAGCCTCCCGCAACCAAAATCGGTGGCGCACCAACCGACTGCGCCACGGGAGGTCGGCTCCACTAAACATGGCTGTGGTGAAATTTTAATACTTGGACACGTATTTTACCATAGAGTGAGTTTTTCTATGCTTTGTTTTACACGGGATTATACAGTTATATTCAGCAGAATATCTGGAATGGGTCTCCAGCCTTCTCTTGTGCTGGTCCAGGTATTGCGTCGAATTCACAAGAGCCCTTAGTCATTGTTGAAAGAAAAGTGGCAGGAGTCCTTTTGTAGTTTACGATTCACTTGGCAGGCGCATAAATCACGCGGTCCAGCTCCCTCCTCCGTCGTCGGGCTGGATGATGGGATGAGATTGTTACCGCGGTTTATAACAGCTCGTAAAAACGCGGCGGGCACGGGGAGCGTGTGCGTGAAGAGAAGGAGGGGGGGGGGTGGCGGAGCCCCAGAACCTCTGACGGCATCTTCACGCCCCTGGTGCGGGTGATTAGCGGCCCGGCCACTTCATTAGCATGCCCTGGGCGTGCTCAGGGAGGGGAGTAGGAGAGGGGGGGGGGAGGCATGAAGGCCGGCGCGCCACTCGCCGAAAACGGACGCGACGGGCACGGATGTAGTTCCGCACCCGAATATCACGACGAGGCCCGCGGTAGTTGGAGCCTGTCTCACGTCTGTCTGGTCGTGACCAGGTCGAGGCCGGACCAGACTAGCTATGCGACTGTCGTAGAGGTGGTACCATAGACTAAAGATTAAGAAGACCGCTTATTCGTCTTCTGCGCAAGTATGCACCCAACATTGGCCTACCCCAAACCATGGTCAACAGTGATGAACGTCAATTTCTAGGCTTCTGGGTTTGAGCCGCGTCATGGATTTCTTCTCCAACGTTTCGGCAGTCGTTGCAGCTGCCATCATCAGAGAACAATACCTGACCAATTGGTTGGAGAAGAAATCCACTACGTGGCTCAAACCCAGAAGCCTAGAAATTGACGTTCATCACTTTTGACCATAGCTTGGGGTAGGTCAATGTTGCGTGCATACATGCGCAGAAGACGAATAAGCGGTCTACTTAATCTTTAGTCTGCGAGTTGTACAGAGTAACGGCGACAGTCTTGAAACGTACTGTGACATGCAGAGGAGACATAGGACAGACTACATCTGCGAGCTGCGGCGGAAACAGACTGCTCAGTCCCTACATGGAACTGTTTTATTCTTGTCACTAAACATGCCAAAATAATGTGGCTTTGCCTAATATTATAACAATGGTTACATACATATGATATTTTAAATGTTGGTACATTGCCACTGAACAATGTTAAAGCAACTAGCACATATTAAAGTTACGGCAAATGTTTCTTTATATAAACACATGCTATATTTGAATGAATAGTGCAATGGGGGTGAATGACTAGATGGAGATTTATGGACATTCGCCATTGCGATGCAGATGTCTGCTATGGAAAAAAAGTACTTAAAAGAGAAAAGTAACGTATGGGCAGAAAATAAAAATATACATATACTACACTGTAAAATTCCAAGAAAGACCGGAGTAAAAAAACAGGAACTAGTTACGAAAAATATATTGTTACAATTTCTGTCTCAAAATTCAGTGGGCTTAACCAAGTTAATTAAGGGATGGATATCTTAATTAAATAAAACAGGTAATTATAATTTCCAAATTTTATTTACAACAACTGCACATAAAATTCTCTCGACTCAACCTCTCGCAATAAATTGATATCACTTACTGTTTAGAATTAGTGACTTCAAATTTATATTTACCTCAAAGGAATAAAATAAATGTAATATTTAAAAATCTGTCCCAATAGACAGTGAATCAAAACCTATTCAATTATTTTATAAATTATGTGTCCATATTTGAGTTCCAATATTTACAATAAAATCCGTATTACTTGTTAATTCAGTCCTACCTCAGTTAGGTTCAGGTCCTGCCAGTCCGCAATGTTCTAGAATTATCCTAGCGCCCTCACGCACAGTAGGCTTCACTCGTTGGGTTTCACGCCCTCTCGTCCATTTTTTTTTTTTGTTTCGTGTCCAGTTACAAGCCAGACACGCAATCTTTTTTTCTTTTTAATCCCTCACCTATGTTATTTCTGGGTAATGCAGGGGTGTAAGTAGACTATTTCCTTTGGTAAATAATTGTGTTTTCTATCTTATAACTTTCCTTCCTTTGGCTTCCTTTAATTTTTTGTTTTTTATTTCTTTATATACCATTACCCTTTGATTGACTATTGTTGTATATAATAGAAACTATTTTATTTTACTGTCCAGCTGCTCGGAGGGTGTGTGTGGTGCGGTTGATCATGCCATTTACCCTGACTTTCCCAGCAACCTGGCGGTTATTCTCTTTATTCTAATGCATATAATTTTACTCTACTTTTCTAAGCTCTAACAGCTCTACAATATATTAACAATATCCATCTCTTCGTTAGACAGCAGCTGGGAGGGGGGCCTTTGGACACCTTTTTGATTCCCCCTAACCCCAACCGCATATTCATTCCTTAAATCTGAATTCTCTTCATTTAATGTTCTTGTTCCATGTTCCATTGCCAAGTCCGTATATTTCCACACTATTATCCTGGTTCCTTGCTTAGGTCATTGTTCCTCCGCTGTCCATTTTCCGTGTACGTTGCCAGATCTGCATCTTGTCCTGGCTTCTTCAAACCGGGCCGGGGGGGGGGAGGGTGGTCGAAGCACCACAAACTTATTTCAGTCATGTCCAGGAAAGTTTCTGTATTGTGCGCAGGAGAAACATATGTGGAGAGGTATCCAGGTTCATTGGCGATGTGGAGGTCGTTCACCAGTAAATAGCGATCGATCGCCATTCCTCGATCGTTCATTCACCCCTCGAACACCTCGTCCACCATCGTCTCGCAATTGACCTCGCACTCCGCACTCAGCCAAAAGGCTTCTACCAAGACTTCTGGCCATTGGACCGCTGCAGTATTTATATGGTCGTGGACAATCGCCCAGAAATTTTGCTAAACCCCAAGTTACGCCGAGGGTTCTAATACCAAGAATTTTCTTGCGCTGCCTCTACATTTGTCGGCTTATTCAGTGGGGGAGGATGAGGGAATGTGACGCCAGACAGGTCTCGCCACTGTCGATCATTCCCTGACTTGCCCTTGAGGAAGGGACCGCAACGAGGCGGCGAGCGCGTATGTCTGGGGAAGGGGAGGGTAGAGGTGAATCCCCCCTCCCGTAACGGATCGCACATAACGGGAGCTCGTGGCCGCTGCTATCCACAGTGCTTAACGATATGTATTTATGTATACATTATATAAATACATACATACATGATTAACAGATAACACATCAAAGAAACACAATACAAGTTAGAAACATGTTTGAAAAAATTAGGACAACACTGACAAAATATGTAAGAACGAAATGGAACAACACATCAAAGAAACACAATCCAACACAGCAGAATGCAAGCCAGGTATGCTGTAGCAAAGATTATGTGTGTGTGTTATATATATTATATAATATATTATATACAGACGAGATAACGGCTCGCAAACCGCGGTCACTTACTCCATGTACACCTGATCTTCCCACCCTTTCTCAAGACTGACTGTTTCTAAGAAATGTCACGGAGAAATCGATTGGGATGACCAATGAAACTCACCTTCAATTGAAGGAGGCGGAGAACTATTAATGCAGTATGTTTAGTACGAAATTAAAACTTTTTTAAGGGTTGTCTGAAGTAGAGTTTGTGTACATGACAACCAGAAAAGATCAGCTGAGCAGCACGATTACAACCGAGTCATCCAGGTCTATCTCCCTTATTATATTACATTACATTTGTGATCCCCACTAAGGAGTTACCTGATCACTGGAGATATATCTCCTGATCAGCGCACTATACCCTATATTATCGAAGTTAACCTTTTTTTACAATTATTGCATTTAACTGGCTATCATGCCCTGCCTCCACATCCTTTAAGGGAGGAAAATATTAATATCGGTATTTATATTTGAAACCATAGTATTATATGAATTGTAAATAAATAACACCGACGTAAAGTAGTTGTAGGTTAAACAAGATAAAATTTCTTGTAAATATGCATATTAATTATGGTTTAAAGTAAGTTACAGGGGCGATATAATGTAAAATGGAACACTGAATGTATGTATAAAGTTATGGTTGAATGTAATAAAATATAACTCCCCACTATAAAGAAACTAGATAATGAGAAACGTTGATTATGCAGTCCTTAATTTTCATTAAATTTTATACCGCAGAAGTGTAACTGATTTTTCAGTTATAAATTATTAATAAGAGTGATAGTATTGAAGAAAAACTGCCTTCTTGAGTAGATTCCTTGATAAAAGCCATTATTTTTGGAGGGAAATAAGCAAGTACCTGTAAAATTTTAAAAAAAAGTAACACCTGGAAGGTGAACAACACCCAACACAACGTGTGTGATGTAACATGACTGAGTAACACAGGAACACTGACAGTACGCACCAAAGTGCACATGTATAGTAACTTGACTGCAAACAGAATCACAGACCACAAGTAGTTATATCGCCATATACAATTAACATTTTTCACCAAATTAACAAATTTGTATTTTTTTCTGGAATGCTCCATTTACAAAAAATCTTGTCCGTTATACCGAAACATGCAACTAATCTCCGTAAACAGAAATTACGTAACCTTGCCACTAAGCAACATCAAATTTTCGTCGGTGCTACAAACATAAAATGATTGTTGCTGTGACGATTAGGTAATCCACACCACTTATACAAATAAGTCAAAGCAAAATGACCGGTACAAGCTGACTGGAAGAACAGAAGGCAAGATGCATGTCCCAAAAACTCTTTGGGGAAAAACATATTTGTGCATTAACTTTTTATGCTCAGCATAACAAATTCATAACGAAAGTAAAAATATATTTTTTTAAATGTTTGAGATAAACATTAAGTAATGGGAAGAAAAAAAAAAGGGAATAGCCGCACATTTGCAGAATTATCCACAAAAACTATAGGCTACACCTGTATGAATATTTACGGAATCAGCGTTACCGCCGTAAATGAAACATCCGTACATTTACAAAAAAGTTGGGATAGTTTACTTTGTCAGTACTTTCGGCACTTCGCGGTTTTTTTGTCGTGTTTATTGGCTGACCACACAGGTTCGAGTACACCAGCTAATAGGCGATGTACCGGTTGTATTAATGCTTCAGGTATTACAATACCTCTGAACAATTTCTGTCAACAGTATTGACATCAATCTTCATTACTTCGTGATGTCTTCTGATATATTGCTGAAATTACTATCACGGCTTTTAAAAAGCATGTGAATGGTTCACAGTTAATTCAGCAATTTCTAAACCAACCATAAAATAAATGAATAATAAAGTCTTTGCAACTGCATTTGTTTTACTGTAAAAAGAGACAGTCAAACCATTAATGTATTGTATACATCGAAAATTATTATTTTTTCGTTAGTTTGCATGGGATGTACGTAGCGAGTTTAAATAGTAACCAATCAGATCATTTTAAAGTGTTCGATTGGTCATGAACCATGATAGCGGCAAAAATTTTTGTAATTTGATGGCCTAAATTAAATAAATAGCTCTCACAGAGAAAATGGTTGTCCACTACAAAGATTAGATTATTGCAATTGTATTTTTGTTTGGGAGAGTTGTAAACCCGACTGAGGTTAGAACCTAGATCATCTGCGCCCGAGCGTTACGCCTTTAGAAACCTCAGATAAAGTGAATTCAGCGGAAATAGGGGTGTTTTCAAGTATATACATTTAGAATCCTGGAATAGTCGCACAAATAAATATTTCTAGTTTAACTTCTTAGTTTCCTGTTGAACGTTTTTCATTACAATGTTTATGCCATTATTAAGCTTCAATAAATACACTATACACAAACGCACAAAAATGCAAACAAACTGTCGAGTTTTATTTCCAAACGAAGACAAGCAAATGAGTGGCCAAACAAATATATAGAATTGATTCAACAAACTATTTTATCGGCAGTATAATTTTTTTTTGCCCAACACAAAGGTTTTTGTTTGTTCAAAAATGTATTTTGTTAGATAAACAAAAATAATTGTTGCTTTTGAAGTTTTGTTTACTCAAAATAAATATTTTTGGCCCTATACGAACAAATATTTAGTTAGCCTTTCTCTCAGCGCTTCAGGGTTGTGAGCAAGTCAGTATATTTCTCCCTCTTTCAGCATCTGAGATACGGACAAGAACGCAATGCAAAATACACGTCGACTGAGGTTTTCCCGCGCGGTACCGCTTGGTCTGTAGTGTTGGCATCTCCTGCCCCGGCGTGTGCCGGAGGGGTTGGTGTATGTGTGTTCACTGGGCCAATCGACGGACGCCTTCATGAACTGGCTGTGATTGTTGGTGTTCCAGGCGCTGAGCGGCTTCCTCATGATGATGACGCAGAACGGCAAGCTGCTCTACATCTCCGACAACGCCGCCGAGTACCTGGGACACTCCATGGTGAGTCCGCACGGCACATACATCCTAGCTGCACAATAACGTACCACTGCCCTAACTAAAGTTCATTCTATAGTCCATTCACGAGTCCATTTACGGTTACTTCAGCCTCTTCTGAAGCCCTGCTAAAGTTCTACTTCCAGGATATTTCTCCGCCTCATGCAGGCTAAGCTTAACTAATCCTGAGGAATCACGCCAGGGGGACGACGCACCACATTCGTGCGCACTAAGTATAACAGTATTTTATACAAGAACTATTTCTCACTAGACATTACCAACATACCTATTTTCTCCCTGTTTTTCATTCAGAATATTTACAAATGAAGCATTATAATTTATACTTAAAATATGAATAACGTTTCAATTTAACAGAAAAAAGGTAACTTTTATGAACACAAGTATAAAACGTTTGTGATAGAGGGCGTATTTAGGAAATAACTAAACACGTCATACATGGGGAGATTTTTCAAAGGTTTGATTCAAAAAGGCCGAAGGAACCGTGAATGGACTATAATCAAGTTGGGAAGAAAATGTGATTTCTTATGGGAGAGTTTGCACGGCGCAAGGAAAATTTCCGCAGCAAGTTGCAGAGACGCTTTATTATCTAACTTCAGCATGCTTAAGAGTGGGATGGATCCCCGCATTTTTTGTGAAATAGCAAATAAATGCTATGGAAATACGACTTCGTGTCAGAAAAGATATCTAAAAAAAAATTATTTATGGCCCTATTTTTTTTTACCTTGGTCATATTAAGTGTATTCTTGGAGGGAAAAAAATCTTAAATATGGTCAAATATCGCATTTTTAAAGCTTGCCTACGCAGTTTCCTTAAGCGTCAAGAGGAAAGTACAAAGATACGGGCGTAGTTTAATATGTGGTCTTTCATCGCGTGTAATATAACCGCACTGTTGCAGATCTAATTTGCACTGTACAGCGTTACGACGGAAACACCTTCACGCCCTGCACGTAGGAGCGATGAGGCACTAGGCGTGCGTGTTAGTGTCGCCCGTATCGCTCCCTCGCTTCTTGACCTTGGTGGCGGGGTTCCCACAGGGGTCCATCCCACTCGTAAAGATTCTCACTGCGAACGCCTTCATGATTAAACAAAACCTAAGACATTACTCGTAATCGTCTTTACGTCGTATTCTGAAACACTTTTGTTACCTCCCATAGCTTTGGCAATGCTACGGGCTCTGTTCTGATGTCAACAAACTGCTTGTTTAGTTATATTTTTGTATGTTATTACAGAGTATCTAATGTCACATATTTCGTTAATATAGTGAATTTGGATTTAAAATGGAATATATTTCGTAATACACTTCTGAATAACAATTGAAATTAATTGAATTTACCGTATGACACCGATGGGTCTAGTTCATTTACAGCATCACAAGTTATCAGCATCAACCCGTGGCAGAGTCCTTCATCTCATGATTATGTTTGAGAGTATCACTAGCAACTATAAAATATCCTCTCTCTTAATATTCCAAGCGTTGTTTATTTGTGCGTAATTATAACAAAATATAATATTTCTTATCTTTGGAGCATTTAAAAATTATTATTTTCTCTGTGGAATGAGTTTGCTAGAATTAATTTTAATACGTAGGCTCTCTTCTTTCAACCGTAGTCCTTGAAAACACCTTGTTGGCCTGTCTTTATACAAAGATCGTCACGGCGACATTGTGAGTTACAGAATGTCATTGTTCCGTAAAGATAGTTACATGGTAATTGTCTTTACATTAAAACTGTAGAAAGTTACAGAATCGGCTCGTTTGTTTCAGAGAGGCCTCTTCTAAGCTTGCGGTTCGGAAATGTTATTTATTTTTGTAGAAGTTTGTATCTGGTCCAAATTGTGATATATACTTGCCCCTGCCAAAAATATTAATTTAATTACTGTAATTATCTTGTAACTATTACGGGCGCCATCCAGTGGTGTTTAAAAGTACATAAATAACAAAAAAACTTGAGTATTCCTGGCAATAGGCTTTCGTGTACACGCTTATTTTACTAAGAAGTTCTACATTTAAAGACGAAAGAAAGATAGATTTTTATCAAAATAAATGTTTAGATTCTGTTGTAGCATTTAAATCGAGTAACTATGTAATCTCACGTTTCGATAAATCCAGTTGTACCGCTGAATATTAAACATGAGAACATTATTTTGTTAAATTTCAAGTCTAATGCGAACAACAAATTTCATTCTCTGTGCAGGGCATACCCCAGCACAGCTGGGAAGAATTTACAAAATTAAATTTATTTTATGAAAATTGCATTATCCCATTTGTTTATGTACAGAACTGAGAAAATCCCGTTCCAATGCAGCACCAGGCTACCTGGCGGCGAAGATTCTTATTTGCCAAATTAACAGCATTTAACTTCCGAATGTGAGGAAAACGAATCTTGGTCCCAGAACTGAACAGTCTCTATTTTTACCACATCAATCGTCAAAATTGCGTTGCTCGGAGTAACTAATGGTACATGTTTAAATAAATAAGTCCATTAAAATTGTATTACACTCTTTTTTCCTGGCTACATTCAAATTATGTAAAGTATTTCTTATATGAAATCCAGGGCCTTCTGGAAAACCAATTACAAATAAATATGCATGGTATGTTTAAGCCGCATGATTTTGACAGTGCTGCTGGCACGTTGGTGTGCCAATGTAGTTGGCATGCGCAAAAGACTATATAATCAACGTACCCAACCTGCAGTCTGTGGACACAACACGGCGCAAGATGCACACAAAAACAAAGATGCCACTTTTTTCCTTGTTTGGAATTCATTCTTTGTGTAGGAAGCTAAACGGGGGACTGAAAAACTTATATTTAAGAACGACATAAGCGCGCGCACACACATACACATGTATTACTAAGGATTTGATTAAGGGCCCTCGTTTAAGGTGGAGTGAAATTTCGTATGCCACTTTGCTAAGCTATTTTTATCGTGTATACCTGATTTTTTTAATTTTTTAAATTTTAGTAGAGATATTTTATCAATTTCATTAATATGTCGCTACATTATGGAATGGTGAAACTCCTCGTTTTACTATTAAAGATCTTATTAATAATATTTCTTCTATTATATTATTATTAAAATTAATACGTTAATGCTGATTCTTTAGAAGTTATGTTTTTTTGTTCTATAATTGTAGGTAAGAATGATATATTAATTTCTATTCCTATTCATACTATAAATCAAGAATTTGATGAATTTGAAAAAATTACTCTTACCTGTTAAGAATGTGCGTACGAGGTTTTGATCATGTGAACATACAACCTTCTGCTGTGTTGTGATGAAAATTGGTTGACTTAAGTAAAATATTTCTGTTATTAAATAATAATTATTCGCACCTCCGCATAAGGTCAATGTGCAGACTTCGGAGAAATTATTCACTGTACATTATACAAAACTCGGATACAGATAAAACTAGGATATGCTACTTTCCAAGTCATTATGCTAGCAATGTATGGGTAGAAAACTTTTACAACATCCGAGAAAGCCAAACTAATTGTATAAAAAAGCGTCAAATTTTCGCTGGCGATGAGTGCAGGGTCTTGGGAAATTGTTTCCCACTCCGTACATACACAGTGAGTGTGTGCCAGGGTAATAACTACGGCAGCTAAAGAAGAAACTATAACAAGCATTTTTATTGCCACCGCACATTAATGGTGTGTCCAAAAATGCCAAACTACGTGTATTTAGAAGCATGCAATTGGTCGTTTTAAAGACAATTCGCTTCAAATTTCAGTACTTTCTCTCATCAATGCAGTGCTGTTAGAAAATATGGCAGTGGCGAGAATTGGAACTTCTTCCAGGTGTGTGTTGAAGAGTTCAAGGGGAGGAGGAGGGAAACTACTTAGGGAGCTCGATATCTCGCCTTACTGTCTGGAAGCGAATGTTTCCCAACTGTTAATGGGTTTCTGCTGCTGGGCTGGTCCGCGAGCCAGACTGATGCTGGAATCACAATAAAGCGACAGATGCGATGCGAAGGGTGATTTAATGTGCAAACTTGATTTTACCGCCTCGCGATCAACATTTAAAAACATTTTTTGTAAATGGTTTCTTTTACGATTGTCAATGTTTCCATTATTTTCTTGTTTTGCAATCCTTTAAAAAAAATCTTTCCATGTCCGCTGGTACATTGAGTGTGAAAATATGGATGTAATTAGTATTACATCTATGCATGAAAATGCGTTGCTTTGCGTATTAATACGGTAAATAATAAAGCACGTAAAACTTTAGCACCAAAAATATGGCGTGTTAGACCTAAAGACCTGTCGCGCCCACGACACGAATAAATTAGAAATATTTTCTATTCTTAAATATTGTCGCGCGGACCATTTTCGTCGCGTTGACGTCACAGAAGCCTCGATCCTGATTTGCTGGAAAAGAATTTGATCCGCGTCGCGCCCATCGCGTCGCGCCCATCGCGTCGCGCCCATCGTGTCGCGTCTGTCACGCTATTGTGTTTCCAGCATGACACGCTGTGTTCTGCCTACTAAAATGAGCAGTCTCGGCGCTCTGTTATGTTAGACTCGGGTCATTTACTTGGGGCTTGCAATACGAGAAAGAAAGAAAGGTTTTTTTTTTTTATGAAAATGTACATTGCTCATTTCATTTGAAAGAGCTTAGATATTTTTATCTGTTTTTCAAAATATACAAACACAAATCCGTTCATACTATCTTATTAACTTTATTTTGTAATGGATGCATAGATTTAGTCAAAGGACTCTCGCAACATTGAGATTTACATCCCCTGGTTACTAAAGGTTAACTAAAATTGGCAGAACGTCGTGATTTTAATTATTTTAGTACAGACGAAACCACTTTATTGCCATTTATTTGATAAAGTCATGAGTCACCCCGGTAGTGGGTTCCCAGCCATCACTGGTTCGGTTTCTCTAGATGTAAGCTACCGTGGTCAAAAGAAGGACTCCAAAAATTACTGACTCAAGAGAATAATTGAAAAGATAAGTTAAAACGAATTCGTCCTCAAAAATATTTAATTTTTTAACATTTACATGTACAATGCATTATTTTTATTGCAAAACTAATTATCGTTTCTAGTCATTGTATAGCCTGTATTGTAATGAAACTTATGATTTGCTTAAACTAATAACTGCGTGCATTATAGATACATATATATTATTTATGTGGCTATTAATATAATACACAAATCTAATCAACATGAATTATGGTTCCAAAAAACAGCGAGGGAAACATGAAGACAACACGTTATGCTACAATATTGTACAGAAATATACAAAGTATATTCAGCAGAGAAGAAATTATGTGTTGTAATGCAAATCTTGCTTTACAGCTAGCCCCACGTATGGGAGTCAATTCTGTAGCGTAGTAGAGAACGCTCTAAAAGATATGCTACTATTTATGTAGCGAGTGAATTGTGGTAGACAGTGTGTGGAAATAGATATGTAGATAAGTGTGTGAGCTCGGTATAGCGTAGGTATGTTCTCGGGGTTTTGTGGGCTAAAATTACTTTTGCAATACGAAATTGCCACACACACCATAAGTGTATGGGAGACCTTTCAACTTACACACTTACCATTAAATCACTTGGACTCGACTAGAACCGACTGACAACAAAACACAGGGAGGCAAAATATTCCCTTCAATCCAGAACACATTTACTACGATAACTACTTGGAAAGATACTCATTAAAGAAAAATATCCTACGTAATCATAACCAGAAAAAAAAAACGTAAATTACTGAATCACAATATTTAAATTCAGAATAATGCAAAAAAAGCTGATGAACCTATGCAAATTCATACTACACGCTCTACTAGTGGTCGTGACTTAAGCAAGACGCCATATGGTGAAGTCTTAATTTTATGCTGTTATTATAATAGCCATTTTATAAATAGTTACGTTACTTGTACTTCGTTGGGTTAAAATATAAAAATATTCAACTGCAAATACTTTAGACGTCAGTTTATGAACTCTAGGGATAATGCAAGGCCTCGGGACGTCAGCAAAAATCTTCCGTGATTAGGTTCACGGACCTAGGTCCTCGCACTACAGTTCAATCATGTACCTTTGACGCATCGCGGGCGGCGAACTAAACTAAATAAAATAAGTAAGTCGTTTACACTGCAGACCTCTTCTTCTCTTCTTAAAATGTTCCGCGATAGTTAATACGTCTGCTAAAATATCAAATCCCGACACTCGCGACACTTTCTCTACATATCTAATATAAATCCCTACCGGGCATGTAATTACTAGCGTTCTTCTTCCTCTGTCCTAAAAAAACCTGAACAAACCAACTAACTTGAAAATGAATCCAGCCGAAAACGGCCTATCACATGACGGCTACTTCGGTTAGCAAATCCACAAACATGGCTTTTCATGACAATGGCCTCCTCTCTTAAACGTAATCACAAATCGACTGAAAATTACCATGCATAAACAAATAGAAACAGACATAATTAAAATTAGCATTACATAATTGCAAAACATAAAAAAAATTATCCTTACTGTAGATAAACCTATTACAATAATCACTAACACTATTAATAAAAATAATAAATTATCTTCTGATAAAAATATTGTGTATACTACAAAAATGTCTGACTTCTGCATGTAAATTAGGTAGCTATTTTCCAGTCGTTACAGTGTGAAAAGCTAAATAATATGTTAAAATATATTATTTATTTAAACGTTTGATGCTACTGAACACATTCCTACTAGAGCTACAACTACCAACTGGAAAATTCTGCGCATTCATTATCCTGTAGGATAGATCCAACAATCCTCATTGCAGTCGTGTAACTGTCTTTATACGAAGCCCGTTTTGGGTTGCACAAAAATTAGTTAGTGATTTAATTCCTAAATCGGCATAGAATAACAGCCCTTATATAAAATAATTGGTAGCTCAATTGCAAAACTTACTTTAAAATGTATATGTTAGACGTCTAGCGTGTCACCAAAAGAATTTATGAATATTCCGAACTAGCCTATACGTGCATATTTGTACTATCACTGTACACCTATTGAATGATTATGGACCATAAGCTAGTCAAGGAATGGTAATATACTGTGTTTTTTTTACACTGAGAAAACGATTATGTTGAAGATAAGAAAATAGTTTTGTGCAGTAAAATTAATTTTTTTCTACATGTGCAACCAACTATTTTTTTCTCGAAACATACTATGTTTTGTTCGTTTTTGGCTGTCCCAAACACGTAACATTTGGTTGGTGCAAATGAAGATTTCTATGGGTGTCCATAAACTACAGACTCGGTCATAAGTTTAAGATACAACAGGACAGGGTTCCGAACCTATATTTAGTGCTGTTGAATTCTGTCTCTTGGCAACCACGGCCAGGGTAAAATTTTTGGCAATTTACTTACTTTTAAAGAAAGTTCAACGCATGGCATGTACGTTAGATTTGCAGAAATGTCAAGTTATGCAGATTTTTTGGTTTAAATCGTTTCATTGGGATTGTTTTTGACACTTAATCATAAATAAATACACTAACAAACACTGCAATACTTATAGTCAGAAAAATTACAAATTATTTCTTGAGCTTTAAATTCGAAAGTCATCAAATGACTCGGTAGCGCTAGTCAACAAAATACGTGTCAGTACTGCACCAAACTGATTTTGTTGTCGCGAAAACTTCTATAACAATGGATACTTATGATTGTTAGCTAACCGTACACTTATTAACTTTAAACAAAACATTTGACAACCATCATATTTATAATTTTGACGGTGACGAAACTAATTGCCTGAATGTACATGTAAAATAGTTTTTTATATATCCATGAATGCGTTTAAATGATGCTGGGACAGTTATATAATTATTCTACTCAACAAGTTATGGTTAAATGTTTCGCCTGGTTAAAGGGAGTAAATTCACATGTTTGGAGAAACATCAGATTGTTCGAGAGAAACAAAATATTGTTCAGTGTAAAATTGTTTTCAAGCAAATTTATTACAACCTGCAGCTAAACCTTTTAATCGGCAGATGCTAGTTTTGTATTGTAAAGGGCTTTTTAACGTCCCCCCTTTTATGCCTGAAAACTTAACAGGGGACGGCTTAAAGACTAACTTGTAAACTAACTTAAATTAACACCCATGCCTCGCTCGGGATTCGAACCCAAAGCCCCCCGCACCACAGATCGGCGGCGCATCAATCGACTGCGCATCGGGAGAACGGCGCGAATGCTTGTACAAATTCATACAGTGTGGCTTTTTTAAGAAATAGAAATTTCATTTCTGTTGTCTTTCTATGTGTAGAATTTTTTGTTGGAATGTTTTTTTGCCGAAACAGTTTATGTGCTGTAGTGATCAGTCAGTGCCACAGCTTATTTTGATTATAAATTATACGTCTTTATTACTCCACATGATAGCACTTATGGTAGTCACGTAATTAATATATACCCATCCATAATAATATGTGATTCCAACAGCAACTCATGTGTTTAAATAAACATACATACGTATCTGTGAGTAGGTATAAAGTGTTGTTCAGTAACACAATAACTTTGCAGATAAAAAATGACAATTGAGGAATTTGTGAAAAAATTTTGTAATATAAATGATTTTATGCAAATATCTAGCATATTAATCAAAAATTGAACTAAAGAACGTAAATTGTTTTCTGTATTTTTTGGCATCAAGTAAAAACTACTGAGCGGATTTTCCAAAATCGTTGTGAGTGTTGTAAGTCTTAAACCGATACTTAGGTATGTATCATTCTATGTCAAAAGGAAGATAAGTAAACATTTAATTTCTAATATGAAGTTTTGCTTCCCAGCATGTATTTTCATGCACATGTATGTTGTATTAGTTTATTGTTACATTGCTGTTTCGTTATGTTAATGGATTAAAGGTTAAGTGTAAATAATCATGCGATGTCAGAAATGAACTCTGCAGTGTGAGTTTGTGAGTATGTTTTTGGTTAATACCAGGTTGCTGTATATAACTTGACGTGGTAATCACAGTTATTTCAACGAACAAAACTATGGTTTATTAATTTATTTATTTATATTTTATTTTAATTAATTAATTTATATATTTCATTTTATTTTATTTCTTTATTTATTTCAATTTTTAATTTTTTTACTTCATTCCATTTATTTACATTATGCCAAAAACAACAAAACAAATACCTGTCGAGCTTGGTTCAGAGTAAAAGCTGTATTTAATTTCAATATACCTGATTCATCGACAAATCCAAATTCCGAGTGGGCAATATCGTGGGGAAGGAATTTATTTTCTATCTTCTGAATGCCAACATCTATAGATATCTGATTTTCGCAGAGAGTTCCAAGCAGCCTTGGCTTAGATGATCTACGTGTACACCGAAGTTTTCTTTGGTTACTGACCACGTGTCTTTGAGAGAATATTTTGCGAAATGTGACTTATCCAATCTGAATTTGGTTACTGTTTCTAAACATATGTGGTTCGCGGGCACGCACCCAAGGCATGGAACCTATAAAAAACGTTGCTCGGAGCTAAAATGTTTTTAAATACATATGCCAGAAATTCTTTTCGAAAAAATAAAGTGCGCCTACCATTTCAACGGCATATTCATTTTCGATGCGGGCGAAGTGGTAGACGAAGACTTCGTTTTATTTGATTCTGCACCACACTAATCCAATGGAAATTTTTAATTCCGAACGTGCGAATCCGCGGTTAACAACTGTCAATAAAATAACCATTTTCACCATTGTTCTGACTTGTAGGTTGTAGCCTTGAAACGTAAAGAGAGTTGTCAGTTTTCACTAAGGCCTCAAAAGTAGTTAAATTTCCTCGGCTGAAACATCCACGAATACGTGGATGCACCTATTGGTATTGTATATTGGTTTCTACCTCTTCCCTGGTCAAAACTATTTAGGTAGATCTTGCACCATTTAATTGGTTGCCATTGATAATTGCGCAATATTTTTGCATACTGATACATTATGACGTACGTTTAGACAGTGTTTAATGTTTCATTGTAACGTAGTTCACTTTCATTTAAACTAAGTTTTAGGCCTATATCGGCAAAACTTTGAATGCATGGGATATATAGACACACACGCACAGAACACACACACTTACAGCTTTTAACATCGCTAAACCTTTTCCTTTGGTATGAAGCTAGACTTATTTGCTTTAAACAAAACACGCTCAAAGAATGTGTATTTGCTTTAAATAATGTATTACAATTAACAAAAACATATAAAGAAACATTATTATAACAGGCAACCTATATGTATCTGTAATCCTCTCTTTGAACTTAACGTATGTTTTATTACTGAAAACCAAACACCTCCAAGAAATGTTTTTCCTTTCTTTACAGAAAGCGTTGTATGGATTTTTATAGTGCATTATTTTCATACTACTCGTTTATTGACAGCACGAATATGGAAATCAGTCTCAGTGGTAACCAAGTCAATTATTTGCAGATACTTGTGGAAAAACATGGTAGTAAATTACTCAGCATCGCCAGCGTACAATGGAAGGAGATTTTATAGTGTCATGCACGTGGCAAGTAGATATATATTTCGAGTTCCCCAAATAATCACAGTTAATTACAAATCATCTATAATTAATGGGAATTTAGACACACTAATTTAAAGCCATTAAAATGAAAAAGGTATTACAAACTGTAATGTTCAAATGCCACCAAGTCAAATCTGGACGTGCGTACTTATACTTAATTACATTCATTACAGTGGTTAGAAAGTCTCTTAAATTATGAACGAATATTAATTCGGAATACAATAGTGTGTGGGTAAAAAATTAAAATGATTATTAAATATTATTTGCTTATATGTTGCCTTCACGATTAAGAAATACTCTGGAGTAGGTACGTTAGTGTATCGTAGCCCACAAATTTATGTCTGTCAGAGTACTATATGTAACTTTTTTTTCTTCTCCTAAATCGTGCAAAGGCACGTTGCCTTGGGCTTAATCCGTGCAGCAGGCAAAAATTCAAATTTTGAATACAAGAAACGTCGAAAACAACGAAAAACGCGGTTAAAACACGGCAGCGAAATCCTCAAAACTCGACAAAGCCATTATTCGAAAATCCATTAAACTCGCAAAAATCGTCAAACGGCACAAGCACAGTGACGTCGCAACCCCGACACTGAAGTTAAAAAATCTCGAACCGTCATCGACGGCGGCTAGAGAAGAACTCTGTATGAAGACCAGGAATTACTTTATTCGTCAGCCATTTATGCTAAATAACTAAATATGTTTTCAGTATGTAGTTGAAAAGTTCAATTAAATCAACATGGCAGTAATCCTTAATCCCTTTTCTTTATTAACGAACGGAATGACATTTTCAGTTCGTCACAGCAGATTAGACTGCCTATTTTCTCGTTGTTTAAAACTAAACTTTTTTAAGACGAGTTAAATAGGCGCTGGGAATACATGCCTTATCCGTGACCCCCGCCCCCCCCCAAAACTAATTTTAAATTGTAATAAATTTGCAATATTTAAAAAGTGTTTATTGTTCGTTTACAATCGGCAACGAACACGAGGACGAGTCTGTATCTCTCGGAAGTCTCGCTGTGCTGGCCTGTTATCTGTCACCTGACCACACTCGCTAATGGGCCCTGAGTGGTCTGGTCTGGTCCCCCCCCCCCCCCTTCCGCAAATACATGTTCCACGGCCAGAGTGTAGGGCACCAGCAGACAAAATGGCGCCATAGATGCTTCAACGATGTTGCTATCTAGCGGAAGATAGCTGAACTACTTGCAGCTAGATGCTCCTAACTAGTACTCCACCTTAAACGCCCCAGCAATCTCGACCCTGGAGGTTACAATTCTCAGGCTTTATGTGCGAGGGAAGCCTCATGCTAGAGTAGGAGATAGAAAAAAGTATTGCTTTTGTTTTTAAAAATGTAAGTACCGGCAAGTTGCAGGAAACATTATATTGCCATTCTGTACTACTCACGTAATCTGTTAGTAGATATAAAACATCAGTTCTGCGTCATACGAGAAACGGGCACTAGTTGGTGAACCCGTACAACTCCTCTTATAATATTTTATTGCGACTGGAACTTGGGTTGTTATACTCGCTAGCGAGAAATATTTTCTTGGCTGGGTCGTAATTGAGACGAGGTTTTTGACTACTCAAAATTTCCAGATGCCACAAACTGATGCCCTGCGACGATTAATTTTCTAGCAAGTTACCAAAACAAATATGTTAGTGGATTCGCCTTGCATGGGATTTGTTTGGCATTCTCATTTGACAATGAGCTTACATATATAGCTCTAGGAGTACCTTGCATTACATCGTGACTATAGGCTATTCACAGTAAAATGAGCACTTTTGAAAGCCCTGCCTAAGATCTACTTGTATGCACGTTTTGTGTTCTTCCGCCTTATATAAGTTTGTCATTGACATGTGCCTCATCGCTTTCTTCGTGCGTCAGTCAAGTGAAAATGTAAAATGATTAGAAAAGTAAATATTTTAAAAATCTGCTAATTTTTCCCCTTCAATGAATTAATAATAATAAAAAAAGCTATAAAAATAATTTAAGTTATCACAAATGGTTACCTAACTTTTTATTCTACGTTAAGATATGGAACTACTTTCTTCTCCATCGTTACCAATCTTACTGGGCGTATGTCATTCAGTGCGCCAGTTAAAATATATGCATTAGTGCTCACTTTATCGTGAACATCCTTTAATTTCGAAAAAAATATATTTTGATACCAAGCTATGTAATTCAAAAATTACAATAGCGCTATCGAGTATTGAAACCTGCACTGCTGACAATTTGGTCTAGAGGCTGTCGTAATCTCGGCGTGAAATAAGTCGGTGCTAGGGCATTCTTCGGCCTCGGATGTGGCGCAGATAGGCACACGCTATCTGCTGTACGCGTGTTGTGTGCAAATGCGGGCCCATGTCTCGCCCACTGACTGGATGAGCTTCCTATCGAGCACCGGAGGGGAAATAAAAGAATGTGGAGGGGGAAGGCAGGGAGACTTGCCGAGAATACGCGCGCAGCTATCCGACTCAGCTACCCCTCCTCAATTTATCGCCGTGACCCCCTCCCCATCCTTTTATCCGACGTAGCTTGTAATGGTTTCGTCATGGCGGTGGACAACGGCGGAGATGCTATCGATCGGAAAGGTTTTTCGATACTGATCGATTGTGCCTAGACTGGGGCGAGTGTTAACAGCGGTCGTCTGTAACATCAATTAATGCTCAATTTGCATGCGCGCGTAATGTGTCGTCCTGCCTTGCTCTTCGAATGCAACAAAAGGAGACTGCGAGAAAAATGTTATATCCAACCATACAAAGGAACTTTGCCCACGCAGGGCTGTCGCATTTCTTTTGGTCTTCCTGGGATATTTCTGAAGAAAATGTGCTCTTTCAGAACAAGTTTTTTTTTTATCTTACAGCAAATATATATGAAAGATAACAGTATTATTTCACTCATTCAAAAATCGCATAAGACCGGGTTATGTTGTTCTTTCCTTTGATTAGCTTTTGAAGAGTGGATTTAATATGCAATATAAAATACAGAAGGAGATATCTGAAAAGATGTTAGCGTATTTTCTGGGTTTTTCCTTATTGTAGTTCAACAAGGACACGAATCACATTGCCATTAAATAATTCCAGTCGACAGTAAATAGTACCTTTCAAGGTTCAATGTTGGTTTATTGGATTGCGGTAAACTTTTGTTGTAAGAAATTCAAAATATTTTTGCCTTATCTGGTATTCAAATTCTTAAGTCTCCCGCGTCCACAGTACACACGTCAAACATCGTGATTAACTAGTGGTTTGTTAACTATGCGGAATGGATCCCTATAGGAATCTGGGGCTCTGTTTCTAACAGGTAAGACGCCAGTCGCCAGACTTTCAGTAGACCTAGTTCAAGTATTTCGGTCCAGTTCTTTCGAAGTACGGTATCTATGCTTTAGTATTCACCTGTCAGTTCGGGAATATGATTAACCCGAGACGTTCTCTATGCCCCAAGTTCGCTATAGCGTTATCTCCCGGTCACGAGATTCCGGGTCCAAATGACATACATTCCATGGATGCGAGTGCCATTTATACATTTAAATGTGGTTTGTTCCCGGTGACTTGTGCTGATTTGTTCCAGCCACCGTGACGCAACCCCGCCCGTAATACAAGATAACCATCACGTTCTCTTCTTTGCTAACGTCCTAGTTATGGCCTGTCCACGGTTCTTCCATAGGACTCAATAGTGGCGACGATGTCAAAAAAAAATTGCTGGAGATGCTACTGTTTAGTCTTTCTTTGTTGCAACTATTAGCACTCATACGCAAGATGTTGCCGTACAATAGAACTGGCTGGGTAGGATAACCGGCAGCAGATAGGGTCGGCCGGCCCTCTATCATTCTCCTTCACCCTGACTCTCAGGGAGTACATAATGTGAAGGAGACGTCATGACGTAACAAACAGAAGGATATGCTAACCGCCTTTTTGGACCTATAAATAACTGTGCCAACAAGGGGGAATCACTTGGACGTTACATGGGTCCAGAATTGTCATGTGTTCTACTACATTAAAGCCTGCGATAGTAATATTTTTCGTGTGCCCGGGTCAGATATTCTCTCCTCAGTTACAGCATATGGTAAAACAAGTTAAACAGTACTAAATGCTGCAGCACACCTATATTACAACTTTAACCACCACCCCCCCCCCCTCACAGGTTGAAGTACTTTTTTTATTATGATTTAGGAATAGAGTTTACGAAACCTAAGCCTGGCTAGTAATACAAAGTCATATTGTCATTTTAAAAATATGCTGCGTATTCTATATTAAAATTGATAAGTTTCATATGGACCTTTATATTACGTATAAATGCAATGTACACTTAATTCAAGGTATTTGAATGTGGAACAGAAAGAAGACTGTTGTCGAGCTAACATGTAAATTGAGAAAAAATGGTTTCTCTCCGCAGCACTACAGCTCATACCTTCGAGTAGGTCGCACATTACATAGAGTGCGGTGGAGAGATTTGGGCGGCTCTTAACATCGAAGTCTTGAGAGCCGACGAGGGTGAAGTGAGAGAGATCACCGATAAATACCCGCCGACCAGCGGCATCGTCCGGCACGATTCCGCATGCGAAAATCCTGAAGCGACCCCACCAGGTTCGCCTAGGTGGGAGGCGAGTGGTCTAACCACTAAACCACCGTGACCACTCGCACATTATATAATTTCTGGCGCGATAAACGTGAAAACATTGGCCGCCCACACCGCTGTATTTTCGGGGTAGTACTGCCCATTTGCTCGTACAGCTACATGCTGTCGTTTCTTCGCCGTAGGCATCATTTCTGGCAGGTCCATTATGCGTGCTTCGTATTGCTAATAAATGCTATGTTCATTTCTTCTTGTTGGCGTGTTTACCCTGGGTTGTAACTTACACTCGCGAACACCTCTTCTTTGCCTGGGTCTGTCGTTGATTCTAGTGCTTATTTACTAGCGTTTTCAACTGTCAAATAAAGTAATTTTGTATGTTCGTTATCCTGATTACTGGTTGCACCCCATGACGGATATACACGAGGGTCTACTGCCGACTTCCCGATAGCATGCTTACACGTGCACTGGTGGTACTTGGACCGTTTAAACAGGAAACTTTAGAACATCTGATTTAGTTAGTACGTAATTTGAAAAACACAGTCCATATTTGTTTTACAGTTTCTGTACTTTTACATACGCCGTACGATAGGATATCACTGCAGCATCACTACATAAGAAAGAAAACGTAAATGGTATTTTGTCGCCTTTCGTCACGATCAGCAGACGTGTCTGACACGCGCAGTACAATATTCGAAAATTCGTACATTTCATTGAATGATTTATTTTTAAGTATTTTCCTTATTTCAGGAGGATAATTGGTGGACGACTAATATACTATTCTGACCAAAATTTAGATCTAAAACTGACATGCCTTATTGCTTATTGGAGTGCCGGAATCTTTGTAGTCTCAATGTTCCTTAACTATCTTGAACTCCGGAAATATCACCGGGAATATTTCTCTGCAACATGGCAACCAAAAATACAAAAACACTTTTTCTCGTCGTTCCTTCAAAGAAACAGACTTGTAGGAAACGACGACTGTGAATGCGCGTCTGTAGCTTTTCCACGAAGTTCCGTGATTGAAATTATTTCACAGCCGAATTATTAATGACTTGCGGCATTGTGTAGAAAATTGGGAGGACTGATGAGTGTCGGTTTTTTTCCAGGAAGAGAATTTCCCTTGGACGTGCAACTTTAGAATATAATGTATAGCATAGATTAAACGACACCGCGAGAAGTTTTATCTGTGTGTGTTTTTTTTTTTTTTTTTTTTTTTTGGAGATAGATAGCTCTACAGTCGCTATCATTTTTCCGTGGAGCCAACTTGCGGCAAGCCAAGAAACTTAATGGTAGCCATTATTCCTCCTTTCTTTAAGGTCCCGTCTACAACTGCTTTATTCCAATCTGTTTCCTAGGACAAGGGAGCGTTGATTGGTGCACGTGACCCTCCTGACGTCACGGCGCTGTCCGAAACTGCGGTCTCGTAAGGGCCTGTCTACAACCGGCCGTTCCTGTCGACATGGACATGTCCGAAACTCGGCGTCAAGTGACGTCACATTGACGCAGCCTGAATATGGTCTACAAATGCGTTGTCCGAAGTGAGCTTCCAGAATCTGACACTAGGTCACAGTAAATTCGGCACATTATTTGCTGTTACGTAGGGATGTTAAAATTTGCTGAATTATTGATTATTTAATGTTTAGTAAATGGGTGATTTGAATATTTATTTATAATAAACACTTCAACGGTTTTATTTTAAATAAGTTTTCCAACTGACATCCTAATTTTATTTTTTAAACTTAAGTTTTAAAAATTTTACCCTTCAAATAAAATTTTCAAACCGTACGGAGTCTTCACTCTGCCTAATTATTTATTAGCATTTCATCATATTTGTTTTGAGAAAGCCCACCTTGAACATCCATTGTTTACATTAAAAACTTTAACATTCCATGAATTTCGCACGAAAATATTTGAAATCATCTTTTTCTATCATCTTAGGGTATAACTTGGGACACAAGTTCAATTTTCCGAACGCTTCAACTTGGGACACAGCTTTACTTGGGACACTGCAACTTGGGACAGCGCCGTGACGTCATAGGGGCACGTGCACCAATCAGCGCATCCTTGTCCTAAGACACAGGTTTGGGTAGCACAATTGTAGATATGCCGTAAGACAATTAGTGTCCTAAGACAAACATTTACCAACATTTACATTTTAGCGCAAACTGTGTCCTAGAAGGGTAAAAGACTTTTTGGTGTTTTGTACATTTTCGAAAACATTTACCAAAACATAATATCAGCATAGACAACAGATTTCAAGAAATTGGGATAAAATCCATACTTTACGTCAACATCTGCACTACTAATGTAAATATAAATATCATTAAGTAAAAAAAATACCCTCATCTTATTTTACAATGCAAACTAAATGTATAAAAATGTATTGTATGAATTACGTTAAAATCATAACTACCTTCGCTTACAAATATGATCGGGAAATTACTGATTTTGATCGAGTTATAAAGTGAAGTCATCAAGTTGGGACTGGGATAGAGTCACGAACACAGATACAGCCAATTGTAGATAGGACTTAAGAGGGTCAAACTTATTCACAACTATTTTGTGCTAGGACGAGGGACTCGTACGAAATTAGCGAAGGACCAATGACCACGGCTTCTATCCTCTGTGGTATACTTTAGATTCAGTGGTGTAACTGCAGTGGAAAAGCTGACGCACTTGTATAGCACGTTCACGGTAAAATGAGCACTTTTGAGGCCCTAATTACTTTTTCCTTCCAGCCATACATTATCCTTTTACCACCTTTCGAATTAAACATTGCCATGTAAGCAATAAACACACGGTGTATTTTCCACCGCACTCGGAAGTTAGTCTACGGCTAAAGTAAAATATATTTATTGACTATTACTCAAAATGAGAGGGCTTTGAAAAGTGCTCACTTTACAGTGAACAGGCTGTAGGATCATTCGTCGCTACGGCTAGCGGATTGCGTGCGGTATATAGACGCGTCAGGCGGTACAGCCAAAATACATCTCGTATACAGCAGTTTATTAACACCACGCATTGGAAAACCTACCAATCTATATAGTAGAGTGTGAATAATAATTACTATTAGTATAATTTTCGAAACTAAAATACTAAATGTTCCTCGTCAGACCTCGCAAATAATACACCACGTATCAATACAAACAATAATATTTAGTATATTGATGAACGACCCACACAGACTTCAAAAATACAGATACACACAAGGACAAATAAACTAAAGAAACAACAATTACACTTTACAACACCTACACAAACAACATTACACTGGCACAAACACAACACCGACACAAACATCAAACACAAGACGGGCACCTCACAAAACAATAACAACCGTCGGCCTCTCTGTTCCCGGAGAGGATGACGGGGTGAGGGTTCAAGGGTGGAGGCAGAGGAATTTTAAATTTTTGCCATTTTAAAATTATTACGTAACCTTTTCTTTTAAACTTTAACAAAATCATTTTAACCCTCTGTTCTGAAATTTAACTTGTTTTTAAATTTTATAACACGATGAAATTCTATGTTTTGACTATTTATAAATTTATTTTAAATTCAAGTAACTGAGACCAGTTATGGCCTTCGGCTGGGTACTGGCGCCATTTTAATATGTTCTGTTCTGTGGCATGTGCATGATCGGCGAAACGAGATACCCTTTCTAAAGGAGACAAGGGCACGGATGCCATTCACCTAGTCTTTGACTTACATTGACGTTAGTTGTGTACCGTAATCGGTTCTAACCCAAAAACTCCAAATATTTTACTTTTTAATATTTTAATTTCCTTTTAGTAGTGCGCAAGTTGATAGCAAAAATGTGTAGTAATTTCCCACAACGTGAAATTTTAAAATGCAAAGCAAGATATTGAACAAGCAATGGTCTATCGAATATCTTGAAGGATTAAGAACCAGGAATAAATAGAACAGCTCATAAAAACTTTCTCCCGCTATTAATACTTTTTTTGGAATCGAAAAATTACTTAAGTGTTGAAAAATTTAAGATCCTAACCCACTTCTGTTTCTAAAAAGAAGAAAGTAAGTGTTTAATCTATAGCCCCCCCCCCCCCTCATCAACACAATTCTCCATTCTCGCTTTGCTGCTGGAGAAATAAGCATTATACATAGAAAATAAAGAAAGAGAATGTTTTTAGTTTTAAGTGACCCAACTACCCCACAAAGTGGTTTAGTGGTTAATCACTAGCATCAAGCCATGCACTATTTAGTTTTCAGTGGCGATTCTCACATTTACAGTTATTGCAGTAGAAAGATTTGCAATGGAGCGCTACAGCTGACAGTACGAAATGCATAACAAGTTAAAAAATAGTACACACACACAACCAAAATTGCCATAAAGTACGATATTAAGTTGCACATGAAATAAGATAATATATAATTTATAGAATTGAAAATATTGGCTGCAATATATTGAATGTTTTGAAAAGTTAATTGATAAAGATTTTACTAACGTTTAGGCGAATTTCGATTCCAGATGCTTTTGAAAGTAGAATTTGGGACCCCGCTGCTACCCGCTCCACATTCGGGAAGTAGGGCAGTCATAATAATTGCTCTAAATGTATCTAATAAAATTTTTATAATAATCTTTACAAATACTTATAAAAATTAATCCACTTAGGCAACGAAAGTTATTATTTTTATAACTTAAATTGATATGTATAAAAATTTTTTTTTAATTTTATTATGTTTTTACTGATTTTATTATAAATATATATTTTTTTTACCTTTCAAGTACAATTTGAAACGTATTTTTGTAACAATTTACTATTGTTAATACTACTCCCATGTGAACTGTGGATGTTGCACAGTCGGGTTCCGCATTGGAAGCCACTTTGTTTATATCCTAATGTGTAAACCTCTTGCGCGACTTCGGCCGAATGATTCGTCGCGTAGTGAGAATATTTTTCATGGCCGGGCGGGAATTTTCACTCTCCGCACGAAACTTGCGATGGTCTGCGGCGGCGGCAGCGCCAGCGGTCAGAGAGACTTATGCCCGGTTGCACCATCGTGATTCGAAACTCGGTCAAAGATCGCATTTAAGATCGACACAGAAAACTGTTGCACCGTTCGAGTTCAGAACTGGACTGGACATCGAGATGAACTTCATCCGACTCGATCCGAGATCAGCAGCCATCGTCGACTAATGTAGTTTAGTAATACGCCAACGTTCGATTGTTTTCTTGGGAAATTAAAACAACATTATACTCACTTTAATATTATTCAGTCAAATTCGTGCAACAATAATTTACTTAACAGATAGAACATTGCACACCAAGTTTTATCTATAGTGAAAAATACACCTACTTCCATGACGTCATATTACGAACCAATAGCAAAATTTGCCTCATACGTAATCTCGATCTTTCACTTTGGAACTAAGATCGCTGATCCACAATCATTAAATTTCGTTGGTGCAACACTTTTACATTGGAACCAAGATCAAACTGGATCCTGGTTCGTAATTAGGATCATTTGATCTTGGACCGAGGAAGATTATGGTGCAACAGGGCCTAAGAGACGAGGCACCGTGCCGGCCGGGCTTCAGAGTCGGGATGCTGGGAAGAGACGTTGCCGCCGTCACGCGCGCATTCGAGGCACGTCTTCGCGCCGCCCTTGTAACGGGCTGGTATACGGCGACACGCGAGACATCGCAGGAATTCCCCCTGTTCTACGTCACATCCCACGGCGGTTTACCCATTTACATCCCCCGTATACCCCCTGGCCACACACAGCCGCTCGCAATTAACATTCCACCTCTCTCCAACCCCCAGGGACTAGCGCGACGCTCGGACGATGAACCGGTTTCAGGAAGTACGCGCTTGCGTGCGTGTCTGCGAGTACATTGGAAATTCACAGGCAAAACTAGGAAATTATATGAATCACTTCCTCATGCATCGACAGTTATTTGCAGAGAAGTGAAAACAGGACAGTTGTGTAATGTGTAGAGACTTGCAAAATTCGCGTTTTGGGAACATTTTAAACTTCAAACACTTTTCCTTATGTATACGCTTGTCATTGGCATATTCTTTATTTGGCACTCCCCGGGTAACTCTGGGCCAATACATGAACACTTCTCAATCGTGTGCCCCATTCACGTGCTATTCGCCCAGCATGTGAGTGACTTAACATCTAAGCAGCAGTCAATAGAGAAACGATGCCGGCTCGAGCGTATACAGTACTGTGAATTTTAGCTTGACGCCAAAAAATAACGCGAATTTCGCAGGTCCCTAGTAATGTTGTTTTATGCTAGCAGCAGTGAAAGTTCTGTATCAGAGACAAGACGTTCTGTCATAGTTTATTAGTGTCCGGTGTGGGAACAGTTCAAACATTGCTGAAGTCTCTTTCTTGTAGTGCGGACAGCAAGCATTGCTGTAGGAACTTTAATCACAATTTCAGATACAATCGCAGAAAACACCACAACATACAGTTCTGTTGCAATTACTATCAACAATCAATTTGATGTGAGTTCCTGTATTCGCAATATTATTTAAATGAGTTTTGGGTACTAAAATCTGGTTCCTACAACCTAGTTACAGAATTTTTTAAATTCCTAATTAGTAGACACATCCGATTTTCTTGAAAAGAATTCCTCTCTAGTTGTATTTGAAAATACTTTACCCGCGTATCTTCGTTAGAGTTAGACATTAACCAAAAGAGAACTGCACGCGCACGTGAAAATAGGCTATTGAAATGCAACTTGTGTGGAATTTACCGCGAAAATCAGATTTTCTTATTAAAGAGTGAAGACTGGGAAATTTTCGTATTGATAAAATACACGATCACTCTCTTAAAGTGGTGCTGGGAAACCGTATGGAAAAAGTAGCCCCAGTTTCGTCGGCCGGAATCGAACCCAGAACCTCGCGAATTCGAAGGAGGCATGGAAATGATGCATCTATGCTATTCAGCGAATTATCTGATTGGCGAATGTTCTGAAGGCAGCGGCCGTTGCCTAGCACCGGGATGGCTGGGCAAAATAAAAATCGCTCGCAGTGGAACCGAATCGAATTCGCGAGCTCCTTATGTCGAGTCTGATGTACCATCGCATGACCGAGCCGTAGAGCGAATATGGCGCAGAGTGCGCATGCCGGCTGCGAAGTAACAACTCCCCATGTTACGACACTGGACTGCTGTTTTGCCAACAATACGTTCAAAACTAATGTGGATAGGATTTGATGTTAGAACGCCGTTCATAAAAGTAAATGCTTTGAAAATAAAATTTTACACATCTTTAGTATAAATACGCAAATTAATCAACATAGTATATTCATTTAACATGGCGCGGTTTGTAGAAAAACCAGACATATACTAACACATTTTTAATCGCTTTTGACCATGTGCTTTTGAAAATTGTATTGGCGATGGGTGAGTCAGTTCAAATCTTAAGATTTCATACAGAACTACCTTACAGAATACGTGTTATCATGAAAGACTGAAAAATAATAGATAAAGAGTAAATCATTATGAAGGTCATAGTCAACAAAAACACGGGCAAAATATCGTGGAATTTAAAATATGTATTAAGATATTAACTAAGTGAAGTTTATTCTATACCCAGGATGGAAACAAAACGAGATTTCTTACTTGAGAGTTTGGAATAGGCACAATTTCCGCCGCCAGGTGCACTGATGTTCCAAAGAGGTTACTTATATGGTAGCGGCAAATGAAAAAAAAAAAATTAAACGCCTGTTTTTGGCTCGAATTGCAATATATACTTGCTGTCAAAATATTAAGTATTAATTTTATTTTTTAACCATCTTTTACGCCCTCCAATGGTGTTTACAAGAGAAAACAGCAAAAATACAATTGTGTTTGGTATTGGGCGATCATAAGCAAGCTTAATTCAATGGAAAAAACGTTACGAATTGAGGTGCGAAATTATTATAGCTATCAAAAAAAGAAACACTGTGCGTTTCTCCATTTCTTCAATGGAAAGTGCGTAGAGCTCTGCCAACCAAGCCAGTAACCATACCATTAAATGAGGAATCAATGTTAAATTGCTACATCCTCAATGCGTCAATAGTAAAATTAACTGTTTGGAAAAAAATATTCAACGCAACTTTTTCAGAGAATGCTGTCACGTTGAAAATTTTAAAAAGAAAATCATTCATCCATCATTAATTTTTACAAACTTAATTTTTTAACGTTACATTTTAGAAAAAAAAATCCAATTATAAAAATTAGCCAGATTTCCTAGCATGCCAGAATTCTTGAAGAAATATCACATATAGTCCCTTTACGGTTACTTCCACCTTTTCTGAAACCCTGCTTTAGTGCTGCCTGCATAATATTACGCCGCCTCATAACAAACTAAGCTTAACTAAGTCTAGAGAATCACACCAGAGAGATAACACACTACATTCGTGCCATAGACTAAAGATGAGGTAGACCTCTTATTAGTCTTCTGCGCATGTGATAAAAATTGACCTACCGTAAAGGAACACAACTGTCAAAGTCACATGGCTATCACTGATGAACGCGTTTGTTTATATCTTAATTTTGAAAATACAAGCAATGCTATATGAATAAAATATTTTTATCAATTGGAATTTGATCAAACTGCATTACAAATTGGTTACAGGAAGTATACATACATTTCAAAGCCCTTGTTTACTAATTAGTGTTCTAACCTCGAATTCAATGCATGCCGTTTTTACTAGACGTGATGGCAGAAAAGTAGTTCAATGTTAGTACACGGAGATTTGTTGTGCGCAGCCAGCGAGGTCGGTCTACCACAACTTTTTAGTCTATGATTCTTGCGCACTCAACGTAATAGTATTATGCATAATAACTATTTCTTACCGGGCATTACCAACGTACCTATTTTCTCCCTGTTTTTAATCTCATTAAAATGTATTTTTTTAGATAGATAAAATATAAGTAAAAGTTAGATTTTTGTAAACACAAAACGCTGCTGATACATTACAAATTAATGTATACGCTATTCACGATAAAATGAGCACTTTTGAAAGCCCTGCTTAAGATTTACTTGTATGCACGTTGTGTATTACCCTGCCTTATGTAAAATTAACATTGCCATGGGTCTCATCACTTTATTCATGCGTTGGTCAAATGAAACACTGAAATTAAGAAAGTAAATACTTAACAAATCGGATAATTTCTACACTTTAAAAAACAAAAAGGTAAAGAAATAATTTTAAGTTATCATAAATGGTTACTTAACACTTTATTCAACGTAAGGATATGGAACTACTTTCCATCCATCGTTACCAACTTTACTGGGCGAATGTGGCTCAGTGCTCCCATTAAAATATATGCATACAGGGGCAGTGACTTTTTTTACTAAGGTTGATTTATAAAGTGCTCCCTTTATCGTGAATAGCCTTTAACAACGAGACACGTCATAAAAGGGGTCATTTTTCCAGATGTTTGTTTTAAAAAGTGTCGGGAAACCGAGAATATAAAATAGACTACTTTTTATTTGAAACAGTTATATTTAAAATTAATCGATAGAAGGATTTTATTTAACGTTTATTTCCCATTTAAGCTGCGTGTCTGCAGCTTTGACAGGCAGTCAGGCACCTTAACCCCACAGTCGCGGGCGAACAAGCCGACGCAGGACGGCGCAGCGTTGGAGATTGAGCTGTAGCCGGGTCACTCGTGGACGGAATTCGCCAAGTAATGGTGCGTGTCCTGACGCCGACGTGGCCCTGGTGGTGGGGGAGGGGGGAGAGGCTCCCCCATCTCCATTGCCGGTTAATAAGACCGCCGACATGTGTTGCCGCGGTACCCGCACCGGTGACCCCTGACCCCGGCGGCCAACAAGAAGACAGCGCGCCCACGCTCGCGGAGGGGTGAGGGGGAGAGGCCAGAGAAGAAGCCGACGTGCTCTCTCTCTCTCTGTCTGTCGAGTTATGGCCACAGAACGAGTTTTCGGGGACGTTAACGATCTTCGCGATGCGAGGATCCGACGGATAACAGCGACAGATAGGATCGGAATGTCCCACAGCTGACTTCTCCCTCCCCCTCCCCAGCCGCCGGCTACAGCCGCCCGTGGCGGTTTCCGCTGCGCCGTCACTCGCCCTCTACCACGTCCCGACGTCCATCCACCGCAATCGACGTCTTAAATTCTTTGAACTCGATGTATTTAGAAACTTAACCCATTCACACCTAACGTACACAATTCTGTACATTACGCACGTGTGGATAATTTTTGGTCTGACTGCACACTGCAAAGCTCAATGACCAATGATCTTACCTGGGAGTAAATGATTTGCTAACTGTCTTACTTGTATAGGTAATTATTTGTTCATATAACTGTAGCCGAACATATATAGGCTGTTCACGGTAAAGTGAGCACTTCTTAAGGCCCTTCTAAATGTTTATTTCCACCTAATTTCTATCTTCCTGCTGCTTTTTAATATAAACATTGCAATGTGACCAATACATCTCAAAAGTTAACGCCTAAGGCTGCAATATGGTATATTTATTTGTGGTTAAAGCCTGTTGGGAGGACCTTAAAAAGTGCTCACTTTACCGTGAATAGCTTATAGTCTACAGATAACTGGCTGTGACAACGAAACTAGTGCTGTGTAGACGCAAATACAGTATGCATCACAATTGTTTATGTTTGCAACCCCTGAAACAGTAAATTAAAGTGGTTCTGGAAGGTTTAAAACGGGTGCGCTGGGAGGGAGCCACATATAAAACTACACCCCCATTCGTTTGAATGGAAACAGAAAAAAGGAAAACCGTCCCAAGCGCTACAATTATAGATCAGACCAACAGAGTCTCTAATTCAAGTGAAACTTGCTACCGAACGATCACATGCACTATATACTGCAGTGTTTTCAGTTGCTACAAGTTTCACTGGCCTACACACATGTTAAAATTTGCCATGGCGTTAAATCTTTCTTTTTGCTTTGCTTCGAAAGTTTTACATTTATTTTATTACTGCGTAACAGCTTTATATTCTGATTTTTATTTTCCGTCTTAAACACTCATCATTTAGACGAGGGTCAAGGTTCATGCAGAGCCCAGATACATGCTTTATTATTTTTTATTCTCGTGAAACCTTGCTTTTGTATGAAATAATTCGTAATTGTAGGCATATACAGCTAAGGGATGTGCTGCGATTATAGTGCACGGATGTTCAACAACATAACACCATGATATCGTCTTTTTTCAGGGTCAGATAGGGATTGATCAACAAATACTTATGACTATAGGTCACATTCGAAGTATCGACTATTGCAACAAAAATTCTGTCCAATCGTCCTGCACCGTAACTTTGGAAGTCGTTGGAAGATGTGTGGCATGGCTGACGCAATCGTCCGGTCTATCCTTTGTATTTTGGTTTAAGGTACACATTAATGAAATTTTATTCCAATACCCATGGTAAAAAAGGTAATTTTTTGCAAAACCGGAATCTGTGTTATATGTCCGCCCACTTGTCGGTAGTACGTTTTGACTTTTTTGGTTGGGGGTGGGGGGATTTTACCTCACCCCTGCATTGGATAAGATTACACACCTATGTGTGTTCTTCGAGTCTCTGGTGGCTGTGCGATATGAGCACATCGTCTGCCACCACGGCGACCCTAGTTCGATGCCTCTAGCATCCGAGCCCAGACTTCTGTTGCTGTGGAACATGGCGGACTTTTGCGATCCATGGTGGGTTTCACCAGCGTACTCCCTTGCCCCTTTACCACTGCATCCCGTCGCCTCTCCAGTCTCCACCCGGGACCGTGGTGGCTGAGCGGTTAGCCTGCTCGCCTACCACCTTGGCGAACCGAGTTCAATCCCCGGCCGGATCACACTCAGATTTTCGTATGTGGGAATCGAGCCACACGATGCCGCTGGTCGGTGGATTTTCTCGGTAATCACCAGCTTGCCCCCGCCGTTGCATTTCCGCGCTGCTCCATTCTCACCTCATTTCACCGTCATCGGCTCTCAAGAGCTCGTCGTTAAGAGCCGCTCAAAATGCTTTAGTTTTTTTTTTTTCAGTACTCTGTAATTCACACCAAGTTTTTATAAATATTACCAATATATAAACAACACGTATCGAGTTACCACGAATCAGCTTGCTGGACGATCGGGAGGAAAGAGGGAATCTACTATAAACTGTAGTCAGGAACCATCCCGGCATTTTCTTAAAGTAATTTGGAAAAACCACAGAAAGCCGAAATCACTGTACATGGTCCGGAAACTGAACCAGGCTCCTAACGAAGGCATATGTGGTACAGCTGCATCATTTCGCACTGTAGTACACCGGCTTGTATGAAAACGGAGTTTAGTCTACTTGTTTTTATACTTGAAAGTTGAGAGACTGTAAATAAGTTAATGCGACAGTAAACCTGTGAGTACTAAAACCGCTCATATTCTATTATTTAAAAAAAATTTCGATTTCTACAGCAATACATTGAAATAAATCCTCTGCTCCGGTAACGATTCCCCGAACGTTACACTGATTCATAAGTCACTAAATGAGCATTGAAACTGAATCCTCAGTGAGAACGTCAGTGCATTTAAAAATCACTGATTCTACTTTAGTAGGCGCACACGACAGAATTACGTCATAAAACGAATTACAGAGTGTGTTCTTCTGTTGACAGCTAGCCTCAGTTATTTCATCCGCAATAGTGCTTCACGCATGAGCTTCGCTATTGGCAGGATTTCACTGTTAAGACATGAGACACGTCTCCCTTTTACATAAGTGGCACTTTCACTGCTTCAAGTAGGCGAGACTCGCTTTGAGAGTGTACCAATTCTACAAATACATTACCATTTTTCATATATCTTTTCTGAAACATATACTTTACAAGATGTGCAGAAATGCACCTGGATTCATAATTTTTATACTTTGAATAAACGATTTTATTTACTAAGTGAAAAACTATTCGCTCTAAATTTGGTTAAATAGGCTTTCATTGTAAATCAGTGTAAATAGCACTTAAAACAGTAATTTAAAATTATTGCAGATTAAAAAAATTTGCTGGTTTGAAGCAGTTATCACTTTAAATTTAGAAGTGTAAATGTTGTGATAATATGTTGTACTTAATAAAAACAAATCGACAATTCTGTATTCTCTCTGCCTTTCATTAATTCAAAAATTTTGTCCACAAACTATTTCATAAAACTTCGAAAAAAAATTACCCTGAAATGCAATATTTATTTTATTGCTCGGGGGGTCGAGCCTTGTTTCGTAGCATTTCTGCCACAGATTCCTAAATTCTCAAATAAGTATGTTGGGCGCACGACCATAAACTGGAAGACTATCAGCTTGGATGGAACGTAGCCAAAATTTATGTTGGTTCATATTGTCGACGAAGTGCTGAACTCGCCTAGAACCTGTTATTCGGTTTAGATACGGAATCAGCCTCACAAAAACCAAATAACAAATGCTGACATGGAAACCGGAAGTGTTTTACGGTTATATTCCGTGAATAAATAAAACCCGTTAAGATGGCATGGAGAAATGTATAGACGCAGCTAGCACAACACAATCGCTTACCTCTGGCAAAAGAACGATATTTGGGCGAATGTAAGCAACAGGAAATCCTGATGAATCGTACTCGTATATCTACGACTTGGTGCTAAAAGAACCAATGTCCAGAAACTGGATTTACTGGTGAATACACTGACTATTCAAACTACTTAAGATTACTAAATATAGATTTCAAAATGCACATAATACATTTTTATAGAAATTATTGTTTGAAGTCATCCATTCTTGCATAATAAACTGCATTGTCTTTAAGCGTCGTGGAGTGAAGTAAATTCTCAATAATACAGATTCATCACATTGGCCCTTTTAACATTAAACCACGAATATATTTATGTGGTAACCGTCTTTTGCTTTACAATCACATCTAGCGCTATACAGACACCTACATATTTACGGAATAAGAAATTACGTCACATAAATACGGAACATCTACGGTATTTTTGCTAGGAAAGATTTGTACATGTTGGTACATGCAGAGTGCTTTCAGACTGCGATAAACTTGTTTTAGAATTAATTTATGTTCCTGGTGGTCTGGCGTCAACATTTATCAACCGGTTATCAGAGTAGGGAAGACCGAAAAGACAACTTTCGTGCGATTATCAATATCTACTTTGCCTTTAGAGAGCAAGACCTGTAACGTTACATAGAAATGAAGCAGGAATGGCGCGTAATAAATATATGTTGGCTTTGTATTTTTTAATGTACAAAATACAATTTGCGACACGATCCATTTGTAAATATTTATAATATAATTTCCAAACATTAGCGTTATTATTTTTCTCTCTTTACCTGCTAAACGAAAATTAAAAGTTCAATATATGCGCTTGCAGCAGATTTGGGGCGTGTTTCGTCCTTTTAAAAGATTTCGTCGGATGCGCATATGACCTTTCGCATTGTATTGGCAGCATTTTATGACGGCTATGTCGTCGAATTTTTCATATTCATCTACGCTGTCATTCCTAACGATGTTTTAGTACCCACGCCTTGGCAGTGTGTGAGGCCCGATTATCCTACACTTTGGATGCTTCGATATTGGTAAGTTCAGACTAGCGTTGGCCCACATTGAAATATATTTTTAAAAGTTTTATACGTATTAAAATGGCATTGCACGGTCATGCTCAAGGATTTAATACATACTAATCAAATTAGTCTTATCACATAATATCGTCCCCATAAGCGAGACTTACACCATAGGACCTTCAGACTAGAAGGCAAACATTGTAACTTCCGCTCCACAACCACGAAGCCGGCTCCTTAATACATGCTCTGACAACAGGTAAAATAGAAAAATCATAATATTCCACCTCATTTACGGACGTATCCTCGTATGCTTCACACCATGCAGATCAATGATAATGTAGCAAATATCACGAAGATAAAGCCGCATATTAGCCATCGTAGCTGCATCAATGCTAATTGGGCAGGTGATCTGTCCTCTCGTACTTCAAGTGAAAAACTGTTCTTAACATGGCGATCCAGAGGCGGCGGAGTGGCATCAAATACATCAACCAATCGCTGAAGAAACATGAAGATGGAGGGCGTCTTCAGGGTCTTCAAGGCGTGCGTTGGTGACGTGACCTCCAAACAGCCAGCCAGGAAAAGTAGAGTACTTACTTTTACTTTTATATGCTTCTCCGCACTCCAGTTATAGGCTGTTCACGGTAAAGTGAGCACTTTTTAAGGCCCTCCCAATAGGTATTAACCACTAATAAATATATCTTATTGCTGCCCCAGGCATTCGATTTTGATGGTGGTGAAATATATACACTGTGCTTATTGGTCACATTGCAATGGTTATATTGAAAAGCAGCAGGAAGATGGAAATTGGATGGAAGGAACAATTTAGAAGGGCCTCAGAAAGTGCTCACTTTACCGTGAACAGCATATACCGGTTTGTTTCACTTGCTTTCATTCCTGTCGTTTAGTTACTCTCCACGTTTGGGGTTACCTTTTGTCAGGAGGGTGACAGTAGATAGGGCATACAAACGTGTTATTTGGAGTTAACTGCGTGTGGAAATACCAACATAGACATTTTACCACTATAATTAATTACTTTATGCAAGAGATCGGTTTTTGAGTTAAAACTATTAGTGTTTTTGTCTCAAACATAGTGTTTTAACCTATATTTCCTTTAAGTGCTGATTTAATAACTTATTAAAACAATTAAAAATATTTAATCCATTTTTGCACTACTTGTGTAAGATTTATTCCATTCTGTTGGTTACATTTGGAGGTAACGTACATATTTTAAGAGACAGAGCTAACACAAACAGCAGGTATATATTTAATTATTGCCGAAAACAGTATTCGACAACTAAATGATGTTAGTCAAGTAGTTTTTACTTACTTAATTTTTTTAAATTCGTTATAGAACCTCTCAAGAATAATGCAAGCCATAAACATGCCGTAAATGCTACCCACCAATAGCCTCAAAAAGAAAACCTACAAAATTTTATTTTTTGCAAATAAGCTATTTTATTACACATTGAATGCAACTTGGTTATTAACTACTTCGATGAAGCGTATTTATCACAAAATAATCATTAAAAACTATTATTTGTTTTATTATACTAGGTCGCTATTTTTCGTAACGCGTCTGCTGTTGGTATTAATCCAAGCACAGACTTTAAAATAAGAAGACCGTTACAACATGGAAGTGTCGACTCTTGTCTCCTTACTTGCTATGTGCCTTTTGTATCATTCTCTGAGCAAGTTCTGTCTTCAGGAATATTCCTTGCATTTCTTAATATAGTTGTTTCTGATTCTCATTTAAGATTTGGACGTTATTCATCCATATCTTTCTGCTTTATTTCCAGGCAAGCCGAACTTTGTAAGCATTCCTCATTATCCAGTCTCATTTAACACTTTCCTTTCAAAACAAAGTGCTTCTTTAGAAACTTCATGACCTACAGACCGTTTTGTCGTAGATATCATTAGCTGTCTAGTTTTCTTGAATTTTATATTTTTTGTTCACCCTACATTCATACAACACTCTGAACGCTTTTGTCTTGAAGCACGTTTACTTTAACCCCTTCACTCAGTAGGACACCATCATGCCATTTATTCTCGCCCTTATAATATACATGCAGAAACTAATACTTTTACATACGCTGGAAAATGATCAGCGTTATACTCTCCTATATTCAAAGCTTCGCATATTTTTAATGAAAATCTTTCGTTATATTTACATTGCACGGCTATAGCTATGGACAAAGGGGACATTATGTCCTTTACTCTGATTGTAGTGGACTTCAAATCACTTTTGTATAATTCAGTACACATGCACCGAGTTTTACCAAGGGTTAAGTTTGAACCTTCAGTAGTTCTGGCTTATCGCCACACGAGTGCAACACTTTTAGCTAGAACATGTAGTAAAGGAAGATAATCATCTGCTTACACGATTCATTGACACTCCGCGTTTAATCTTATATATGTCCTTGAATATTAGCAACAAATTAAACTTTTCAAATGCATATACAGACCGTAATATGCTTAATTTGAGGTAAGAAATGTTATTTACTTATTCAGCTTATTTATTTTGAAAAGCTTGCAGCTGAAATTTACTAATCGGATTCATATTCATATCTTTATTTACGGATGTCAAGCGAGACGTTTCCGAGAATCCTGCTTAATTACTACTTTCACCCTACATTCACCCTTCTGCGAAACGAATTTGATAATGGCGATAACAATAATAATACTGCTATAAATATAACGACTAGTAGGAATGCTTATTAAGTCACACTGAGACTTTTATTTTTGACATATAATTACGTTACTGTTATGCCACTTCTCATTGTAATGAGTGTTAAAAAAAAAAAGTTCAACGGGAATTAAGTTTAGGCCTGTGTTTCGCTTTTAATGGGACGTTAAGGCACATGACATCATTTAATAATTGGCTGCTAATATTAATCTATGCTCTCCAGTTCAAGTTGACGTAACGTTGACAGCAGTTACAGGATCGAATTTTTTCTAACGTTTTCAAAAGTGTTCAGTCAACCACAAACAAGATAAAGCTATATGGCCCAGAACGAGAAACACATGGTCGGGTTTGTTAACCGATGTCTGTCAGGATTGGTGTCGGACCAACATAGCCTCAAATATCAAATATTGTTTTTGTTGGTGGTTAATAGCAGGCGGAGCTTGGGGCCGCCCCGTAGGAAACGTGCTTCAATGATGGCGTTAAATCTCGAGTGGTTTGATAGAAGTGTCGGGAGTTATATTTCATAGCGGGACGCGACGCGGCCGAGCGCGCCCAGGTGAGTGGCTGGAGGCGGGTTGATGGAAAAGGGGGTGGTGGGAGTGGTGTTGGGGGGGGGGATAGTTCTGCGATCCCCGGCGGAGAAAGTCGAGTCACGAGCGTGATCCAGATACGAGGGCGTGAGAACGAGAACCGTTTTCGCGCCGGGCTTGTCCGCCATTAGCATTCACCAGGCGACGACACTCCCTCCGGGGGGGGGGCTGTTAGCGTCGTGGCGGTCTGCCAAGCCCCGCGTCTCTCGTTCTGTCGGCGGGGGAGGGGAAACTGATGCACATACCCCTCCCTCCTCTGTACTACACCTAGCCGCAAGACGCACACATCTTCTGCCTCCCCCCCTCCCATATCCACATACTGATTCCGCTCTGTAACTGAACTCATTTATCGCGAAACTTTCTCCCTCCGCGCCGCCGGCCTGGCGAGACGCAACTGAAGACGAACTGTTACACACACACACAGCTTGTCGTGGGTGTCGGGAAAGGAATGGAGATTCGTAAGGCGAGCAGGGTGTTAAAGGCAGATATAGGCCGTCCACCGTAAAGTGAGCACTTTTCAAGGCCCTCCCAACATGCATTAACCACTAATAAATATATGTTTTATTGCAGGCCGAGACGTTAACTTTTGAGAGTGGAGATTTGTACACACTGTGTGTGTTAGTCACATTGCACTGTTTATATTAAAAAGAGGCGGGAAAAATAAAAATTGGCTCAAAGGAATATTTTAACAGGCCTTAAGAAGTGCTCATTTTACCGTGAACGGTCTATAGAAGAATGACTGTACCCATATGTCATCATGGGCTATAGTCTTAAGTAGCCATCACGACGCCTGTGCGTCTTAAGCGTCTGTCGGAGACGCATATTTTAAATTAGCCTCATGCCTATGCTACCAAGTACTACTCAGAAACAACCAAAAACTACTGGTTACTTTTTAAATAGTCGCTGCTTAAATAGATAATCTCTGAAGCATTGCTAGTGTATACAGGAGTGAATACGTCTTTAAAATTTGCAACCATAGTGTGAGCAATCAAGAAAATCCGATTACAAAATTGGGTGATACAGTTTGACATTGCAGCTCCGAATCTGTCGTCTACAATCAAAATTTAATTACACCACTCGATTGACTAGGAGAAGCTACGACGCTCGTTTGAGTTTCTATCGACAGCTCTCGTCAATATCAATTGATTGCGCGTATAAAACATTTGTGTGGCATGGTTTTGGTGAAATTTTACGAGTTTAATGTAAAACATTAAGGAAACGTTACACTATGTCGGCCTATACTCGTGAAAAAGCCAAGTCGAAATACAGAAATCGTACACGGTTTGAAAGAGCATCTCAAAAGCAATCCAGTGATACCCATAAAACCCTACATGATCGAGTGAAGCGGTGCCGGGAACGTACAAACACCATCAAGGCGTCCGAGCGAGTTAACGTAGACGTATTCACGCAAAACAAACGGCCGTGTCCCCAACACAGTTACACCCCATTTTTTTACTTCATTTAGACACAAAATAATTGTGTAAAAATTAAGCTTTCACAGCGACATGTACGCCTAAGAAATAATATACGTTTGATAAAATCCTTTTGCGGTGACACGCGGTCGTGCCACTCACAACACAACACATGCCATCACATTTCCTGGAAGCTGGTCGCAACCTTCTGCGATTTTATCCTTCAGGTTATCGACTTCACTCACGAATATTCTCCTTAAACGCTTCGGCTTACAGGTGCCCCCACTAGTGAGGACATGTGATCTAGGCGGCCACTTCACCGGGCTACATTTGCCGTTACAGCAGCTAGGAAACTGATGGTCCAGCCACTGGAGCATCTGTAAGCCGTAGTAAGGAGATAGTCTTGCCGGAAGAATGCAGGGAAATTATATTCTTGTTCCGGATTGACAAGAAGACGTGATTTTTCGCCAGCCAGTTACATAAAAACGTTATTCCGTGTATCGATTTTTCGCCAAAGCTTCTATTTGAGAAGGTATATTGAAATTTCCCGCACGCCATAACCTAAATAAGAGCTTCCCAAACTTTATCGATCTGTCGAGACGAAACGCGAGATTATTTATTGCGAAAGATTACAAAGACGATACCAACAGTAACCAAGAAATACTGACCGCAGACAATGCACTGTGCATTGATCTGTGCTCTGTCGTTCAAAAAAAAAAATACAAAACTGTATTTCCAGAGTATGGCAAAAATTCCATAAATCCAAGATGGCGGGTGGGAATCTGCCTTAAAGTAAAAAGTTTTCTTCATATGAGAAGAGAATGGTAGTTGCAAAATATGAATCATTCTTTCGCTGGTTCAAGACCAACCTGCAATCAGAACTGTCTTCCATAATATGCTGTCTGCACGTTTTATGGGTGCCACTGATACACGCGTCTGTGGGTGATACAGACTCCCGCGGCAAGACACCGGGTTCCCCCTTCTTCGGGATCACATTCCCATCAGCACCATTGACGACAACTCCTTGGCTTCACTCGTCCGCCTCCAACCAAGCTCTGGCTGGATCCAGGATGAAACTTGTCTTCCTAAAACTTCAGAGTGTCTGATCAAGGTGTCGCGAAGTAATTTGCGTTACGAACGTCCGGACGCGTCCCACTGAATGTCTGCGTTAAGCGATTTTCACAATAGAGCGTTGCGACGCGTCGCGTCGAGCATCAGCCAATCAAGAGTCTTGACGCTAGCGTCGAGCGCCGGGAACGTTGGTCGCCGCCAGCGTCGGGGAGTAAGAAGAATTACATTTATGTACTTCATAAAAAATAAACTGGCGAGAAGCTGAGGTAAAGAACAAATGAAAATATACATAACAAATATTTTTCAGAGATATTAATTGGAGTCCAAATTTATATCAATTTTCCTACCTCTAGGAAAACAAAAGTATGTTTTCAACGCCTGAAGATTCGTTAATGTTAGACGTCATTTTTAATTTTATTAATTAAATAAAAGTGTATATCACTTTTAAAAAAATTTTACTAACCAGATGGCAAGAAACTTCACTGCATTTCGTTCATTTTGAGTATTTCATTGCGAGCTGCCTTGCAGGAAAACTAATGGCAACACGGTCTGCGGCGCCGTCGGAACATCGCTCTGTTGTGAAGAAGCTCATAACGCTCGTCGGTGGTGACCAGTGTCTGACGCGACGCGCCGCATCGCGACGTTCTATTGTGAATACCGCTTTATGTGGTATTCACTCCTTACCACTCACTCCTTACCAGAAATGTCACTTCACTGTTCCAGTGCAAGTGGTAGTTTTCTTGCCTGGTTTTGTTAGTTACTTTAAATTAAAACAAAAATTAATGCATGGTTCACAGTTCTTATCGAGAGTTTCATACGATGATCGTAAGTAGTTTACATTGTATGTTAGTATACTATACACAAAACTATTCTGAACTTTAGGTTATAACGCTGCCGCACGATTCCTGTGGTAAAATAAGAAATAAATTACAATGAAACTGACTGTATTTCTAAATAATTGTAAACTACTTGCGATAAAACGATATATGCATAAATAGAACCGATATCATGAATTGAATTTCTGCACTTGTAAAAATTTCGAGCGAAATATCTCTTGTGATTATTAAGGGTGGTCGCTTATCTGGCATTTAAATTGTGTTGCCGCGTGTTTGAAATGCATGATTTTATTGGCGAAACCATTAAACGTGTCCCCAATATGTTTAACTACGAAAAGAAGAAACATACCTCAGAGGATAACGCGTACTTTCAAAATAGCACGCATGCAATAAGAATTATTTCGCATGCCTCTCAACATCGTCTAAACGGATTTTTAGAGTACTGTATCTCGGAACATACTACCCGGACACGAGCGAAACTACGACAGGAGCATTTATAAATTTTGTACTACGCCACCGAGATTTGTTGCGCACACGTTAATTTTTAGTGGGATGCAAGTTCGACATTCTAGTGCACCAAGAGGACGAATATTTGAGATGCAGTACCTCAATGGTAGAATTTTTTGTGCCAGTATATTCGTCGCTCTTTGTATTCTATTCTGCCTTTAAATAAACACCATTTGAATAGCAATCGACAACATTATTTTTTTGGGGAATCATAAATTTACAACGTAGTCAGTTATATGAAAAATATCTTATAATATTAGGTTACAGTGTGCAGCAAAGAACAACCCGAGTCCCAAAAGCGAGCCGCTTAGTTCATGGAATTGCAAACCACGTGGCTTGAAGTACAGTGAAAACAGCCAACGGCTTTATTCTTTGTATAGGATGTTCACGGTAAAGTACGCACTTCTGAAAACTCAACATTAAAAAAAAATCCTGCCCGTAACTTCACGCGTAAAAGTTACAGCGTATGCAAGTTCCTAGCTGAGTTGGCAGCGAAGAAAATTATAATTGTCCTGAGAGACTCGGCATTGTACTGCTGCGAGTGTATAGTCTATGTGAGTCTCATCACACTTTTTGAATCAAACCTTTGAAAAATCACTCCATATATAACGTGTTTAGTTATTTCCTAAATATCGCATACATCACAAGCGTTTTATACCCCTGTCAACATTAAACTAGGTATCTTAGTTCTCGTTAAATTGAAGTTTTACGTATATTCTCTATCCACTGAGCCACTAAGGCCCCACTTGGAATCTCTTTAGCCACTTGGCTGCTGCGGTCCCATTTGATATAGTTCTATCCACTAAGCCACTGCGGCCCCACTTGGAATCGCTCTATCCACTGAGCCACTAAGGCCCCACTTGGAAATTAACTCAACATTGAAGCGAGACATTTAGAGTAAACAAAAATTATATTCCATTACCTTCATATCTCTATGCAATAATCTCTATGCATTACTACACAACTTTCATAGGAAAAAAGTAATTAAAAACTGAGTTTTTAAGGTAAAAGGTAATGATTGCGTAATCTGGTCTTGATGAAATTCGAACTTGACCTGTATTTGACCACGAGGATTCGCTCTGCAAAATTCGAAGAACTTTTATTGAGATTCAAGGGACTTAGAAGTATTAAAGAGGGACAGACAGAGATGGCCCATTATATAATAGGATTACATTTTATTAATAATAAATATCAATAAAACAGTGAGAAAACATGAGTTGGTAGTGCTTAGTAAGAAATAGTTCTCATGGAAAATATTGATACAACTGAGTGCGCACGAATTCGGTGCGTTGTCAATTTGGCGTAATTTTCTAGACTTAGTTAAGCTTAGGAATATCCTGAATGTAGAACTTTAGCACGGCTTCAGAAAATTGTGAAAAAACCATAAATGGCTTATAATGTCTGTTTTATTCACATTATAGTAAGAATTTGCACGTGAGTAACAAATTTACATACCAAAAAATTCCACGATTTCACTGGGATGGCACATGAATGAAGTGACGAGGCTATTGGCAATGTTAAGTTAAGGTTAATTTACTCATGTTAGGAACAAAATGAGATTTGCTATGGGAGGGCTTGGCATAGGGAACATTTCTGCCGCTAGGCGAGCAGTGTTCTAAAAAGTAACTTCTAATTAAAATGTTAAGCTACACGAGTTGTAAAGGCGAAAGGTATTACTTAGTTACGAAGTTGTTTTATATTTTGATTTATGATTATTGCAATTATCCTGCTTTTTAACTTAGAAAATGGAGAATATCTAATACACACGCGACACTAGCGCTTACCTAGTAGCGAAAATGTTTGGTTGCCACACTTTTAAAGTCTGTTCACGGTAAACTGAGCACTTCTGAAAGCCCTGCTTTAGATCTTCTTGTATGAACACTGGATACTCTTCCGCCTTATGTAAAAATAACATTGCAATGGGCATTACCACCTTATTCGTGCGTCGGTCAAGTGAAACTGTGAAATTGTTAGAAAAGTAAATATTTTACATATTTAGTAATTCTTGCCCATAAGACGCATTAAAAAGAGAAAACAAAAGAAATCATTTCAGTATTTTCAGATGTTTACCTAACACTTTTAATTTGACGTTAAGACCTGGACCTACTTCACCTCGGTCATTACCAACTTTACTAGGCGCATACCACTCAGTGCGCTCGTTAATATATATTCAGGTAGGAGCAGTGATATTTTTCAAACATTGAATTCAAAAGTGCTCACTTTGTCGTAAACGGCCTTCAAAACTGATCTTCGCAACCTGCAGTATAAGTCACCTTAGTTGAGTAAAAGGTTATGCTACTCTGGTTGGGAAGCTCAAGGCTTTTAGTTTGGCAATTAGAACTTTTCGCCACTAGGTAAGCACTAATGTCGCATGTGTAACAGATATTCCCTTTTTCCTATGTTAAAAAAAATATTTGCAATAATCGTAAATATATTCTATAATAAATAGTATAAAACGAAGTCGCCCGGTTGCGTTTGTCTGTGTAATCGGCTAAGGCTTCTAAACTACTTCATGGATTTTGATGCGTTTTTCACCATAATTTAGAGAATTTCTCGAGGAAGGTTTAGGTATACAATAAATTAATATTTAATGTAAGGAAAGTAGAGAACTGTTGTTTTATAATCAACTCGGAAAAAGCCGCTTTTCGGGCGCTTGCATGGCGTACGCTGGCTAGACCATTAGAGGTACGCCAAATTAATGTGCTGCAGAATCGTAGATCTCCAAAAGGTCTAAAAAAAACGCCGGGACTGCATTTGTTTATCTTTTAAGGGTGACTCACAGTAACCATATTTGCCTTTTACAATATGATTAACAATAGGGACTCGCTTACGAAGACTTTCTGAAGAACACAGTATTAATCCTTATCAAATTTAATATGTTAGTTACCTTAAGCATTTAGTGTATATTCTTACTGTAAACCTAAATAACGCAATATTTGTAAATCGCACCCGAGCGAGGTCGGGGCAGGTCGCTAGTCAAATATAAAATAACTTCCTAAGTAAAATCTTTATTTTTATTATTCATGTGGATTAAAATGTTAATTAAAATCGACCTCTTTGGAGCATTGCGCACCTAGCGGCGGGAATTTTCCATCTGCCAAACTCTCCTATAAGAAAACTCGTTTTGTTCCTAACCTGAGTAGAATCAACCTTATAGGCTGTTCACGGTAAAGTGAGCACTTTTGAAAGCCCTCGCATAGATATATTTTGTTAGCCTTAGACGTTAACCTTAGAGTGCGGTGGAACATACACACTGTTTATTATGTATATAGCAATATTTATTTTAAAATGTGGTTAAAGGATTAAAAAAATGGCTGAAAGGAAAATGTAACTAGGGCCTCAAAAGTGCTCACTTCGCCGTGAATAGTCCATAGTTGGCTTTACGTATGGTGGAAGCATACAATGTAAACAGAGAAGTACATCCCAAGCAGAGCTTTCAAAAGTACTCATTTTACCGTGAACAGTGTGTAGTGTCCTCCATACCGAGCGGTTACGCTGAGCAGCCGCGGTGGGCCGAGCTCTCTCTGAAACATGCGGGCACGTCACAAGTAGCTTCATCAGCTCGCGGCGCCTGCGGAAGAACTTGGTCCCCAGCCAGCACGGGCGGCTGGGAGAAGAGGCGGCCAATTGCCCGCGACGAGCCAAAGCGCCGGGACACCCCGGACCCAGTTAATGCACTGCGCCTTGGTCGCACCGCCGTCCTGTCTTCCTAGTGGGAGTCGCCGTCGCCATCAGGCTATACGCTACTCACGGTAAAGTGAGCACTTCTTAAAGCCCTCTCATTTCGAATAATAATCAACAAATATATTTTATTGCAGCCTTAGACGTTAACTTTTGTGTCTGGTGAAAGATATACGCTGTGTTTATTACGTACATGGCAATATTTACTTTAAAAAGTAGTGGAAGGATATAAAATGGCTGATAGGAAAAAAAACTAACTAGGACCTCAAAAGTGCTCACTTTACCGTGAACTTACACCGCGGTGAAATATTTCTACCCAGCTATTTATGACGCCAAAAAAATTTATACCTACGTAATTGCGGTGCAAGATATTATGCATCACTACGGAGAAATAACTGCTCACTAAGTTAAACAGTCAATGCTTCGATGGCAATAGGGCGTTACTTTAGAACAATTAAGTTTACAGTTAAAAGTTTCTGGCAAGAGGATGATGAGTGAGAGATCTCAGATTCAAGCTAGTTTTAGTTCTGACATGAACATACCATGTTGTAATAATCCTTATTCAGGTCATTAAGTTGTGTATTGTGATTTTCGCTAAACGTGTCACTTATAATAGGCTGTGTACGTAGCAGTATTGTAATGACACTAGTTAAAAAATTTACACACAAGTGCTTATTTCCTTAAAATCAGTGTTTTTAGTGATGTGTACTTGTTTGAGTGAGTCATCAAGCAATAACGATTTCCTCAAAATATTTTCCGATAAAAATTACAGGTTATTGTAGTTACTTTTTACATTTTAGACATGTATACATACATTTATACTGTTAAAGATATATTAAATCACTAGCCGTGACTGTCCGATAATATAAGTAGTAACCTCACCGAGGTTACTACGATTTTCAGGGACTCATCTCTGCAATGCCTTGAGAGCGAAGTTCATAAATAGTTTTTCTACCCTCTATATCGATAAGGTCAAACGAGACCTGTCCGTGAAAATACGTACTATATATCAAGGTCTAGTCGATTAAAACTTGATTATATACCACAGACACAAAAATTATTTTTCTTGCTGCGGAATCATCTAATATGTGTACGTTAATTAAAGGTTTCACCTTTGTAGTGTTACAAGTAGCCTACATTGCAAATGCCGTAGAAATATTGCGCACATCACATATTGCCTTATACTTAGGGAACCGGAAAAACACGCGTTATTTTCTGGAAGCACGCTAAAATTCACCGTCCTATACATGCTCGAGTCGGTTCCACTTGTTTAATGGCTTCTACAGCATTGAAGACGCATTATCCCTTTCGACTTGGTTGGACATGATTCGGTCAGCCTCTCAAAAGAGGTTTCCTATTGGTCCGAAGCCATCCTGGGCGTGTTTGAAGAAACTGTAGTCCAATGATACAGGCAAAACAAAATCGCAAGTGTTTGGAGTCTAGTTTGTCTTCAAATAATAACGCGAATTTTACACGTCTCCACTTATACGAAGTGGACAGCAATCCAGGAATTCCTTTAATACGACGTCTCAGCATGACCCGTGCTGCCAGCAGTGGCTATGGTATTGTTATTGGAGCGTCGGAAGGCCGCAAGTTGATCACAGTTCAATGATGGAGCGCGGAGACGCTTGAGACGACGTCAGTACCTCGGCGCGCCGTATGTGAACTCGGCACGCTGCTTCCTACCCTCCAATTGCCTCCGAACAAAAGCCAAGAGGCTTCCTTTTTCCAATAAGCGGGCGCAGTGATTGAAGCCCTCCCTCCCCGGGGCTCCCCTCCACCACGACGGAGGTGCTGAAGGCAACCTCGGCGGGTGCTGGCAGCGCCTGGCCGAGAGGAGGGTGGCTGCCGGGGTTATTATTCCGGTCCAATTTCTCGCTCGGAATTGGTCTCGTAACCGTGCCGGGAATTGCAGCCCTCGCTGAAGATCGCCCCCTGTGAACGGTCCTCGCGAAACCATCGATCCCGGAACATGATCCCATTCCACCTGTGCATAGACCACCACCTGCCGCTGGTCGCTCCCTCACTCGCCTTTGTTATTACCGCCACATTTCTCGGCTTGCTACCGCCGGTATTTTACCACTTCAATTTTCATTCCTCACACTCTTGTTGCTTTGTTTCTATCGGAATCTTCCTTGCTAATAGACGCCTCTTCCCATGCGGGGTCCTGCAATAACACGTCCCTCATTTTTTACATCAAAATGATACATTCATTGTTCGGAAAGAAGATACAGTATTAGGTATGAATTTCCTTTTAACTTACTCTATCTCCATTGCCTACTAAGGTTCGTCATAATTCAGAGTTAGTTAAGAAATTTATTTAAGATGCTGCTTCATCATCTTGTTTGGGATGGAAGATGAATTTTTCACCCTCTTGTTTACACTTGAACAACCGTAGAAAATATTCACCTACACAGCAAAAAGGGCGTTCAAAGTAACGTCCAGAGATTTCAAACAGGCAAAATTGCCGCTAAAAATGTCACATTTACTGCGAATGTTAAAACTTCTAGGATGTAGGATTGTGGCGTGTTGCCCAGATTGTGTAACGCTCTAAAGGAAATGTCCTACGTGTCCATCATGGATATAAACACAGCCCTACAGAGGTATTTCATTGGAAGATCTCTCACTTACAAATACGTTGTGGTTGTGCAAATGTGTTCGAATGAGTCTACAATGCGCTGCAGAAGAATATAAACACTGGCAACACGAGCTATGTACATCAGAACTTTAAGATAACCCCATCGAACGGTTTTAGATCGTACGTAGGGGCGGGCCATGAAATTGGTCACATGCGTCCATTCCGCCGACCCGGTTGAAGATGCGTCCAAAATTGTTTATCCTATGTGGTTGAAATGGGATGGTGTACATTATGCATGAACCACGCTGCTCTACTGTGGTATATTGGAACGTTTTCGAGCTGGATGGGTAACATATGCTGTCATGTTAACTCCGTCCACCATTGATAAGACTCCCTGGATTCGGTAGGCAACCGCTCAGATAGGTAGCTGAATTCGCCACATATTTCGTAACGTTTATCACTCCGTATCTTATACACTAAAATTGTAAGCAGTGCCTATCATTTTTTCTCAGACCATTAATGAAATATAACGAGTAATTATTTTACACAATTAAATAAATTTCCTTCGAAACCCGATTTAACTAGTATTTTATAACTAGAGTTACATTTCCTAAATTAAAACAAATGATTTGACAAATATGCTTCTCTTTCTTCAACAAAATGATATAAAACAGTGAGTTCAGCAAAACTATTCTAGCTTGCGCAAAAATCTATAAAAAAAAAATAGTGAACAGGCTCATTTCGGGAAATAATTTAAAACAAAATTCCCATTATGACAGGAGAGTAAAATCAATGATAAGCAAACATAAACGGTATCAAGTAAATTATGTTCTCATACTAATCGCAATGCTGTTTTACACCCTGCAAAAATATTAAATAGCAAATCTGGTCCATGGGCAATAGACACACTGATAATTTTATGTCTTCGCTCTGAATTTCTGTTAAAATAAGACATGTGATCGCGGAAACTTGACACAGCCAAGATTTGCAGAGTTGCATTTTTTACACAACAGATGTACCTTCATTCTCGCACTTGGTAGCCTATTAAAATTTTAATGTTACGTTTAATATGTGGAGCGTTTACTTACCCTAAATAGAGTGCGGGAATTTAACACAACAGCCAAATGCCGTATTTCAGCCATGAGTCGGTACAAAAACGGCTAGTAAATACCAAATTTGTACAAACTAGTGTATCGTCATTCTCCTAACAGCACAAAGCTGGCAAAGCCATGAGGGCTTTCAGTGTGTCATAAATAATGCAGAACACTAATTTATCTCCGTTGTTATACCAAGTGCCCGATTTATACCAGAATGCTAGTTGGGAGAGGCATACAAACCAAACCGTATCTTAAACATAAAAGTTGCACACACAGTAATGGTTACTCATCAATCTACTCGAGCACCCCTTGCAACTTGGGCCAACGTTTTACTGTAGGCTGTTCATGGTAAAATGAGCATTCTTGAAAGCTGGTCTACTCGTATACATGTTGTGTATTGTCCCGCTTTATCTAAAATTAACATTGCTATGGGCCTCATCACTTGATTCATGCGCTGGTAAAATGAAACTGTGAAATTACTAAGCAAGTAAATACTTTACAAATCGGTTCATTTTTACACGTCGATGAATTAAAAAAAAAAAGAAAGAAAGTGAAATAAATAATTCTAAGTTTTCACAAATGGTCACCTAACAATTTCTTCAACGTTAAGATATGGAAATACTTTCCCGCCATCGTTGCCAACTTTACTGGACGAATGTCACACTGTGTGCCCACTAAAATATATGCATGCAGGGGCAGTGACTTTTTTCTAAGGTTCATTTCTATAGTGCTCACTTTATCGTGAACAGCCTTTAGTAGTTTGTGAAAATCCATAACCTTGAAATCAGAATCATACGTTTATTGAAGGTTGGTGTACGAAACAGTAGCGATGATGAATGTGTAAACTATATTTACAAGCATCTACAAAAAATTGTTTAGTTAGCAAACAGAAGTTGACAATAACAAATTATTTTTGGATTTATTTGATAAATTTTTGTAATACCGAAATAATAGCAAAACGAATAAGAAATCAGTTCCACAAAAATGAGAGTTCCAATAAACTTTTAGGCGTGGTACATTAACACTGATTGGTGTTTTTTTTTTTAGTATATCCAAGCATCACAACGATACAACCAACTTGATGTTATTTTGTAATAAAATATGTGCACACGCAGCAGGCAAGGTGTCTTTATGGGCGACTAAAAATTGCTCAGCTCATGTTCTCGTCTGCCACCTTAAATAATAAAGGAAATAGTAAAAATTAACAGATACATGTTGCTAGCTTCAATTGTTTGTACATGCTCTTTGCACGTGAGTTGTACATACAAGTTTTGTCCGTCCCCGTAATTAGCATACTATAGTATTTTCCGTAGATCATAACTGTCGTATTTACTAGAGTAAAACATTTCTACAAAATATAATGTAGATGCATATTTACGAATATAACAAAATATTAAGTAGCGCTGTGTATCCCACGCACCGCATGTTCCATTCTTGCATATGGTACACTAAAAATACAGTTACACGCTCGCTGCTTTGTCCTCCGCGAGCGAGTGGAAGTGAAGGACAAAGCAGTTACATGATAGCGGGGGCGAGTTACCAGAGATGTCTGGAAGGTCAAGCGAGCGATAATCCAATACGCACGTATCTTGTTAAGAAAAGCTTGCCACCGCGAAAAATCATTTGTGGCTCCTGCACTCCTGACCTTCAACAGATTGAGTTTCTGCGTTCATCTGAAGAATTTTCAAGTGGCTTACTGCCCTAGTTTCAGCGTGACTCGGGGTGCGGCGAACCTTCCAGGTCAAGATCAGCGACTATAAAGCGCGTCGGGCCGCCGAGTCGGGAGTCTGGGTGATTGTGCAACGGACGATGAGCTAGAAGAGCAACGAGTAGCGACGGAAATGACCAGTGGGAGGAAAATCTGCGACGGCGAGCATCGAGCCTATGGCTGGCAGAATGAACTATTGAACTGGATGCGTGAGTGAAATACATAACAAATGATGGCAACAGACAGACTAAACGTGTGTTAATGTTGAGTAAGAGTTAATTGACTAACTAGAGACATTAAGAAGGACGTTCAGTAGAATTAAAAAAAAAAAAAAACTTACATTAAATATTGCGCTCACTGAAAAATAAAAGGAGAAATAGTGGAGACAGATAGATTAATACTGTAAATAATTGCTGTGTGAATAAACTAAAATCAAATTTAGTTCTTTTATTTTTTTATTAAGACCCCAGTCTCTCACGAACTCTGATACGCCCCTCAGCTTTCTTGTAACAATATTTTGGTATATTCGCCACATAATTGCGTAATCGTAATGAGAAAGTAAAAATCGTAAATGCATGAATTTGTCTTCGTTGTGAATGTGAAGAGATCTGAGAGTCGATAAGGGTAATTGAAGTGAATATGGAGCGGCGCCGGAATGAAGGGGCGGGGGAAACGGGAGATTTCTAAAAAAAAAAAAAAAAAAAAAATCCGCCGACCAACGGCATCGTCCGGTACGATTCCCACTTGCGAAAATCCGGTGACCCGGCCGGGGATTTAACCCGGGTCGCCTTGGTGGGAGACGAGTGTGCTAATCGCTCAGCCACCGTGGCCCCTGTCTTCACTTTGTTTAAGTTGAAAACTTCCATTACAGTTTAGGAAGTGAGGTCAACACGTCTTTAAACTGACCAACACGTGGGTTACCAGGACGGAAACGACGATAAAAAGTTTGCAGGGTGTCTTCCATTCCGCCTTTTATAACTTCGTGCCTAATAGCACGATTTAAATGAACTTCGTCTAGTTAGATCAGTTATACAAATGTGGCGCTTTTTATGCGCGAGGAGCGAGTGGGGGGCCGGGGCGACTGGCGGTTATAATTGGCGTTAGCGAAAAGTTTCCTGGCAGTATATCTCGCGGCACGGATGTACGAACGAATTTATTTGGGCGCCAAACGAGATATACCGTCAAGTATCAATTTCGTTACTTTCATTTAATTCCGTATCTCAAAGGGAATATCACCCGCTAATGCAGGCGTATTCACGTAAATCCCACGGCCTGTGTCCTGGATATAACCAAACCCTCGGTTTTGTTTTTCTCAGTGTAACAAACACTACAGGTTTGGAACTGCACTATAACCCCACCAATCTGAACCCCATTAGTCTGAAAGTTCTTAATCCGCACGAATTATTTTTAATTCGGGAAAATTTTAAGTAGTAAGAAAATATATATATCTCGCATGTATGCAAAATTCATTTACAGCATAATATTCTTTAAGTTCAGTTCAGACAAGTATCGGCATTTTGGTTGCGTGACTGAACTTGTCTCACTCGCTGAGCTACTGCAGATTTCCTACATGCCACGCAAAAAAAAAGGGGGGGGGGGAATTAAAGCCAAGTAAAAATATCACGTAACCACGATATTTTAACATTAGATACTTTCTAGTTTAATTAGTTCAATTTCTAGTTCGGTATATTAGTTCGGATAATCCAAACATCGGGAAATCCGACCTGGCACCGGTCCCAATTACTGTAGTCCGAATTGGCGGGGTTGTAGTGCACATATATCATATCTTATATAATGTGCTGCGTCTATCTACATGTCTGGAGGAGTTAGTTCCCTAGCGATCGCAACCCGCGGCTGTCTAGCGGACCCCCTGCAGACAACTTAAACGAGCAGTGCCTCGCACACGCCCGACGCCTCTACTGCTCGTCATACATTCACTTCTCCCGTCTCCTTTCCCTACCACGGCTTTTTGTTTTCACCGAGCCAGACAAAAAACCTGCCTCGTCTGGAAACAGCCGCTTGGATGTTTATTTCTAGCGATTTATGTACTCTGAACTGTTATACGTCATATGGGTTTTATCTTCTTTTTGTTTCCAATCCTGCCCGGAGTGTCTTCAATGGCTATATATAGTACATTAGCATTGTATAATCTATAGTACTATAAATCAAGTCTTAATTTTCGTGTCTACTTGGGTTCAGATTAGTATATTTAACGTAAAGTAGGTCTATTGACATTTTCAGCACGTATACTCCACTGGAGTCGTAGAGCGACTGAAAAACAACACGCCAGTTTTAAGTATAATAGAACAAAACATTATTTTGCAAGCAAGATTCCACCTACGTTAAAACGGGTGGGTTGACAGCCTACATTTAAGGAAGACTATCTGTAAAAAATTTAAGAAATTTGTCTAATGGTATATTTTCATAAAGGATTTAGTCGTATTACATTCTAATATAAGATAAAAATAATTTTGATCAACAAGAGTTCTTTGTTGTATCTAGGAGTATAAGGACACGTAGCATGAGACACACGGCAAGAGAGACAGGGTCGTATTTTAATGCAGATGCATTTAATCAATTTGCAATGACTTAGCAATGATATCAGTAAACTAATAAATCAAAAGCGATTAAAAAATAAACCTATTTAATTCATTGTTTTAAATTGTTGCTAATCGATACATTCGCTTCCATCTGGTGTAGTTACCGATATAGTTACATGCACCTTTTCTGAAGCCCTGCTAAAGTTCTTTCTGCTTTCAGGATATTGCTCCGCCTCATGCAAACAATAAAGCTAAAACAAGTCTAGGAAATTATACCATAGCGACAGCGCACCGGATTTGTTCGCAATCAGTGTAATAATACTTTGCATGAAAACTATTTCTTAGGCATTACCAACACATATTTTCTCCCTGTTTTTATTCTTGTTAATTGTACATTAACTATTATAATATACAGATAAAATGCAAATAAAAGTTATTGAGACAAAAATAACGTACTTTTTAAGTTAAGACAAGTATGAAACCGCTTGTGATGCATGTCGTATTTAGGGAACAACCACACGTCATACATGGGGTGATTTTTCAAGTGTTTGATTAATAAAGTGTGATACTACGAATATACTATAACCATTAATCCCAGATTACGTCAAAAGTACTGTTACAATTTCTCTTCTCTCTAGAAATTAAGTGGGCTATACCAAGTTCGTTAACGGATGGATGTCTTAATCAAATAAAAGAATTAATTATAATGTCCTTATTTTATTACAGCAAAATCCTCTGAACTCAAAATCTCACCATAAATTGATATCACTTACTGTTCATAATTGACACAAATTAATAAAATTTATAATTACGACAAATAAATAAATTAAATTAATTAAATATTACCAATCCCAATAGACAGTGTATCAACCTATTCAATTATTTTAAAATTTATGCGTCCATATTTGACAGTTCGAATGTTTAAAATAAAAACAGTATTGCACTGCCATTCATTCCCACCTCAGTTCAGTCCATGTCCCGCCAGTCGCAATGTTCTAGAGACCTCCAAGCGCGCTCATGCACAGTAGGCTTCACTCGTCGGTTTCACAACCTCTCGTCCATTCAAGCCACGAACACCTCACTCGCCGTCGTCCCGCAATCACCAGTCGTCGTCCACACTTCGCTTCGCTCGCGCACACTCGCCAGACAGCCTCCCTCAAAGACTGCCGGCCGCTCGGTTGCGGCAGTATATATAGGTCTTAGGCCGCCATCTAGATTCTTCGCCAACTCGCGTGATGCATCGCGGAGGGCTGAGGCGCTAGCCAGTCTCACCAGAACATTCTTGTGTCGTCGCTCTCTCTCATCATTGCCGAAGCTCAGAGCGGGGGGTGTGCTCGGGCCCTTAATACCACCCATACGGTTGCAGCATTTGTATCTCTCTGCGGGCTGAGGAAGTTTCCCTCACCAGACCGCAAAGAACACATAGCCCAGAGGTCAGGACGCCCTACACGTCCCGGCGCAACTCAGACAGCCCGCCAGTCAGACCAGCAAAGCCGCGGTTGCGTCATCGCTAAACGTATCGGAAACTCTAGCAGGCGAGAGGACGTGTGTGACGCCAGCAAGTCTCGCCGCTGTCGGCATTCACGGGATTCCCAGAAGGGGGAATCAGGAGACCTTGAGAGCATCGTTCCATGCAGAGGGGAGGGCGAGGTGGGTCTCTGATTACGGCGCGGGGCAGACGAGTCGGCGCCAGCTGCAGCACGTAACAGTACGTTAATGCCATAGTCCAATGGTTCGAGAATAGCAATGTGACGAGAGCTAAGGTAGGATCAGTTAGCTGTACTATTCCAAAATAGGGAATGTTTTTACATGTAGCATTAGGTAGTCCGTGATGTCTCCGTCTGGTTGATTTTCCTAAGAGCAACGCACACGTTAGAAAATACAACTTCGATCTGTAAGAACGGAGAATAAACCGTAAAAGTCATAACTTAGTAAATTCACGCATTATGACGATCACACTACAGAAACACACAACTCAGAAGCCTTATACGTCCAAACCATATACAACCGAACTATCATACTAGAGAAACACAAGCACCATCACAGAAAAACAGAATTTGAAACAATAAAATTAAGAAAAAAACAGGTGTTAGCAAACGTCACATGACCGAAACCCACACTACAGGAAGATTGTACCACTGAACAAGAGATGTTGAAATTACAAGAGATGTTGAAATTATCGTATTACATATGAAAAAGAGAGATTTTTATTTCATTGCCAGTTAGACTTTAATCCATAAATAATCCCCAATTGTGACCGGGAAACTAAACAGTCATAATCAAACATACCACGAATTTACTTTCCTTTTGTTACATTAACATTTGTTTGTAAGACAGGCAAAATAGGCAACTTGCACAAGACAGGCAAACTTACACAAGACTTACAATTTACGAAACCTAGATTTGCATATTCTCCTTACACCCGACTTACCTCTGAAAACATAGCCATAAAAATAATAGAAAGGAAAAAGAGATTGTTCCAGAACAGGAATAGTAGGAACTGTGCCATTCTTGGAAGATTACTACATGTCCCATGCATCTTGTGCGCGCCTGTCTGTGCAGAGATTTTCCTTTACGAGTGTACGACTCTTCTAATCTGCATTCGTACTGAAACCATTACAGATCACGACACAAAAATCGACCTTAATATGCATCCCACATCCACCAACCCTTCTCGAAAATCGAGTCCAGAGAACCTCAGAAATGTATAAAGCAGATAAAGGTCAGTTACCGAGTGCATATTTTGGAAATCGACGCACAGCGAGACCTTTCCATAGCCCTTAAGCTTGCAGGTTGTGCTTCTTTAGATATTGAGCATACCTCGAAGTGTATATAAGAGTATGGACACACAGGTTATTACGACTTAGACGGGACACGCCCGCGGATATAGCCTCCGTAGTGTGCTTCATTAATATACACACAGTCACAAGGGCCAAATTTTGCCTCTATTATCATTTGTTATGGAGGAAGAAGGGACTATGAAGAAGTGTTTAAATGTGTATTTTGACACAGTAGAACACTAGGAACGATTTACCATTCGAATAACAAGGAAAATCAATCTATTTTTTGGTACGTAACTGCCTCGTCTAGTCTCAAGACATTTACTGGAAACTATAATGCAAAATTTTAACTAAAAGCCACAAATTTCACTACTTTTCCCTGTTAAATTATTATAATATACAGAGAACTCCATTGTGGCACGTTCAATAGACTTCAAGAAATTTACTTTCCTCTCATTACGAAGAAAGGAAATCAGGTTAAAAAAACATACTGGAGTAATATTCATTCAATGACAAAAAAACTTTATAAAAACTATATCTGCCAATTTCCTCTCCCCAACGATAACTGGTTATGTTGCTAGTGGTACCTGAGATGCGACTGAAGGCCAGTCTTCAAAATCACTCACTGCTCCATTGAAAATATCTTCCTAACTGTATATCAGATACAGGAAGGCATCCCGGAAGGCCCATCATCACAATCAGGGAAAACTCGAGTTGCAGAATCCTCTAAAAATTCTGTTAAAACTCATTGACGAGTCTGTATTTTCTGAAAAACGCTAATTATTTCAGTTTCATCAGATTTATCCCTATTAATAGAGGGCCTTCTTTCGCATTCCCAAAAGGGGCGATTGGCTTCTGCAACTGTTACACGATTATGAAACCAATCTTCGTTTGCGAGAGGATCATTAGATATGAACCAAATTGGTTTTTTCCAAGCAATCACATTTCCGAAACTCCCTTTGACCGGCAAACGAACGGACATTCCTTCACATAATCTTTTAATAAAACTCTCAATGATATTGATGTTTATATTCCTCAAAAACAATTACATCAAAGTACCGTTCATCCAAATCTTGGAATGCGAATTTCCCAACATCGGGATAAAATATTCGCGCCCCATGTACAACTCTATTACAGCAACTCGCCTTACCCAATCTAGAAGTTGGTTTTTCTTGTGACAGTGACCGAACTGCATCCAATCATTGTGCCACTTAACTACGTAATTATACCAGTGCATGAATGTTACCTCGGAAATTGCGCTGAAATGTGAGCTATTCTGCTGTCTCGCCTCACTCTTTGGAATTCGCACTCAACGTGGTTCCCTGTTCATCTCACTCGCCACAACAATTTCGATGTGCCCAGTAACTTTATTAGCTCAGCATAAAAATATAGGGTCGCCACTTAGTCACGTTCAGTAGAGTCGCTGACGGGAAGATTGCAAATTGAGATCTTGCAGAGGCGATGAAGCAAGTGGTGAGTGAGCAAGTGTCGACCTCGTAGATCACGCGTTTCGAAATCTGGAATGCACAAAATAGAGATTTAATTTCGACACCCCGCGCTATGCTCTTACTTCTGCAGTTGACATTCTGTCTTTCTGTTTCACCGTGACTCTTACAGCGCCTGAAACCATAAGAATAAAAAGATTAAGGATTTTTGATACAGAGACGCAAGCCGCATGGTTATATGTTAATTAACTATATCATAATAGTCGTTCGTGATTGGCGAGTTTTCATGTGGGATTCCAACGCATCATCTTCAGTTACGAAAGGACAACTATTAAAAACGGTTGAACCAAAGCAGTTTCAGAGAAAGAATGTTAAAATATAGTCTATTCGCGGTTTCTTCACATGTTTTGAATCAAACCTTTGAAAAATCACCCCATGTATGACTTGCTTGGTTGTGTCCTAAACATGTCATTTATCGCAGGCATTTTATACTTTTGTTAATATAAAACTATATTATTTCTGGTCAGATTGAAATTTCCCTTACATTTTATCTATAAATTATAATACTCCATTTATAAGTAAAATGAATAAAAACACGGAGAAAATAGATAACTTGTTAAAGTCTTAGTGTAATATTTTTCGTAAGAACTATTTCTTATGAGTGCGCACGAATGTGGTGCACGGTCCCTTTGATGTAATTTTCTAGACACTGTTGAGCTTTGTTTGCATGAGGCGGAAGCATATCATTGAAGTTAGAACTTTAGCAGGGCTTCAGAAAAGTCGAAAGCAACCGTGAATGGACTATATACCCTAAGCTGTAATAAGACAAAATATAAATGCGAAATCTAAAAAAGAAAAAAATGGGTGAAACCTTTTATGAAATCATAACGGCGCCAGACGCGCAATAGAGTGAAATTAACTTTATCCTGGGTTCTGTGGACAGAGTAAACCGAATTTTGGGAAAAGGGAAATTCCCGACCCGTGGATGGATGACAATGTAAATGGAAAGCTGACCTAAATACAAGTGCAATAACTTCACTTCACCTGAACAACCAACCACAGTTGAGAGTATTTAGAATACTCCGTTGTAGCACGTGTTTACAATTTCTGGGCTTTAATTGGCGCTAACTGCCGCTATCTTGTTGTTCGGAACGACCAATCACTTGCCAGGACGTCCATTCTTCCGTCGTGGAATTAAGCGAGATTTATAAAGAATATCTGAAATGATAGGGTAGTCTGAACTTGCAGAGACTGGCCTACATGTGTGGCAAATTGCCCAGAACGTTTCACTGCTCACTTTGAGAGGGGAATAAATCAAGCACAGAGATTCCTGTTCGTGGGAAAAGAAAGATGAGGTAAAGGTACCACGAGATAGATAGTTGACATCGACCCGAAACAGAATTGCCACAGCCGGTTCATTTTGCAACCTGTAACGTTCAGGGCTCATTAGAAGCCCATAAAAACGATAGTATCCCATTTATATGTTAACCCAGCAATCATCATCCCAATGCCCTCTGTAGTAATGTTCTCGACAGTGGTTTATCAATCTTTTTAATTATATCAAAAATGTATTTTATTTCATATCTCAAAAAAAATTATTTTCATAAATGGTAGATATGTTAAAATTAGTAATGCATTATTAAATAACTTCCTTTGAAATTAACCCCCCCCCCCCAAATGAAACAAATTTTTTAATTTAATTTAATTTAACTGATTATGTAACAGAGTTTAACGCTTTTAATTGAGATCAATGTGGGGGAGGAGGGATTGAAAAGATATCCAACGATCCCCTTTTCGGCTACTATCCAATAAGAGAAATGAATAACGTTATATAGAAAGTACATTGATTAAGTTTAATTTTAAAAATATATTAAGAGTTCAGTTATGGGCAATGGCCGAGCACTGATCAAATTTGCAATTTCTTCGTCGTCGTTGTTATGAGTAGAAAGTAGACTGCGTACAAAATTTCTTGCACTCGGAAGTTAAATCAGCACAGAGAGTAAACCAACCCGATAACACAAATTCTTTCGATTACGTCTTTCCTTTAATTTTTCCAGTGTTTGTGTTTTCTTCAGTAAACTTCAAAAGTACTCCCTTTATCGTGAACAAGTTTTAAGCTGGGCTCACAACCATCCGTCGCACCCGTCAGTCAGTCATCCGTCCGTTTTTTCGTCCGTCAACTGAAAGCGACTCGCAACAATCCGTCGTCCGTCGATCCGGGTCAGAAAATGTTCAGTGCTACCACCCAACAACACGAACTTTCTCGCGCAGAGACAAATGTTTGTAATGAATGTCGACATATTCTCTTTCCCTAACATAATTTATTAGCATTTCCTCTGAAAATCTACAAGTCATCTTCAGTTCAATTCAAAGGCGAAACGTAAAAAAAGTACACAACTTCACTGCTTTGTGTATTTAAAATAAAAATATTCAGACAAATAGTCACTTGTTTGTTTCCCGACAGCAATGTTCAAGGAACGATATCACAAGGCGGTGGACCATCCGTTGGTCCGCCAAAAGTTAAAGTTTGAGATATATCTGACGGATTGACGGATATAAAAGAAGTGTCACTGCGATTGGTTGATGATCACGTGACCGCCGAACGGACGGGCGACTGACGGATGAAACGGATGGGTGTGAGTCCAGATTTAGTTGGATTCGCCGATATAACTGTAGAATATAACAGTTCGCTACGTAACCGATATTCAGGCGAATTGCGTGAGTGACAGAATTATCTCCTTCAGGAGCCAGTGGTTTTTTTCCACCATTTCATGAAAAAAGAAATAATAGTTCCTATAGTGGAGAAGCGTGCCGCCTCGCCGACAAACCGCAGGCTGCGCGCAGTTTGTAATGGACGCGGGGTAATTGGTCACGAGTTTGTCGTCACTCGACGCAACTCGCGCGTGCTGCCAACGTCGTAGCAGAAAAAAATAAATACAGGCAAGTCGGGCGACGGCAGGACTGAGCTGTCGTGCTCGCGCTGCGGCAACGGTAGTCTTGACTCCAGCGACATCTTCACGCCCGTCCGCGCTCGCTGACGTCGTAATCAAAATCTGCGCCAATTATTCGCATACAAACGTGCTTCCTCTAGCAGACTGTTCGCTCACGAGTTAGGCTTGTACGCTTTGTCGATTCCCCTCGTTATGTCGTTCTATTTACATGGTAACTTTCAGCTTGGACAAATAGAGTAGTCGTTTGTTTTGTACTCTTCACAATATAAATAGACTTTTCACAGTAGAGTGACCACTTTTGAGGCCCTAGTTACCCATGGAAGTCATAAACACAGTGTATTTAATCGAACTTGAAAGTTTACGTCTAAGGCTACAATGAAATAAATTTATTGACTATTATTCCAAATGAGAGAACTTAAAAAATTCTCATTTTACCGTGAATAGCCTAGCACAGGCATTAGTTGCACATGTGTGAAAGCTTATCGTCGGTTCTAAAGGAAATGTTTAAAATGCCCTCTATCAGTACCAACTCATGCATGAACCCGCCGTCGCATGGACTCCCGGATGCGTCGATGAATCCCTGGAGTATTCCTGATTGTTCCGCAGCCCGCTACAATTCGGTTACGGAGGGTGTCCACATTGTCCATTCGGGTTGCATACACACGTGCCTTTAAATGTTCCCTGAATTAAAGTCTAGTGGATTCAAATAAGGGCTCCTCTGAGGCTAGTGTGGGGCTGCCAATTACAGCTGCGATGGTATTCCACAGTAACATGACCCAGCCCGCGGGCCATACAGTGTAAGTTATGTATTATGAACTGTGGTCAAGAAACGAAGCGTTTACGGACCAATGTTCATACAACATTTTTTCATCCTCCTGATGTGAGGAATGTTACCCTGAATTATTGTCATGTAATTTTGTAACAACCTGTAGAAACATCAATGGTTAAAATCAAAACGTGATTGTATAAGCTACAATTTCAAAACACCACACATTTTTAATTACAACAGCAGTACTTATATTTTTTTTTCAAGAGCTTTATGGCTATAATTAATTTAGTGTTAATTGCAGTAAAATGTTATTGTGTTCTTTTCACGCGAAATTAATAAAGTTGGTTAGTCATATATTTACGTGCATTTTTGTGGTTTAACATATAGCGATGATTTCAGGATTTATTGTAGTTCGCTGTTTCCCAAGTTTCATTAAATATCGATATTTTCCACGTTTTGAAATAAATGATTTTCGTTTATGCCCTAGCCAAGTAATTTTTTTTCCTAAAAATTCTGCAAAATTGAATGGGCTTAAATCTCTCCTACTGCAAACTAATGTATTGGATTTTTCTCTCAGGTATTGCTGGTTGAAGAGGGCTGAATGATGTTAGTTTACCCCCCAAAAACTCACTACTAAATCAAATGTTATGATTTTGTAGTATAGACGAAATTCTTGCCAATCAAGGAGTATAATTTACTGCCCGAAATACCATCTAATTTTTCGTTTGCGTTCTTCTACTCTGATAACACGTTAACAGATATTTCGAAGTTCTTCTATCTTAACCCTTATACATGCCTTTACATCGTCGTGCTTGCAATTAAAGAACTATCAGCAGTGCCCCAATAATTTTATGAAATACTAGTTGACTGTATGGAATTTTAGGTACTTAAATGTTCTCCAAGAGAAGTGATATATCAACATTTAGTCATTAAAACACACCGTTAAGCAATTTCCAGTCTACAAACAACACTTTACAACAACTGAACAGTTCCTATCCTCCCCTTCTTCCGCACTGACCACCTTTCTTGAAAGCGGTCTTGCGCAGAGTACAAATTTTGTAAATCTTAGCATACTTCTTCGAGCCATAGACGTGCGAGTTTCTTAAGAAATCCTCTCACTTAGTTACCCCTTATACTGAAATCACACTTTTTCCTTCCTTTTGACAACTTCGATTCTTTTATTCATACCGAATTAGGCCTATGGCTGTTAAAAATCCTATAAGGGGAAACGTTCAGGTAATGTCTTATACAATTATTCTGTTTCGAAACAAGTTTTTTATAAATTTTCAGAGAAAAAAGAAATAAACACAACGAATTGCCTTCCTTTGGTATAAAAAAATATATAAAATTGAAATATTACTATAACTTTCTTCTTTCATCTTCGGTAACATTTAAGATCACTCGAGTAAAGTGGAATGGTAACTTTGATTTAAATGAATATTGCTGTTTTTCCTTTAAATATAGACGTACTGAGGAAATTCTATGTAGAAGGATTTAAGTATGTTTATTGAGCTATTTGAATTTTGAGCACATTAATATCCGTAAAATTAGATTAGTTTATTAATGTCCATGGCTTTCTACAATGTCAGTAACTGAGATTATGTATCAATTAAATATATTATCTATCAATAAAAAATATAAAAAGTTTTTTAGGGCATTCTGTAGGTGACCTCCGTAGTGGACAAAGTTACTAAATTTTTACTTTCTAAAGAAAAGTTTTCGGGTTCGAGACCCGTACAAATCATGTGTGCATTTTATATACAGTCTGTTCGCGGTAAAATGAGCACTGCATAAGAGTTACTTGTATGCACATTGTGTATTCTTCCATCATATGTACAATAAACGGTTCTATGGGCCTGATCACTTTATTCGTGCGTCGATAAAGGGAAACTGTAAATTTCTAGAAAAATAAATATTTTACTAATGTGTTTGTTGTTACACTTATATGCTTTGAAAAAAATAAATAAAATATTTTAGTATTCATAAATGTTTTCTTAACAACTATATTTTAACATTAACGCATAGAACTAATTTATCTCTATCGTTGCCAACTTCACTGAACGCGTAAGTCAGTGTGCTTGTTAAAATACACTAAGGTAGGGTCAGTGACATTTTTCAAAGGTTTGATTTCAAAGGTGCTTACTTTCCCAAAAAAAAAAAAAAAAATATATTTAAGTTCCTTTAGCATGTATCCTCCACCCCCTCAGATATCCCGCTACCATAAATCTAAAATGTTAATATGGAAAAATTCTTAAATTATGCGCAGGCAGTTTTCAAGAAAATATACTTTGAATATTATAGTAAATTATATTTGCAAGTGCGGAAAATATAGGCTGTTAACGGCAAAATTGGCACATTTGAGGCCCAATTTACTTTTTCCTTTCAGTCATTTTCTATTCTTTAACATCCTTTTTAAATAAATATTGCCATGTGAGTAATAAACACAGTATGTATATTCCACCGCACTCCGAATTCAACGTCTAAGGCTAAAATAAAATATATTTATTTACTATTATTTCAAATGAGAGGGCTTTCAAAAGTGCTCACTTTACCGTGAATAGTGTATAGTTGCGATAATACTTCACTTACGGATTGTATTTATGAAAGCTGTTCTTTATATTTATTTATTGCTTGGTCTTTGAACGGTTACAACCAGATTGACTGCGTCAAAAAAACGAATTTTATGTCGTTAAAATATAGGGCAAATCACATTAACAAGACATTAAATCAATGGAATAACCACACAAGGTACAAGTTAAAAATATATCAGAATAAATAAGTTGTAACAATAACACGTAAAATGTATCCCATATACAATACATTAACACAATGTAAACATTTAACAAAATGAAAAAGAGATAGCTAAAAAGGAATATAGCACAAAACTAATGCATATCCATATTAAAATAAGAATACATGATATTAAAAAGAATATTTATAACCGTAGTTACCGTCTCAGAGAGGCTCTGCATTGAGTTAATTTAAAGAATACAGTGACCTATTTAACATTTTTTTTTCTGGAGAGTATTACGAAATATCTTCAGATTCATTTGCCTTGCTTCTTGAGGTAGTGAATTATACATTTTTAAGGCTAATACATGGTATGACTTTCTAGTTCTACTGGGTCTAGTCCTGGGAATGTTTAATTCATTAACCTGTCTAGTATTGTGCTCATGGACCACTTCCTACCAGAATAATTTATGATATTTTCTTTCAAATATACTAAAACATTAAAAACATAATGACTAACAATTGTCATAATACCTAATTGAATAAAAGTAGGCTTACAATGATTCAAATAGCATGTGGAGTTTATTATTCTTACAGCCTTTTTCTGTAAAAGCAGAGAATGTGCAACATTAGGTGAATGGCCCCAAAGTATTAAGCCATAATTTATGTGGCTATGAAATAAAGCATCATAAACCATAACTAAGTAGGACTCAGTCACCATTCTTTTAACTTTTCTTAGACGGTATAGAACCCTAGATAACTTGGCAAACACTTTGTTAATATGATTAATCCAAGACAACTTGGGATCCATCCAGAAATCCAACAATTTAACCTCATCCATGTCATTAGAACTGATCTGTCGACCTAATGCGCAGAGTGATCTCCAAGTTTTACTTTGATTTAGTTGTAACTTATTTGTTAGAAACCAGATTTGAGCCTTTTCTAAAATTTCATCACCTTTTTGAAATACAGTATCTCTATCACTACCTTTTGCTATTAAAGTTGGCATCATGTGAAAAAAGTAAGGCACATCCATTTAGTTGTAAATCATTAACAAGAATAAGAAATAACAATGGTCCAAGCACTGAACCTTGTGATAAGCCATGAACCAAACTTAAGGCCTCAGAAAATAAAGCCATTATTGTAATGATCTACTTTCTATCTTGAAGGTAAGATTTCAAAGTATTTAAAACAATTCCACTTATACCATAGCATGCAAGTTTATCCAAAAGTATTTCACGTGAAACGCAATCAAAGGCCTTAGTAAGGTCACAAAGCGTAAGGAGAACTGTATCTCTCTTTTCAAAAGCATCAGTTATCTGATCAACAAGAGCCAGCAAGGCAGTAGTTGTACTCTTACACTTTCTAAACCCATGCTAGATTGTCATACAGCGTAAGAAGAACTGTATCTCTCTTTTCAAAAGCATCAGTTATCTGATCAACAAGAGCCAGCAAGGCAGTAGTTGTACTCTTGCACTTTCTAAACCCATGCTAGATTGTCGTACAGCGTAAGAAGAACTGTATCTCTCTTTTCAAAAGCATCAGTTATTTGATCAACAAGAGCCAGCAAGGCAGTAGTTGTACTCTTACACTTTCTAAACCCATGCTGCATTTTCATAAAAAGATAATTATTTTCGAAATAATTAACAAGCTGAAACTTTATAATTGTTTCCGTTACTTTAGCTGATATAGGTATTATAGAAATTGTTCGATAGTTCATTAGATCATCCGGATTCCCCTTCTTAAAAATTGGTACAGTCCTAGCTATCTTCAGTGCGTTTGGAAAAATTCCTTGACTGAGGCAACGATCACTTCAGCAACTGCAGGAGCAATAATATGAATTACTTGCTTTAAAATACAAGATTAGTAACACCATAAATATCAGGATTATTATAGTTTTAATTTGTGCATAATTTTGGTAACTTCCTCAGGACTAACTTGTTCCCATTTCATCATTTTGCAATTTTAATGAGATATCCCTGCAATGGGACTGTTATTTACTACTGGTAAATTATTTGCAATATCTGCACTGTCTTAAAAAAATTGTTGAAGTCATTAGGACTAGTGGTAGTTAAAACACTATGCTTAGCATTTTTATTATTATTTACAATAATCCAAGCAGCCTTGCATGGGTAACTAGCTGTCTCAATAAACCTAACATAACTAGCTTTTTTGGTGAAATTAGCATTAGTTCTATAGAGTTTCTTAGCTTTTAAATAGTTGGTATAAGAATTTTGTTTTTTCGTTGCAATTATCTGATCTATAAGATAGGCACAGTTTGCCGTAAAATTACTGTACTGTTACTTGAAAGAAAAGCGGCGGCAGCAGCAGCTGGATATGCAAGCCAGCGCGAGGGCTGTCCTGCAAGTGTGGGCGTTATATCGCGCCGCACGATATCCAATTACCACCGCGCGGGCAGATTTACTCGCGCGCTGGGTGTGCTGCAGTCGCGGGGTCATGACATCGAGGCCCGGGACAGGAACACGGGACTCGCACTGTCGCCGTCCCCTTCCCCCCACTCCGTATAAGCGACACGGTTTCAATTAGCGCTGCGCGGCGGACACCGCAGCAACTAGCAGCTACCAGGTGACCGCGTCTGTCTAGCGCGATGACTCAGGAAATGTACGGCGCTCGAGATAACCGAGCTTGTGTTTCAACCGTCGAGGGGAAAATGCGAGCTGCGCAGTGCCTGCCCTTCGTGTCCCGGCATTGAACGGGTTTTTCCTGCCAATAGCTAGGGACGCCCTAATTTCGCGAAAAAAATTTCCACACATTTCAATACTCTACGACTGTTCACGATAAAGTGAGCACTTTTGAAATCAACCTTAGAAATATATCACTGTCCTTACCTGCACATATTTTAACGGGTGCAGTGAGTGACGTGCACCCAGTCAGGTTGGTAATAATGGAGGGGAAAGTAGTTCCATATATTAACGTCGAGCAAAATTGGTTAGGTAATCATTTGTGATAATTTGTGATAATTTAAATTATCTTTCTCGCTTTTTTTTTTTATTTTTTTTTTATGCACCGAAGTGTAGGAATGAATATATTTGCACAATATTTACTTTTCTAATAAATTCACAGTTTCACTTGAACGACGCATGAGTAAAGTGATGAAGTCCATGGCAATGTTCATTTTACATAAGGCGGAAGAACACACAGCGTGCACACAAGTAGAGCTTAAGCAGGGCTTTCAAAAGTGCTCATTTTACCGTGAACAGCCTATAGTTTTATTTGTCTTATTGGCGGCGTGTCTCTGCGAGAAGACATTTTCTTACCTGACTGGCCAATCATAACTGAGTAACTCGGATAGTATAGATATGTGATTCGCTGGCCGACACCTAAGATGCGTTATTCGGGAACCGTCCAATCACGAAAGTGGATCTAAGCTAAAGTGTTACGAAGAACAACTGCGAAATTCGGGTGTCCCAACCAGTAGCGCTCTAAAAAACGTGGGCAGGATTTAAGTTTAGCTCAACGTTTATGCAAGTTGGTTTTTTGACACATTTACACAGTGTCTCCATACCTAATTTTAATGCAACTAGAGTATATTTAATTATTGGACGTATTTTGTTAATATACAGGATGGGCCTTTTGACAATATAAAAGTTAACAAACACGTTCTTCACTGTCGATAATGGGACTGACAGTTGCACTCGCTATGGGTGAATCGATGCGTATGCGAAAATTTATCTACAGTCCATTAGCGTTTTATACTTGTATTAACATAACAAGTGCCTTATTTTGGTTAAACTTATTTTATACTTATATTCTACGTAACTATAAACCATAATATTTCGTTTATAATGAATATGAATTAAAACAATGAGAAAATTAATGTGTTGGCAAAGCCTAGTAAGAAATAGTTATTTTCTAAAACGTTATTAAACTGAGTGCGCATGTATGCGGTGTGATTTTTTAGACTTGGTTAAACTTTATTTGCATGAGGCGGGGGAATATCCTGGAAGTGAAACTTGAGCAGGGCTTCAGGAAAAGCTATAGTAACCATGAAAGGACTATGTTTGCAGACAGTTGCCAGTGGGAGGGGCTAACCCAAGGTCGGGCCACGGGGCCCCTGTGTGGGAGGGCGGCGAAGACGAGGCACCTGCTGCCCTTCGCGCTGTCAGCTCACTTGGTGAGCTCCGCTCCGCTGCCCGGTGATTACTGCGTCAGTCGCGTCCCGGCCCGTCATAACCCTCCTTGCGCGCCTGGACCACACACGCCTTCAACCCCGCCTGTGCCGTGGTGGTCCCCGCACCCACCGTGGTTCCTGCCCTCCAACCACCTCTCCAACAGTTCCGCACTACAGATGGCGAGTATTTACAATACTTGTTATCAGTAACAAGTATTGAGAAGGAACAAGGTATCGCCTGTTTCTAGCATAGACTGAATATGGGGTAGACTGCTTATTCGTCTTCTGCGCATGTAACCAACATTGACCTACCTCAAAGTAACACAACTGCCAAACTCACAAACAGGTTCATCATGGTTGCCCATATCTTAATTTTCAAAAGACAAGAACTATTATATGAATAAAATACTTTTATCAATTTGAATTAATTCAAACTGCATTACAAATTGGTTAGATGAAATCTGAAAACGTCTCAAAACATTTGTTTACGTATCAGTTTTCTAACCTAACATCCAAACCACGCCGTTTTCGCTATACGTGTTGGCAGAAAAGCAGTTCAATGTTGGGACACGGAGATGGGCTGTGCGCAACCAGCGAGATCGGTCTACCTCATCTTTAGTATATGGTTCCTAGCTTCTGGAAATACCTGTTACAAGTATCAGTAACAGGCAGGAGGGATGGTATCACAAAGCAGGAACAATATTAAGTAGAACTCGCTTGTTACTCGACACTCGTGCGATATCTTTCGTACCTGTTCCTACCGTCTGATAAAATCCAATACTGAATGAATACCGAAAATAATTACGGAAACTGCTACCTACGGTCACTGTCCTACCAGGAGAACATGAGACGCGATGAGGCATACCACCTCATACCCAACCTCCTCGTGTGTCATGTAGAAAGAATCCAACTACCAGGAGGGTATGGGCTACATAGAGGTAGAGGAAAATATCAGCCCAGTACATGGATAATAACAGGTATTTGAGAACAAGGTGAGATTGTGGAACAACGCGTCCTAGCATACAGCTTACTCATAAGAGGTATTCGCAACAATAGGTATCAATAACAGGAGTCGACTGGGAACAGGACATGTACCGACTGTTCCAGATAAATACTGGTTTAGCTCATCTCTGTCCCGCACTGAATAATGACACTCAACACAGCCAGGTGACGTAACTAGAGCTGACTGTTCCCTCGTCTCTACCTCCCAGTCGAACCCTAGATTCAGGGCCGGACATTCCACAAGCCAGGGGAAGCGGTTATTGCACCTTGAAATTGGTAGGTGGGTATCACAACTGATATACAACACAGCTGGCGAATTTATGTTACACATTCTTATGACACACTACATTATCTGTTATTCAACAGTACTGTTATGCTCTGTGGCTGTCCGGCACCGTAATCGGAGACCCACCTCGCCCTCCCCTCCTCTTGGAACGATGCTCTCAAGACGACCTGATTCCCCCTTCTGGGAATCCCGTGAATGTCGACAGCGGCGAGACTTGCTGGCGTCACACGTGTCCTCTCGCCTGCTAGAGTTTCCGATACGTTTAGCGACGACGCAAGAATGTTCTGGTGAGACTGGCTGCCACCTCAGCCCTCCGCGACGCATCACGCGAGTTGGCGGGGAACCTAGGTGGCGGCCTAAGACCTATATATACTGCCGCAACCCAGCGGCCGGCAGTCTCTGATGGAGGCCGTCTGGCGAGTGTGCGCGAGCGAAGCGTGGACGACGACTGGAGATTGCGGGACGACGGCGAGTGAGGTGTTCGTGGCTTGAATGGACGAGAGGGTGTGAAACCGACGAGTGAAGCCTACTGTGCATGAGGGCGCTTGGAGGACTCTAGAACATTTCGACTGGCGGGACATTGATTGAACTGAGGTGGGATTGAATGGCAGTGTAATACTGATTTTATTGTAAACATTCGAACTGTCAAATATGGACGCATAAATTTTAAAATAATTGAATAGGTTGATACACTGTCTATTGGGATTGGTAATATTTAATTAATTTCATTGATTTATTTGTCGTAATTATAAATTTTATTAATTTGTGTCAATTGTGAACAGTAAGTGATATCAATTTATTGTGAGATTTTGAGTTCAGAGGATTTTGCTGTAATAAAATAAGGACATTATAATTAATTCTTTTATTTGATTAAGACATCCATCCGTTAACGAACTTGGTATAGCCCACTTAATTTCTAGAGAGAAGAGAAATTGTAACAGTACTTTACCTGATATTTATGCACTTGAGCTCCACGCACAATACTGCAGTTTGAAAGTAGGGGTGGATGGTTCAACGTCACTCTTGCTGCATTTACAAATTGTTTTTTTAATTTTTTTATTAGGACATCCATCCCTCACGAACTCCGACGTTTGGTTTAGGGACCATGGCGGCTGAGCGATTAGCACGCTCGCCTCCCACCAAGGCGAACCGGGTTCAATCTGCGGTCGGGTCACCGGATTTCCGCAAGTGGAAATCGTGCCGGACGATGCCGTTGGTCGGCGGGTTTTCTCGGGATCTATCGTTTCCCCAGCCCCTTCATTCCTGTGCCACTCCATATTCACTTCAATCACCCTCATCGACTCTGAAGACCTCGATATAAAGATTCTCTTCACTTCACGTTTGGTTTAAAGTGCCACGGTTATGAAGAGAAACAGGAAAATACGTCTCCCCTCTCTTATAGCAGTGGCCTAACGAATGCGGCGAGAAAGTGGCTTTCACAGATCATGATATTCGCTTATGTACTTTCTTCCCGATATAACACTGTCAAGTTTGATCTCGAGCAAGCTGTCGTTTCGCGAAAGATGTCCACAGACCACCGTCACGCTGCGTGGGGCGATTCTCATTCACTTGTCCGTTTATCGGGTGCACCGCTAGCCGGGCGTAGCGGAAATTTTGTCTGAATGCGAATACTACACTTGGTGACATGGCAACTTGCACCTCGCTTATTATTTCAACGACGTAAACTTGCTCTCGATAAATTGATTAGACTGGATTGTAAAGGGCTTATGCCCCCCGGTGTTACGCCCGAAGGCTTATCAGGGGACGGCTTACAAACTAACTTATAACCTAACAACCATGCCTTACCTGTGATTCGAACCCAGAACCTCCCGCACCCCAGACCAGCGCGGTGGCGCACCAACAGACTACTCCACGGGAGGTTGGCCCCGACAGGCTGAGAACTCAATGAGAATCGCGCCTCTCTGGTCCCGGAGCAGGAAAGCAGCCCCGCCTTGCACCAAAGTGCATTTCAGCGGTGCGAGGTGTCTCGGCAGTTAACGGGCGTGAATGCACAGCCCCTGGCCTCGAGGTCGAGATAATCGTGTTGATGACTGCCGCGATACGACGCGACGGAGCGGGACCTACACATGTCGCGAGGTCGACTGCGCCCACCGCGACGCTATCTCGCCAGGGCATCTCGATGCGCAGGCCGAATTCCCGGTCCACCGCCGCCCCTGTTCGCCATCGACGGAATATCGCTTCGAGGGCAGAGCAGAAGGATATCTAGAACTCGCTGCCGTCGACGGGCCTTGGAGCCACAGGTTATGCTGTTTGAACTGGCCGGTCGACAAGTGTTGACATGACTACGACGCAATACCGGAGTGTGAGCAACCTCACTGAATAGAGAAACTGAATTAACTAAAACTTAATAGTAATCGTCAGTCCTGTATCAAGAGGGAAGATAAAGGCTGTTCACGGTAAAATGAGCACTTTTGAAAGCCCTGCTTACGATCTATTTGTGTGCACATTGTGTATTATTCCGCCTTATGTAAAATTAACATAGCCATGGGCCTCATCACTTTAGTCATGCGTCAACCAGGTGAAGTACTAATCTGCTCACAAATAATTTTAGTAATCGCATATGGTTACCTAACACTTTTTATTCGACGTTAAGATGTGGAACTACTGTCCATCCATCGTCACCAACTTTTCTGGGCGCATGTCGCTCAGTGCACCCGTTAAAATATATGGAGGCGGGGCCAGAGACTTTTTTTTTTAAGGTTTATTTCAAAAGTCCTCACTTTATCTTGAACAGTCTTTAGCAGGGGAAGCACTACTTTGGTATTTTTCGGGCAGGGTTGATACCCTCGCCCCAGCGTAGGCAGGCGTGATAGAACGTGCAAATTTCTCAGATGCGAGACATATATTATTTCATATTGCTCGAAATCTCACTGCGAAGAGGAGACTTAGAAGGATATCAGTAGTCCCTATTTTTATATCAAGACTTTAAAATGTTTGTATATAATTGGGTATTTATAGAATTCAATGGAGCTGGCGGAAATAAAATATGTTGTAAGGTTTGTACTAATTTTAATTTTCTACAAACCTTAAAAACAAAGTTTTGAACCACCGGGATTGATTAGTTACTAGGTTGGTTACGGTCCAAGAGAAAGTACGAGATTAAAATACACTCGGTGCTTGTACGGAATGCCAGGTCAGACTTTACTGTAAGGCGCCCTCTCTCCCAGCAGCGGCTATCCTTCATTTAATTAAACTTACTATCCAGTATGTGTCTATAATTTAACGTAAAGAAACTCTTCATATGTAAAGTTGTAGTTCTCACGATAGAAATGGTGGACGTCTGTGAAATTATTTAAGTCCTCTTACTTCAAATATTTCTTCATCTCGGTGAAAAAAAAAAAAAACCAAGTATTCAATTTCTGCCAGTATGAACGTGTGCAGTCATACATAAAAGTGTGTTTTTTTTAGCATTCCTGAGAAAATATTATAATTATATAGAAAAAAACTTTATTTTTACACACCTTAAATAACAGGCCTCATTGCTTCCGAGACAAGTTGAATTTATATTGATGATAATTTAAAAAAATATTCTTATTTCAATTTCAGTTCATAGTAAAGACAACATACATATATATGTCGTACGGTTACAACTGTTGAAAATTATAGTAGAAGTATTTCGTGTGTTTTGGGAATACCCCTGGAAGTGTATGGATGCAGAAGATAAACGGAAAATTGTTGATGGGGAGGGGGGTGTCTTTGGGAGCGCAGTGTATGGGGTCAGGTTGTCAGAGCCTCCAAAACCAGGGCAGTACTCATACTTGTATTACATAATACCTGACAGCAATTTCTTCAAAAGTAATCCAACTGCTTTTCAACTCACCCCGTTCTGCTTTCACATGCTCTCGAATGCTCCTTTTTTTTTCTTTTATGGCTGAGTGACGAGTCACGCATGGGGCAATCTATTCGCTTCCTCTTTACTAGCGAAGCATTTCAGTATTCAAGTTGTGTTCTCACAGTGCGCTGCAACACTTTAAAGAGTTAAGTTGAGATGTTGGATTCACACTAGCGGAATTGTGCTCCCGTTATAATCCAGCGAAATGTAAAATGAACATTTCGGCAGACGATTTTCAAATGGTGACGTTTGCTGTCGTGTCCTCCTCGCGAACTGAGTTTCCATGCGAAAGGAAACTGCATAGGGCAATTACAGCTCGTAAAATGTTTAAACCAGACGGAAGTGCCACTATCTGAATTATATATATATATATTTATTTATTGAAAGAGTGAAGAAATTTGGTTGCCGATGAGGGTGAAGCGAGGTGGGTATGGATCAGCGCCGGAATGAAGGGCCAGGGAAAACAGGAGATCCCCGAGAAAACACGCCGACCATGGCATCGTTTGGCACGATTCCCACATGCGAAAATCCGAGAGCAATCCCGCCGGGAATCGAACCCGGTTCGCCTAGACGAGTAGTCTAACCACTACACCACCGCGGCCCCTCTACTTTATTGATGTTCCGAATCACTTTAACAAGTTAAATTATCAGAAACATTTACTTCTCGTAGAAAAGTATTCTTCCATGTTACACTTGATCACGTGTCTTCTTGAGTAACATCGTGAACATATCCGGGCAGGGAATCGCAACAGGTTTATTTTAATGCAGAACCTATCTCAGCGAGGAAGCCTCCGGCCCTATAAAGGTGTATTTACATGTGCCGTGAAACCAGTTACTTCAGAGTTATCTGATTGATGGCTATCTCAGTAAGGCGTCATGACCTTTCTTTCACTTCAGTTAGACGCACAGCTGGAAGCTGCCCGATTCGCTCGACGACTGCTGCTCATTAACTCTCCTCTCCATCACATTATGTCCAATCTCGATGCAATTATAACACGTAGGCGCCGTAACCCAGGCCAAAATACGCCTTTCACCGTAGCTCATCTCGCATATCTGTTAATAAAGATGGAGTCGACGAATCACGTTCTCCTAGATTGAACTACGGTACATCGTAAGCCTGCCGCACTCTGCAATCGAATTAGGGATTGCTATCTAATTTCCAGTGCTTTATCGCTGAATCAGTCCGACGAAATTGCTCTCTAGAAATTCAACGAGCGAGTACAGAATGAATTCATTAACTAGATTATTTTATTTAATGCGCTTATTGGTTTTAAATTTCCCAGATAATGACCGGAAAAATTACTTGTTTAACGTCCCATTTTTTATTTTCCTCCGAAGCTTATGTATAAAAAATTTACACTAGGCTCAGATCCAAAGATATCCACGCTTTACAAGCGGTCTGCTTACCATTTTAGCCACGAAATTCTCACAAAAAGAAGTCCTTGTGCGATAAAATATTAAATACTACACTTTTAATTTGACTATTGTACAAATTTGTAGGTTTGATATTTTGTATCTTTTCTAGTAAATAATTTCTTGCATGGAATGTAGCAATAATACGTTTCGCTGCGTTTACTGAAGTAATCTATAATCAAGCACCTCTACGTTTGTTTAGAATGATCCACTCTTCCTTGTTGATTTATTGTGAATATACCTTAACCAAGTCAGAAAGTTTAGTTTACCAAGTGCCATCATATCCGAGAAATTGTTTATTTCTCAAAAGTTCGTTGACTGCCCTTCGACATATTACGATGAAGCATTTCAGCGACTAACATTATTTGCTCGTACTTGACCACTTCACCACTGCACCGCAGCGTTTTCTCACAAGAAGGTATATGCCATTCACGGTAAAGGGAGCACTTTTTAAGGCCCTTTCAAAATACCTTAATCCCTAATAAATCTATTTTATGGCAGCCTCAGACGTTAACTTTTGAGAGTGGTGAAATGTATACACTATGTTCATTAGTCATATTGCAATGTTTATATTAACCAGTGGTGGAAAGTTGGAAATTAGCTGAAAGGAAAACTTTAGCAGGGCCTTAAAAAGTGTTCACTTTACCGTGAACAGCCTATTACCAGCACTTACGTCACAAATCCACCAAAAATATTTACTTCCGCATGAAGCGAAATCAATTGCCATACTTTCCCATACGGAATATCGTTTCGTTCCTGACTTGAGTAGAATAAATCTTGCCGTGAACAACCTTTACAGGCCCGCCTAGCCGCCGCTTAAACTTAGTTGCTGAGTAATTGAAATACAAGTTATTTCCTCCATGAAACTATTTAACGGGCGTCCAATGTTCTGATCTACGAAAATAACACACTTCGGACGAGGGTTGTCGAATGCTGTCAAGAGATGCTCATTGGAAACACAATTTCGGAGCACTCAAACGACCTTTTCAAAGCGCTTATATAAAAATATGCGCTTCACATACATACAAGAAACCTCCAAGAATCTGCATTGAACCCTGCCACAAACTTCCCACCAATAAATCCCCAGGGTCAGCCAGTGAAGTCCCTTTGGTATACACGCGGTGCGATGTGAACACTGGACGCGAGTTCATAGCCTTGCGCTTTGTTGCGATGGCGTACTTGATGGGCGTGGAGCTGTAGTCCTTAATCGCTCCCGCGCTGCACTTCCTCGAGCGCAGAAAACAAATCCAGGTGGAAGGAGTGGCTACACACACTGAGATTGTATTTCTGTTATTCTGTTTGCCGCGGGGAATACGTGAGGGGTGACCTCCCACATCCTTCCACTTGCCCCCCTCTCTATCCCGACACAAGTGACAGTAACTGATAGCGTACATGGGCGGAGTGGGGTCAATAAGAGTCACACGAGGGGCAGCGTCTCTCGGAGTCCCGCCGGGGAACATGTATGTGGCCTCTGTGACGGGGCAGTTTCCCAAACCCCTGTAACTGCTCGATCGTCTGTACGCTGTTATGTTCCTGAGTTGGAGACCGAAAACATGGAAGATAAATGAATAGGAAGTGGAAGTAGGTGAATCAATTATAAGAAATAACTAAATTAAAGATGGACCGGAGTCAAGTTTGCTAGAGTTGACCTCTTACCGTTACAATAGGTTCTGATTAGATAGAGAGAAGAAGAAAGGAGTTCAGAATTACTAAGTTAATTCATAATAGAAGGACTGGCTGGGTCTCGCACCCTGGACACACTGGCTGCGCCGCCGCTGCCTGGACCCTTGGCCGCGCTGCTGTCTGCCACACCGCCGACTGTGTCTTCCCTGGACCTCGTGCCTCCTCCACACTTCTCGCCCCACCACGTGTGTTAGTGACATAAAAGGTTATGATTGGTCCCCACCGTGCCCTGTGGGTGGAGTTTGCTGAAAGATTGCTGTGCTTACTTCAAAGTTTACTTAGTTTGCCGGACCCACACATTCAGTCGTTCTCGGCGCATTCCTTTGGTAGTTTAATGATAGCAATTCTGGTTCCGTAATTGGCTTTGTGTTTGAAAATCTGATGTGTGTCCTCGTTACTTGCTCGTGGTGTAAACGGGAGCTTTTCGAAACAAGGCGCACGGCGGAGTTCTCATAATAACACGCAGCTGGTCCACGACCAGTAGGGCTGCGAGATATCTGCTTTTCAATATCATTTCGAAGCATATTAACCATATCTGTATCGGGACAGTATTACTGCTACCGGAGAATATTGAAAAGAAATAGTGATGATGTATTCCAAATATTACTTATACTGATATCACTTGTCGCCAACGTCACTATTATCGCTGACATCACTAGGGTGATGTGGGGCAAGAGCCCGCACTTAGTCGATTGTGTCTGCTGCAATGATGTTATTCACATAAAATAACATGTATATGTACGACAATGCATTGTGTATGATTATGTACACAAACGGTAATTTTAATTCATTTGTGAAAACTTACAATACAAATAGATAACATGACTGCATATTAGGAAACTTGCCCCACATGTGAGGCAAGAATCTTATTAAAGTGGGGTAAGAGTCCTATTGGCATCTATTACATTTCGAAAAGCACCTTCCTATACAAACCGTACAGGGTTCCTCCCACCATGATCTGCATTCGCTGCACATAATTCAAATCCACAGATGGAGGCTCTCCGTACTTTGCACCACACCCACCACAAAAATAGTCCACCTCACCAGAGCTTATTTGTGTTTTGCTTCAACGCCTTTGGTCTTCAAGCTTACTCATTTTGATGTTACGGTCGTTTTCTTTAGACTAAGACTATTTTTGATTTTACTTGTTAATTGTAGCAGTTTATCATAATGGCGACAATGCGAGTATTTGATACCGTTTTGGATTTCTGCGCCTCTTTTGTGGATGACTAGCTTTTAGGAAGGGCTTGATTATTTCTGTCGAAACAGAACACTTTACAAGAGCGGGCACATTCCTTAGACAGGCATTGGAGGAGATGTCAGTAGATTTACCTGTAGTAAACTGTTTACAAACATTACCATGGCCACTTTCAGTATGCGCAACCAGAACGTTTGTAACATTGGTTTCCATAAATTTTGAAATGTGTAGTGAAGGAGAAGGAAGCTGTATTTCTGGACTTGTATGATTCGTACTGTCACACCAACAGGAGACGATTGATTGTCATTATTTGGCAGAAGCCTGCCAGTAATTTCAAACGGAAGAAAGTCAACTTAAGAGAATAAATATCGGGATACACTGGCAGTATGCCACATGCCTGAAAGCGTATGGCTGCACTTCCAATCATAGCTGCCTTTTCAAAAGCCAGTCGAAAAAAAAATTAGCAATCTTGAAATTGCGTTTTGCATGTACAGAATATGCTATCACTCATTCACTACATTCATTTGCATAATACACTTTCAGTTTGGTGTAATGTTTCACTGAAATATGTTAGTGTGATATTACTGTTTGATTACTTTTATCATAGAAAACTCATCCTCATCATCATGCTCCTCATCCTCATCAGGAGCTAGAGACTAAATCAGGCACGTGATGGCTCAGTGCTTGCACGTGATTGGCCAGCTACAATTACGTGACAACTCATTGATTGGCTCAACGCCAATATGTCATGGGCTTGCTTACTCGTATATAAACAGTAGGGAAGTAAGCTGAGTGTCTTAGTTTGACAGTGGCTATCGTGAGAGGCGGATTGTCTCGGCTAGCTTATACGCCAGTTCATCCATGGCTAGTTATGTTAAAGTTTAGTGGATATTGCCCACCAATGGTTTCTCACCACCGACTTCTTCAGTTGCGATGGCTACGTCACTAGCAGCATCTACTTCCACCAGTGCAGTACCATCAACTTCTTCAGGCATGGTGCTGACAGCACTGCCGACTTCTTCGGGTGGGTCACCTACAGCAGTTTAGCCATCGTCGTCTTCAGGCATGACGTCGACAGTGCCAATGACTTATATGAACGGGCTACCTATGGTAGCTCCATTGGAATCGCAAACTGGACCATCGGCCTCTGTTCCAGCAGCATCTGCTGAACCATTCCGACATTATAAGTGTCGCTTCTGTTAAAAGACCTTCACGCACAGCAGCAATGCTCGACAAAATGAGTGCTCTAATTGTACTAAAAATCTCTGCTGCATGTCATATTTGAGTGACAGGTGCGGTAAGCAGATCAGCCGTAGGGACAGTTTTCTTATACATATTAAAGAACATTGAAATTTTTTGAGGGTGTTAGCCACTGTAATAATTTAATTGATTAAACAAATGTCTGTGAATAAAATTGTGTTTTATTTCATGTTTTCCTACTTTGTTAGAATATAATTAAAAATTAAAAAGTGGCCTCCTCTGCATTTAAGTTTCCAGAGAGTTTGGTAAGCTCTAACTTAAATTCTTAAATTTCTTGGATCATTAAATGTTAAGTCAGTTCATCACTTAATTATCTCAAATCTGATACTTCATCAAATAAAATTACTCTGGATTTATATTGAATGTTCAAAATAAGTCTAACTACTCATACCATATTGGTCCGGCTGTACTATCTCAAGTAAAAGATGTATTAATTTTTTTATATAGCAGCTCTAAGGTTTCACAGCATTTTTAAATCTTTTATTTTATTTTAATTTTGCATTCTGATTTATCCCTATTCTTTCTTGGATGGTGGTATGTCATTTATGTTAATTATCATACAGTATAATTTCATTTTTGAGTAAAGAGATTTCTGTCACACACACACATTTAGTTTTGCTCCTTGTTGAATTATTCACATGTTTGGGTCTGAGTTTATTTATTTCCTTTTTTTTATTAATAAATTAACTATCAAGGTTACACATGTTTGATTTAAATGAATAACTGTGAAGGTTGGAATGTTTTTTTCTATTGCATGAGGTTTACAGCATCGACATAGAGATTCTGATTCCAGTGTGGTAAGACCAAGGTCACATCCCGATTAATAAGACGCCCAATAATCTATTAAATCATTATAATTATTCTTTCTGCCAACTCACACCAAATAGATTTACACCCACACTATTACAGACACTGTTTCAGAGTGGCGCACAGCGAAAACCATTACAAAAAAAACTAGCTATCCCAACGTGTTGGCTATTACACCGTGAACAACCAATAACTAAAATACGACAAAAGGAAAAAAGATTTGATGAAGTAGTAGTTCTTCCATATCTTTTTCTTATGAAATACAAAAAAAAAAAAAAAAAAATATATAAAAAAAATAGCGCAAGGACTCCTAAAAGTGGAATTCTGGCGAGTCGAAACCTTTTTGCGTATTTAGTGTTATTTTATTTTACGGCAGTATTTTTATGTCAACGCGCTTTAAGCTGCAAAGTCCCAAGCACCTAAAGTTATTTCGAGATGAGGTTTCTATCACCATAAACTTTTAAGAGTTGGAAAATAAACTGAAATTTTTTAAGTGTAACGAAGTTTGTGAAGAAGATGAATTACGTTTGGTTTTTGCGTGTTTACAAAAATTTACATTTAAACAAGACTCGTTAAAGCAGTATGCCAAATAAAAACTCGAAAAAATGACTGTTCGTGAATAAACTTTGAAATCCGCTCAATGAAAACTCGCGTGCGAAAACCAGAACCTTTCGTGTTTTGCCAGAACAAATCGAGGAAAAATGTCATTGGTAGGGGCACCTGTTTTTCGCGAAAAGATTTCAGGACAATTTGTGTTCCAACACACTACAGTTCAGAACCACTTACGTTAATGGAACTAATTTGAATTGTTACGCATCTTATCTGTCAGCCCGCAAATTACGGACGATCATTATAGAAGACACTTAATTCTGATTACCTCACTCATGTAACACACTGTCGTCACACAAATATAAGAGGAAAATAGTCAAATGATGACTGCAAGTGTGCACATATCATATTGAAATCTTTTCGCGAAAAACAGGTGGCCCTAGTCATTGGCAATTTCAGTACACTTGTAAAAATATCTGCTCGCGTGTAAATTCAACACATAGGGATCTATGTCATTTTTAATTATCTGTAATCTGTACCGATTATTTAAATCATGTAATACACATGTGAAAACATTCGATGTACTTTTAATAAGTGGAACGCAGCTTTATAAATATTCCAACGCGTTTCTTATGGCATTGAAAAGTGTAGGCTTACAAATTGAAAACAACGGGCGTAATATAAACAAAAAAGTTTTTAATTTTATTCACGTCGAAAAATTTATCATAATGTGTGAATCAATTTTTGAAACAAATTATTATGATAATATAATTATTGAAGATTTTAATATTAATTCGTAGAACGATATGTTTAAATTTATAAATGTTAAAGTGATTAAGGTTTATCCAGGTAATTTTCCCACAGTGAGTGGGTTGACAGAACATTTTTTAGTAGTTTTAACAGTTTCAACGAAACATATTGTTTAAGAAGTGCTGCAATTAATTTAGTCATACAATTATTACTTTTTCAGCATTTACAAACTGACATATGGTTCACTGATTGCAAGGTTTCATAAAGTCTCATATGAAGTCAGATTCCAGGTTGAGTGTAACTGATATGATTTTTACTTAAAACAACTGAAAGAATGTTAATGGTTTCAAATGATATACATAGCTGATATTTGATCAGACATCAAGCAAAATCTCGCAGACCACAGCTTCCACATTACAACTATTTGGGGGGGGGGGGGCAGGAAGGTCATTTCTGTCGCTCTCATAAGCACTGGTGTGCTTGTATTAATCATTGGGAGATCAGCGTTTTTTTGTCTGTATCAGTTGCTCAAATAATTTGAATAGATGGTTCGATGTTTATTAACAGACACAATAATGTTAGTTTAAATTTTTGAAAAATACTCTTAGTTAGAGACCTGCCACAAGTACGCTTGTTTATACATAAATTTTGCTGAGAAGGAAAGATAGATTTCCACTCAAGTTCGGGTATTACTTTTCTGATGCATGAATACTAAAAATAATTTAAAACGGAGGCGCTAAAAATTGAATTACTACTAGCGTAGATGTACTCTCGTTTATTTAATATGAGTGTAAGCACATTTTCAATATGTATCTACGTTGTGATGTCTTGTGAACGCAAATATACCATCGCGATGTACGGTAACAGGAGATGCTTGTTTACTGCTTTCGTACGTAGTCGAAAGCTCTTCCAAAAGTCCTCTTAATTTTTTTCGTGACCATTGCATTTTCATATAAAAGCCATATGGAAATATTATGCGTTCCATGGACAAAGCCCAAAGGCAGGTCCCTGGAGTAATTTTGTATGTATCTGACGCTTATATTTTGAGATAAAACGCTATGAAAAAGCCGTTCTTAGTCATTTTTTAAGCACTCCCAAATGGTGTTTCTAATGTGGGTGACGTCTTGAAAGCACTCGTCTGAAGTGTGTGGTTCTTTTCGTACATCAACACATTGGACGTGCGTTTAACCCCCTGAGATCCACTGTAACTTACGGTTTCAGGTGTTACAAACAAAAAACAATACGAAGCGTGCAGTACTTAAGTCGACACAACACGTGTTTCGTTGTCACAGCCAATGAGCTCTTAGGCTGTGAGTTCGGCTACAGTAATATGAACCAGTTATGACCTAGACCAGCAAGACTGTTCGCGAATCATTTACCCATGGGTAAGATCATTGGTCATTTAGTTTCGCAGTGTGCAACGCAGACCAAAAATTACCTTCGCGTGCGTAGTGTACTCAGTCGTGTACATTGGGTCTGAATGGGTTAATAGTTTCGCAGAGAAACGTGAGTTCCTAACGCTGTGTAACACAGTCCAAGCACCCACCAGGTAGGCGAGAACCGTGGGTTCGGCCCGCCACGAAATTTTCCCTGAAATATGATGGCCGAGTTTCGGCGGGCACGTCACTCCCGCTGGAGCCCCGCCTACCCACGAGAAGCGCACGTGTACAGGCTGTTCACGGTAAAATGATCACTTTTGAGTCTCTTAGTTACTTCGCCTTTAAGTTTTTTTTTTTTTTTTTTTTAACCACCTTTTGACGTGAATACGTCTCTAAATTTGCAACCATAGCAGGAGGCAATCCAGAAAATACGATCATAACAAAATCGGGGGATACAGTTTGGCATTGCAGCTATCGTCTACATTCAAAATTCATTTACACCACTCGATTGCTAAAGGATCAAATGATTTGTTACGTTGAGTTCAATCGACAGTTCTTGTCAAGATCAATCGATTGCGTGTATAAAAATATTTGTATGGCGTGGAAATGGTGAAAGTTTATGCGTTCAATGTAGAAAATTAAGAATACTTACCACAATTTCGGCCTATACTCGTCAAAAAGTCAAATCGAAATACAGAAATCGTATACGGTTGGAAAGAGCATCTCAAAAGAAATCCAGTGATACCCATTAAACCTCATATGATCGAGTGAAGTGGTGCCGCGAACGTAGAATAAACATCAAGTAGTCCGAGCGCATCAACGTAGACGTATTCGCGCAAAACAAACGGCCGTGTCCCCAACACAGCCAAGCCTATTTTTTTTTAAAATATATATTGCTATGCAAGTAATAAACAAAGTGTGTATATTCGAAGGCGAAAATAAACTGCATCTGTTGACTATTATTCCAAACGATAAGGCTTTTGAAAGTGCTCACTTTACCGTGAATAGCTTATATAAATATTTATAAGGTGGCGCGGCGCGGTTTCGGGCCCAGGTGGGAGGAGTCCATTAGGCGATGGCGGACCGATGACGGGTCGTCAGTCAGCGGTAAAGGCAGGGCGTGGGAACCGGCCATTAGGTTAATGCACCGCGATATCATCGGCTACCGCGGAAAACACTACCGCCCTGCGCGTGCTAGCTGCTGCTGTTGTCGCCGGCGCGCGGAAACTGATGGGTCTCCGGAGAGAAGGGAAGAACGTAAAACGCTTTCTAACGCCCGCTCTAAGACGAGTTTCGACACTTGCTCGCCCACCGTCACCGACATAATGGCTTTTCCATTTGAGGCTTCCTGTTCGTGGGCCGACCTCTGTTATTTTTCAAATTGTTGCCAAACTGTTTGTGAGGTGCCCGCCCACCGGGAGCTGATTTCCGCGTTCGTGGCGCGGTAGAAAGGCGGCGATAAAGGCGACAGTGACATGCGAATGTAGCGACGCATCGCCGCTAAGCGCAAAGCTCCGGAAGAGGTGGCGCTGTGGAGACACACCCGGCCTCGCGTTGGGAAGGACGTGATTTCGGCTTCCCCTGATTTCCCCGAAATCACTCCTGGTGAATACTAAAATAAATCCTTACTCCATGCCGTGGCCTATTACTTCCTTGTTCCCGCGTCTCTGAAAAACTTCCTCCGTCTTTAATAAGCCCACTGTCGAGATGTTAAACCTTAACTACCAAAGGTTCCAAGCACTGAACTAGCGTCGGGTGCTATAAAACTACGATAGTTCAAGTGTCAATGTAAAAATACTGGGTATTGTGTAGCGATGTTCATTTCACGCCTGTATACAAGCTTCATCTGAGGCCTACCATATAAGAGCATCAACAAATACCTTTCCTTCAGTTAGGTGTTGGAACACCCTGAAGGAGCCAGTTCGAATGTACGGTGAAACGCCAATTCCCACTAATCGCTTTGGCTATGTTGGAGTTATTCAAAATAATGTTTTGCATAACTGGTCTGTGGGTAAATGAAATCTTTTGAAATTGCCTTTGAGAAACTTACCCATTCATAACGGCATAAACACCCGTGAACGAGAACTAACCCTCTACAGAACACACTACCATATAGGAAACCAAAATCGCGTAAGCACAAAATCTTTTTCAATTTATTTTAACTATCATAAGTTTACTATGGTTTTTTTAAACGTAAAACAATTTTGTGACGTCATTATACAGTAATGTGACAGAGCCTCTAAAAAGTACTAAGAGCCAATGTCCTTGGCTCAGCGCTGTTCCGACATAGCGGAATTGTCAGTTCTGTCTTCCAGCAGTGGACGTCCAAGGAACACCACAAATAGATAGTAAATTGGTCCTAACTGCTAAACGACGCACATGAAGCCTACTATATGACCTTTCAATAAACATAAGGGCAGCCACATGAATATACAGAAGGAACATGTCCTTGTATAGGCTGTTAACGATTGAGTAGTGTTGAAATCAACGTTTAAAAAAATAATATTGTTTCTGAGGACTTGCATGCGTCCATTCAAGTTGGTAACGACGGAAGGAGAATAGTTCCATGTCTTAATGTGGAATTAAAAGTGTGAGGTAAACATTTGTGAATATTGAGACAATTTATTTTCCTTTTTTTTTTAAATGTACATATAAGAGTAAGAATTAGCGAAACTTAAAATAATTACTTTTGCAATAAATTCTCAGTTTTACTTGACTGACGCATGACTGAATAAATTGATTAGGCCCATGACAATGTATATTTTATATATGATGGAAGGATACGCAAATGTGTATACAAGTAGTTTTTAAGCAGGTCTTTCAAAAATGTTCGGTTTACATAAACAGCCTTTAAGTTATACGTATTATATAATGTTGCTTGCGTTAGGTGAGATCGTGCTCCTGGAGGTCTGTAAGAGTCATTTAGCGTGATGCTGAAAACCTCGAGTGTGTACCAGGGAGCAGTGTGGCTGTGCCCTGTGTACAGAAGAGTCCAGATTCGTTCTGCGCGGTGATTCCCGGCGTATTTACAAATGGCTAGCACAGGTGAGGTGATGCAGTCCAACCAGCAACAATGAAGAAGACCATTATCCTTTCCTGACCCAACTTAATTTATGACTTCAGATGATGCAAATAATATATGCACTTCTTTCATTATCACAACCAATGAATCCCGTGATTCGTATTCGGCTACAGCAATGAACCACTGATTAACCACGAGCAAAAATACTGTTTACAAATGAAATACCTACAGGGAAGATTCCAGGGTCTTCGCGTGGCTCTAGTGCAGGAGCAATAATTCCGGTTGTACCTGTGCATGTGTCGCAATGACTCACGATATCACCTCACGTCGATGATAAGTATGGATATTGTCGACGTCATGACGCCTATGACTGCCAGACGGACTTTCGAGCATGGATGGGGGAAAATCAGTTATGTATAGCTTGTAATGTGGTGTTGAATCAAACTGATACAGTTTGTAGATCCGCATGTCTGTGGTCTTGATATTATACTTCATCTTTTACACGTGGCACGTAGAAGTGCTTTTTTTTTTATTTGACACGATTACTTTGCTTCCAGTTAAATTCGCAGTGGTGTAGTTCTTTGTTTTAACGCTGTATTAAACGTGTAGTGTTCCAATTTATAGTAACTGAATTGTATTTTGATTGTATTTTGACTTTTTGTTTTCTAAACGCAAGTTTAAGAATTGGCAATATCAACCATTAAGTTTCACTAAATCGAAGCATAGTTATTAATCATAAGACCCTATTTTTCTAATATACCTTAAGGAGGATACAAAAGTAAATAGTAAACAGAGCTGATGGAAGTACTCAGTGAATCGCAAACAATCCGTATATGTGAGATGGGCTGATAGCTGTATTCCGCGCTTCTCTTAAGTGCATGTTCTCGCGTGAGAATTGATTGCAAACACGTCAAATACTAAAAACCTGCATATTAAGTAAACAAACAGCAGCGCAGTTTTCTGTTCATGGAGGTGGGTACTTTAAAACAGTACCAGAAATGATACGCTCTAACATCCACAATATCATTGTTTACTAAAGGGGGACGGAGAAGCTGGGACTCGCAATACAACGAGAGAGACTACCCAGCCCCATGCTCCTGGTGCCTTTCTTCTATAGAAATAACTGTATTAGAGAAATTTTATTTTGCGGTACTCTAGTTACTTGAAAATGTGATTTCGAAAACAGGTTTTTACCGTTTTCGTTTTATTAGTCCGAAGGTGGTGAATAATTATCCGACGAATTTGTTAACTACACAATTCATGTCAATATTGCACAAGAACAACATACTTGTATGTTTTCATAGAAAGATCTGTAAATAGCTGATGTACCATCATGTAATTTAGATTCGTGTATGTCTATCACTCAAACAAAAAAAATATTTTGACTGACGTTTCTTATATCTAAGAGACCATTTTTATAAATTACGCAATTACTCGACAACCCGATATTTCCCGTCAAATCCTTCACGAAAGATGTTAAGATACTTCAGTCAAGAGATTTAAAATTAATGAAGGTCAGTCTATGAAGTTTTCGTATTCCGTGAAGTGATTTAATTACAACGAACTACTGCACTGCAACAGCTTTCTACGAAATTTCCAAAGGTTTTTGATGACTGCCAATATGCTGGTTTTGGATATATTTCGTGACCAGTTACTTTTACACTGAAACATAGCCCCATTCTGCAAGTATAGTAGCTAAAAATGTGCTCAATATTAGTGTACAAGCTACATTATTCAAAAACACACAGCACTATATTACATAAAATTATATTGGTGGTTGTATATTAATTATGAAAGTTCTGCCACAAAAAAAATTACTTATATATACTATTGTATATAAATAGTTTTTCAGTCCGCCTACCGGAATCTTCCCTTCGAGGCCCGTGAAATCGACATAACAAGTGAATGTGTGTTGCGTACCTCCCAGGCGGTTGTAAACTTTACTCTGAGTCCTTGACGATATGGTAGATGAGCAGAGGCTGGCGCACAGTTTGGACAATGACCAATGAGCAAGGTAAATGATCGGAGGTGGTGATGAAGTAGCTATGTACTGAAAACAGAATAAAACTTGTGTGCTATTGTACTGCTATTAGTCTCCCTCCACCCTGGGTCGCAGACTTAGGACGAAGGGAAAGGGAGTTAGCAACTTTACACTAAGCCAACATTGAGTCCTCGATTTTTTTTAATTTTTTAATTTTTGGCGCGCTTTTATATCCCACCACATCAGCGAGAGCCCCTTTACAGTTGTGTGGGTTCTCTGGCATGCACGCGTGCATCGCGGTTCAGGCAGGATTGTCTAGTGCCATGGTCGTAATTGTGGCCATGAACACATCCCTATAGGCTGTTCACGGTAAAGTGAGCACTTTGAGACCCTAGTTCATATATATATATATATATATATATATATATATATATATATATATTAGCCATTTTTTATCCTGCCGTCTCTTTTTTAAGTAAGTATTGCCATGTAAGAAATAAATAGTGTGTGTATATTTCACCGGAATCTAAAGTTTGTGTGTAAGGCTACGATAAACCTAGTTTATTGTCTATTATTCCAAATGAGAGGGATTTAAAAAGTGCTCATTTTACAGTGGATAGCCTATAGAGAGGAACGGGTCTAGATGTTAGGGCACAGAAAAACAAGGCTAAGTGGAGAGAGTGGTGGTCAAATCTGCGCAACAGTCGCGGAGGATAAAAATATACAATCCTTTACTTTATTGGGTTCGTGAAAATGTAGGGTTGTGTTTTTGTTAGTGGAGATAGAATTTTGTGTGATTGGTGCGGGAAGCGAGATCCACAATGGTACTATGTAGGTATGTGTTGGTAATGCGCGAGTATATGAAAAGTGTAAACGCCAGCAGGCAGCGTTGGCTGTGGACAAATGACCCCTGTCCAGAGATACGCGGCGGAGGAGGGCAGCAGACACCACGGGAGGATACAGATAAGAGGCTCGGGCGGGGGCGAAGATGGGTCGCAGATGACTGGGAGCGAGCCTGCATCCCTGCTGCCTGCTAATGATGACGAGGGGTGGGGTGGGGTAGGGTGGCAGGAGATGGCATCGGCCGAGTGGGCGGCTCGCGACGTGTGAACCCCGGTGGTCGTCCTCTGAGGGGGTCTGTCCGTCCGCCGCCGGGTGGTCCGTCGCCCCTGCTGTCCTTGATTGCCGTTCCCGCCACGCCCTCTGCCGGACAGTTCGCGGCTCTCCACAACACACTCACCTTGCACATCCAGGGTTGCCACAAGTCTGGAAAGCAGGGGAATGTCAGGGAACATGAAACCTCTCAGGGAAATAATGGGGAATTTCAAACAAGTTAGCTAAATGTCAGAGAATTCTGTGATATGCATGGCATATTAGGCAGTTCGGACATCATTTGTGCACCACTGCCAGAATCATATAAAACTGTTTTAATGATTGTGGACTAAATGCTTAGGCATTTTTCTTTGCAATCTATGCGGTGAGCAATTGTGTAAGATCAGAAGTATTTTGGTGTAAAAGTGTATTATAATGCAAAGGTGCCAATCCATACAGAAAAAAAATGTTAGAAAAAGGTCAGGAAAAAAACTATTTTTTGTTTGGAAATCAGGGAAATGTCAGGGAATTTTCCAATGGAAAAAATGACAACCCTGACATTACGTCGAATTACAGCGCGAATTTCAGACAGATGGTGAAGCGAGCAAATTTATCGGACAGCGACCTAAGTCCATCCACAGCCTGAAGTCACCTCGCCTGTCCTTTGAATAAGGGTTCATGATCAATAAGGAGATGCAAAATTCGCATTCTTTTGTGGCTGCAGACTAAACTCCGCGATGCTGTATGCTCGTTTTTCTTCTGCCGTTGGCCGATAACTTGTGTCGCTTTTACCCCACAGTAACAGCTCAACGTTTAAGCAGCCAACCTCCATTGAAACATTCCCACAGGTTAATAACGCCTTATAGTTGTCAGTAACTAACGAAGTCACGAATAGGGCTCAGGTAGGTATAGGGCAGTGAAATCTAGCATGGTATCTCATAATAACGCGAATTATTCGCGTCTCTAGTGATTAAAGTAAAAATTACTTAGTACATACGCTATTGCAGAGCTATGGAAAACACAGAGGATGACATTTAAAAAAAAATACACGAAAACAAGCCAAGATTAGTTGTTTTAAAACCCTTGGCTGAATCCCTTGTGGGATTATTTTTATGTTTTAAATACCTGATGATACCAACTGGTTTTAGCTTATTTTCATGTTTCTTTTTGTCATCCTCTGTGTTTGTTTTTGTTGGCGACATCTCTCTGCAGTGGCATATGTCCAAAGAAGTTTTTTTATTTAGTTATCTACCCTATTGTTTTCTTGGCGAAAGACGAATTCGTCTGCCATTCGTAGAACATCGACAATGTTCTGATATTTGTGGCTCGTGTGCAGAAGCTAATGCCTCGTATCAATATCTGCGTAGTAGCTAATCGTTCGTCGTTTCAGAAAGTACAAACATGTTACAGAACATTCGCCAGCGTGAACCATAACGTAGCTGCTTGAAGGATAAAAAAAAACACACGCTGCGTGCTGCTTTTATTCCGTGCCTGTATGCATGTAAATAAGTAATTCTTGCTCAGATATTAATGTTAGTTGATGCACATTACTATACGTATTTTTATACCTTTTGAGAGCGGAGAGATTGCATGTTGAACTGAATTTTGACTCGCACCTGAAAGCCCTCATATTCACTGGCTACAACAGAATTGCTGCCTTACATCTGCGCCTTTACACACGAAAAATAGCTTCATATAGGCTATGACAAATAACCTCGGGCCAAATGTCATAATGAAGAATTAAAAATTAATAATAAAACTATGACAGCTATTCAATATGCAGTACATTCTTATAATAGTGTAAAATATATACTTTAATGTGGTCGTGAGAAAAGCGTGATTTATTAGGAATGTTAATTAAATGGTTACCCCTCAAGAAGTTAGTCAAGAAATACATATAGTGTAAATACTCAGGTATTAAATAATTAACTTTATTAATCGAGGAACTGCTTATTCTCCAAAAGTTGTTGAATCCGAACAGTTCTGTTTATCTTTAGCCATTGGTAAACATTTAGCTTTTAAGGGCAGACGAAAATGTTAAATGTGAAAGCAAAAATTACGAGAAAAGCTCAATAGTCAAAAGACACAAAAACTAAGATAATGGTATCAAAAAATCTTTAACATTCTGATCGAAAATAATGTCGCAACAGTGCCAAACACACACGCCACCGAGCAAAATAATAGTCCAAGATGGCGGAACATAACTACACATCGTCGACTGACTGCACCCTCCTCTCCGACCATTCAGGCACAGTTGCTAACCCGCCGAAATCTGACGTAATGTTGTATCATATAAATGGTATAATTAACTTTATTTACGTCAGTTTCAGTCATAAATGTTTGTGACAAATTGACGCACATATCAATTACAAACATTTTTTCTACATTATTATTACAGTTTTCTTACAAACAATCATAGGAAACATTATGACGATATTCCGAAGATTTTCCAGAAAATTCTGCTATCTGAGGCATCCAGAATGGAAATATGCTTAAATTTTGATAAAAAATTACAGACTATTTTATTAGATTACTTTTTATATTTAAAAAGCACATTTTAGTACAACATTCTATAATGCTACAAAATACATATATTCTTCTTTCATACGCAGCACAAATCGCACTTTTCTGACAATATTTATGGTGACTACTACTTTTTTATGAGTTCTTCACGTTGTATAGTCGGGTGCAGTGCTCTAAAGGCAGTTGCTTTACTTTAACCTCAAATTCTGTTTTCAGGATATTCCTCCGCCTCATGCAAACAAATCTTAATTAAGTCTAGAAAATTACACTAAAGGAACAACACATCACATTCGTTCCCACTCAGTTCAAGAATATTTTGCATAAAAACCATTTCTTACTAGGCATTACCAACATATCTATTATCTCTCTGTTTTTTGTTCAGACTAATTATAAATAAAATGTTACAATTTATAGGTAGAATAAAATTAGATGTTTAATTTAGTCTAAAATAAGATACTCTTATGTTACCACAACTATTAAACGCTTGCGATAGACGACATATTTAGGAAACAACTAAACACGTCATTCGTGAGGTGATTTTTCGCGGGTTTGATTAAAAAATTATGAATAAACCGCAAACAGACTAAGTTATGCGCAACAAGTGAAATTGTTTAACTGGAACAAGCCGTGATTTTCCAGCGATTCTAAGTGAAATCATTTTAATTAATTCGAGTAATTCAATTAGTCTGCGATTTAGTGATTTTCCGCTGATTCTATTTTAGAGTGTGATAGTGTGTCGTAAGCAGTTGTAAGTATTTATTAGTTTTATGTTTCTGTTTAGGTTTGAGCAACCATATTTTGTAGGGTACGTAGGAAATGCTGTTTTCAAACTAACATGAGCATTGTGTTACAACTTCTAAGTCAGTGGCCTTAATCAGGTTCGTTAAGAGATGAAGGTCTTAATTAAATAAAAGAGCTAACTATAACTTCCTAGTATTATTCACAATAACTACAAACTAAATTCTGTTGACCCCAACTTCTCACAATAAATTGCTATCACTCTGTGTTTACAATTAATGAATTCGATCCATACAATTTACATTTACCTCCAAGAAATGAAACAGTGTATCAAAACTTAACGAATTACTTTATGCATTACATGTCCACTCGTCGGGTTTCACACCCGCTCGTCCATTCACACCACAAATACCTCGTCCGCCCGTCACCTCGCAATCTTCCGTCGTCTATCAAAGACTGCCGACCGTCCAGCTGCGGCTTTATTTATAGTGTTGTCCGCGATCGCACAGAATTTTCTCTAAATGCCGCGTTGTGCCGAGGGTCCCCAGGTCAGCTGCCAATCATTCCCGGGCGCCCGGCGACGGAACCGAGAGATGGTCTGCGCGCGCCGCGTGCGGCAGTAGGCACCTAAAGGCTGTTCATTGATCACTTACCAACCTTAGAAAAATGGTACTGCTCCTGCCTGGCATACAATTTAACGGGCTCGTTGAGCGACATGCGCCCAGTAAAGTTGGTAACGATGGAAGGAAAGTGGTTCCATATCTTAACGTCGAATAAAATAGATAACCATTTGTGATAATTTAAATTATTTATTTCGCTTTCCGTTTTATTAATGTATCAAAGTATGAAAATGATCATATTTGTAAAATATATTCTTTTCTAATAATTTCAGTTTCACTTGACCGGCACATGAATAAAGCTACGAGGCCCATGGCATTGTTAATTTTACATATGTTGGAGGAATACACAATATTCATACAAATAGATCTTGAGTACACACTAAAATCAAATCAGTGGAAAACCACTGGTTCGCAGTGAAATTCAACGACTAAAATCAGTGAAAATGGCTCCACTTAGAATCAATGGAAAACCACTGATTGTTTCAATGAAAAAAATTCACTGATTGAATTAGTGACGTCCGACAGTAGTAGCGAATTAAATATTGATTTTATTGAATGTAGACAATTAATTACGCGAAATAAACATATTTTCTATCGTTTATTATTTGTATAGCGCAATTAACCGCAATTAAAAAAAGTAAAAAAAAAATTGGAAGTGGCCGGGAATTGAACATGCACATTTTCTCCACTATCAATATTAGGCCGTTACATTACCATTTGCGCTACCAAGCCAAGTTGAAGTGACGAGAGGAAAATATGTGTTAATTCTTATCGAAATCGTGAAGATTTAAGTTATATGTCCTTGTTTCTCGTTTTTGGCTTAATTGGCATCGTTAGGATTGTTAAAATGAATAGTTTATACGAGTACACTCTTCACCACGTCATATGTAGTTTAAACCTTCAAACAGAGTGTTGTAAAGATTACATGAAAACGAAATTAAAGACGTAAATACGGAATGAAAGGCTAAATGTTCACATTAGCCCGTAAAATGGCGTTTTGAAAGACGAAAACACATTTTAGAAAGTATTTTGTGTTGGTTTTATTAGTTTATTCGTTGTCATTTAACTTGATACACTTTGTTTAACGGCCATTTGTAAACGATGTTTGACGGTCATTATTACATGCATTTTAAATGAGCCATCAGTCAAAAATAAACCACAAAAATCAGCGAAAAATGACTGGTAAATCAGTGGAAAATGTCACTGAATAAGTGAAGGAAATTGGGCGTTTTTTCACAGGTTCATCAGTTAAATTCTCTGAAGTGGCAGTTGAATCAGTCAGGTACTATTGACTGATTGAAACAGTGAAATTCTCACCGATTCAAATTTAGGGTGTAGGGATTACAAAAGTGCTCATTTGACCGCGAACAGCCTATATATCTTGGGCAAATAAAAGCAGCAGCCACGCCATTTCGTCTATATGTACTTATGTACTCTGTGTCTGCGCCTAAGTTCACTGCAGGCGATCGGCGCCAGCATCCATAGTAAAGCGGCGAGACAGTGTTGTGTTGTTGAAAGGGTGTGGAAGGGGAGGGGGAAGTTTGGCACTCATGCGCATTCGCCCCGCGTCGCTCGGAGGCGTGCCCGCCGGCACCTCACAACCCGGCGCCGCGACGCCTCGCCGTGTAAATGTCGCTCTGCCGCCGCCGTCGGTAGCGCGATCTCACGTGGGAAGGTCGCGCGACCGGCCGTTCCGACCACGTGGAGCCCATTTCACAAAACTACAAGTGAATGGAGTTGTAGCTCGTGAGTAGTAAAAAATTTCTGTGTCACAAAACTACAAGCATTTACTAGTAACTATAGGCCGTTCACGGTAAAGTGAGCACTTTTTGAAGCTGTTTCATCAAACGTTATAACCAATAAATACATCTCATTGTGGATTCGGACTTTTGGTTTTGGGTATGGTGAATGCACAGTAAAAATGATTTGTGATATTACACAGGATATTATATTTTACACGTGTAGAGATCCGATTGTCGAACTGAAGTAATTATTGCAACTAATCTGCTGACTTTATCTTACTTTTTTGGGATTAGATAACTCGCACAGCAAGCTATGGTGCATGACAATTAAAGAGTGTATGTTTAAAAAAGAATAAGGTTTATAGCCATACGGTGCAATCAAAGCAAAAACAAGATATAGTAACTAATCAAATTATTACAAATATGCTTAAAATGTAAACCAGTGCTGTCTATATTGCCCGAGCAGTTCACTGTTAATAATATAGTTTATGAAATTATCTTAAGTGTTACATTCTGGGATAAACAGAAAAAAAAAACAACTAACTTCGTAAGCAGTAACATTGCTGTGTATGTGATTGATATTCACGTGGCGACCAAGTGACACTGTGCAAACTGAACAGAAATAAATGTACTGCAATTGCATGTCTTTTCTTACTATAAAGTTTGTAAAACAAAAGGAAACTACATTCACTCGTCACGATCGAAAATTCTAATGTTAAATAAGATGTTAACACGTGTAACTACTTTATTACAATCTGGAAAATTTACTATGCGTAAGCCCACAGAAGTAACGTTTTGTGTGTACTTAGCTGTAGGGATTATTTTCAAAATCCGAATTAAGCGTGACGCAGCTTTACGTAAGAATAACATGTATATACGTTACACGTACACAGGCATTGAGGCTTTTTTTCTGGTATAGATATCTAAAGTTCGATCAATAAGTTAATTGTCTGCAGCAGTATCGAGCTAGAAACTTGGACTGGAGTAAACAAGTTTTATAGTCACGTTACATGTTTACAATCCAGGCTTCGATTCGACCACTCTTAGACTGCAAACTGCGTTTATTGGAATTACCACATCTCTGGACCCGGTGAGACTAAAACCCACAAAAACTTGACAAGTTGACTGTTTTATACACGTTGGAGTTTATTTGGTGTGTCACAGAATCAGTTACAACAATCTCGATATTCATTATTTCACTACAGGATTTTCTGGCAATACCTTTCCAACTACGAGACAATCAGCTAACGCGCAAATTTCTAAAGACATGCACAAACTTTACCCAACACGACCTGTGTCAGGATTTTAAAAACATATAGTGAAGAGGGAATCGAACACACAACTTGCGGCTACTTCATGTGCGTTTAGCTCACACTGTCTCTGCCACCGACAGAACATGTTCCTATCCAACAATTAATTCTTATAATCCATTCACGGTTACTACACACTTTTCTGAAACCCTGTTAGAATTTTACTTCCAGGAAGTTCCTCGCCTCATGCAAACTAAGCTTAATTAAGTCTATAAAATCGTACCACAGGACAACGCACCGGATTCGTGCGCACTCAGTTTTAATGATATTTTGCATGAGAACTATTTATTACTAGGCGCTACCAACATACATGTTTTCTCACGTTTTAGTCATATTTATTATTAATGAAATATCATAATTTATAAATATAATACATTTAAAACTTCAATTTAACGAAAAAATAGTTACTTTAAAGTTAACAAAGGCGTATAACGCGTGTGATACATGGCATACCTAGGAAATAACTAAACATGTGATACAGTAGGTGATTTTTCAAAAGTTTGATTTTAAAAAAGAGTGAAGAAACCACGAATAGACTACAATAGTCTTTTTTTTAAAGAACTTGTTGGTCGCCGCGTGCTGAATAAAATGTGTACGAAAAATGCTTACAAGTGAAGGAGTCGATTCGTGTCCCTTTAAGATGAAGTGAACACGACAATCTGTTAGCGTACGAGTGTACGACCTTCTGCGTCAAGGGCAACATTCGTTGGCGAACACGAAATATTTCCGCGAGAAATTTTTAAAAGCGTGCACGTATCTGTCACGACGAGGAAGCCCCTGTCACAATCGCGAATAAGCGCTATGTCTGTTCTAACTCGACACACATGTTGCTGTGTGTGTTTTGAAGTTATCTGTCGGATAACACGCTGTTAAAAAACCATTTCCTTCATTTTTCGGGAAAGTACTGGTAAAAGTTTATCCATAGGTGTCCGTAAATCTCCGCGAAATTACGTACAAGTTGATTTTCTTAATTGGACTTTCCATAAATTTCACAAAAACATTCCGTTAATTCACGGAGCCTATCTGTTAATTTCCTAGTTAGTTTCCTGTGCTTCAAGTTTCAAATAAAGAGAGAGTGAAAAAGTCTCATTTTCATTACATGGGTGTTGAACTTTTTTTTATAGCACAGTAGAAGATAATACCTGAGTAAGATTTGAACCCGAGTCGAAGAATCGCGAGTCTATAAATAGCTATTCCTCTACAACTCCCACATGGTGCCTGTGGTATACATTTAGTATTTCTAGTACAGTCACGTAATCACTTTTTTCTTTAAAAATTAGTGCATCTATTGTGTCGCTAAATGTTGCAGACACCTGATGCCACTTTGCTATGTTTTAAAATATTGGGCTTAGTGGCGTGTACGACCTAACTGCCACAGAAACGATAATTTTCATAATTACTGAGGCGAACACACCTTATTGTGCACTCGGTATTGTTCGTCCCCGAAACCCGAGGCTACAACACATACGCAGACTTCCCGGGTTTTGTATTTACGGACTCAACTCCGCCTTTCGTCATTACGGATTACGTTTCCGTATATCTACTGGATATTTCCGTAAAAATTTCCGGAAATGTAGGGAAATTTTCAACAGTGCACGCTTGCGCGCGCCTAAACTCGAAACCAATATAATTTTTGATTGGTGAGAATGAATCGACAAGAGAATTACAAATGTGGCCATAAATTACTGTTATATTTTTAGATTTCGATATCGATATGGGTTGGTTTTTATTCTGATTCAAGTTTCGTATTATTTACATTAATTTTAAATATACAGTTGTATCATATAACGCGAACTTGCATTGACAAGACGTTCTGTACAACCTTCGAAAACCATATATTTTTTTTTAACTTCAACAGATTACCCATATTCTGAAAAGTCGAGGAAAGTCGGGGTAATGGAACGTTTCTTATGGTATGTCACGGAAATGAGCGAAAAATAGAAAAATTAACAATTTCAAAGAGCAAATCTACATTTAATTTGTTATCCCTATACATTTGATACTTTAAAAATGCAGAACAGAAATAGCACTGACGCTGCAGATGCTAGTCTACTACATAATACATTTTTTTCTGGACAAATATATACTGTCATCTGTTGGAATACTTTGTTCTGCAAGATGTTTTGTGCACTACTGAAATTTGTAATTCACGCTTTTCATAGCGACGACGTAAAAAAGCTCAAACAAAGTGGGAACGTGTATGAATCCAGGAAAAAAATTAGAATTCGCCCAGATTATTTTGTCTTATTAAATTCTTTTGTTTATACTCCCTGTGGGCAAAAGTATTGACGTTGTTTATGTTATGTTCGTTACGTAAATAGCGGGAACGATATTATTTCTGCAACGTAAATTGTAGGATAGTAATACATTAAAATTATAGGCAAATAAACGGGACATGAAAAATATAACCATCGCAAATAACGAGAAAACGTAAATATGCAGTCTTCTTGTAAAAGTTATAATTAATTTCACAAACCTTTTTTTCTCACTTGTGAGATTTCCTGATAAATCGTGGTATTCGAATGTACCTATATACTTTATTTTTGTAAACACAAACATTTAATTCAACTTAATGAATAAGGCTTATGTTGGCTTACTATTGTAGCGGTAAGGGAAGATGTGTCAACTTGGTCGGGCCAAGTCAGAGAACATAGGGAAATTAAAAATTATATTTTTCTAGAACACCTGTTCAAATTCTTAGCAACGTGACGCAGCGGTTAAGACAGTGCTCTCGCAGTAGGGAGGATTTGGGTTAGATTTCCGGTGAGGCAGTTCTGACCGTTGTGTTCTATCTCCTCTCTTAATCGCTCTAGGTGAATAATGAGGCGATTCCTTACTAGGACTGCTTCCTTCCCCGGCCGCCATTGTACGAACCACTGATTCGGTCCCTGATGACCTCGCTGTTGACGAAACGGTAAACAGTAATACTAACGTTTACTTAATATATAAATGCAAAAATTGATTTAAATGAATCCACCAAAAACGTACTATTTAGAGACGTGGTTAAGATTTCACGTCAATATGGAAACTGGAAAGAACACAAGTTCTTCGACGAAAAGAAATTACATTTCTTGGACTGTACGTGAAATGGTTTTATGTACGTAAGTTATTTTGAAATGGATCGCCTGACCAACCGTTATGGTCAATGTTGGTGTGGGAAATTGGTCCGCCTGTGGCCGGCGACATGTACGAGCGGCCGTTAACTAAAATATCCTGCGTCTCCCCGTCTGTTGGGGTTCCTTGTGACCGGCACTTGTTTCGCAGAGAAGCCTGTAAGCGGGAGTTGCTGTGCCACATTCCATTTTATTTTCTAATTTTTAGCAGTTGTATCACACCATGCATGAATTTGAGTGTCAGTGAAGAGTCTTGGACGGCTCTTAACAGCGAGGTCTTGAGAGCCGATGAGGATGATAGAGTCTAGTATGGTGCAGCGCCGGAATGAAAGGGCGGGGGAAGCGGGAGATCCTCGAGAAAACCCACTGACCAACGGCATCATCCGGCACGATTCCCACATGCGAAAGTCCGATGACTCGGCCGGGGATTGAATCCTGTTCACCTTGGTGCGAGGCGAACGAGCTAACCGCTCTGCCACCGTGGCCCCGACCTTTGGAAACTACACATGCAATACTTACATTATTTGTGAGAAATATATAACTATACAAGATAATAGTAGCTATATTAAAACAGTTTTAAAATTGCCGTCACGCTGGCCATGTAGTTGAACTGTCTGCTACTGCACTGCCGCTTTTCAACACTTGGCTCCATCACGCAATTTTATGGCTACTAAAAGTTTAGACAATTTAAATTTCATTTCTGATGTTTGTTCATACCTCCCTGGTACACACTCGAAGGTGATATGCCACAAATGGTTCGTCCATTGTTCTTGTATGAGCAGGATAAGTTTTCAACTTACCTTACTAGATATGAAAACCAGCTCGTTAAGAGCCCTGCCTACCAAGCCGGCAGCCACGAACTTCAAAAGGGGAATCAAAGTTAAACAAAATTACTTCCCATTGAGCCAATTTTAAAGGTAACTTTTTCAAACAAAAAAATTGTGACCCATTTTTTCAGAAAATATTGCTACACACACATTTGGGAAAAAATATGAATTATTTTATAGTAATATGTAAATTTTAATATTACACGTTAAAAAAATATATAAAACAAAACAATCGGTAAGATGTCTTAACTTAGCAATACTCCTTAAGAAATTGCACTTGAAATACTTTCTTGTTTGAAACAGTTAACTTTAAAACTGACGCAATTAGAAGGAATTTCGTTTAACATTGATTCCTCATTTGAAGTTCGCAGCTGCCAGCTTGGTAGATAGGGCCGTTAAAGCGGACTATCTGCGACGCCTTTAGGAATAGTTTTTTTTTACAGTACTTATTACTTCGCAGTCGAAATTTCATTTATGAGAATGCAACTTGCCTTGACACATGAAGAGGTCGAATAAATGCGTAAGCTGATAAATTTAACTATTTGTTTTGTGTAAGAGCCCCCAGTAAAGTAAGGTCTTTTGGAAAAACATAACAGTTTTATTATAATGGCACTAGTAAAGAAAATCATAAAAAAAACAAACAATCTTAAAATGATAAACTCTAATCAGTTTTAAAACCGTAATTAATTAAATTTTGCTTTAATAACTAACAAGCACTCACTGGAAAACAAAAATTATTAATGCTGGTGTATTGGGTTACTCTACGCGATTTATTTACGTTCAGCTTAACAGTTTTCACCGACTGAGTTTGATTTTCACTGTTTCAGATTTAAGGAATCATACATGCGGCAGTCAGGAGGTTTCATGGCGTTCTGGAGAGTGGCATTGTGTGGATAAAATGACATATTTTAACATGAATTGCTAGGGCCTCATGTGGTCTAACACACAATGCATTGGTCACAAGCAATAACATACTACAGATACGTAATAGTGGATGATTAATGGCTGACAGATTAATCTTTCTACAACGAAAAATAAATGATAAGTAATTATTTTTACTATAGTTTATACTTTACTAAACATCCAGTGGTAGCAATAAAATTAATCGTAGTGTACCGTAACAGTTCTGCGGTCACCACAAAAAATATTTTATCATCACCACAAGAGACTAAGAAACGTCCGTTTGATACAATATTTAGAACAAACGTGTTTTTCAGTGCTATGTAAACGATATATCACCGCCATAAGTTTGAGTAGGGCATTGCAACTATGTTAAAATTGCCCATTTATAATTTATTAAAACGTGAAAGAATAAAATCGTTTTGTTATCATCGCTTATTTTATTATCGTTTTCATTTAGACTGGAATTCAATTCTAGAAATTATAGAGAAAGACAAACGCCGTATGTGATGTCCTTAGGAAACGACTTTTTTTTTTTTTTTTTTTTTTCAGTCATTGGCACATATACTTGTATGCATGAGCGAAAAAGCCTACTTTCTTTGCGTAGTGGAGTGTATTTTCCACAACTACTTGCGACGGAGTCCGCAGTTACAAGACACTAAATTCCAGTCGCCGACTGCCTCCGGGTTGGCACAAAACAGCCTCGGTATCGCAGATTAGAGCAGCTGTGTGGACACTGGGGCAGGTAAAGTAAGTCGCGGTCCAATTACAGACAGAAAGACATAAAATACTAAGGTAGGATTTTTCCTTGTCTCACGTTGTCGCGAATCCATGTGTGATGAAAACTGCGACGAGCGGCGAAGCAGAGACACGAACGGAACTGGCGATGGTGCGATTCATGCTGAAGACTATCGGTGCGGGCAATGTCCATAAACACGCCAGGCCAGGGATTCCGTGGCAATTTATTTTCGCCTTAAGTGGCTCCCCCCTTCCACTCCCGTGAACAGCGGTGGAAGGGCGGGGGGGGGGGGGGGTAATGACGCGCCGGCGATAAACGTCCAACACGCGTGATGAGCTCGACTCGACAGGGACGACGCGACCAAAGCAGGTGCGAAGGAAATTGATTCGTCGTCTCGCCGCACGAATTTACGACCTTACGCGAAAACCTCCCCGGACGCTCTGCAACACTGGGTTTCTCGTTTATCCCGCTTCCTTCGACCTTCCCCCATTTTTTTTTTTTTTTTTTTTTTACCAACCACCCTTCCGCTTCGTGCAGATAATGCGTTATTTACGATTTCACGGGGAAAACCCAGCGCCCGCCTCGGCTTGGGGAGCGAAGATTACGTGTTCGGCTGTCGTCGTGGATTAAACCTCGCTTCCCGCGATATCGCTGCTTATACTACTGTTACCGGAGGTGAAGACGGGGAATTGGCGAGTCCCGCGATACGACCGGATAGCGCCTTGCGCTAATACCGGGCTGCCCGCCGCGTCTGTGGTGTCATGATTACACACACGAAACTTCAAATTGCTCCCGACACACCCCAAACTATATTGAAGGGCGGAACTTGCTCGGGGCGATAAGAAACAGTTTTATTGCGTGTTAACAAAATTAAGGCGTTGCGAACGTTACATCTTAGTTCCCAGTTCGTCCTTGATGTTCTTGTTTTTAAATTCGAAAATTATACAATTTAGCTTAACTGTATGCTAGAGAAAAATATCTGAAAGTCAAAAAAGGAATTAGGTGAAGGGGGAAAACAAATATGGCATCGTAAAAATAAAGCTCATTTTGAGTGCTTGAGATAGAAATTATCTGTAAAAGCGTTAATCGTATTCTACAAGTTTACATGTGTAAGCCAACATAGAAAAACAAAAAAAAAAAAAAACAAAAAAAAATTTACAGTTACATTTACTAACTTATTGAGCAAATATTTTGCCAGATTAATATAATTTTGACGAGATATTTCTTACGCCATAAATTTTTGTAGGCCATTTTGGCGCAAGATATTAGGCCAAAAAGCCGCATCAATGTGGCAAGACTTTTGCTCACAAAGTTGGCACAAATCCTTGTCTAGGGCTGCCCTTTAAGTATTTTTAGTTCGGCTTTAAAAAATCCGCGGACTTTAATTAGCATATTTGGCGATAACCTACATTCCACACACATTTTTACTACCTGAAATCGTTTAAGACAAGGTGTACGCTCGGGCGAGGCGACTATAATCCTTTTACTGTTACTTGACACTTTTCTGAAGCCCTGCTTAAGTTCTACTTCCAGGATATTCCTCCACCTCATATAAACAACGCTTAACCGAGTCTGTAAAATTACACCAGAAGGACAACGTACCGCATTCGTGCGAACTCACTCTAACAATATTCTGGGTCATAACTATTTCTTACTAGACATTACCAACATACCTATTTTCTCTGTTTTTATTCACATTAATTATTAATGAAATATTTTAATTTATAGAGAGAATATATGTAGAACTTCAATTTCAGCAAAAACGAAGTACTATTATGTTAACAGAAGTATAACACGCCCGTGATACGTGACATATTCAGGAAGAAACCAAACACGTCATACATGGGGTGATTTTTCAAAGGTTTGATTAAAAAAGTGTGGATAAACCACGAACAGACTATACATATAGCCGGATTGTCGGCTCATGGAACTAGAGCTTGAAGGGACGAGCGTCCGCCCTCGACGGGATAAAATGAGATGACTCTCATGGCGGAGGAACGACGAGATGGATCCCTGGGAGTCGTTGACAACATCGCCCTCAGTTACCACGTGTGAAAGTCCCACACTGGGCGCTGGGAGGACTGGCGCCAAACCCCACGAGCCTCTAAGACCGCGCAGGCCATTAAGAGTTTACTGCGCAGTAAACTATTCCTGGGTATCAACACTGAATAGCTACTTCTGCAGTTGACCTCTCACAATAAATTTTTTTTTACTATACGTGCTTCGGAAGGGGGTTTTTTTTTTACACAACTCCTGTGATCAAAATTTAAAGTAAATAGATAGTATATGTAATTACGTTAAGTAATATTTCTTAAATAACACCCGGATCTGCTAAAAATTTTAATGAACAGGAGCTCCATTTCCTCACGTTAGGACCTGGACTAAACTGAGGTGGGACAGTGTTATCACGCGATACAGACTTTATTTTTAATATTAGAACTGTTAAATATGGTCATGTAATTTATAAAGTAATTTATTAGGTTTTGATACACAGTCTATTACGACTGATTTGAGTAATTTACTTACAATAATTGCTTGAAATCATATTAAATTTTGCTGATTGAATAATTTAATTGTAAATAGCTAGAGATATCAATTTATAGTGAGATGTTGGGTCGAGAGAATTTTGTTTGTAGTTATTGTAAATAAAATAATAAAATTATAATTAACTCTTATTTGATTAATATTTCCATCCCTTAACGAACGTGGTTTAGCCCATGACTGAGACAATTGTAACACTATTATACATATTTTGTGTAGTTATTTGATCTTACGCATTCATATAGCACACATCTTATGCCCGATACAATACTAAAATTTCCGGCATAAGGAGGAATAGCTCAACAGAAATTCAATTCTCACAGAGTTATTAAAAACAATGTAATGCATTGGCGTTTACTTTGTATGCCCCTCTGTATCGGTTTTCAGAAACGTCTATATTTCATTTAAAATTCTTTGCATCCATTTAAATCCCAAGTGCTCTTTAACTTCCTACTGTTAGATAAATCCGGGAAGAGAAATTACATTAGTAGGCCTACATAATGCAAAACTCTTATACCCATATGACCATTAAGTATTGGGTCATCGAACCTCGGTACTTCGATAGCAAACCAGCCACTGCTCCTGAAAAAATTATCAGGAGAAGCTGCGTACTTTCAATAAAAAAAAAAAAAAAACTTTCACAATAATCCACATTATAAAGTTGAAAACTCGTACTTGCTCCAAATGTGCGAAACATGGCAGCAAACCAGTAACGTGAGAATTATTGCGGATTCGTCCAGAACTTCTAAACGATATTACTGCGACAGATGCAAGCGTGGGGGTCGCTGCCTGACGGGTCAGCGCCGAGAGTGGATGGGGGTGTGGGGGGAAGACTCCTATGAACGCGACCATCAACTCCTGCTGTTTGTAATGGATGCCACGTCAAGCTGGAAACATTGGGCCGGCCGCAGAGGCGCACTGCGATGCGAGACGCAAGAGTTCTCCACGCGTGATTCGTTGTTTTTGAATTTCAGAGGCAGTCAGTTCAAACCCGTTCATAACACAGCTCGACTTTTCCTTTTCCTAGGATATAACTACAAATTACAACCATGGGAAAACAAAATCTTAATATTAAAGGTTTTAAAACCAATATGAGCACATAAAAAAATGACTCGAACTCTTATACTTACGTCTATTTACGGAGAGATTATATAAGAATCAAAATAGTTGGCAGCCGTAGAAAATCAAAAAAATACATTTAAGGAAATGAAAGTAAAATTGAGTGGAAGCATATTACCAGCGGGAAATCATACTTTATCTGCGTTGCTGTAGTATTCGAATGTACAGAAAAAATACGTCAAAAGAAACTAAAAATCTATACAAAATAACATGTAGCAAGGTGCTTTTGGCATAGTACGCTGTTAACAAGGGCCATGCCAAAAAACATAGGGAAGCTACACCCGCCGTCATCAAACGACACGCATGAATTTACGTGTTTACGAACGAGTGATCTATGGAATAACTGAGGATCTAAAACCTGCTAAGGTGGCTGGACACAAACAAATGTATCCAAATAATATATATAGTCACGTCCTATTTCTTAGGCGGAGGCTCAAAAATTTGTTGCTTTCATCATAATCAGCTCCGGCAATAGAGAAAGTCCGAAGAATTTATGAGTCATAGCTGTTCACGATAAATTCAGCATTTTTAAAATCAATCTTTGAAAAAAAAAATACTACCCATAACGTACACACTGGCATGCAGTCCCCCAGTAAGTTAACGGTGAAGAAATAAAAATAGTTTAATAACTTAAATTTGTATTAGTGTGTTACATTTATGGCTACTGAAGTCAACGTTACTTGTTTTTTTTTACACGTTGGTACACATTAACAACACGTATACTTTCTTTAAAATTCTAGGTTTTTACTTGGATGGTGCACGAATAAAATGAGACGGTCCGTTGAAATGTTAATTGTAATGAATTAACCATCGGCATAACCATATCAATACCCATAACTACCGACATAAAAAGCCTATGCTACAATAGACACAACAAAAACGAATGTATACTTTTGTTAGCCACTAGGTTTTCACTTCCGTGTTTGAATTTTTTTTTTACTAATACATAGTTAAGGCCTATTTGGAATTTCAGTCTTGTAAGTTAGTAAATTTCTTATAGCCCTATATTTTTGTGTATTATATATTTAGTTAACAGTCGTGATGGATACAGAAACATTTTAGCTGTTGCATTTCTCATTTCCCAAACCACGTGCTAAAGAAACAAACACAAAAATGAATAACAATTTGTGTTAAAAGAATTTTTAGTTTTGTGACCGGAAATGTACAGTTACGAAATAGAATTTGATGTGTGTAGTGATGAGTGGATTCTCATTGACTACGCACAGGTTCTCGCACGAGAAATAGTTCGCCAACATGCTATGCAGATGTCCGTTAACAGATTTATTCTAGTCCGGTAGGGAATAAAGGGAGATTTCTCATAGGAGAATTTGGCTTATGGGAAAAATTTTCCTTCGAGGTGCGCTAGTGTTCCAAAGGGGTTACTTTTATGTTGGCGATAAATTGGAAAATGCTATTTATCGATGTGTAAAAGTTTGTGTTTGACCTGAATTGTGATACATACATACCCCCGCAAAAATAACAGCTACTAAATTTATTTTGTAACTGTTATTCACGCATTTCAGTGGTATTTAAAGGAGTAAACAGTGAAGTACGAATACACCATCTACCAAAAAGTAATTGGGCACCCGTGAAGATAGGTCATTCAGTACGTCAGTTGACTTGTGTTTCACGGCCTTCGACGTAGGACCGCTGATATTTGTCCGTGGTAGCATGAACACAGAGGCCTATTGTAACATTCTGGATAATGAAATGCTCCCAACAATGTGGTGTTTTTACGGAATGGACCCGTGTTACTTTCAGGATGACAATGTCAGGTGCCATGTTTCAAGGGCTACTATGCAGTGGTACGCCAACAACAATGTTCGCCGATTGGACTGGCCCGCCCAGAGCCTCGACCTCAACCCTATAGAACATCTTTGGGACAAGTTGGATCGCCGGGTGAGGGCTCGTCAGGCGCGGCCAAAATCCATTGCTCAGCTCATGGAATGGTTGCAAGAGGAATGGCGACGAATCCCCGTGGATGTCCTGCAAACACCCGTAGAAAGCATGCCAGACAGGGTGGCTGCTGTTATAGCCGCAAAACGTAGCCCTACGAGATTCTAACGGGGAGACAACCACCGAGCAAACATTGTGGACAGGTGCCCAATCACTTTTTGGTAGATAGTGAATGTTCGGCATTGAGCGTTCATAAACAAGATTATTCTCGTGGAAAAAAAATTTCGAATTTAATAGCGAAATAAATACAGCTGTTACCAAAAAGGATTATTTTTGATTCGATGGAAACATTTAAATAATAATAAATTTAGAGAACTTTTTCTAAATCCAGTTTTGCAATGAATATTAAACAAAATTTCTTGAAATCCTTACTCTATCGCGAAAAACCAAGTTTATTCTTTACGTAGGTTTTAACTAAATACAAATTGAATGATTCTACACAATGATCTTAGGAACATTATAAATGCGAAAGTTCGTACGTTTGTTTGTTACTCAATCACGGCGTAACGACTCGACGGATTTGGATGAAATTTGGTACAAAGGTAGATTTTATTCTGGATTAACACATAGGGTACTTTTCATCCCGGAAAAACGAACAATTTCTTAGGGAATATATAAAATATGCCACCAAACAAATGAGTAGACGCTGGTTGGTGGTTTTTTTATATTTTATATTCATTAAGGAAATGTTTGTTTTCCGGGATGAAAAGTACCCTATGCGGGCGAAGCCTCGGGTAACAGCTAGTATTTCGTAAACAGTGAAAATATCCCATCTGTTTACATACAAACCGGAAAAATCCGGTCACACGCGAAACCACTGCTACCTTGCGGCGAAATTGTTAGTTGCCAAACTATAGCATTGGGCTTCCCAACCTGAGTGGAATAAACTTTACGTTCATCATGGCTATGGATATAGTTATGCGCGGCTGTAGCAAGTACCATTTTACAGAAATTATTAATATTCTGCTTTTGGTCATTGCTATGCCGATCATAGCACAGCCTTTACATATGGCGGAATGATACAAAACTAAAGAAAAAGTAGATCCTAAGTAGGGATCAGTTAAGTGTTACCTGCCTACAGCAATTTTGCGCGTTAGAGCCCTTGAAATGCGTCAGCTATAAGGTCGACCCCTTGCTTACTTACCATTTGGTCCATCGCCTCTATGCGCAGGGCTCTAAACTGGAATGCAGTTTTTCCTTCGGTGACTCAATATTTTATGGCACACAAATAAAGATAAAAGTATGATGTGTATCTCAAGACAACTTTAAGGATTTTGTATATAAAGTTTAGAAGTTAAAAATGATTCTGAAAACATCCGTGTTAGCCTTTCTTACGCCAAGAGAAATTACCCTTGGAGTTGATATGATAACTTTAGACATGTCAGTAGTAGAAAAATTATAAGTTGGGGCTAAGATGGATGGGGATCGAAGCGTCGGAGCTGTTAATGCTCTGTCATTCCGGCCCCCCGGTGGCCATTTTCCCCTCAAAATCTCAGTTTAAATTAAAATTTCCCTTTTCCCCCTCAAAATTTCTCCCCCACCCCTCTCAAGATCTCCCGTTTTTCCCTCAGAAAAGCACCGATCACCCCAGTTGCAAAAACGATTCTACAAAAGGCACTTTTCGATCCATCGGAAAGATTTTGGGGGATCGTTTTCGAGAGCAAGGCAGTGGCGACCATGTTAGTTTTATAGGCATGGAGTATGCAAAATCGATATACAGGAACCAAGGTCAAGTACCGGAGCCGAACGGCCGCCATGTTATGACAACACCCAGCCGCCATATTGGATCCAGGTGACTTTGGCCTTAAATTGGTGACCTTTGACCTTAAAAATCCCAATAAATTGATAACAGTTAATAAATACTTTATTAAAATTTATAAAATGTATAAAAATTTTAAAAATTATAAACAATTTATCAAAAATATTATAAAATTAAAATTTAGTATGTTTGCGCATAGCCGGAGCGGTCAGTCCTACTGCGACAATTACAATTTCAGAAGAAAGCAGGTCATCACATTTGCTGCAACAAGCGACATGGAGGCAGAAGACGCCTAGAATGCTGGCTACATATTTTCCTCAAGACCCGAATGAACTTGGCCTATGATTAACCTTCAAGAAGGGGGAACATCCACACATTAACAAGATGTCTTCGGTCGTTAGTTAACTGAAGGATAAGTGATATATCGTATAATGTGATGAACTGCTTTATTCTGAAATTTTAATTACAAAATAATAAAAAATTTACTATAAAATAATTGTTTTTTCTTTATTTTTTCTCGTATCCTTTTTCCCCTCAACTTTAAATTGGTGATTTGAGCATTCGACTATGAACGGAAGGATCTGCATATAAAATGACGATTAAAGACTAGTATAATATGCATGGATTTTGGACTGCATACAAAACATTAATTCTGTCGACATTAACAAATTTGGAGACTGTTGGCAAACGAATGTAATTTCTATACGTATGGGTGGGGGACAGACCGAAGGATTAATCGAAGGAAGAATCGTTCAAAGAATCGAAGGAAGGATTGAAGTAATGGGATTGATCGAATTATTGTGATTGATCGAAGGATTGGGATCGATCAAAGTATTGGTGCGTGATGCTGTGAATTGTAGAGGATTGTGTAGGATTGTCGTGGATTTTGGAGGAGGATTACAAAAGATTGTGTGGCTTGGTGTGTTGTGTATGTGGATTGGTGTGCGAATTGGTGTAGATTGCTGATTGCGGTGCCGATTGCGGTACTGATTGGTGGAAAGTTTGCGAGATTGATCGAAAGATTGACGAACAAAATAAATCTTTAATGTATTTTTAAAAAACATTTTTTATATTATTTTGGAAATATTTTGTGTATGTGAGGTCAAGGTGAAGGTCACCCAGATCTAACATGTTGGAGTCATCACTGCCAATTAGGTGTTGAAAATGTAAACAAATGACAAACGAAAATATCAATATGACAGGAGGAGTGCATTCGACAGAATGAGAAAGGGGAGAAGGGGTAGTTGAGGGGAATGATAATAGAATGTGATTGATTAGTGGGGGGTCAGTCATCTACTGGATGTGGTGCTGTGGGGGACCTCTGACAAAGTAGGTTTTGAAAAGTAATTTATATTTTATTAATTATTTTATTTTAATTTTACATAATTTTTAAGTGAAATTTTTATAAATTTTATTGATACTTTTGGGATTTTTGACAATTTTTTTGTTTCAAGATCAAAGGTCATCAAACATCAACAGGTGAAGGAACAGGACAAGTTTGCCGAAATCCAGTGTGGCGGTTAGGTGACGTAATTAATTGGCGACCAGTTGGCGCCTAGGCTCCTTTCCCGAGACCCTCTGTACCCAAACATTCCAAATTTTAGTTTTTTAATAATGTTTTAAATTTTTTTTTATAAATTTTGTATAAACTTTGTGTAAACTTTTTATAATTTTTAGAATTTATTTTTAATTTTTGGTGGTTTTCAAGGTCAACTGTTTTCAAGGTCAACTGTTTTCAAGGTCAACTGTTTTCAAGGTCAACTGTTTTCAAGGTCAACTGTTTTCAAGGTCAACTGTTTTCAAGGTCAACTGTTTCCAGGTCAAGTTCAAAAGTCAAGGTCAAGGTTCCTGGATCCAATATGGCATCTGGGTGTTGTCACAACATGGCGGCCAGTTGACTCCGGCCCTGGACCTTGGACCCTATGTATCGATTTGGCATAACCTGTGTCTATAAAAGAATATGGCCACCACTGCACTGCCATCAAAAATTATCCACCCAAATCCTTCCATTGGATCGAAAAGTGCCTTTCGGAGAATCGTTTTTGCAACTAGAGTGATCGATGATTTTTATGGCAAAACGGGAAATCTCTAGGGGTAAGCAAAATTTTGAGGGTAAAATGGTAGATTTCGAGGGAAGAAAGCGAAATTGAGGCGAAAATGGCCTCCAGGAGACTGGAATGAGATCACGTACAGCTCTGATGCTCCGATCCCACCATCCGCTTGGCCCCAAACACAATTTTTCTACTAATGTCTTTGGCACGAAACATTGCTTAGGTAATTTTCGTGTTCAAACACTTAGCCATTTGGCCCTCTGATTCTTCTAATATCAAATGGCAATTTCCCTTTGTTTTGTATATTTTCTTGATTAAAATCTCTTGTTATGGTAGTATTTTTTTTGTTGTAATTTCTCACTTTCAAGAAAAATTACAATAATAAAGTAGTTTTTTGCCTTACATAATACAGAATTTTAAGAAAATTGTCCTGGGAATCTAATAATTGCGACTATTAACGCGGCCATAGAAATGGAAGGGGGATTTAGAAATGACACTTTCGCGATAACAAAGTAAGCAAATTACCCAAGCTACATCTAGCAGAGGGCCACAAACTATTACAGGTTTTTATTTGTTATTGAATTTTTCGTAGAATCGACTATACGATATAGATACCTCTCTCCCAATTCTCGCCTATTAATATTTACGGAATATTCAGTATCGTCACGGAAAATTGTTTCACTCGTCTGGAACCTGCATTCTTACACTGTTCGATGAAATAATAATTGAGTGTCCTATAATTCACATTAATTTATTCTTTATCCAAACAAAAAAAATTGTTTTTGCCTGTTATTTTTAGCCATACCAGATCATACTAAAAACCAACGTGGTAACCATTGACTACGCGATCGGCAGCCATTAGAATAAATTTTTCCTGTTGACATAGACAAAAAACTTAAAGTGTTGAGCAGTTTTAAAATGGGGGTTCACCTGCATCTGGCTGCTGGCTGGGGACGAAGGGACGAGATGGCGGCCATATTGGATGATGTCATGTTGAAACCTCCTATATCATTCCTCACCAATGGTGGCCCTCTTGGATTTCCCCTTTTTCCCTCTTCCGAATTTCCATTTCTCTCTCCTGCTCTATAATTCCAACTCGCATGTTCATGCTCTTGCATTCCTCTTCTTTGTTATCATGCTCTTGCTTTCCAAAGTTAATTTTTCTTGTGCTCTGGCATTCCTTCCTGTCTCTCGACAATTCTATTCCTTTGGGGTTTACTCATTAGTCTTCTGGCTCCTTAATTTTCCCATGCTCTCTCATTACTTCCTGTCTCTACCTCTCTCTCTAGTTCTATCGCTTGCGGTCTCCTTTTATTTCTCATCTCCCAAATTCTATCTCTTGGGGTTCTCATATTCCTTCTGGTCACCTTTATTTCCCCTCTTGTCTCCCACATTCTATCCCTTGGCATTTTATCACATTACTTCTGGTCTACTTTAGTTTGTCTCGTGTGTCTTTTTCTCTCATTCTTTCTTCTCTCTAGTCCATTCTATCCCTGGGGGGGGGGGGGTGTGTTTATCACAATCGTTCAATTCTCCATTTTCTCTATTGTCTACCACTCCTCTCTTGCTTTTCGCATCCTCCATCACCATCGACGTCATCTGCTGTCGGTAGCCCTATTTAATTCCTGTGCCTGCTGCCAGTGTGGGAAATTCGGCCATTTACAGCTGGGGCGTTGGTATCGATACGACCATTTTGTTTTTGTTAGTTGGTTCACTCGTCGCCTGCAGAGGCATGCTAGCTAGTTTCGGGGAGAAGAGTTCAAGTGACGACCGCCAGGTGATGGAAATTTTTTTTAGTTTATAGGTGTTTCGGAACTCAAAAATGCAGGGGGCATGCGGTTTCGATCCGACAATCACTGGGTCATCAGTCGAGCATCTTGACCACATGACCACTATTGCATGGGATTTGTTAGGAGATGAAATAATGCATATACTCGCATCAGCTTACTCACTCTTTGGATAATAAACGTACCATCGCGGAAAAATCGATATTGCACAGTTAGGAGAAGAAGTAAAGTAAATAGTCGCATCTGCCTATGCAATCACCTGACAAACTTGTCATCGCGAGATGGCGAGATTTTCAAATATTCCATCTGGATTCACCTATGCTAATAACATTATTTGTGAATATGCTAATATATTACACGTCAACAACCACCAACAGACTGCTGGCTGCGGGAGTGTGAATGGGCTTACTCGCGGGTTTTCTCATATTCCTTCTGGTCTTTTCACCAGGCATACTGGCTGCGACAAGTTTCATGCTCTCATTTCACCTTTGTTTGCTCGTATTTCTTCCGGTCTCCTTTCACCTGTCATCCTGGTGTAGGACGATTCTCATGCTCTGTCATTCCACCTTTACAGTATGGAGCGAAGCCTTCCTATGAACGCTGGCCTAGAGCCACACCGCTCATGTGTCAAGTATGTCCTAAGACCACTTATTATCATAGCTGCCCAACATTTCCCACCACCGAAACTATAGTAGTCAAATTCACAAAATAGACATCAAAGCCGACAACAGACAGAGTGGTAGCATCAAGTATGCCCTAAGCCCTCGTATAAGCATAGTTGGTTACCATTTCCCACCCACCAAGGCTATAGTCACCAAATTGTACACCAACAAATCCATATTACAGACATCACACCCGACTGCAGTCATGGAGAGGACAAGTAGGCCATAAGCCCTATTTGCACTGTGTGTAGCAGTGTTGTCCTTATCGCACCTGTGCTTCTCAGCTTCGGAATTCTTTTTTAGACTAATGTTACGTACAGCACTCGCTACTAGCACAATATACACTAGTTGTTAAATGCTTATAAATGTTTGCTCTTATCATTTCTTATATCTGTTTATATCAGCACATATCAGTGACGTCTCTCTTGCATGACTAATGGTTTACAATGTATGTTTTTTGTGGAAAGCAAAGGAACACAGTCTTTAAGGTCACGTAATGTGTATCGCACTTAACGTATTATACTCATTTTTGAGTTTAGTCCTTGTGATTATTCATCCTCTCTCATGATGGCGTGCAACCCTGATTTCACCATTATGGACCGTCGCTCCATCTGGTGTGTGTGTGTAATATATATAGTGACTCGTTATGACATCTTGCTCCTGATGTACTTGCGTATAAGCCAGTCCTTTATTGTTTGTTATGCGACTGCTTTTGCATGTACAGGATGGTTTCATATATTTTTAACTCGGTTTCCCCGTCCTCATGTTAGGCTTACGGTGTTCATTTATATTAACGTGTACATGTTTTAATGTAACCTGCGATTACATATGTATTGTTATCGGTGCAAATGTATGCCCCTTTATTTTTTCAGTATATGGCTGGTTTCTAAAGAGTTACTTATGCTAAACTCGGGCTGGAGGTCCTTGTGTTGGGCTGACAGTGTGTTTATATTACTATATATGTATTTTACCATTATCCACGATTATGAATCATGTATGCATCACATTTGTATATATCTTGGTTTTTTTCGCATTTTGTCTGTTGTATGTTACCCATGCTAATGTTTATTTATGTATATATTTTCACATTTATATATACAGCCTAGATGTTGGTGGCGAAGGGAGGCCTGCTATCGTTGAGGGGGATCCAAGTTGGTAAACACCTGCGGTAGCAGATAAGGGCGGCAGTGGGTGATTGTCGAGTGCATGGTTGCCGATGCGTATGTGTGCTATTTCAGACCCCACACTCCTACAGGCAATGGTAACTTTGTGACACACTTGTATGTATACCTTCATTTTCTTCACATGCGTGGATGGTTGTTACAAATTCCCGAACTTAGAAGGTTTCGAAATACTGAAAAACTGTGCTTATAACAGGACTTAAGGCCTACTTGTCCTTATCTACAGGTTAGCAGTCGGAAGTGATGTCTGTGATATGAATTTGGTGGTCATTGCTTCAGTGGGTGGGAAATGTCAGGCAACAATGCCTATAAGAGGGCTAAAATTTTACTTGTCCCTACCACTGTGTTTGACATCAGAGGTGATGCCTATGTTATGAATAGGTGACTATAGCCTCAGTGGATGTGAAATGGTAGCCAACTATGCTTATACGTGGGCTTAGGGCGTACTTGATGCTACCACCCTGTTCGTTGGCGGCGATGTCTATTTTATTAATTTGATGACTATAGCTTTGGTGGATGGGAAATAGCGGTCGACTATGCTTAGAATAAGATGTCTTATGACCCCACTGACCCTACCACCCTGTTCTTTATCAGATGTGATATTTATTATATGAATTTGGTGCCTATAGCTTTGGTGGGTGGGAAATGTTGGACAACTATGTTTATAAGTGGTCTTACAGTGTGCTTGACCCTGCAGCCCAGTTCATCGTCATTGGTAATGACTATGTTATGAATTTGGTGATTATATTTTACACATTTCGGAAATTACAATCAACTATGCTTAATAGTGGGTTTAGGCCATATTTGATATTGCAGTCCTTTTCGTCGTCGGGGGTGAGGCCTATGTTATAAATTTGGTGACGATATCTTAAACAGTTCGGTGGGCTTAGGATGTACTTGATGCATGCGCACAGTGCGATTCTAGGCTAGCATGCATGGGCAAGCTAAGCTGCATGCCATGCAGGTGGAATGACAGAGCATAAGACTCGTACCTGCGAGGATGTTAAGTGAAAGACCAGAAGGAATACGAGAAAACTAACATGGAATGACAGAGCATGAGACTCGTCCCCATCAGGATGCCAGATGAAAGGAGACCAGAAGGAAAATGAGAAAACCCGTGATTATACCAGTCCGTCCGTACATCGGCTGTCAGCTGCCAGGTGTCGCTGATTGACGTACGAGATATTAACGTATTAACAATCACCATTATTAGCAAAGGAATATGAGAAAACTTAGCCAGCTCGCGATAACGAGTTTGTCTGGTGAGTGCGTAGGCCGATGCGAGTATGTGCGTTATTTCATCTCCTAGCACTTCCCATACAATAGTTGTCATGTGGTCAAGATGCTCGACTGACGACCCAAGGGTATTTGGATCTAAACCGCATCCCTCCTGCATTTTTAAGTTCCGAAACATTATCCGACAAAACAATTCCCAGCGCTCCTGGCGGCCGCCACTTGAACTCACCTCCCCGATGCTGGCGTGCCTCTGCGGACGGCAAGTGAACCAGTCAACGCGCACACAAAATGTGGTCGCAGCATTACCCGTGCCCCTAGCTGCGAACGGTCGAACCTCCCACACTCTGGTGGCAGACGACGTCGATGGTGACGGAGGATGTGAAAAAAAGAGAGTGGGAAATAAGAGAGAAAATATAGGAGACCGGAAGGGATGAGAAAATTCCCCAAGGTATAGAACCGCCGGAAGAGATAGGAAGGTAAGAGAGCATGAAAAAAAAGGAGACCAGAAGGACTGTGAGAAAACGCCAAGGGATAGAACGGGCAAGGCAGGAAGGAATTCCAGAGAATGAAAAAATAAAATCAAAATGCAAGAGCACGAGAACAAAGAAGAGGAATGCAAGAGCATCAACAGGCGAGTTGAAATGATAGAGCGAGTGGTTTCGGCCTGAGGTCATCCAAGATAGCCGCGGGCTCGTCCCCAGTCAGCAGCCAGGTTCAGGTTAACCCCCATTTTATAACTGCTGTGCTGCGATTTGTTGAACAAACCTAGAAATACTTATAGAGAGGAAAGCAACAGATGTTCCTATACAGAATGTTAGGTAACTCAATGCTCAAACACTCCAGACATAGTTTCTTTGGACCAATAGTAATACAAAAGTCGTATAAACTTATGTGTGGAAAGGTATTTTTATATCAAATATTTGTGTTTAAAGTTGTGGCGTACAAAGCTTGGAGAACAAGGCGGTGTCATCACGCGTGTAGAACAAATTGTATAGATCGCAGACGCACGACGGTGTGTAAGTGTCGCGCGCGTACGACGTATGCAACTTATTCCAAATGAATGATCTCACAGCCTTGTTCTCCAGGCATTGTTCGTTTCAAATTTGAACACTATTATTTGATATAAAAATACTTTTCCGGAATACAGGTTTTTGTGTTGCTGTCTTTCCAAAGAAGGTATGTGTGGAGTCTGGGCACAGATTTTGGGAACATGCTGTATATAAGTGGTCGCGCCATGTGTGCTGCGTTGTTGCAGGAGGACCTACTGATCCACGGCGACAGTGTGTACGACATCATCGACAAGCAGGACCACCAGGCGATCCAGGCGGAGCTGGTGCGCAGTGCGACGACGCCCGGCGACGACGAGCGGCTCTTCCTCTGCCGCATGAACGTGTCGAGGAACGCGCGTCGTCAGATGCGCTTCGGCGACCAGAAGGTAAGTCTGCGGCGGCCTTCCGCCGTCACGTTCTTCCGAGGGGGCGATCCAAACTGTAGGCCATTCACGGTAGAGTGGGAACTTTTTAAGGCCCTCCCAAAAAGAATAAAAAAGATTGCGATCTCAGACGTTATCTTTTGAGAGCTATAAAATGTTTACACTGTTTATTATCCGCAGGGAAATTTATATATTTATATATTAACAATTGGCGAAAGGATACAAATAAGTTGTTAGGAACTTTTAAGCACGGCCTTAAAAAGTGTTCACTTTACCGTGAACAGCCTATAGTACATGTTTCACAAGGTAAAAAGCTGATTAAAAGGACAGCAGTAAATTAATGATCACTGCAACTGGAGTATCTAGAGAAATATGAAGCTTTACTTCATGCTAAACTAAACAGTTAAATCGATGTGTGTATAGTTTGTTGACGGTAAAGTGAGCACTATTTAAGGCCCTCCTCAATTTTATTTTTCAGTCAATTTTTGTCTTTCCGCCACTTGAGGTTATAAAAATTATCATATAACTAATAAATACAGTGTATACATTTCAACACTTTCAAAAGTTAACATCTGGGGCTACAGTAAAATAAAATAATTTGTTATTGTTTATGTTGTTAGGGCATTAAAAAGTGCTCGCTTTACACTGAATGGATTATATATGCTTTCATATTTATATAAGGTACATACGTTACAATACGAGTATAGTCTGTTTGCAGTATCATATATTTTGAATCAAATCTTTGGAAAATCACCCTACGTACTGCGTGTTTGGTTATTTCCTAAATATTTCATGTATATCAAGCATTTTATACTTCTGTCAGTATAACAGTATTTTATTTTCGGTTAAATTAAACTTTTAGTTATATTTTACCTATAAATTATATTTAATTTATATCCTATATGAATAAAAACCGAGAGAATACAGGTGCGTTGGAAATGCCTAATATGAAATAGTTTTCATACGAAATATTATTAACTGATTTCGCACGAATGCGTTGAACATTTGGTGTAATTTTCTAGAATTAAATATTGTTTGTTTGGATGGGGCGTAGGGAAAACTTGCAATTAGAACTTTAGCAGGTCTTCGGAAAAGTCAGAATAAACCTTGGAATGACTATATGTAACCACTGAGTATCAAGACAATAGATCTCAAAAGGACAAAAAAGTGCATTAAACTGGGCGCGATAGTCATGAATGTTTTATTGTTAAAAGATGTTTTTCTAGCATTTACGTTTTGTGGTCGCAGTAAGTGGTCATGAGGCACATGTATGGAATAAGGCAGAAAGTGCGCATATCTGCTGCGGGGTGTCCCTACACTGTACTGCTTTTCGCCATTAGTACTACCAAAAAATACACTGCAGTGGAATTTTTTTTGGGTGGGGTTGGAGTTACTATCAAAATTATAATGGCCTCGTATAAAGTGGGAGATAAAAGGTTTCTCAGCACGGAAATTTTTTACTTTAAAGTTTAAAATGTAGCAGTAATTGAGCTCATTTCATTTCAAAAACCACGTGTGTTGGTATGAGACCATTTTTTTTTAAAGCCAAACTGCGCAAGTAGTTCTACTGTACATTCAGCAAATTCTCAACATTTTATTTAGCTGTCATACATGCTAAAATAAAAGTTATATCACTATACACCGTAAATGCATGCAGTACAGTGAACGAGTTTATGTAATACATCTTATTTATTTTTATTCTTTTGGAAACTATCAAAATTAAAACAAAATTTTAACACCGTTTCCTTATGCAGTACCAGTAGTGTACTATGATAACTACCCAAAAGTCCGAACTCTAGGGTGAGGCAGCCCCCCCCCCCCCCCCCTCAACCTATTGCGCCCGCTGCAGAGGTAAGTGCCCAAGACCACAGAGCAGATAAGTACACAGCAGTCCCTGTGTGTGGACATACCAATTCTCTGACTGGCTGCGCGAGTCTCTAAGCACAGCCCTTGTGTCTGATTGGCCATCGCTTGTTACGAAAGATCCCCTATTAGCTGTGCTGCTGGCTGACCAGGCACTGAATGCTAAACGGCATTCCAACGTTTTGCTGGCGTGTGCTTTTCGCGATCTAAGCAGCTGTTTCAGCTCTGAATTCTTTAGTACTCTGTGCGCAACTCGCTTGCTAGAATACGAGGTCTCTGCGGCTAGCCAGGGTTTCCTGTTTTATCCGTGATAAAATGGTGTGGTCAGATCCTTGCCTCAGGCCGTTGGATAAACTCTGGATACGCGCCACTTAGGGACTGGACAGGTTTTTTTTTAAATCAGCGATAGCCTTTGCACGGGTACAGCAGCAAAGGATGAAGGACACAGCCTATACAAATAAGCTGCCCTCCCGTCCTAAACGTGAGTGGAAAATATAATTTAAAGTCAAAAACTTTTTTTGACTGTATCCGTTGATTGAAGAAGTTCAGTTGTTTCCATTGGAGCGCACTCGACTGTAAAACGTGCAGAATTGATCAAATAAGTATTACTCGCACTACCAAGATAGAAAGAAAAAAAAAAAGCATTTATTTTGCAACATTGTCAATAATTTTGCTAGAATTTACGTATTTAAATTTAAAAAACTTCACCTAAATCAATGAATGCATTATTTAGGTCACCCGATTGGCAACAAAGGTTCTCCATCGATGTGGATATGACAGAATAAGTGTTAGAGCCAAATTATAGTCAGGTCATGCAAACGCCTGAATTCCAGGGATGCCGTAAAGAGTGAGGGCAAATGGAAGCACTCTGGCCAATAAGAAAACCCCACAGATATCCAATTTTGGCGCCGAAATAAGTTTCAGAGGAGATGCTTTAGATTTAACCATCGCCAATTTCACTGTAACGTCACCTGTGACTGACACACCGACAGTAAACCACAGAGGTATGCCTACTTTCAGAGGCACCAGAAAATCTATGAATATGAAAACTGGAGGTATTGAATAGCATTGCTCGGCGGGGTATGCAAATGGTCGGTAGAAGGCACCTAACTGTGAAATTACTTTTACTTTTCAACAATCTCGTCTGGAGGACTGTCATTCTAATGAAGGCCCAGCAACTACAACTGTTAAATTAACCACTTGGCCAAACATGTAACTTGGCAGAGCAGTCACAACCGGTCAAAAACTTTGGCAGATCTAAAACAAAGGATCTGAATTCGATAGATTCGCATATAGAGTTCATGCAACCAATACTACTATCACAAAAAGACCCTTTACCCCAGTTTTGGTAATTGAATAAGTTCTCGCTGCAGTGCTTCCACAGTATCATCTGGGGTGTATGCACCAGTCATAATGTGATCAACATACATGTCTGTACGAAGGTATTTTACAACTTGCAGTTTGAGGGAACTTCTCCTATTCATCATCTGCTAGCTGCAGAAGTGCTGAATTGCAAGATATGGCGATGAAGTAACTTCGTATGTCGCTGTCTTCAACAAAATAATCCTTTATGGGGTTTCCATACGGACTCTGCAACACAATACTCTGGTAATCCTGGTGCTGATTGATATGTGCAGAAAATTCCACATTATGGCAACGAAAGCGAAACAAAATTTCACGAAGATGACACTGTAGTTTAGGTCCTGACAACGAAGTGCCATTCAGACATACATTAGTGCTACTCTTAGCCGAGGCATATGCAGCTTAGTGGTGCTGCTGTAAAGCTTGAGTACACAGTGGTGGGGTATGTAATATGCTGTGTGTAGATACTGGGATGGATTTTTGATAGGTTCGATGTGCCTACTATCCACAGTGTCCATATGAACTGAAATGAATGATAGTTTCACGTCACCCAAGCACCAGCCTACCTGGCCATTTTTTATGGAGACTGCCTTCCAATGGGCAGGGGGATCGAGATACGCCCGATCAACGTGGGTAATCTCAAGCCAACACAACATTTGGTCACACCCAAACCTGAGAAGTGTGACTCCTGTGCACCTTTGATGACTACCATTCCTACACTTTTGAGATCCTCGCACTCAGAGCGCCTTGGTCCGGCCAGGGTGCTCCATTCTTGGGGCTTCTGCCCCCACCACTGCGAACAGTCACAGTCAGTTTCGGAGCAGTGTTGCTGATCACTGCATCGACCTTTCTCAGGGCGATGGGAAACCTCCAGGTCTGCTGCGCCTTGGAGTCAACCACTGCCACCACAAGTTCGATCTTATGATCGGACACAGAAGAGTATCTCCTGCGAGGCCGACCAATTACCTGTGGTCTGACTTTTAACTTTCCATGGCACTTATGGCAGAACACCCAGCGACCCGAGGGAAAGCCTGTGACATACTCGTAGACCGAGGTCGCCCCATCAAACTCCTAACCAACAGGATACGAAGCCGAACTCTTGCCAAGCCGAGACACAGCTGCCCGACCACCATTGAGCGGCAAAGGTTGAAGCAAACCCAAAGAAATGTAGGCGAGCCGGGCCCGGTTCTCCCAGGTCGATTGCAATCCCCGACAGAGTGCTTGTAAAAACGCTACGCTCCATTACATTTCTCCCGTTGCCCTCCCCTCCCCCAAACATGATTAATCCTGAAAGAGGAAGGACACTGCTGGTCGTTCCCGATGGATCGAAACGGCTCGATGAGGCTTTGTAAAACAAGGGTGTACCAACCACCCATCCTTCCACCCAACCACCTGAGTGGAGAGGCCGAACTAACACCGTGCCTTATTCTTTACAATTCTCTGAATTTATTTACTCTGAAATTCTTGTTTTTGGCCTCAAACAGCTTGAGTTCTCTGTAGTCCAACACCTCATCTAGTGGCCGAAACTTGATTACCTCTATCGCTCCGACCATCAAGCAGATACCTCTGTTTTAAACCACGAGGAAACCTTCATAGGGACCGCCTGGTGATATGTATTATTAAAAATGATTCTGTAAAGAGCAAGAAAAACCCCTACAATAGCAAAGGAAAATGTAACAGGCACGATGACTGAATGCTTGTGGATTGTTGGAAACGTAAGTCAAGGCAGTGATAAGAAAAAAAACAACTGGTAATCCTGAAGGTACATGTTTTCATAGCGTGAATACTACTGTAGCTAGCCCCTAACAGCCATCGCTCCTCGTCCAGTGTCTTTCGTAGCATTGTGACGGAACTCCGGTATCACGTGTAGTTTAATAATGAAATCGGATCTGCCGGAACATGCTAACCAGTAGATTTCGAGAGGGTTCGTCGGTGCCGTACCGTGCTGCAGGACCTAGACGATCCAGTCTGTTTCCTGTATTAAACGACCCCCTCGACACAATTCTTACCCTGTCTAATGCTCTGCAGAATTGTGTTCTTAACTGTTAAATTGTATAGATAATTTTATGGGTGGGTTTTATCAGCGTCATATGACAAAGTTTTTCCCTTTGGAAATTTCCTGTCATTATGTCTAAAAGCTTGTGTAAAACCCTTGGGATCGGGGACCTGTTGTAAATTGATCTATTTCCACCCCTCTCCTTATAAACGGGTCTTTGGCCACTAACTTAGCTGCTGTACGCCGCGCCTATTTGCTGCGGTGAAGCCGAACTGCACTCGACATTCATTCGACTAGCGTGTCACGTCAACGTGCTGGAGCGCGTGAGTTGTCAAGTTTTCCGAAACGATCGAAAAATTATCGCAACGATCATTCCTTAGGCAGCCCGTTCGAACCACTGTAGCTGTTACAATTTCTCGCATACCAGCCTACATTTGATTTCCGGTTAAAGGGGAAGTCTTATGGTATTTTTTTCTCTGAAGTCATGTGATCCAAACTCACTTTTGAAGACTGGTTACTGAAACACGAATCAATATTTTCATCCTCTTTTACAGTCATTAAACTATAAAAAATATTTAAGTAATAAAATTACACTTTTATGGCAATATTTCTCTACTAAACCCGTATAGTTGCCTTGAGATTTATAAGGAATCCCAAAACGTGCTCTTGACCATTTGTTTATTATTTAAAGAAATATTTTGCTCAAATGCCACATTTTGAATGTGACAGTTCATATAATACACATTATGGTTCATCTAAGCACGTTACTCTAAGCCGTCCTGAAAGCCCTAAGCATATATGGTAGTATTTGTGTGTGTAAAGCCAAATGACATACCTCAGAGAGTAGAGTCGCCCACACATTCGATTTGATGGCTCAGCGATGTTTACGTATTTAAAACACTGTGAATTTAAAATTGCGGCATTACATTTATAATATCGAAACAATTATTTGAAGCCTGAATTAAGTTTCTTCTAGAGATCTATTCTCCCAAATGAATCTACGAAAAGTAAAGTTCCTGTAAATAGTTCCTTTATGTATTCCCCCCGTATTTTTAACGTGGATGTTGTACACTACATGCAAGAATAAGTATAAAATGGCCCTTAACCGCTATTAACATGAAAGTTGGGACGGAAATAACACGTGATTTTCCAGAGAAAAAGACTCGTAAGCAAGATCTGCACGTATTTCAACGCTTAGCAGGGTGAGAATATTGACAAGCAATAAAAATAATAGAAATATGTGTCAGCAAGCAGTCCACGAAAACCACTTCAATTTACATAAGTCTACGGCAATTTTTCTCCTTCACAGATCGCCTCCCGAGTTTGTTCCGGAACCAAACGCGTTGAAACAGTCGTCTCTCCAATCGAAGTTCTTTCAGTTCGGCCCCACACTCCCCCGGCAACGAACAAATGCCTGCCGGAATTAGTTCGTGTTCTATTTCCGTGGCCGCTGACAGGAATTCTCCTCGGGGCAGTGGTGTGGACCGAATGTTTCGTCACAGCACATAAATATTCAATTAACGCGAGATGGAGTGAGTGCCTGGTAAGGTCAAGGAGTGTTGTTATACCACCGGACTGGTTCCGAGATTTAGTACACTCCGCCCGGCGCGAACCTAGCGGCGCGAATCGGAACTGAGGCGCAGGCCGTCAGGAGTCAACCATCTGAATAATTGAGCAATAACTTGTACCGGGACCGTGAATGAAAGCAGCGCGGTGATTAAAACATTCAAATTTGGCGCAGGGAAATTTAATTTTCCAATCAGCACGGCGAAAGCCAGGCCTTAGCACCACGATGCGGTACACCCTGACAAGATTCGCTCGGGTGAGAGTTAAAGGTCACAAAGTTGGCCAATAAATAGTTGTTCGCTTTCTTTCATTACAGTTTAAATCGCGCTATAGTCAAGTCATTTTTGTAATTTGCGTTTTTTTTTTATCTTCTTTCCTGTTTTTGATGGTTAAGACTCAGCTTTCCCGGTGTGCATTCGTTTTATTGCACGGCATGAAAGTTTTCAATAAATAACAGTAGGCTGCAATAACTTACATGCTAATAAATATGCTGATATTTCCAGAACTCGAGAATAGTGTAATTTAGTCGGTCCGGCACCAAGGGTTGGGGGTCGGGATCAAGGGATCTGGGGGCCGCCATTTTGGATTTCCCTTTTCCCTTAAAAATTTACATCTTCCCTCAAAATTTCCCTTATTTCCCTCTGCTCCGGCGACCATGTTTGTAGCCAGTATGTTGCGATTTTTAAATACGCCAATTTTGCTGTCGGAACATTATTTGTCATGCTCGATAATTCCAAGTTGTTTTTACACACACTATCATTCTGTCTTACCTTTTTTTTTCATTCCAAAGGTTTTCTCCAACTTATCAACATCGGCATGCGTAGTGCCGTAAGGTTTAACCCGGGGAGAGAGTGCTGGAGGCGAGGTTGGTATACCTTGTCCGCCCTTATCGACAATCACCTAAAAAGTGAGGTTAGGTTCGGTCATTTTGGGGTTAGGATTATCATAATGTTTAAGAAAAGTTAATTGTTTAAATAAAAAATATACTTATTACTTTTTTTTACAAAACGAACATTACTATCATTAAAAATGACGGTGGTTAACATACAAGAAATCTTTATTTTATTTTTTAAAATAATTCTGTAACCACCCCGACCATCAAATACAACGCATCGCCTATCTTACAACAGGGCTTTTTTCGACTATTAATTATTAAATATTAAATAATCCTTTAAATTTATCCTTTTTATGTGCCTTTGAGTTAAAAACATATTAATTTAATATGGTGTAATAACACAAATGATAAGTACTCATAACACAACAAACTTCAACAGTACATAATGCAAGTCTTTGGTGAATGTTTAGTTGTTAATTATTCATGTGTGTATGTGCATACCTAGTAAATATTCATTGCATGTTCATGCAAGAATGGATTTTCACGATTAGGTTAATTACATGCTTACATCATACAACTGCGTTCTCCCCCATTCTCGACCTCTGACAGTTGACATCGAACATATAACACGTGAGTTAAGCAGTATACACCGATCAGGTAATGTGATAGACAGCGATCGTAAGTGAATCCGTAAAAATTCATTTCCTGGATTTTTTAAAAACTATCAAGTGTACCCCTTGGGAATCGATCTCGGTAATCCAAAATAAACATTACATTAATTACTATAAGCAGGAATATACAATGAAACTAAATATTTGTTAAATTCGGATATAAAATAATATTAGCTGTTCTGACCGAGACTCGAACTCGATAATCCAAAGTTATTATAACATTAAGTAAGCCTAGAACCTACACAACTCACAAATAAAATTTGGTTAAAATCTGAAATGAAATAATATTACGTTGGTAAAGATGTCCCTGATGAGTATGTACTTGGTGAGTTTATGACTAACTATTTTTATAAAAGTGCTTAAATGCATAATTGACATTGCCGGAAAGTGTTTAGGGTCTAAATGAACATATCATTGTTGTATGTCTAGTACGGTATCTATGTAATGAATTTGATGAGTATAGCATCAATGGTTCGGAAATTATGAGTACATTTATGAAAAGGGCTTAACTCAAAATTGACCGTCAGAAAGGCCATAGGGTTTAAATGTTCTTACCACTGTGATGAGTATCGGATACGGTGTCTATGTTATGAAATTGATCCTTATATTATCAACGGTTCGGAAATTGAGTATATTTACAAAAGTGCTTGAATTCATAAATGACTGTCAGAAATGGCATAAGTCCAAAAAATGCATGTTGTAAGATAGGCGATGCGTTGTATTTGATGGTCGGGGTGGTTACATAATTATTAAAAAAAATAAAATAAAGATTGCTTCTAAGTTTACTATCATTCAAGAAAAAATATATATATATATATTTTTAATTTAAACCCATAACTTTTCTAAACTATTATGATAATCCCAACCACAAAACGACCGAATCTAACCTCACTTTTGTGACTGTCGATAAGGGCGAACAACGTTAATTCCCAATACCAACCTCGCCTCCGACACTCGCTCCCCAGGTTAAACCTTATGGCACTATGCATGCCGATATTGATAAGTCGGAGAAAACCCTTGGAATGAAAAAAGAGGCAAGACAGAATAATAGTGCTTGAAAAAACAACTTGGAATGGAAGAGCGTTTAAAAAACGACTCGGAATGATAGAGCATGGCAAATGATGTTCTGGCCACCAAAATGGCGTATTTTAAAATGGCGACATACTGGCTACAGACATAGCCGCCGGGAGCAGAGGGAAAATAAGGTAAATTTTGAGGGGAAAAAGGGAAATCCAAAATGGCGGCAGGAAATTATGTAATTCAAGATGGTAGCCCCGGATCCCTTGATCCCGACCCGCGACCCCTGGTGCCGGACCGACTAACTTACACTACTCTCGAGTGTATAAAGTTTGTCAATTTAAATTCGACAGGATAAACATTTTTAGTTAAAACATTTTTTGCCGGAGGAAAGTGGAATATGTCACGCAGAATTAATTTTTGAGTTTATCATCTCGAAATTTTCACAATATCCTCACTAACTCACTTTGTTCATATTAATACTACTTCTCATTGCTCTGTTCCCTTTAAATTTGAACAAGGAGAGGTTTCAAATAGATAACAAGCACTTTCTAATTAAAATAATTATTTTAGTATGTAAGCAAACTCGTGATCCTTTGGCGGGAATCTATCCTACTTTTAAATGTGTCTAGAGGCCTTGTTAATCGCTCTTTAAAATAAGACAAATAATGTTTTCGTTAGTTTTCATGTTAACATAAAATAAAAATTGTTCTTCATACATAAAATATGACGTGTATATTTCTTTCTTATGGGTTTTTAAGGTTACTGAACAACGTAAGACCTTAGTAAAGAATAAAATAGCTTGTGTCCAAAATTAACATTTTCAATAACTTTCATCACGGCAAAACCTTTACCCGGGAGAAACTTCGATTAAATATTCACAATTAGTAATTCTTTGCACAAGGAAAAAGGCAACAGTCACTATACATTCCGAATAAACAGTGTTTCGTTAGGCGTTTGTATAGGGCACGTGTGCGATTCGTAGGCTATAGTCACTCGAATCACATACTCAACCTCGTAACTGTGAAGGGTCACTCAAACATTTACTTAAACAGGTTCGTTTTTAACACAAGTTGTTAGTATTCTGCCAGTCGAACATGAACAAATGCGGTTTAAATATTGCGAATTTGGTCGAAACCGGCAATTCCAAACATTTTTAAAATACTTTTTCAATGTTAAAATTCGTGTAAACTGATGTATGGCAAACAACGTAAAATATATCTGAACAATATGTATACCTTTCCTGACATCTACTTTTACTTCAGTAATTCATTTTGTGTCCCTACTTATAAAATTCTGTGCTTCATATCTAGAAGTCTACCAGAAGGACAGAGTACATAAAAACAAGACAAATTTTGTTTTAACTGTTATATGTACCTATGAGGCTTCCAGTTGGCAGCTAGCACAACTGAAAACCCGTTGAACTTGGGTATTATTGAACCCGCAACATGTGATGTAAATCCAGGTTTCGTTCTGTTAATGTCAATGGTAATAACTATGGTTTTGAAAGCGACAACCGTAGACTTCTAAGAAGACTGAAATAAACATAAAGAACGACGTTCGGTGAATTCAAGATTTCAGTTTGGCACGATCACAAAATCCGACGCATTAATTTAAAACACCCTTCAGCCATAAACACCTTTTTTCACAGTGTCACAAAAATCATTGGTTTTCGTGCTACGGTATTTCCCTCGTGTTTTCGTGCTACGGTATTTCCCTTGTATTTTCGTGCTACGGTATTTCCCGTGTGTTTTCGTGCTACGGTATTTCCCGTGTGTTTTCGTGCTACGGTATTTCCCGTGTGCTTTCTGGGGAGGAATAGTAAATGTGGAAAGGCGGTCTGTACGTGTATTAATGGTTGTGGCTACATTAGAGTCGAGCTCGTGACAGGCTACCTTGTGGTTACAAGTCAAGCCTGCCAAACATTACGCCACTGTACCGGCCGGCTCGAAGTAGACACATATGTTATGCATGTGTCCAAATGAAGTCAGCCTTGATATTTTAGTGGAGCTTCGCACAAGCTGTGAATCCTGTATCCCTATACACTATTTTATTCCGAAAAGTGGATTTTGCCCGTCTGGTGTACACGTAACACGGTAGTTAAAAACGTCAGGTTCTTGGGTCAGAAACATTCAATTCCTTAGAAATTGCGTTTTGATGCGCAAAGCTGGATTAAATCCATTTCGGTGGGCGACTACTACTGTAAGTTCGAGGTTGAGATATGGAGGATTAACCGGGAGTGAAATATTCGTCGAGATTATTGTGCTGCAAATCAACAACTCTTCGAAGTACTTGCGCAAAATCATAAATAGGTAATTATACGATTACATAAACAGAGAATAAGTGACAAGGCCGATACGTAAGTTGCAAAAATACTTTTACTTTTTGAAGTTGCCAAGTCAATCCATACCATACAAACATATATTTAAATCCCTTAACGCAAACATAAATTTTTCATTTCAGATTGTTCTGGTCTGTTAAACTATCAAGTTAACAAGACAAGGTTAATAAGGGGATGCATAGCTTAATGTAGAGAGAAAGAAGAGCTATTTACGAGTTCACACTGACACGTCTTTTAATCACTGTTTATCATACACTGATGGCTAAGGTTGCAGCTCGGTATACGGGCGGCAGGAGCTCCCGCCGACCTCATTAGCTCGTGTCGACGTCGTGCAGCCCCCGGATCGCGTTGTCCTGGAACGCAGTCTCTGGAAACCTGGTAGCAGTTTTGGCAGTCTGCCTATCTGGGGGGGGGGGGGGTGTTTGTCATCCCTTTATATATCTCTGCCTAGCCCTGACCTCCTTATCTTCTGCCATCCCTGTTTATAAGCACCGTGGCTCCCGCCAAAGGCTAGTTTGGTTTCTCTCAGGGTGCTATGCGACAAGGTGTTAAATAGTTGATTTGTTTTTTTAAATATTAAATACGAACAATACTCATCTGATTTGAACATTAAAAGGAGAGATCCACTTCGTAATAACACAGAATAATTGACCATCATTAAGCTATGGTGTTCATTGTCTACTAAACGATTCAGAAAAGTCGCGGCGTCCATGCTTGTCGTGTTAATCTACTCCACGATGCAAAGGTGGAGTAGATGCTCTACGTGCTATGCCAGTTTTCCTGGCACGGTAAATATAATTTATTTTTTGGACGTCCCGCACAAGTTTTTACAGTATAAAACGGCGGGTAAATATCCAAACTGATATATAAATTTAAAACCGTACAACCAATTGTTGACGCCGGAAAGGTGACGATTCATCTCATCTGCAGGAAATAATTTTTCATCTCTCTCAATCTGTCGCATATGTAAATAATGTTAATTTTTTTTTTGTTTTTGTTTTGTTACACAACAGGTAGTTCAATTATAATCTTTAATGCATCAGCAGTACAAATGTTATTGGTAACAACGCAATAATTTACGCTAACCATCTTCTATTGTGGCCAGAAACAGTCATATCAATTGTTGCGGTCCCACCTTGAGAGTGGGTTACATTGCTGTTTTTGTAGTCATGTTCTGAACATCCTTTCTAGGCAGCAAGCAAAGATAATATTTAATTTCTTTCTCTGTACCACAAATATACCTCGTCAGAGAGTAGCCTATGTGGTGGACGATTCTACTCGATATCTAGCTACCTTCCTTAACACGATTTTATTAATTTATCTAAAATTTACTTTTCCAACTTGGAGACCAATAATATTTAGAAGGAAACTATTTTCATAATATACCCAAAAAAAACTGCTATAACTTTATGCGGGTGTCTGGTACGTCGTTTTGTCTAGAAAATCTGCTCATGCGCATTTTAAACACTAAGTTACCTCTTTCTGATGTGGTACCTATTACAACACACTCCAAACGTAACATTTCGCAAGTCATTTTAAGTAGTTCTAACTCATGTTTCCATTTAACCATTTTTAATAGAGAGTGGGATGGACCCCCGTGGGAACCCCGCGACCAAGGTGAAGAAGCGAGGGAGCGATGCGGGCGACACCAACACGCACGCCTAGTGCCTCGTCGCTCCTACGCGCAAGGCGTGCAGTGTTTCCGGCGTAACGCTTTGCTGTGCAAATTAGATCTGCGACAGTGAGGTTATATTACACACGATGAAAGACGACAGATTAAACTACGTCCGTATCTTTGTACTTTACTCTGCATAGGCAAGCTTTAAAAATGCTATATTTGACCATGCTCACGATTTTTTCCTCAAAGAATACACGTAATTACAAAAAGTAAAAAATAAAAGTTTTTTTTTAAATCTTTTCTGGCAAAAAGTTGCATTTGCAGAACATTTATTTACCGAGATACGCGTATTCGCCCAAACAACTATTTGACAAGAAATACGGGCTTTCAACCCACTCTTAACGATGGCAGTAGAATGTGAACACACTTAATTGCATCGGTGATTGACCACATTACACACAGTTTATGAGGACTGGTTAATTTCACCTTGTGCATACAAAATGGTAAAAATGTGCAATAGCTTTCAATTAAAAAAAAATCGAAGCACAATCAAAAATGAAATAAAACCCGTAAGAAGGTTGTTGTAGAATGAAGCCACTTCATTGATGTCGTAAATCATGAACATAATCAGAAGTTTCAGCCGGCAATGTTGGCAAGGTTAAGTATTATTATGGTGTTAGGAACTCGCGAACGTAAGTTAAAACACAGCGAGTGGTAAAGAAAAAAGGAGAGGAGGTATTTGTTACTGCTGCTAATAGGCAGGGCGGTATTTATGCAAGCGAGGTGGGCAGAGCTGGTAGCAGGGCTTGGTGCAAGGCCATGCAGGCTCGGGCCCACTGGCTAGCCGTCTCAATCTCCCTGCCGGCGATCAAGATAAGCCTCGCATTTCCTACGTAATTAATGTCCTCCCTTGTCCTACACGCACGCCAAACTTGTTCTTGAATATCCGTCTGCCGTGCGCGCAGTCTTTTACCCGACAGCAGTAGGCAGCGCTGCGCCGGAAGTCTAGCCCCGGTACGATTTTATTTCCTCCGTTTTCAAAAATGCTCAAGAGATTATTTTTCCTATATTTCGAAGATATTTTATGATTTCGCTACACAATATTTATAACAAATTGATATAAATACAAAATCATTGGGTAAATAACATTGCACGTATCTCAGCAGATAAAAATGTCCTGGGAATACGAAATTTTGCGAAAAAAATAAAATAAATTAAATGATCAAATCCCACGTAGTTTTGTTTTTATAATATTCAAGTTTATTCCAAGAAAAAAATAGTGAAAATTATAAAAATAGCAGTTTTAGGACTTTCCAGCGCAGTTTCCTTAATAGGCAGGAAAAAATAATTAAAAATGTTACAGACGTAGTTTAATCTATAGGCTTTCATCGCGTTTAATAAAATCCCACTATTACATCTCTCACTTGAACAGTAAAGCGTACTAGCGGAAGCACTGCACGCATGTTCAGCGCCTTACGCGTAGGAGCGACGGGCCCCTGGTCGTGCGTGTTATTGTCGCCCGTATCGCTGTGCCTCGAACGCGAAACAAAAAAATTTTCCTCGGGGCCATGTACTCTTAGTTACGTTTTTTGTAGTGTAAATATGAGAATCGTAGTTAGTGTTTGTTATCGCATATTAGTACGTACCTTTCAATTTTCTTCTTTTCACGAAAATTCATAGTGTTTATTTTGTGACTTGTGAGCCGACACCACATTGCGCAATTATTCTGTAATTAAAGATTAATTATGACAATACAAAAAGTACAGAAAAAGTGAGATTTTTTTCAGTCGTCACGCTTCCGTAAGAAATGATTTTTTCTGTGGCCAGCGAGTGTCTTTGGTCATGCGGTATTATAGATGACGCGCATTAGTATGGAAAGGAAGGAGGATAAACTGGCCTTCTTTCTCAAACACAGGGAACTGCCGTATAGGGTACATGTCGCTTCGCTCTCATTAACGCATATATTTTTAATGGCTCTACAAGAAAGTTGTCTTATTGGTTGATAGGCCTCAGCTGAGTATTTGGGTGCTGCAGCAAGGAAATTTATATATATACATATTACTGAATGTGTTTCATGGCTTAATACGAAAGATTTTTAACTGACGTAAAATAATTTGGTTTGTTTGTGTGTTTTCAAAGCAAACATTAAAAAAAAATAGTTTTACTACATATTGAGAATTCGTCGCACGAACAATTTGGATTCATACCTCTTTACTAACCCGTCAGTACGCTGAGTTGACAAGATTTGCGCTCGATCACCCCCTGCCTTAGAAATTCCGCAGTTTGTTCTGAGAGAGAGTGCACGAAGAGATTAACTGCAGGTTTTCTATCAAAAATTAACTCTGGAGAGAATCTCTAATATGCAATTTATTGTATTAAATTGCTTGAACAGAATAAAGACCAGTTTGCGATCATACTTAAAAATTATCGTCTCAAGTCACGCGAATGCTAGGTAGTAATTCAAGAAATATTACTCTTAATCCGGGATTATGATGAGTAAACGAGGAATTTCTGCCTAGACTTGAACAGAGCATACCAAACTGACAAAGCCCATGCGTCAAATTTATTAGCTACTCTAAGAAATAACAGTTTTAAGGAAGCCTGCGCATATATTAGCCAAAGCCGAGGCAGTTTTTATAAAATGATTTAAAAAAATAAAAAGAACTCATTCCGGGGCAACTGCAATGGCGAGCTCGCCGATACGAAGTATTACAAAGCCACGGCGTAACTGCAACTATTTAAAAATCTCCTCATTTTTCAGGAACTTGTTTTACTACTGTCATTATCACCGAGATCTTACGCTTCCTTCCAGTTTGTTCAGCTGTTTCAAGGGATTGTATGTTTCAGAAGACAGCCGAAGTACGGTGTCTCGTGTCCTAATAGATCGTTCGACGTAAAGTCATCAATCAATCTGTCTAGATACTCTCGTGCTGTTCCTTGGACCATTTTTAGTCTACGTACGCCAACATGATGATGGGTTATGCGTGGTCTTGTATGCACTAACTTAGGTTTACAGAGATAAATAAATCATGACTACAATTTAACGAATTATATGAAATAATAGAGTTTACCCTTGTTGTAAAATTGAGGGTAACCCGGAAGTACTACTATTAAATAACATTGCAATGTACTTATAATACCTATGCGGCCTGAACCTAAATATCTGCCGGTCAGTCATGCAACAAAGACATATAGGCTGTTCACGGTAAACTGAGCACTTTTAAAACTCTATTCATGGTTTTCCTGTATACGTATTATGTGTCCTTCAACCGCGTGTAAGATATCATTCCCATAGTACCAATCCCTTTACTCATGCGTAGGTTAACTGAAACTGTAACATTATTATAAAACTGAATATTTTACGAATTTTCTCGTTCTTACGCTTATATGTATTAAAAAACAGAAAGCAAAATAAATGATTTTACCGTTCACAAATATTTACCTGACACTTGTAATCCAACGTTAAGACATAGAACTACTTTCACTACGTAATTATAGGCTTTTCAGGGTGAAATTAGCACTTTTGAAAGCCCTGCTTGTAATCTACCTGTATGTACATTGTGTATTCTTCCGTCTCATGTTAAATTAACATTGCCGTGGACCTCATCACTTTATTCATGCATCGGTTAGGTGAAACTGTGAAATTATTAGAACAGTAAATATTTTATAAATCTGGTTAATTTTACACTTCCGATTCGTAAAAAAAAAAAAAAAAGCGAATGAAAAACTTAAGTTTTCACAAATGGTTATCTAACACTTTTCATTCGACCTTAAATATGGAACTATTTTCCATCCATCGTTACCAACTATACTGGGCGCATATCATCCAGTGAGACCGTTGAAATATACGCAGGCAATAGCAGTGACATTTTTCTAAGGTTGATTTCAAAAGTGCTCACTTTATCGTGAACAGCCTTTACCAACTATACTGGGCACATTTCAGGCCGTGTGTTCGCCACAGTAGGGGCAGTGACAATTTTCAAATGTTTATATTTTAAAAAATGCTCAATTAACCGTGAACAGCCTGTAACATATTTCCGTTGCTTTATCGCGGTGAACGAAGATCTCGATAACGTTACTGTTGGAAACCCCTCGATAACAACTCACTCACAAGAGAAACTCTTGTATTTCTTCTTACAGTGACACACAGTACTGCGTCAATCGTAAGCAGATACCGATCAGAGCTGTTTTAAACTTTTCCTTGCAGTGCTATTCTTTTATTCACTTACGGGCATTTAAGAGGCCGAGATTATTTTTAGCATATGATATTTTTCGTTGTTGAGATCTTAAATACTAGTCTAAAAAAAAGTATGAAAATGGAAAAAAATCACTTTCCTAAACAGAATGAAACAAGGTGAGTGAATTTAAATATATTCTTTCTTCTTTTCCGTTAGGGTCTTCTAGGGACTACGAGCCAATTCCAACGCTTCGTCCTTTGTTGTTCCTTCTTCCTCCAGCACTCCATCTTCTCTCTATGTATCTTTTTCCTCTCCTCGAACCATTTAGAGCCTGTTTTCTTTTCTTTCCTGCTTTGGAATCCTTCCATTTTTAACACTTTTTTTCTTTACAATGTATCTCTTGCTTCTTTTTCACTTATATTGTTTCTTTCCAAATCTTCCTTAACTTCCTGAATCCAGGTTGTTGTTGATTTCTTGTTTCAAAGATTTTGAAGATCCGTTTGGTAAACTTGTTGCTCTCCATTCTATATGAATGTCCAAAAAATTGCAATCGTCTCTTCCGTATTATTTCGGTTATGTTTTCTATGCTGCGATCAATTTCATCATTACGTCTTAATTTCCAGAATTCTGTAGTTTTTAGTGGACCAGGCATTTTACGTATAATTCTTCTTTCTAATACTTCTAATTTAAGCAACTTGTAATTCAGTACTAGACATTCACTTGCGTAAAGACATTCCGGTTTGACTACTGTGATGTAGTGCTATATCTTAAGATTTTTAGATAGACATTTTTGGTTGTAGATATTTCTGGTTATGCCACATTCTCTTTCCATCTTGCGTATCCTTTCATCTACCATGAATTTTTCCAAACTATTTCCCTGAATTATTTTCCCCAAATATTTGAACTTATTTACTCTCTAATTGACCAATATCTGATGCTAGGATTTCTGGAGCATTTTTAAATATTTGTCATAAATTTTTTTTTGTACAGAAATGATTAAAATTTATTAACAAGTTGAAGGCTGTTCACGATAGGGTGAACACTTTTGAAATCAACCTTCGAAAAAATTCACTGCCATTACCTGCATATATTTTAACGGGCGCAGTGGCATGCGCCCGGTAATGTTGGTAACGATGGGGGGAAATTAGTTCTCTATCTTATCGTGGAATAAAAAGTGTTAGATAAGTTAAGTTAACACAAATGGTTGCCTGTTTCGCGTTCTAATTTTTTAATGCATTGAGGCGTAAAAATTATATTTGCAAAATATTTACTTTTCTAATAATTTCGCCGGTTCACTTAACCGACGTATGAATAAAGTAATGATACCCGTGGCAATGTTAATTTTACGTAAGGCGGAAGAATGCACAACGTTCATACAAGTAGATACTAAGCAGGGCTTTCAAAAGTGCTCAGTTTACCGTGAACACACTATACCATCGATGTCATGACACGAATCTATAAAATTGTGCTCGGTTTTTGAACACATACTTAACGCCTCTTCATTTACAAAACTGTTTGTGGTTTTGTGCGAGCCTCTGGCCGGTGGTATGCGTTGTACCTACCATCGTACCATCGGCACGCCGCTCGAGGCTGACAGCACGTGCTGGTGCACGTGTGGGCGGACGGCGACAACGTACAGCGCCGTCCGCGGACCAAGAACAACTCCCCTCCCTCGTCGACCCGACACAAGGCGCGCGATTCCTGGAACTCAGCGAAGGAGCGCTGTCGATTGTGCGAAGTGTGCGATCCCAGCCCCGGATAACATTTGTTTAGGCGGCTGTCGTGTGAACACAAACCTAACACCACACGCTTGACCACCCTCCTTTACTCTCCACCCGTGAAACGGAATGAACATTAATCAAGCGAGTAAAAAAATCCCTCCGACGCTGTTCATTCTCTAAGGGTCTTCACGCATGTGGATCTTCTCGGGGTGGGGGGAATTAAACCCGCTTCGGAACAAAGATTTGCCAAGTTGTAGCAAAACAAGGGATCGTAAAGAGAATCTTCCACTGTTTTAAAAGCGCTGGCTCAAGGCAGAAAGTTGACCAAGTCCAGACCCTATGATGGCGAACTAGAGTGCATCTTCCTCTATCAGTTGGTGTCTCCTACAGACTGTGCATTTTCTTTATTGTTTATCACCACACAGATTGCTGCGTGCCACATGTGTTAATCCAGTACCGCTTTGACCTGCAGCTTGTCTTCATTCTCACGCCGATTTGCCTGTCGTTCCAAGAATATTTTCTGAATATGGTACCCAAAACGATGTCGATAATCTTTATAGACGCAAGCTGCCACCAATAACGGGTGATCTGACACACGAGTCAGGCCTACTACGGTGCACAAAACGAGCCAGTATGTCTGCCCTACGACGGAATACCTTTTTTGAAACCTTTGAAATTTAACCCCACTAATTACTCTGTTGTAAGTCAGACAGTCATAGGCTGTTCACGCTAAAATTAGCAATTTTTGAAAGACCAGCTTAAGATCTACTTGTATACATGTTGTGTGATCTTCCGCCTTATGTAAAATGAACAATGCCATATGCCTCATCACTTTATTCATCCGTCGGTCAAGTGAAACTGTGAAATTATTAGAAAAGTAAATATTGTACAAATTTGCTCATTTTTTCGCTTCGGCGCATAAAAAAAACAGAAGTAGTAGAAAAGTTATCACGAATGGTTACCTAACAGTTTTTATTTGACGTTAATATATGGAACTATTTTCCCCTCCATCGTTACCAACTTTACTGGGCACATGTCACTCATTGCGCCCGTTAAAATATATGCAGGAAGGGGCATTAATTTTTTGCTAAGGTTGATTTCAGAAGTGCTTACTTTATCGTGAACATCCTCTAACGTACAATATGCAGTTATTTTCATGTAGCGAATATAATAAGGATCTTCCAATTTCATGAAGACTGGAAAGGTTCGCAGTGCACCCGCATACGCCTGGAAAGGGGATGGAGAAACCACGCAACAAAACCACCCTTGTATCAGCCGGCCGGGATCGAAACCACGACCTCCTGAATAAGGTTCGCAATCGTAACGGGAGCCAGCTTAACAAGATTAGGCCCGGGGAGGGCATGGGAGGCGTGTATGATATCGCCCCTGCATGGTACTGCACGACATCCAGGGAATGGCATCACCAAGCCGGCCATTCGTAGGCGCTGGCTCATCCGCGAGGAGACACGAAGCGCGCTCAAAGTGCTCCTGGAAAACGCGATCCGCGACGGTGTCGCCCACTCCAAGCACGCCAAGAGGAAAAACCGTCACTGCGATGGACGTCGTGTGCGTCTTGACAAGGCAGGGCGTCACACACTGCGGATTCGGAGTTAAACACCTGTCTGCAATTGCGCAACCGCAACCTGTGTCATAAGGCAAGGATACGCTGATTGGTGCACGTGACCCTTTGACGTCCGGCGCTGAGCAATCACCCGTGTCCCAAATCAGCATGTGCCCCAAGGCAAAGTATTCAGAAAAGTGAACTTTTGTCCCAAGTTGTCTCAGAAAAACAAGATTACTTTTCGCGCCCATTCGTAGAATGTTTACGTTATGAGAGTAAACAATGGTGCAAGGTGTGGTTTCTCAAGATAAATGAAACGCTACTTGGTGCTATCTGTGTTTGGTTTGAACTGTTTAATATGACGGATGGAACTTATTTCAGATAAAAAAATTAGAGATTGTATCATAAAGGTAAATAATGTTCAAAACACCCATCTCGCAAATATTAAATAATCAATAATTGGGCAATATTTAATCATCACTACATAACAAGAAATAATGTGCCAAATTTACTGCGACCTAGTGTCAGATTCTGAAAGCACACTTTCGGATAACTCATTTGTAGACCACATTCGGATTGCGTCCAGATTAGAGTACGTTGACGTCCATAGATACGGCCAATTGTAGACATGCCTTAAGTCGGAAGCGGCATGCCATCCTGCTACCTCATTACCAGACACACTCGGCCAGGATAGAAAACGCAAGAGCTCGGACGTTTGGCGTGGAAGTTGGAGAAGTATCTTTCCAGGGGCTACAGCTGGAGGTCTTTATTGGACCCCAACTCGGGTTTTCTACCTCTTCGTCATCAAGGCTGTGTAAAACCCACGGCCTGCCATAGCCGTCCGCCTCGCATACTCGCATTTACAGGTCTGCCAGTTGACTAAAGGTTATATTTCTCTTTTTTTTTTAATTTGGTTATCTGAGAGGCGTTTCGAAAAGTGCCCCCTTTATGCAGTTGTTAATTGTCAAATCATTATAGTTTTAACAATATAACACTCAAATTACGACACAAGAGTGCTATAGGCAGATTCAAAGTGTTGAATTAAGAGTCTAAGCGCGGTATACTGCATGTGTTGCAAACTACGAAAGGAACAAAAACAAAATTTCCTCTATTTATTAAATGAATGTTAACAGTTTCGCTTGAATGAACAAAAATGTATTTACGACAAGCCTGGCCCCTATTTTCAACTAAATTCAGAGTGCCAACACTCGCTCACCTGTTTATAAATTGCACTCATACTGAATCACTATGTTCTGCACACCGTACAGATTGCATTAAATGCAATTTTACTTGAAAGAAAAATCTAGGAGCAAAGTATAGTATACTGCAGAACTCAGGAAATTAAGACTTTTGAGTGTTATATTTTGAAAACTATAATGATCTGCAAACTAATTACTGAATTTAGGGGTACTTTTCGAAAGCTCTTTCAGATAACCAAATAAAAAAAAGATAAATATGACCTTAAGGTCTTGATATAAACCGCTTATTATTTTTACTCCGAATTTGCTTACATCCGCATGTAACGTTATTGCTATGCTTTAACCAAATAAAATCACTCGAATTTCTACTTATATTGGAAATACAAATTTATTTTTGATACATCACTCCCTTGAGGCGCTTCCGATGGTCAGAGTTACTAAAGCCTACCTAAGGTTCAAATTCTGGGCATGTAATATTTGTGTGTGCATTTTTAGACAAGTATAGGTTAATTTAACGTGTGTCTATGCTGCTCGCCGAGTATCTAAATGAAAGTATAATCACACCAATAAGCTACGCGTCTACGACGTTTATATAGTCACCATCAATTGTCTAAAAAATTGTGAACGTGTTGATCGTAATTCAAGTAAAAATTCTTCCACAAAAATTAAATATATAGAAAAATGCAAATATTTTTTTCCCACGAAATATTAAATTCAAATTTCATTAATGTATTGCGATTGCACTGAGTGGGATTAAACACTATCATTCAAACCTCATTAGTTAATCGTGTAGAGATTATTATTTGAGCAAATAGGATTTTCATGGAGAATGCATCGGTAATTATCCGAATCACAAATAATGTTACACAAATAACACTGAATTTGTAATAGTAAAGATAACATTTATTTTGTTGTTGCTATTATCGGGTGGGAAATGTTCGTATGTCTTCAGACACTTGTATTCCAATTTATCGGCGCATCGCACGTGCTAGTTACAATAACCAAAACTGTGAGATGGGAATTTTCTATCTGACCGACGCAGTATTAGGCTTCGTAGTTAAGTCATATTTTGGAGAAAATGTGTTGCCGTATTGACTGAAAGATGATATAGTTTTACTTAAAAATAATATAATTGTGTGTTTAATTGTGTCCTATTTACACATACGGTTCTGCAATTACAATATACAGTATGTTTCAGAAGTGATGGTCAAAATGCAGGGATGAGACGTACAAATGAAGAGAAGCAAAAAGGGGCTCAGTAAACATGGGTTCGGAAATAAACCATTAACAAGATGTCAGTTTTGCGTTGGTTGGGGCCCGTTGAATACTAAGTACTAATGCCCAAAAACAGCGACACTTTGATTTAACGTATCAATCACAAGACAGTACAAGTAATGATTGTGGTTTCAGCACAACAGAAATGTGATTGAACATACACAAAAGCAATGGTTTGGGTTGAACATGAGAAGTCTGTGGATATGTAAGGTATGAACATGTTGACAATACGTTTACAGTAGGTAATCAAAATGCTGACCATGCAATTGAATGCATCTGTCTAGTCGTCTCCGCAAATAATTTCGATATATAACTGTAAAATGTTTCACCATTTTAAACGTTCACGCTAAATTTAATCTAGCAATGCTCAATATAACAATACTGAACGTGGGAACTATTTCTAAATAGCAATTAACCGTTTTCCAACTGTCTGACATTTAACTTTGCGTTTTTGTAGTGTGGCGGTAATTTCGCAAAACGGACGGAAACGTTTCCTAAGTCAAACATTGAAGTTTTCGAATATGTGAAGATCTCTGTCTTATGGATTCAGAACAGTGTAAGCAGGGATCAGTGAGGAGTGACTAAAGATGAGGTAGGCCGATTTTTCGTCGTCTGCGCAAGTACCCAACATCAATAAAACAGTCAGTCACATGGTTAGCAGTGATAAACGTGTTTGTTCATTTTCTTAACTTCAATAGACAGCTAATTTTAAGTGAATAAAATACTAACCAAGTATAATTTGGTCAAACTGCATTAATATTAGGTTAGGAGCAGCGGTGGCGCAGTGGCTAGCGCGCTCGCCTCGATTCCCGGCGGGTTCGCTCCCGGATTTTCGCATTGGGAATAGTTTTTCTCGGGGTACTCCCGCCCTTATATTTCAGCGCCGCTCCATCCTAGGGTCCCAGCTGGAAAACCCGTCACTCTGAGGGTGTTGCATTGCCCTGGGTCCACCTCCAACACGAATTTATTATTATTAGGTTAGGGAATTTCACAAACATTTCAAAGCACCTGTTTACATAAGCGGTGGTCTAACTTTGAATTCCACGTGTTGACATAAAAGCAGTTCAATGTTGGGTTGTACGCAGCCAGCGAGATCGGTCGACCTGTTTAGTGTATATTTAAAAAAAAAGTTCAGAAAACGTGGATAGAGTATATAGCGTGATCGCTGTGCGGAGGAGAGTGGTGAGTGTTGTAGTGTTGTTGTTTGTCGGCAGGTGGTGCTGGTGCAGGGCCACTACCTGTCCTTCCTGCCGCTGTGCAGTAGGAACGAGCCCGTGTTCCTGGCGACGTGCACGCCCGTCGCTATGCCGGAGACGCGGGAGTGCGTCGTGCAGGGCGCCACCAACGTCTTCACCTCCATACACTCCATGGACATGAAGTTCGTGCACATCGACAAGAAGTGAGTACCCCGCCGCCAGCGGCCTCACTCTACTTACCTCGCCTCGCCGCACCGCGCGGTGTCCGGACCATATACTAAAGATGAGCTAGACCGTTTATTCGTCTTCTGCGCATGTTACCACATTTACCTCCTACACAACTGTCAAAGTCACATGATCGACAGCGATGAACGAATTTGTTTATATCTTAATTTTAAAATGACAAGCACTATTATACTAATAAAATACTTTTACCGGTTTGAATTTAATCTTAAAGTATTACAAATGTATAAAAACATCTGAAAAGCACTTGTTTACTAATCAGTGTTCCAACTCCAAAGCCAATCCACGCCATTTTTGCTTTTCTTATTGGCAGAAAAGTAGTTCAATGTTGGGACACGGAGATTGGTTGTGCGCAGCCAGCGAAATCTGTCTACATCATCTTTAGTCTATGGTCCAGACCACGGCCGTAGAGGACAGGTCTGGACATTCGGCTATTTAACAATGTTAACGAAATGACCCCATTATTGACTGATTTAGTGAACTAAATCAGTCAATAATGGGGGGGTTGCAGCGTTCTGCAGTAGCTGCAGAACGCTGCAAGTAAACTAGTGTTGTTAGCATTGCTGGTATAGGGATAACACCATAGATGTATGATCGTCATTTTCCCATTTTAAGACCAAGGATTGCAATTCCCCTCCCTATGCTAGCCATGTAAACAGTAGTACTTCGGTAGCAGCGCTCTGCGACTGGGTTTGTGAACTAAATAGGTCAATAAGGGCGTCAAATGTTCCAGCTAGTGTCCAGCCCTGTCTTCTACGGCCGTGGTCCGGACACTTGCGCACTGAGACAATTCCGCCGCCAACAGCCTCATCAAGTGACAATTCCGACCTGGTCCCTCGAAAAGGTGTTGGAAATTGTGGGGGGGGGGGGGGGGGGGGTTAAAGGAAATGGTACCCATATTTCTGTAGTTTTCAATGCTTCTCTGAATCTTTTCATCGATTACGACTTACATCTTGTTTAAGGCTGTTCACGATAAAGTGAGCATTTTTTAAAGCAACCTTTGAAAAATGTCACTGCCCCTTCCTGAATATATTTTAACGGACGCACTGAGTGACATGCGCCCAGTGAAGTTGGTAACGATGGAGGGAAAGTAATTCCATGTTTTAACGTGGAATGAATATGTTAGGTTACCACTTATAATGATTAATTATTTTTCACTTTGTTTTTTTAAAGCATCTAAGTATAAATAGAAGCGAATATGTAAAATATTTACTCTTCTAATAACTTCACACTTTCATTTGACCGACGCTTGAATAAAGTGATGAGACCCATGGTAATGTTAATTTTACATAAGGCGGGAGAATACACAACGTGCATACAAGTAGATCTTGAGCAGGGTTTTCAAAAGTGCCCATTTTACCGTCGACAAGGCTAGATTAGCTTAGAATAGGTTAGGTGATAGTGGCCGGAACTGTCACTGGCACTGTACAAATGTTTAAATTGACCGCTTCCTTTGTAAACAAGTGGCCGGAATTTTCGCACAACCTCCCCGCCGTGTAACAGGTACACATCACTTCTGTTATGAGGAGAAAAAAAAATTCGGCTGTAGGAACCAAATTTTTTACCCATCGCCCATCTAGACTGTGTAGATACGGACAGAAAGCAAAATGGTTTTCGGTAGTCTAAATATTGTTTGCGTAGGTTGAAATGTATGTTGGGTTGCTGTCTGTGATTGTAGTATACCCAAATGTTAATATAATTTATCGGCCGTGGCCACTGTTCCTACTACAGTTCATACAGTCACGTCTACAGAACAACTTCAGCAATATTTGTATTGTTCCCACTAAATAGAGAGTTGTCAAACTATAACCAGGCACAGAACTGGTTGGCCGCTCCGTGCCAGCCTGTCTGCGAGCAGCACCTAGCCCTGTTGCCACATCTATCAAGCGCCCACCCCGTCATAATCGTGTATGCGCTCTGTTATACAGTTTTGTTCTTCAATTATCTGGAACCACATCATATTGCACGACCACTATTCCTACACAGTGTTCATATGTCAAAGTTATAAGGGGATCTTAACCTGGCAGATCCTCCCTCCACGGTCCTTTTTCCGCGACACTGCTGTTGGCGGCATTTCCCCCAGATATTCTATCTTAGATTTTTATATTTCACTGCATAATGTATTTTCCGATTCAGTATGAAAAATCAGTATTGTTAGAGAGGATCATTGACTGGGATTTTAAACACTGCCTTTTTAGCTACTGTCATATTCATTACTTTAGTGACCACAATGGCGTTCTTATTTATCCATATTTATTTTTAAAAGAGATTGAATAAATTAATAAAATATGTCAAATCGTACTCGTTGCAATAATATGTTCAAAAAACTTACGTGGAAAGATGTCCAAGATGTATAAGATATATAAAACAGTTCGAATCACATGAAATTAAATTAATTTGCTAGTTTAAGTTACAAGTTTACTGACTAAAGTACGCGTTTCTAACAACGTTCTTTGTAAACGAGAATTAATACTTTAATTTTATGACTAACGTCACTTGTTTTAGTTCTCATAATTACTCACCGCAGGACTTATCAATACCACTGAGAGGTATTTATCATAAATAAATACTACATATCTTGTATTTCATATTATTCCTTGTTTGCTATTGTTTAAAAAAGACAGAGCTGAAAACGTTAGTTTTAATTTGTAGACCACTGAGAAGATATTTTCCGAGAATATTACCCTGAAAAATGACTATCTGCAGTATATGCGATTGTTAAATTATTGTAGACGGTATTTGCATCAAGACAGACTCTTATTCAGCACTCGTTTCAGAATAAACTGTGTCAGCAACAGTGCAATTACTGATTAAATTAAATATGTGAATTATATAGTGGTTTTCTGTGTATTGTGTAAAGACATGCCTAATTCTTAGTTAAAATGTTTTTTTACAACATATTAAAATTTTTGATACTTTAGTGAAAACACAAGACCGGTGTTGTAGCCAAGGCAATACAACATCAAGGAAGTGGAAACATACAAAGGTCCACCATAGCCGTTGTGTACCACAGAGTTGAATATGCTTCTATACGAATTATTAAAAAAAACTATCACTTACTTGCAACTATTTTGCCACACTCAGAATTTTTGTTTTGGTTCCATTTGGCAAAGAAACAGAGAAGCGTAGATAAGTGATTTAAATGGTAAATGTTATCGTTTCAGGTAATGTTTGCTAACCCTTGACCATGTGAGTAGTGAGAGCGCACAACTCCGACGATCAAGGAGCAAGAATGGCACAAGTGCCCATAGGATTAACCTAGGGAGGGAATGGGAGGGCGAGCGTACTAATCGCTGCTATCCCCTCCACTCCTCCCCAACCCCTCTGCTGTGCTGCGATTGGCCAAACCGTTCCCCTCACCGCACTCCCTCCTTTCACCTCCTACCCCTGCGAGGTGTTCTGTGAAACAAACATTTTGAGTGGTGCAATACTTCAGGCAGGTGCAAAATAACCCCAATTTACGGTACAAGAAGAAGTATTTTTAACGATTGAAATTATAACTAAAAAACACCTATCCATCTAGAAATACATTAATCTTCATACATACAAATGGAGTCTATCTTCCCCGGATACCGCTTTGTCAAATTTCCGCCTTGAATTTAAACATTTAGATGACGAAGAACTGCACAATTTGCAAAGAACGTGTGATATACTTACACACGTGTAGTTTCATTTACACAGAGGGGTTATTGAAAGATAGGGTAATGGTAACAGGGTTGGAAGCCTGGTCTGAAATTGATACTTAACCACTCGTTTATCGATGAGAAGAAAAGGAAATTACACTCCCCTCCACCGTCCATTTCGCCAACATGAGTTGATTAGCACCCCACCCACCTCTTCAGCAGTCCACGGGAATGGACGGGTTGTGAACAAAATCCGGCCAGCCCGACGGGGCCCCCCAGTACGCCCTCATTACTCATAACCGCCATCGCGCTACCAACAACTGAAGTAGTCGGCCGTAAATTCCTCTCCCCCACCGCGCCACTCTTTTCCAGTCTTCCTTGTCAGATACCGCAGTCGATATTCATTTTTTTTTTTTCTTTTTTAATGAGGCGGGCCGCTTTCGCCCTGGAGGTACGCGTGGGCGAATCTTGCGTTCATCAGTGTGTTTGGCCGATGTTATGCTTGCCCGCATTACAGATGCAAAACACACACGCGAGCCGCCCTGGGAGGTAGTCGGTGAGTTACTGGCCGCTTCAGCACCGTTGCCACGTTATTCTGATGCCGAGTCGCCAATATTACTACTAAAACTCGCCAGAAGTAGCCAATTTTCAGAATAATTTTGTAGTTACGCTTCAATCTCTTGTATACAGTGCACAAATATTACTTAACATATCATTATTTAATATTTTTTTTAGACACATTTACTTCCCTCCAGCCTCTGTTTCAAATATAAAAAAATTAACTTTGTTAAATTTTTTTGCACGGGTGCTTGTCCGACAGTAGCTACAGCAGTCTTGGCGGACTTATCTTCCTGTACCGTATACTTCCTCCAGCATACAAAGTCTCCAATTTCAATTTTATCAACATGCTTTGCAGAAGGCTCAGGAGAATTGTGTGAACGTCATAGGAGAGGGGAGGGAGGCACATCTCAATCAAACCACTATCAGATTTCGCAACAACACCTTGTTCGTCGTCCACGTAATTCTGCACTTAACCACGCTGCATAGTGGACATCACATTCGCGCAAACATTTTAAAACACTGACAGAAAGGTGCCGTGCGAAGGGCACGTGATCTATGATCACTTTGGATGTGCGAGTTCAAAGTCACCAACAAGGAAAAGCAGATTTCTTTTCGTTTTGTTGATTTTGTAATCCTTTCAGTGGAAAGTAGTTCAATTTAAATTCTATACGGAAAGTGTGCCATGAACATCTGTGAAAAATACGGTTATTTTCATAAAAACCGGCAGAAATTAGCGAGCTCGTCGAGTAATCATGTTGGTCGCTCCAAGTCAAGAAAAGACATAAGTTTGGCTTCAAGCATAGGCGCCGAGTTTCATTGGGAAGGAGGAAGAGGTGCGAGAAGGTCTGCCCCCCCCCCCCCACTTTTTAACTAGCAGGGTCATCGTTCCCCTACCCTGGGTTGATAAACAGTATTTATAGGCTGTTCACGGTAAAGTGAGCACTTTTTAAGGCCCTTATAAATTTTTCCTTTCATCCAATTTCCATTTTCCTCCTGCATTTTAATATAAACATTGCAATATGACCAACAAACACAGTGTATACGTTAAACCATCAAAATTTAATGCCTGAGGCTGCAATAAGATATATTTATTAGCGGTTAATGCCTGTTGCGAGGGCCTTAAAAAGTGCTGACTATCATGAACGGCTTATAGTCACTACTACAGTTTGTAATAAATACTTAAAACTTTCTCGAGACAAAACATTCGGCCTGAAATATATCTTGTTTAAAGGATTATACATAACCACAAAAACAACGAAATTTCAGTAGAAATAATTTTATCTAAATATCTAAGCCTTGTTCCACGTGGAATGTGTGGTACACACGGGCATAACCGCACTCGCATTTAACGCACAGTATGAAAGAGAGGGAGGAGGAAGAGGTCTAAATAAACACAAAGTTAGAAACTTGCCTCCCTTCTAGAAACAAGAAGCCAGTATCCACGGCGGCGACAAGTAGCGACGTCTGGCAACCCTGCACCGAAGTGATCGGGGCGCGCTGTGTTCGCTTCTCCCGGGCACCCGCAGCTGTCGGCTCTCAAGGAGAGCCACGACGTGGAAGCTATCCCGCTCTCGACAACATTGCACAATTTTTTTTTCTCGTCCGAAATGCAAATTCTGATGGATGGAAGTATCGGCTGGCATGCGGGTAATGATATGTTTGGGACGAGCTGCCTCTACTGGAATAGCAATCTAAAGCAGCAAGCAATGTAAGGTTTTGAATATAAGTTACTGTAGCCACGTCCAGGAAGATGTATGTCTATAGGAACAACTTACCATAGCTATATTTGCTATCTTATTATATTTATAACGTCACAGATTTTAGTTTTTTGGTTCAGTACACGTATAATTTCGTTTCAGTTTAATGTTGGGCGTTATGCACGTAAGGACTGAATGTGACAGGACCTAATACGTCTTTAACCTCTTTAGTAGATAGGTTTGGGGAAGTACGGCACAGGTATTACTATCAGGATTAGGATTCGCCCGCCACCTCAGTTGTCGAGGCGGCCTGGGGAGGCCATGTTGTGATGACACCCGACCACCATATTGGATATTGGTGACCTTGATGCATGATCTTGACCTTGACCCCAAAAAATGTAAAAAATCGCAGAAATCTAAAAATTGAGAAACATATAATGTTACTCTACCCTACCCCTCACTCGCCCTACTAAACCACACCTCTCTTTCTCTATCTATCTCTCTCTCTCCATCTCTCTCCCTCTCCCTCTCCCTTCGCCCCCGCCCCTCCAAATCACAAAAATATAGAAAAATTGCAAAAAAAAATCGAGAAACATAATGTTACCCTACCCTACATCTCGCTCACCCCACCAAACATCACATCACCCTCTTCCCCTTCCATACCCCTCCCAATCATAAAAATCGAGAAAAATCTAAATAAAATCGATTTTTTTAAATAATCGAAGAACTTATAATATTAATCTTACACTCGTCTCGCCATTATTAGTTTCTTTCGGTTTTTACAATATTTTCTAAATTATTTGTTTTCTCGGCCATTGGGGTTAAGATCAAGGCCATCGGCATCCAACATGGGTGCCTGAGTCAGTGATGTAATATGTTATTACAATTTATTAGTGTTTTTCAATTTTTACAATTGTTTTTTCTATTTTTATGAGTGGGGAGTGTGAGGGGGGCTGTTGGATGAGGTGGGGAGGGATAGGGTGGTGTGGTGAGTGCGACGTTAATGTTATAGATTCCTCAAATTTTACAATCAATTTTTAGATATATATATTTTTGCGATTTTTCTCCATAATTTTTATGATTGGGAGGTCGTGGGTTGAGGGTGAGAGGATGAATGTAAGGTCAACGTTATAAGTTCTTCGATTATTTCGAATTTTTTTTCGATTTTTTGCGATTTTCTTGATTGTTTTTATGATTGTGATGGGTGGGGGAGGGGAGAGATGAGGTGATGTATGGTGGGATGAGTGATAGTTAGGGTAGGGTAACATATGTTTCTAACTTTCTTTAGTGTTTTGCGTTTTTTTAAGTTTTTTGGGGTCAAGGTAACCAATATCTAATATGGTGGTCGGGTGCCATCACAACATGACCACCCCAAGCCGCCTCGACAACGGAGGTGGCAGGCGAATCCTAATCCTGATAGTAATACCTGTGCCATACTTCCCCAAACCTATCTACTCTCTTTGTTTCTAGCCAGCAGCTCAAACCAGAAGTCTTCAGTCTTACTTTTCACTCTCCACACGACTGTAGATCAATGCCGCGGTTTTAAGTTTTACCAGGAGTGTTAACAACTTCTCTGCGAGGAAATCTGTTCAAAATAGTTTGGTTTTCCCTAAGGCTGACTTCAGAAGATAGGTTTTTAGATCCTTTTCGGCGAAATGAGTGAGCATATTTAAAGTAGTGAACTTTGCACATGTGTAAAATCCATGGTAGGATGCTGTCGTGTGCATCATACGACATTGCAAAAATCTGTAATAATTGAATAAAAACGTTGTAGAAATTTAAAAAACACACCGTGACGATACTAGGATTATGTATTAATGTAATTTTTATGGGTATTAAAGGCACTTCTTAGTACTTCTTAAGTATATCAGTAGTTCTGGAGATTTAAAAAAAATACTGGAATTTTAAAATTAGTATTTACGACTGATATTGAAGCAACACTTACAACTGAAATGTTGGAGCTTAAACTATTCTACGTCCGTAAAACCACGCTGTGTAACTCTTGATGTACACACACATGTTGGTGAAGAGGTGAGTGGTTTAATATTTGCACCATGTTTTGGCAGCCATGCAGAACGACGCCTACATCCATACCATCCGAATAAAAATTGTCGTGAAGTTATCACACTGTGCTCGCAGGATCCACGTGGTAATAACACGTAACGCGAAAACATAGCACAATGTCTTTGGTCAGTAATATGTATCAGAATTCCATCTGTAATGTGAAGAAACTGCAAAACTTGTTACGTATAGTCCTTACTGTAATCCTATTCGGTGAATTGCAAAATTGGTGTGGCATTTTTGTATTTACAACTAATTCTTCTTATTAGGTGCAGAAATTCACTTGGCAATTAATTAATGAATGGTGTTTCGCAGTGGCAGAGCTGCTTTAAAAAAAAAAAAAGGAACACGAGTGAACTGCGTGTGTATGTACACCATTAATATTAATGAGGACGAAACCCTGCCGTTTAAGATTTACGTATTTTTATCCGAAAATTGGAAGCACAGATTTTGTGTTTATTTAAATTGTTGATATCTTATAGGGGCCTACGGTATAGCTTGGTTCAGTTTGCACTACAGGAAGTAGGCGTTGCTTAACTGCTGTATTTATCTTCTCTGCAGTCGCCCATGCAATATTAATTTATTGCTTCTCAGCTGTTATAAGTCAGAAAATAACAAGTGCAGAGTAGATTAACAATTTAATACGTTTTGAGGAATTCCTATTTACGCTCTCACGCGTCAAAAAAAAATTCCGTTACACCTTCTGAATTACAGCTTGCAGTGAAAATATGATATATTCTGGATGTAAGTCGTCAGCCCACTTGCGCATATGAAAAAATAGCAAAACAGTTCCTTCTAGTAAGGGCATTAACGCGGATAGGGTTATGGCTGAGATCCACAATTTTATTCCGTTGGGAATATTTCGTAGCGACATTTTCATGCAGGTGATGTGGCGGACACTAATAACGTGCGAGGAGGCTTCTCCGAGTGCTGCCGCTTCCTCCACTGCTTCTCTACTACCTTCTGACTTCGCGTCGTATTTTCTTTTGTTTGCCTATATCGGCCACTAGATCTATATAATAGTTGTCACTTTGTATACAATGTCACTTTTGGTCTGTTTGTGAGATAAGTAGGCTACCTTAACGTCTCATTTCAATACGCAGTATACTTGTGAACGGAGTTGTCGTGATTAGTCAGCCGAAGCAGGCACATTTGCAGTGGAACACATACGGGGCCACGTGAAGACGAAAGTTGTACTTTGGCAGTTGAAAGTTACTGGCAAAGCCCAAGCAAATGAAATAAAATTACGAGTATAACATTGATGAGTTCATGACAGACGCCCAGCGTCAAAGGCATGATGTGAGAGCTAGTCTAGCTCCGCTCACCTCAACGGGGAGCTGGCCAATCACACCAGGCCTATCAATAAGCATACTGTACTACAGGTTGAGATATCGTGCCAACAACACCTAATGCGTTGACACTCCTCCTTCACGTGCTGGGTTGTATTCAAACAATGTGCAATGCTCAGGTCTCGTCTCGCCGGTGCAACCGGAACTCGGCAAACGACCTGTCTTATGACAATGCCTCATGTTGACTGCTGTCGAAACTCTAAGGGCCCGGTTTCACCAACGAAAATACGATTTTCGGAAAATCGAGATAACTTTATCCAGATGAGAAGTTAAACTGCGATTTTTATCTCGATAATGTTGAGCATGTTTCACCACGTATTATCCGTCGTCAAGAATATCGAGATAAAATTATCTCGATTTTCTAATTATCGCGATGTTGTACTTCTCTGGCTAAGTCAACAGAACACGATGGGTATTTTACGTTTAATAAAGTGAATAGTTTTAGAGTAATCGAGATGGCATTTTCACGAAAAAAAAAAAAAAAAAACAGAACAAACAGTTTGTTAGACACAGCAACGGAAAGTATCAACATAATCTCAAATAAGTGAAAAATTGCATTTTTAGAAATGTTCTACCAACGCAATATGTAATATTATTATAGTAAATCGATGTTTTGAATATTATTTTCCTTACAATAAACTTTTGTAAAGGGCGAATAGTACAACTGAGAACTTATTTAACGAAATATACGTATTCAGGCAAACATGCTGGAATAAACGCCATACTATGAAAATCAAACATCTGAAAATATAGGCTGTTATTTTTGCGGCCGTGTTATAGTTATTTTCGTAGCTCATAATTTTGATTATTTTTGGAGATTTTGAATGTTTACGTGTTTTACATCCAGGCCTGAATTCATAACCTTAAATTAGTGTATTCTTGTTTATCGAATCATATGCAGCGAATAAACTTAAACTGCAAGAATCTGATATTAAAATTCAATAAAAGTGTTTTATATAGAAAAACAGATAACCCTGCAATTACTGTTTCCCAAAATAGTTTCTATATATAGGCCGTTTACGGTAAAGTGAGCACTTTTGAAGCCCTAGTTACTTTTTTCTTTCAACGAATTTATCCTTCCACCACTTGTTAATATAAACCCTGCCATGTGAGTAATAAACACAGTGTATACATTCACCATACTGAAAACCAAAAGTCCAAGACCACAATGAACTGTATTTATTGGTTATTATGTATGATGATATAGCTTCAAAAAGTGCTCACTTTACCGTGAACGGCCTACATCAATATTTTCCTCAATACTCTTGCTGCATTAATTTGCTACAATTTCCAGATTGTATTGTGTTTATTGCTGTTTAATGTTATGCTAATAATCTATAAATAATAATTCTCTATCGCTTTCCAAATTTCTTTGCGAACAGTCTAATGTATTTGGTTATATTTTACTTCTTTATCTCGATAAAGTGATCTTATCCACCAAAATCGGTGGTTAACATTTTTTATCTCGTTATACAGAGAAAATCGAGATAGGGTACTTGGGGAAACATAAAAGACAATTAATCGAGATAATCTGGCACTTACTCGATAAAATATCGTTATATCGCGTGGTGAAACTGGCCCTTAGGGATCCGTTACAGGAGCGGTGGAGTGGAGAGTGAGAGCTGAAAGATATGCGTGGCTCTTAACATCCGGGTCTTGAGAGCTGAAGTGGGTGAAGCGAGGTGAGTATGGCTCAGCGCTGGAATGCAAAATTGGGTAAAACGGGAGATCCCCAAGAAAACCCTCCAGCGGCATCATCCGGCACGAGTCTCACTTGTGAAAATCTGTCGGCGACCCCGCCGGGAACCGAACCCGGTTCGCCGTGGTAGGAGACGAGCGTTTTAGCCGCTTCAGCACTGTGGCCCCTACAGAAGGGAAGGAGATTGTAGAGAGTGGAACATACTCCGGAAAACATGGCACTGTCGCATGCGTAAACAACGCACACACATTTACCCCGTAAACTAATGCCACTTAACATGCCACGAGAAATAATATAGGCCTAACACTGCTGTACGGCTGTTTCCGTTGTAAGCGAGACGGTTAACCGGGAGCGGCTTACACGATAAAAGTACCATTAATTTAGTCTAGAACGATACATATCTATCCTAGACTTGGCTGGTACTCGAACACAAACTCATGATCGGAAGGCGTATTGACGACCTCGACCACACGGCTGCCAATTCGTTACTGCGTATAAAATCAAGAAGCTACTAGGAGGTTTATTTGGGTAGGTTAAGATCTCCACTCAAACGTTTTAATAGAACCGGTCCGTCCAGTGGTTCAGGCTCGATGGCAATCAGTAAAACCTCGTCGCCATGTCCGCAGCGCCGCAACACGAAACAAAGAAGAAAAAAACCCAGCAAGCCGAAAGCAGGTTACTGCCACATAATCGACCCGAAAACTGCTCATTTTAGAAGTTTAAGCCCAAGTTTGTTACTCGTCGTATTTTATGTAAAAGTGGAAGATTCATTAAGGGCACTGCTAGCCACCTCTGCTACTTCCGGTGGTTTCTATGTAACGGCGGAGGCAGTCACGCCATTTACTTATTCCCGAATATCAGAACTGCAGTGTTACGGGCCGTATTTTGTGCTCTTCCAACTTTAATCCACTAATGTTCACTTTTAAAACGATTTACAAAAATCTTTAATCAAAAAAGAAATAATAGGCAAGTTTAAATTTATGTTTGTGTATATCCTTGCAACTTAAAACCCCAAATTTATTTTTGTTGCCTACAAACGTAACTGCAAGTCAAGAATATATAGCCCCGGTATACATTAAGAGTGTCAATTACGGGAAAGCTTCTTAGTTGAAGACCAGTGATAAAACTTCGTGGTAGAGATATTAAGTAACACATTCTCATAAAATGTAAGTTTCAATATTTTGTCACCATCATACTGCGCAAAAGCGTTCAATTACATAAATACGATTCTCTACCTACTCCTTTATGTACATTTTCTTTTATAGCGTTAATGTTCCGAGTCGCGTGTGAGATTTTTCACTTTTTCTGGAGGTCGGAGGGTTGTTAGCAAAAACGTGGATGTTTGTAGCATGGGAAGTGGAAGAGGACATTTGTTTTAAATGTGTCCTTTATTAATAATAGTGTGTTTTTATATTTACGGGATTTTCAGAGAGAGGGGCTTCAAAGAAGCGTTAGTTGCTTATCGATGTTTTGCGTTCTCTACGCAAAGGTGTTCCAAGAATAAGAGCTAATCTCGACAGAGATCATTTGAAGCAGCGACACGTAGGTCATTATTACGGGAGTGTAAGTGTAACACGATTGCAGCACGATTACACACCGCAATGCAGGTCACATTGGTCCTACAAGTACATCATAGTGAATGAAATTACAAAGAGCAAGTGGACGTAAACAAGCGGCGGACTTAACACTGCAGAGGCTATGGTAAGACAGGGAACCATGCACTAGCGTATCAATTGAAATCAACTAAAAATCTCCGTAGTTTACTAAGTGAAATAAGCAGCAGTCGTATACAAGTAAAATGTTATGCTTTTATACGGCATATTCTATCTACATATAGGCTGTTCACGGTAAAGTGAGCACTTTTGAGGCCCTAGTTATTTTTCTTATCAGTAAATTTTTATCCTTCCACCACTTTTTATAACAAACATTACTATGTAAGTAATAAACACTGTGTATGTATTTCACCGGACTCGAAAGTTAACGTCTAAGGCTACGATGATATATATTTATCGACTTTTATTCCAAATGAGAGGGCTTCAAAACGTGGTAACTTTACCGTGAATATCCTATACCTAGTCTATTCACGGTCTCTTATCCCTTTTTTTTTTTTATATAAAAACCTTTTCAAAAATGAACCCATGTATTACGTCTTTGGTTCTTTCCTAAATAGGTCGTGTATTATAATCGTTTTAATATAAATAAAAACAGTGAAAGAGAGCATGTGTCAGTAACACCTAGTAAGAAATAGTTCTAATGCAAAATATTATTAAAGTTAGTGCGTACGAATGCGGTGCGTTGTTCTTTTGATGCAATTTTCTAGACTTGGTTAAGCTTTGTTTACATGAGGCAGAGGAATATCGCAAAAATAGAACCTGAACAGGGCTTCAGGGTAGTTGTAAGTAACCAAGAATGGACTGTAGAGCGCGATCACAGAAAGTGTTCGTATACAGAAGTGAAATTATTTGGAGGTTCCTTTTGATGCAGACGTACCCATTCCCTGATTGATTGCGCGAGGCTCTGGGACGTGACGCGAGTCTGATAGGCTAACGCGTGCTGCAAAATATTCCTTACCGCCTGCACTGCCGGATGGCAAGTAGGCTACCAGACGCTGATTGGCGAACGGCGCTCCAACTCGTTGCTGGACAATAACGCCATTTTGCTGGCGTGTGCGGTTGGAGGCCGCGGTATCCGTGATTGTTTCGTTTCTCTTGCACTTAAATATTCTGTGGCGCGGTTAACAATCACCGAAGCGACGGGTTTTCCCGAGAGAAGGCGCTTAAGGCGTCTGGTGATATGGAGTAGCAACAGTATGTTGGAGATGTGGGAATGGGGATGAAGCTCCCCGAGAAAACTCCCTGGTCACCACATGGAAGTGTCATGGGTAACGCCGTCGGGAATCTAGCCCGGAACACCGTGGAGGGAGCCCGGCGTGCTGAAAAGCACAGCCACAGGGTCCCCGGTCTTACTTTTTTTTCTTATCGATCTGCTGTCATTTTCCCCTCAGTCATCTGTTAATGTTAGACACTTGGATATTTCGCCAATTCAGTTACTTGTAGGCTTTTGAACACGTTTTGCTAATTGCGGTAGGTTTACACTCGTGGGCAGTTGAATTCGAGATACTTGCCTTGTGACGTATAGCGCCCCTTTTCGTCCTCATGACGGTGCTGCGGCATGGTATGTACTCAAGGCATCAGAAGCGGTCGGCAGTCGTACTATTCCATTACCGCTGCAGAGCCTCCCAAAATGTCGGAGCAGGATACACGGGGCGCGCAATTCCTCTCAATAGCATCCTAGATTGTCTTTCTAGATTTGAGATCGGGCAACATCGGGGGCCCGGTAAGCAACACAAAGTCCTCCGAGTGTTCATCCAACCACTCGGTCACAATTCGGGAGCGGTGGGTCGGTGCATTTTCTTGCTGTAGGTACAGGTCCCCTGCAGGGTGTTGCAGGCACTGAAATGGGTGCGTTAATCTGCCAGCAGGTGCCTATGTCATTTACTGGTGAGGGATGATGGCACCAGGGGACATATTTCATCCCACGAAATAGTCCCCACGCGAGTACAACACCACCGGCCTCAACTGTGCCTTGTTGACACGAGGTATCCATCGTTTCGTGTGCTAGGCGACACTCGTACCCTACCATCGGCGTGTACCAACGTGTACTTCGACGCATCCGTTCAGGCGACAGGGTCCAATGGAGATATTTCCGCACCCACGTTAATCGTCGAGCCTTGTGTCCAGCAGTTAGCGGCTCTTGCTGTACCCGGTAGCGAGGAGATGGTTCTGGATGCTATGGCTTCTCACAGGTCGTTGTGGTCCAGCACTGAGTGATCTGTAGCACTGTAGCACGGCAGTTGTCCCTAACAGCAGTGGATGTTTTACCCGACTCCATGAACTCACGGTGAACTACAGACACGGTGGCCCGTGTAAATCCCAGTGCCTGCACGACTTCGCGTGATGGAGTTCATCATACGTCTGGCCACACCGATCTGGCTACGATCAAATGCTCCGAGATTTTTCTTCCCCGTCCTGTGCTCTACTGTTACGCAGACGGTCATTATATAAGGTCTGACGACATCCTAGCCATGCGTGGCTGGCCACTATTGCATTCGACGGAAAAACCACAACGCCATTTCGCCAACACGGCAGGTGTCCATTTCAAGTGCTCATGAGAGTATATCGGCTCACGGTCTTACTATGAGTGCTAAATAGGAGTACATATATTATTAACGTAAAAGAAACTTAATAGTGTTTGAAGCCTAGCTTGTCTCGAAATCATTCCATAGTATTTCAATTCATTAGTTTTAGTAAACTAAATTAACTCCGTCTCTAATGACCTCCCTGTCCAAGAAATGTTAAGCTCTACCTACATACTTACCTACCTACTAAATTAACCTATTTCCGGAGAACATTTTGCAACACTAGTAGGTTTCGTACCACATCTTGTACTTGAAGGCTCCAGTCTACCTGAATCTATTCTCACGGTATGAGGCTTTAAAAGCAAGGGGGTGGTCAAGTGCGCTATTGTCGCTATGCGCAAAGCGCTGACCTGACAGTGTTATCGTCGTGCTTTAAGATTACAGAGCGTACCTATGGGATTAAGCGGTCACCCTATAATTCTATTGGTGGGAAGTTTGTAGCAAGGTTGCATGTAGTGACCTCAAGCACTTTTGTATACATCTGACACTTATATTGTGAGATACATCGTTTTGGAAAAGCTGTTTACAGCTGTGTTGAAGTATTACGAAATAGTTCTCATTTGCGCAGTGTTTTCTAAGCAATCAAGGCCTTTCTGTAGTGGGTGTTAGTTACGTGGATAGGTACATGGGTAAATGCACCCATGCACCAATGTATTTCAAACACACTGCAACACAGTTGGCATGCCAGGTATATAGTTGTCCCCTTAAGCGGGGAGAGCTGGACGTCTGCTAAGATTTGTATATATTTTTCCATTAATCAAAATTATTTTGTTTAAATTTTACTTATTTGACATGTAATATGTTTAAATTATATTTTAAACAATTATTTGACCGCTTGAAGTATTATCGCTTCTGTAGTAATTCTCGGAAGGTAATCAATAATTAACTACCCTTTATTCCGCATGATAAAAAAATAAAGGTACTCTGTTGATATTACAGTTATTTAATTTACTTCTCTCGCCCTGAACTTACATTAGTGTCACTGAAACACGGTTTCGTTTCTGCCAGCCAGTGTGGGCACTCGCAGCTCTCTCAGCAGCCAGAGCGTGGCGGGAAAGCATCCAAAACTGCCCCTCCCCCCTCGCGGGCTTAGCCTTGTGCCGGGCCAGAGGGTGTTGGCCGAGCGCAGTTGTCTAGCCAGGCTAGAAGCTGCACGGCGGAGCTTGCCAGCCTGTGCCGGAGGAAGGGGGAGGGATCGTGTGAATCTAGCCGCCGACCAGCGGAAACCCACGCGCCGACACGTGTCTGGACCGGGGATCCCTGCTGAGATAGAGTTCGTGCTTGCTTCCGTGCGAATAGCTCCCGCAGGCTGCCTTCCCTGGCTGGCATGTCCGCTGCCAGATACTGCGAGCCCGCTCTCTACGACAATCGTCCTGCTTGGGTCCACGTGTGATTCCTCGCCTTCTAGCCTCTCCTAGCATGGACACACGCACGTCTGCTATACCTCCCAAACACCCCGATTATGAATGTACCCGCCGAAGTGCGACAACCCCGCCATTTTGTGGACTCAGACTAACCAGGCCTACACTCTAAGCCATAATCAGTGTTATCAATCAGTGGAATAACATTCACTGAAAGTCAGTTGACAAGCTACTGCCGAATGGTAAGTTGAGGAAATGAACTGGTAACAAGCTACTTATGGCAGTGGAATTCTCGACATTCAGTGGGAATCGGAAATAGATCAGTGAAATTCAGCCGTCATATTAATTTGTTATTCCCAAGCACTGGTTTTGAGTCGCTCAATTTTGACTATTTTCATTGATTTGGCTGAAGTCTCCCTGTTTTTTATTTAGAGTATAAATAATGCAAATATTGGTATATAAATTAATATAAAAACCTTTACGTATGTAGGCTATCAGTAAATATTGCTTCTACAGTTTCACATAACCCACTACAGTGAGCTTAACACGAAAGAAAAGGAAACGAAAATCCTTATAATTAACTGTTATTGCAAACGACTTGGTAATTTCTGATTAAAATTAAACGTTTATACGTGAATAATATATGTACAGTATGCATACACGTACAGACCTATAAGTATACGTACCAATATATACACACAGACATGTACTCTAGTATGCACGTGGAAACCAAATGTGGAAAACATTCCGGCAGATGACACAAATCGTGATAAATAGAGTAGGTGTCTGCCATTGTGCCATTGGTGCTTGGCAGACCATGATGTATCACTAAAACCAAGCTCGTGCAGCAAATAAATGGAACAGGTCACAGTTCAAGCCAAATACCAGGCGTAACCGATCTGCGAGGGATGTAACCGCGACGGTGAATAGTACACCTTGAAACACCAGAATCCTTACGAACACATGGTAGATTGATTACAAAATACAGCCTTACCTATGCCAGCATTTTGTAAAATGTACACCTCTGTCTATGTACATACATATAGCGGTTAGTAGTGGCTATGTAAACGATAGGGTGGGGGCTAGTCTCTTAACGTCCAACTCTGTTGTACGCCAAGCCGTGCTGATGCTAGTGGCTAAACTATTCAGAGCTTCTCTTCAAAACGCAATGATACTACAGAATCGTCTTCCAGTCGCGAAATGGTGGACATTCTTCTATTGTTGTGGACAATTTGAAGATTTCATTTTTAAGTGAGGTATCGCTTCTGGTGCACAGGTACTGATGCAGTTACACGAACAGAGGTGTACAAAGTAGGGTTATTAGCCATTCAAGCAGAACATTTGAAGACCTGAAATGTGGGGACGATTCACCACACTATAATGTCCACACAGTCGCTTTCATGTTTTGTTAATAACTATCCACATACCAATCAGCTGTCTTGAAAATTAAAGCAGCATGTATAGTTTGAAAGAAATTATATTTTGAGGTGTACATTTTAAATTGGTATTTCTTGGTTGACTTTCTTGGCCTAGTTACAGGTGTCGGTAATTATAACAAAGTAAGGTATTTCAATCAGGCACGGGCTTTCTCATGCGAATATGAATTAGATAGAAACAGTAAAATACGGAGCAGCATGTAGAAGAACTCGGGTTCCAGAATTTACTGAGAGCATTTGAAAGTTAACGCACACTGACAACTGTGAATATGGAATGCAGGTACTTATTGATTTTTTGGCAGGCATCAGCGAGAATATAGATACCGTGTAACGCACAATTATTCTGTGTTATGTTTACAGAGCTTTGGAACACGCTGGACAACTGCATTTGGGATGAATTGCGTATAATAATAGGTTCGAGATCTTTAAAGGGTATGAGGGTCTCATCCTTTCTGCACCACTATTTCTTCTCTCCGATTGGAAATAGTTCTGAGAGTGCGATGAGTGTCTCGTGTACACATGTACACCTATTTTCCCTTTATCTTAAGAAAGCTGATATCGAACATTGATTAAAACAAAGTAGGCGGTCCACCATGCTTAGCTTTATAGCTACAAGGAAGAAAAAAAGAGTAATAAGGTACAGACAGAGGCGAATTTTCCATTATAATGTTGCATCTTACCCACATTTTTTTAAAGTAAAAATTGACCTGTGAACTTACAGTAATTCTCTCTCCCAGTCTCGGGCGGGACGATGCCGCTGGCCGGTGGGTTTTCTCGGGGATCTCCCGTTCCCCCCGCCCTTTCATTCCGACGCTGCTTCATACTCATCTCAATCACCCTCATCGGCTCTCAAGACCTCTCTGTTAAGAGCCACCCAAATCTCTTCGCTTACCCACTCACCCGTGATTATTTTTGTTTCCAAGCAAATCTTAGATTCTGAGGACTGAAATTCTGCAATACAGGCAGCACACTCGTGTAAATGATAAGCTGTGCTAAGACTATAAAAGACTAATTTCGAACATCACATTATGAAACATGGATAAATGGTGACAAAGAAGAAGCCTGACTGAAATGAACGAACAATAACGTAACCTTGTATCGTGGAAAGAATTTCGAATCGGAAATAATTTTTATAGTAGCAGAAATAAAAAATATTTACTCCATTCGCTTTCCAAACTGATGAGGAAATTAATCAACTCGTCCCGGAAAAAAAGTGTTTGGTAAAGAAATGTTTACTGAACCTAAGAAAGCAAAGTCCGGCGTATGTAGGCTGTGTTCATTTCGCTGATTTCACCATTGGTTGAAAATTGCTGTGAATGTGTGCGCGTTTTCTTGAAAGATAAAATTCTTGTCTGTAAGTCATGAAACAAATTTTAATTCCAGTTCTTGCTTATACTGGTCTAAGCCTTAAAATGCCACCTGAAATGACGTCTGTCCAAACATATAGCATCATGCAGTTGGTAGAATATGTGTGCGCGTGCTTTAAGATCTTGACTCGCATTTTGATAATTTCGTGTGCTACCCCGACTAGCTGAATTCGAGGTGGTTTGCCGTCTTTATCCAGGAGAACTTTGATGAAGTTTCCTACAATACATCTCCGCATCAGCATCCATTAAGTGACAAATACGATAGTCCTCTATCAGTTATGAGAAAGGAACTGAGGTTTTTGGATTTGACTTATTGTTTGTAGGCCCGGAAAACAATAATCACAAATAGAACCCGGTGTATGCTTTATTGCAGTAGTTGCATTGGTGCATGCACCCGGTAATAACACTGCTGAAACCACTTTGAAAACGAAAATACGCTGAAGACCGCATCAAGTCAACTAACAAATTTAATTTTTTTTCTCCGATCAGATGTAATAAATTGTAGGGAAAAGTGTGTGTTAGTGTGTGGGTGCGTGTTGGCAGGCACGCACGCTGTCGATTTCCCGTAACTCAACCGCTCATGTGTTGGATAACAGATGGACTGTGTACTGTAGAGAATTGGGTACTGGACGCACCGGGTGTCGGACGTAGCCTTGGATATAAACAACACTTCTTCGCCGTCAAGCCGGGATCTATAAGGCGGCCTGAATGCCGAAGACATTCGGCACGAGGGGATCAAAAGTTGCTGGACGACCGACGACGGGCGCGGACTAGAGAACTCTTTGGGCGAGGCGAGGCGTCGACGTGTCTGGTAGTGGCGGAGGGCACCTCCGGGCCCGGTCCACAGGCGGCGACGACGACGACGTAGACGAGGCTCCGTCAGGTGGTTGCGCGATGACGTGCGATAAGTGCGCCGTGTTATTTAGGAGCTGTCCGGAGGCGTCCATTGTGCTCGGCGGGCGCTTGTAGTCGGCGGTGCTGCTCCAGATGGGAGTCGCCGTCGGCGCGGCTCGCGGCCCCGCTGTCACTTTGTCTTCGTCGCTCGGACAGCCGTGGAGAGGAGACCCTCTCCCAGTCCCTCCTGCAGCACTCCTACCCCACACCTGCACGTGTCTTGGGTGGCAATCTGCCGTGCACACCTGCCTCCACGTCATTGACACTTCCTGACCACGGCAACACTGCAGCCTCTTGTCACCGCCAACACCTTACCATACATACGTGTTTCCACTCTGTTCTCTCTGCATTGTCTCGTTTATACGTTGCTGTTACTGGTAATGCTAATATCGTTCTGCGTTTACATTCAAAGTTACTGGAATACAGCAAGGTGTTGACATCACCGCGCTATTCAGGCTGTGAAAGCAAAAATAATTTGTTGTACCTAGAACACTGTATACAGACTGCAGTCAAATTTTTTGGCACTTTAAATATACATGAAGAGGGATCATAGCGCTTACCAGTATGTAAAGCCTGTTCACGGTAAAGAGAGCACATTTGAAATTAACCTTGGAAAAAAGTTACTACTCCTACCTGCATATATTTTAACTGGCGCACAGAGTGACATGCTCCCAGTAAAGTTGGTAACGATGGATGGGAAGTAGTTCCGTATCCTAACGTCTAATCAAGAGTTATGTGTAAACATTTAAAATAACTGAAATTACTTCTCTCTTCCTTTTTCTTCTTTAATGCATATGAGTGTACATATTAATAGATTTCTAATATATTTACTTTTCTAATAATTTCACAGTTCCACTTGACTGACGCAGAAATAAAGTGATCAAGCCTACGACAATGTTCATTTTACATAAGCCGGAAGAATACACAATGTGCATACAAGTATATCTTAAGCAGAGCTTTCAAAAGTGCTCAGTTTACCATGAACAGCCTCTAATTTGGTTTATAATTTTAATTCCTACATCGCAGCTCTGTTTTTACATAACAGTTTAGACACTTTAGACAGTTGGTCCGCGAGAACAACTTCAGTAATATTTCCATTGCTCTTGATACAGCCGTAACTGTAATAAACTACAGCATATTCAGATGCCAGTGTTCAAATATGTTAGTTAATACTATCCTGCCAATCACTCTTAGAACTGTACTGTGAATTTTCCTCTGCATATTTTTCTGAAAGTACAAGTGTTTTTCCAAGCCGGATGTGTGTTTAACTAACATTAACGGTAAATAAAATTCATTTTTAAACACAATTGTGTTACAATGATTTAACGATAAAACTTCCCGAAGCGTATGGCATGTAAGTCGATAGGAACTCCGGTTGGCGGGTGTTTTGGAATGGTTGACTCATCAGAGACCCCACAGTTAATGGATCATGTGGCTGAATATGACAAAGAGCAATTCAGGAACTTCTTTAAAGCACATGCACAACAACACACTACCTGAGTAATTTCTCCGCTGACCACTTTCATTAAAATTCAGGATGCAATTTTAATACCTTGGCTCTCTATTAGGGAACCTTCCTGGTGTTTTATGGTAATCACAGAGTATCTCACTCTTGACACATTCATAGCTGAAATACTGAGCACCAGTGTTGGCCAACAATCCATACATAAATATCTACATGTCAATAAAACGACCAGAATAATAGTATTGCACGATTGTGCTTACCGAGTCTCCCACTTCATACCAATTGAATAATAGTCTCAAAGCTTACTCAAACCTATAACTAAATAGACCATACCTTAGTCAGCAATCGAACCCACGAACCCACGAACCCTTGCAATATAACCTGGAATTCCAACCTTTTTGTCAGTCATCTCAACGAAAATATTGGAACTTTTAAATACTAAGCACACAGTGACTACCTATGGTCTATGGAACAACGCTCAACCACAGTTAGGGTGACATATCTGTAATGGTGACTTGACCCGCCAGGTAACCTAGAGTCTTGACCCAGGAAAGTTCAGCTGGAATGAAAAGACTTACATTACACTGTATCGAAACTTAAGGCTTGATTTTACCCAGTTTGCAGAATATTCTTAGTTTTGCGTCATCATTTTGGATTCACAGTAATTTCTGGCATTGTAGTAATAGTTTTTTTTTTTTTATACGAGCCGTTTGATATTTTTGTGAGTAATTCTGTGTGTTATCTGATTGTTGTAAAACGTCGATGACGTATTTATTTTTTATTAAGTAGATCTTGACATTTTACACTAAGCAGAAAACGCAATTAAAATTACGCACAGAAATATTAAACAACTCGCAAAATATAAATTCTCTATAATCGTACATTGTCAGTAACTACATTTTATACATAAATGTTTTCAAAACGTTATTATTTTACTTGTGGCGGGAGGACACGCAAAAGAACAAAATAAGTCTAGCACAGTTTTCGAAAGAATGCAGTTATTAGTGAAACAAATTTAATTCTGGCATATGTGACCACCATTTCCCCCTTTCTCTCCTTCAGCTGCCCCCGAGAAGGCCCGATCCACGAAGGAAGATCGTCTCTGATGGAGGTTGGAGGGGAGGATGGGAGAGGGCGGACCCATCCTCAAAGCGGGTCGCGGTTGAAATCTCCCGTTCATTATTTAATGCTCGGGCGGGTTGTAAATGGGTCTCCACGTATCAAAGATCGCGTCGCGTTGCGGCGGTTGAGTAATGCAGGGCTTGTGTCGGCGGGGCGATGAGTCGCCGCATGCTACACGTCTCCAGAGAGTTCTGGACAGTGACTCGGCGCAATCTCCCGGCCCCTATCCCCTTCACGTGTGCACCAGAGCGCCGCAGATGACTAGGCAGAATCAGAGAAGAGTTATCAAGATTTCACTTCCCCAAAACTGACATTCTTTTGTTTCTCTTTCAATTTTATACTTGTCGCACATGAAATAAAAACTGGACCGTGCGCGCTAAGCTGGGACGTGGCACTTTGCAGTGAGCAGGTCAGCCATGAGTCGATGACACGTCTAGGAAGAAGTATGATTTGTTAACTCCGTGTTTATCGGGATCTCAGAACCTAATGCGCAGTGGAGTGTGAAGTCTCATTGCAAGGAACACCGACATTTGTTTGGAAGTGGACTTACAAGACTCCGCTGGTAAGAGCCGCTCTCCCCCCCCCCCTCGCTCACGCTCTTTGTATTCCTAGGTCACCCTCTCTCATAAGTGGAGACTGATAACCAACTCGGGGAAACATCCACAGCACAATCGGCGGGTATCGAAAGTACGACTTTCCGGATGCCAACCAGATTTGCTGCCGTATGGCTACATACGCTCAGTTTTGGTGTTTGGTGTTACTATCAAATAACAAGCTACAATTCGTTATTTATCGCCAACCAGAACTGTTACTTCCTAGGGTACAAACTATTCACCACGAACTCGGACTTTACTTATGCTTCGCTTGACATTGCGTGATTACTAGCCCATACTAACATTTTCCATTGCTACCTAATTTCTGTGGTACTGTAACTTAAATAATTCCCCCTAGTTCCACTTGTACTGGCAGGTTCCATGCACTTACTGCGTACACCAACCTGTTTTAAATGTATGTATGGTATGGAATTAGAAACGTAACATCACAACCAACATCTTAGCTCTTAGCGCCCTGCCCGCCACGATGCGCACTGAATGAAATGGTTAATCGATTTAATTTGCTCTCTACACTAATACCCACTTCAAGAAAGCGCAATTGAAAGATGCTTCACTGAAAACTAAAATAAGACCTAATTTACGTTAAATGTCGGGACTGACGGCTGAATATTATGTCACATTTTTCACCACAAAGTCCGAATTGATAGTTAAAGGCTGACAATCATTTTGCCTTTGTGGCTAAGCTTTCACTTATCGTCCATTTTATGTTTAATTTGTTACCACGTGTCAAAATGGCTTGCCTATTTACTGGACGAATCATCCTTGATTTTACGTATGATAAAGGTTGTGCAATCAGAAGGCTGCTCAGGGTGCCTAAGGCGTACCATGCGAGAATATATTGCTAGGTTCGCCAGTGTCTTCGGGGAATTAAGGTAAAATGACAGCATAAGACCCAGTCGTAGACTCGGGAAAGAAGAATTTCACACACCTGTAAAATTGCCAACCGGGCTAAAAACAAAGTCAGGATCATCGGCGTCCTGAATGGCTCTACCAATTGGTCGGAAGAGCTAACATCCGAACGCCCGTGAAGGCGTGAAATGTAAGTTATCGTTCCTGTGAACGTTAGATGATCGATTCGTGTGGGAATGGCTCACCAAAGATCCAGTACAATCAGGAGAGTTAATCGTCGCCTGGAAGACTTCATGTGTGTAACCACGCAACATGAAGGGTCAGAGGGGAACGGACGGGTTAGGCGAGAGCTTTAGAGCAGAAAAAAGAACCTGAGGAACTCCACACAACTCGTAATTTCTGTGCAGTAATTATTGGCCCGATGTAAGTGGTGTCAAGGGGTTCGAAATCATCGGTGCTTCGTTGATGTATGGAGAGGAATTAGGGCAATTTGCCTCGTACTCCGAGAGAGGCGGGAGTGTAATCTTCATGTTCGGGTGTCCCGAGCCTATTGGGAGTCCTCCGAGCCATCGAAGCGTGCATGATTTGCGATCATGCGTCCGCTGAGCTCGTGAAATATCGGAACTAACCTTGGGAGCATTACTCTGCTTGCGTGAGCAATGCTTACGTCGCGTCGGCGCAATCATCCTCGCAAATATCCACTCAAACAATCTCCACTTTGCCGAAGAGATATTGACATTTCACCACTCAACATTTTTTATCTGGATTTTGCACATGTAACTTCCTGCGTCGCTTTGTTACACACCGGACGTTTGTGCATTTAAAGCTGTCATAAAACAACAGAATAATATGTATAGGCTGTTTGCGGTAAAATGAGCACTTTTGAAAGCCCTGCTTAACACCTACTTGTATGCACGTTGTGTATTTTTCCGCCGTATGTAAATTAACATTGCCATGGGCCTCGTCACTTTATTAATGCGTTGGTCAAGTTAAACTGAAATTATTAGAAAAATAAATATTATACAAATATGCGCATCTTTACACTTCTATTCATTAAAAAAACAAAGCAAAATAAATAATTTAAGTTATCAAAAATGGTTACCTAACACTTTTTATCTAACGTTAAGATATGGAACAACTTTCCATCGATCGTTACCATACTGGGTGCACCTCACTCGGTGCGCCCGTTAAAATATATGCAGGCAGGGGCAGTGACTTGTTTCTAAGGTTGATTCCAAAAGTGATCACTTAATCGTGGACAGCCTTTAATGTTATTGCCAAATTAATCGTAATTTGAAGCAAAAAAGTATTCAAACTTCTAATTACGTAGTTTATATGTACATTGAATGCTACGGCAACTCGTGGAGTAGTTTGGTTTACCTTCTCTTTCCCGAAATTAGTTTTATAGTTTCATTCATCGTCATTTGCTATGCAATAAGGTTGTAGACACTACTTTCATTACCTTTTCAAATTAATTCCTCGAAATTTACAATATTCAAAGCTGTACTTCATTTAATTTTTTAAACACAAAAGAAGAGCGATTGAGAGTTTAAATCTGTTAATCCTACCCTGAAACACTGATGTTAAAGTTTACGAGATCGTTAAAATATGGGGAAAAACAAAAGTGACATCAAACATTATGGAATAATATTAATTGGTATTATTAAAACTGACGTGAAAAACCTGTTTGAGATGTTATAGTGACTCGCGTACTGTGGATTTATAAAAAAATTTACAGCCTGTAAGATATTTAATTTAAAGCGTCAAACGTTTCGGCATTCTCTTCTAGCACTAACGCAATTTACAGTTTCCTGCAACTCGATAAAAATGTTATAAGTTGTAAATACAGGAGAAAAGCGAGATAAAAGAAATGCCATGAATGATTTAGTACGTAGGTTTAACTAATACGCTATTTCTTCGGCATAAGAAACTTTCTGCAGTTTACTTAATCAGAAACGCAGCAGCGGGAGCAACTCGCGACTTCGAGTTTCGAAACACAGCTAATTCCGTATGTTTGATTCTCCTTATTGTTTGCAAGACTTTGCAAAACAAGGTTGTCTGACCGCTTCACTGATTTTTTCCATATTAGGTGATTTCAACTCGTTTGCTGCCATATAACGTATTTACGAAATGCGTCGTACATCTCATTACATCGTTTTGTACAACATATAAAGCATCGCATACGTTTCAAACACCATATGAGCACAGTGCGGGAAAATAAATGACATCGGTCACAAATAAATAATCAATTAAAATGAAAAGGATGAAGTTATGATATCGAAGATATCAGGGATGTACTAACAAGCTATCGTTTATGCATTTTACTTGAAGTTACACTTTTTTTTTTTACTTTTACGACCCATTGTTTATAGAGTTGATCCCGTTGAAAGCCATTCAATAGATATGAGCGTAACGAGAACTAGAAGGTGTTATTGACCTGACTTCAGGGCGATGCGACGTGAATTTACTTGGTGATCCAGCGGTCTGACTTATGTGAATGGTAACTGGACAGATTGGGTTCGATTACGCACAGAATGGGCTGAATTTTGTCCGCCTCTCTGTCTTCTTTTAAGGCGACGAGGTACACTTTTCCTCCCTATGGTTCTTCTTTTCAAATGTTTATAAGCACTTTTGTAATTTACGAAAATGTTGCGTTGATGGGTATGAAATATTTCAAGATTTTTGTTTCCACTCAAGATGATGTTTCTTATAGCTTGATTATTCATATATATATATATATATATATATATATATATATATATAGAGAGAGAGAGAGAGAGAGAGAGAGAGAGATAGAGAGAGAGAGCGAGAGAGATAGAGAGAGAGAGCGAGAGAGATAGAGAGAGAGAGAGAGACACACACACACAAATAATAACGAACAAAATGTACACCCTTAAAAGTACTGGTCTTTTGGACGCGGCCTACGTGGCTCTTGTTTTGTGTTGCAGAGCGTTTTAAATCCGCATTTTTTTTTTTACGAAACCAATAAACATGTCCTATTTATACCACTGTATTAAAACAAAACACACTCCAGACGAGGTACGTATAATACTCTCAATACACCGAGCACATTATAAATGCTATTCCCGAGCCCTCCAACGTAGCCAAAAACGGCTTTTCCACACTGCGGTATCTCGTAGTTTACTGGTCGAAAACACGCGAAGCAATTATAGGGACCTGCACTGAACTTGGCTTCAGACGTTCCAGCAATAAAATGATAAAGTCACCCCTTAAAGTCCCATAGGTACACACTGCACGACGGAAACACTGCACGCCAGTTCAACACCTTGCGCGTAGGGGCGATGAGACACTAGGCGTGCGTGTCAGTGTCGCCCTTGTCTCTCCTACGCTTCCCTGCCTCAAACCCGCTACAAGTAGGCGGCGCCCTTAAGGGGGTGGTAACAATTCCATCTTCGATTTTTCTTACAAAAATCTTCGCAATGAAAATTTATGTCCACACATAAAAAAAATCAAAGCTAAACATAACAGAGGACCACTTAATGGATTTTATGGAATTTGTACTGTTTCAGTTATACCTGTATTTTCTTAAGTGGGATTGACATTAATAGATAATTAGGGAATATTTGATTACGGTTACATACGTGTAACTAATCATGTAAGAAAAATAAGTTGGATTTGAAAATAACTATTAGGATGATCTCTATGCTTCGACAAGGGTGGTTTTTTAATAGTGACTGCGAAAATTAATTAATGGAGGAAATAAGATGGCAAAGGATACTTCCCCCTTAAATATACTGCATAAATAATCCTCTGGTAGTCTAGGCCATTCGCGGTTATTTCGTTAAAAGGGCGGCCTTAGTTGGAATAAAAATTAAAATGAAGGAACAACCAGTCCAACGAAAAGATACAGTAAATGCAAGCACGCGCTCGTATCGCTTAATTTTTGTACGTGGCAACGACAAATTTAAAAGATAGTGGTTGACATGCACACAAATAGGCCTACCGTAACTTTTATTCCGCTCATATTTATATGCATTCGTAATTACTGTTTTCTAGGTTTATTTTATTAATTATTTAAATTTATCTGGTTGGGCTTAGTATTTTGTTGGGGTTGTGGCAAACCTTCAAATCCCAGAAACGTAAGCACGTTGCACTGTGTCTCGAACACCGTGGGCAAGATTACAACGATGTGATAAACAGACGTGAATTTCAAACAATTAATTTCGTATTAAAAACAGTTCATGGTTAAAAAGTATAAATTTCACAAGTCCGATATTTGCAATCACACACACACACACACACAAACCCCATTACTGATCCAACGTAACGTAATGGCAACAATATTCTTCCGCACACGCAGCGGTCACGAAGCACTTTACAGTATATTTATTCTTGCCGTAGAAAAACATATGTATCACAACATCGTAACTTGCCTAGGTAAGTTTAAAAAACACAACGAGTACGAACTTGACGCTTCGTTTAGATACACGCCATATCATGTCGTCGGCGTCGCCACTTCTGCCAACTTCGGATTTGTAACCGTCCCATTATCACATCTAAATATATTAGAATAAGTATTCGAAACATAAAATCTCGTTTCAGTTGTAAATTACAAATTTCACAAATAATTATTTTTTGCTGTAATAAGTATGAAATATGTTAAAATTGAAAACATGTATAATTTTCGGCTACTACAGACGCTGCGAATCTTCCCGAGAGAGAGAAAGCGATAGAGATACAGAGAGAGAGAGAGAGAGAGAGCGCGAGAGAGAGCGCGAGAGAGAGCGCGAGAGAGAGCGCGAGAGAGAGCGCGAGAGAGAGCGCGAGAGAGAGCGCGAGAGAGCGCGACAAGCTCCGCTCCGCCTATCGAGTTTTCTTCCTCGGACGAAAAAAAAGTCACTAGGCCCTACGCACAGTAATTTGCGCTGATACTTTTAACTGTAACAATGAAATATGTTAACTTCAGTGCTACCTAACATTCCACATATCAGTAAGTAAAGTTTAATTTAAAAATACCATACCAAAAAACTAGATTAAAACAATATTTATCTGTGAACTATTTCTTACTAGCTGGTGCCAACACATCGCTGCTATCACTGTTTTTAATTCGTATTTAATACGAAATAAATATTACAATTTATAGAAGACACTACGTTACAGTCTAATTTATTCAAGAATACAGTACTTTAAGGTTAATCAGTGTTTGGTATACAAGTTATTATAAACAGGTTGATATGTTACGCATACGGTGATTTTCAAAAGTTCGTTTCAAAGAATCCGAAGAAACCGTGAATGGACTATATGCTGTGTTATCTTACGGTTCCCCTTAAACAGTACGTTAGTTTAGTTAAAGGCTGTTCACAACAAAGTGAACACTTTTGATATCAACCTTAGGAAAAACTCACTCCTCCTAACTTCATATATTTTAACAGGCGCACTGAGTGACATGTGCCCAGTAAAGTTGGCAACGATGGATGGAAAGTAGTTCCATATCTTAATGTAGAATAAAAAGTGTTAGGAAACCTTTTGTGATAACATAAATTATTTATTTCGCTTTCTGTTTTTTTAATGCATCTAAGTATAAAAATTACCAGATTTGTTTAATATTTTCTTTTCCAATAATTTCAAAGGTTCTCCTGACCAACGCATGAACAAAGTGATGAGGCCCATGGCAATGTTAATTTTACATAAGGCGGAAATTCACAAGGTGCATACAAGTAGATCTTGAGCAGGGCTTTCAAAAGTGCTCATTTTACCGTGAACGGCCTTTAACCAGTTAACTGGCTCCGTTTTCTGTGGGGAAACGAACAGCTCATTAGGTGCAAGTGCATATACTATTCGGTTTAAAAACACAAAGATGGTGCCTCTGAAACACTAGTTCTAAATTTCGACTGTAGGCCTTTATTCATCCCTTACGAATGGCAGTCCTCCGCGTGAGCTACGTTTGCTGCTGCTGATGTTTGTAGTATACGTGAGCATAGTATTAGGCTGTTTTTGTATTTGATACAAAATCATACATAATTGTTTTTTACACCGAGATAAAGGTTTGTTCAATCTAGCAAATTACTTGTTTGCATATGGCCGAAAATATATTATTTAGTAGCACCAACAAAATATTTTGTGGATTAAATAAAACTGTAAAAGCAAAAAATAATACTTTTGTTATTTTACCAAAATACACGCCTGAATAAGCAAAACCTTTGTATTGGGCAAAAAAAAAATTGTCAACAAATTTAGTTGGATCAACTGTTTATATCTGTTTGGAGACTCGTTTGATTGCCTTCGTTCGAAAATACAGCTCGAGAGTATGTTTGTAATTTGTGACAAAAAGGATAATGACAGTGTTTAATATATTTGTTGATGCTTAATAATGGTACGTATAAGCATCCAAATAATTAAGTTCAACAGCAAACTAAAAAGTAAAGCTGTAAAACTTGATGTAGACATATGTATCTACGCACATTGTCCATTATTCGAAATGTATGTATTTAAAAACATTCCTATTTCATCACTAGTCATTTGAGCTGGTGTTTCTAAGGAGTAGAGCTCGTGCTCAAACGTACTAGGTTCGAATCTTGGCCGGACTTTAACCTTTTTATATTAACCGACACTGTTATATGTAAGTTACGCAGAGTCAAGCCAATATTTAGTTGCACCAACCAGATCTTACGGTTTTGGGACAACCAAATCAGATCAACAGAACAAATGGTTTCGACAGCAAAATATTTCATTGCCCCTATACAAACAATTAATTTGTTTGCGCCAAAAAACTTTGTTGGATTCGACAAAACCTCATTCTCAGTGTACGGTCTACATCAGTAACAAATTTCTTAAAGCGCACGAGATGCGTGTCCTGCGGCTGATCCCTATAATACTAAAACCGTGCGTGGTTCACTAGGCAAGAGACTGAGATACTCTCAACTAGCGCAGTTCATGTCCATCTGAAATGCCGTTTGACCACACAAGAAAGCCACAATCAGGCGCAATCCTGCATTGTCTAACCACCAGCCTCGCACTGAGAGCCTCCATTCTCGTAAACACAAACACTTGTGGTCTGGTAGGAGTGTGCCGTCTGTCCATAACAGTGCCGAAACTGCGTCGTTGTCACTCACTACGGCGACCGTTCACTGAGAAGGAGCTTATTCCGACAAATACTTCAGGGAGCCGATTAACTATGACAACCTGACATTTGCACCAACACAGCGCAAAGCAAAACTATTCTGCACCTCCGCCAGTAATCACAACAACAAAGAAATTACAAATATGATCAGTGCACGGCAATTGGTCATAACTGAACTCTATCATATTTTTTTAATTAAATTAAATTAATTAACTTCTTATATAATGTTATTCATTTCTCTTATCGGGTAGTAGACGAAAAGGGGATCGTTGGACATCTTTTTAATCCCCCCCCCCACACACACACACACATTGATCCCAATTAAAAGTCGTGAACGCTGTTACATAATCAGTTTAATTTAATTAAAATTTTATTTTATTTGGGGAGGGGTTTAATTTTGAAGTTATTTAAAATATTTTTTTAAAGTAATCTCAGCTAGAAATAAAATAAGTATACCAGACGCAAGTGGTTGCAAGTCTGCTCTGCCTAGCAACTCCATTGCCTCGTCTTTTATCCAATAAGATATTTCGTAACATTTCGTAACATCTTCGGCAGCACTCGGAAGCAGTCGTGGTCCTGCTTCGGCTAACAGATATCGATTTTTTGCCCGGCTGTGCGTGCTCCGTTCTCGCTTCCTCGACGGTGTGTTGTTCGCACCATGCTCTCAGACACCGACAGGCGTCTGTTTCACTTATTGTTGAAGCGGTGACGATTTTCGATTAGTAAGTGGACAATGTAACATTAATAATGCAACATGTGTACGCGCAATATTTGGAAAATAGTTGTATATTTTAGCCAGCAAAGAAGAGTTGTGGCACCGTATATCACAAGCGTAAATACTGATAGTGTTTGTGTTCGAAGTTTGATCGAGCTAATATTGGTTTTACTTATTTTTTTATTGGATTCATACATACTATCCTCTTGTCTTAGACGCGAAGCAAAGTGCAACTTCTCGTTTCGCTATGTTTATCTGTTAAGTGCAAGTCACGGCTTCCCTGTAGTGACTACCCATAGAAAAGTCTCAGTGCCCTGATATTTGCCAATTCATCGTTGAAATGCTAAACAACAAAAATTGTACCATAAAGAAAGGAGCCCTGTTATTGCTGGTGATGTTTTTTTCCCATGTCAGTTAGGAAGATGAAAAACATCAGTATGTAAAATTCGAGTTTATTAATTTAAGGATATGACAGCAAACATATTAATATATTATCTTAAGGAATCGACTAGGGCCTTTAGTGAGTAACTGATAGCGCATTCGCCTAAAGCATTTCCGAACACTATGAAAAACCTTAATGAGGATGGCCGAACTAAGAATCGCACCGGGTCCTCCAGAATGTCGAGTCCAGCGTCACCTTAACCGGTTACACTCGGACATTCTACTTAGTTCCGAGTTGTGTACTTGACGTTTATTTATTGTTAAAACACAATGTATATTTATTTACTTGCACGGTGTAGTAAAGTGTAAATCTTAGAACGTTTACTGCTGCAAGAGGAAGAATCATCACGAATGACACGATTCTGGAAGTAAACTGAGTATTAGACTACGTACTAAGTGAAGTAAATGCAATTTCAAACCAACTTGAATGAATGAAGTGAGTTTAAGTGTGATTGGTGCAGCGGCAGCACGAATACGAGGAGGGAACTATGTAACCCCTACAGGTCGGGATTTTCGACTGACCTACCCGCATGAAATGTTCTGCCTACCGGAGCATTGGATAAGGCGGACTCACCGCAAATGGGGAGTGGTTTCACTGATTCAAACTTGGGATTCAGTCAACTCTGAAACGTTTAAGAAATCGTTATTCGCTAACAAGGTTTCAGGGACACGAATCAACAGGTCCTAACATTTTTTAAATACTGGCACATGTTAGTTCAAAAGAATATGCGTGTTATGTTGTATATTTCCACACGTTGGTTGAGCCACTGAAATATATTGGGATATTTTTGGCCCCGCGTACGGTACCACTTAAAATGATTATTAATATACCACATAAGTTGAGACACTGAAGTGTATATTATTGTGTGTATTGGGGTATGTGTGATTATGTGGGTGTAGCTGTTAACGAACCAAGTTGTCATATAGGTAATTTGTATAACGTGAAAATAATAGTAAAACTTGTATTAAAATCACCACATAGACAATAGATCAATAATAATTAACACTACAATTATAATAAAATATATACCACGACTGAGAAAATTACCAACCAATAAAGAGTTCAATCATTTAGGAGCGTTAAATATTGCATTTGAAAGTTTGGTGAAGAAACATAAGCAATCAATGTTCATATATAAAAATGCATGCAGCTCAATATCAAAACGCTCAACTCAGAATATTTACAATTACAGTTGACATTTGGCAGCATAAGTTAGACTTTTCACACTAGGGTCAATATTATTCAATGTCAATAATATAATGGTTATAAACAACATACACAATGATGACTCATATATTTGAGTACCAAGCAATCTGTGTGTCAGACCACTGTGTTTGTATAAAGTCAAGTCGTGAGACATGGTAATGTAATGTAACGTATACACTCTTGGATAGTATGTGTAAGTATATGTTACCCTGCTAGACTAGATAATACTAATATAATTTTAAGTTTGTAAGCCTTCCTGGCCTAGAAAAACACGTGGAAAAATCCTGAAAGATATATATATATATATATATATATATATATAAATTACTTGCAATCACCAAACTCACCTTTGTGAAATGAGACGCACAACTGAAAACTGACATACCAGAATATCTGTACTGAACAAAAGAAAAATAGGCATGACATTATGCAATGAAACAAACAGAGAGGGTTGAGATAGTTTAATTAAATAAAAATATATTCTAGCCGGAGATTACCGAAACATTATAAATTCAGAAAAATTAAAATCACAGGATCAGAAAAAAAAACTGTTGCGCTTTTAGCGTTTGCTGGAAAATACCTTAACGTGCATTAGCATACTCGAGATTACAAAATAACGCGCGAGATCTATGAGAGATCCGAATGCAATACATTTCAGCTGGTGGTTGTTGAACACACCACCCCCGAGGAGCCGACAATGCACCTTTTAGATAAATCAGAACCACTCTCCCCAGACTTACTTTCAAGCTACAAGCTTTTCCACACAGGGCCTGCGGAATGCAGGTCAGCCTATTACTTATTCGTAATGGCACTATTTTCACTGTCAGTATGTGCCAACACACTGGGAAATATAACTTGAGGCTCATTCCATTAGGTACGCTTAACACGAAAATTACGATGGTTATAGTGGAAAGTCTACTAGGACTAGTATTAACAGCCAAGGAACAGCGATAAATAAGTTTATATTACACTTTCTGGCTGATTTAAGCTTAGTAGCGAACACAGTTTAGTTTTTTTAAGCCTCGCAACTATTTATTGTACCTGTTTTTCCGTTAAATATTTTTGTCATATGTTAAATTGCTTGAAAGGTTTATTTTTTCTTGAAAACGCTCATATCAAGAAAAAAAAATTAAAAGCCAACACGCTGCATATCACAGATTATAAATGCATGAGTACAGTTGTATCAATACGCTATGTCTAGAGATACGAAGAATTCGCGTTTTTTCTTGGTACCACGATAGACTTCGCAATCTGTATATTGCAGTCAATGTCTTTGTTTATAGTGTTCTGCCACAAGGAAGACCCAGTTCCCCTTCCCATTTGGCTGCACGTTAGTCGAACATCCTGTGGTTAATGTTTTCTTAGTGATCCAGAATCCTCCAGAATGTGTCGGAAAAACTGATCCAATGTAAATAGGATCACAAATACACCAGTGTTTTAAGTATGGTCTATTGTCAAGCAATAATGCGAATTATGCATATACCTATAGTCTATTCGCGGTTTCTTCACGCTTTTCAAATCAAAACTTTGGAAAATCACCCCATGTATGACGTGTTTAGTTATTTCTGAAATATGACATGAATTACTGTTATGTTGACAGAGGTACAAAACTCTTGTATCTTATTTTTCATTAAATTAAAGTTACCTATATTTAATTTATAAATTATAATATTTAATTTATAGTAAATATAACTAAGAAAACGCGTGTGCTGGTAGCGTCTAGTAAGAAATAGTTCTCGTGCAAAATATTATTACAACTGAGTGCCATGAATTCGGTGCGTTGTCCTTTGGTGTCAATTTCTAGACTTGATAAAGCTTTGTTTGCACGAGGCGGAGGAATATCCTGGAATTAGAACTTAGCAGGGTTTCATAAAACTGTGAAGTAACCGAGCATGGTTATAAAACTATAAAAAAAATCGATGTAAAATTTCCTCTACGTGTAAGTTAAAATTACCTCTTAAATGTAGAGTACATTAACATAACAAGTTAAGTACTATTCCCTATCTGCGCGGGAAAAGTACCTGACAGAAGGTGGGGCGGGGGGGGGCAAAGAAGTAAGGGAAAATTAACTATAATGTATAATGAAATTACATTTGAAATTATCCTGGAGTACTAGTAGTACTGTTAATTATTTTATTACCTATATCCTCTGACAAATAGTAACCGAAACCTCAACATTAACATCCTGAACACTTTCTGGAGGGGAGGCACGAACAACGACCCTCTATCATGATAGACCGATGCGCTATTCATTACACCCCGACAGCGTGACAGCAGAGTGAATATAAGCGTGTTAAGGATTGTTTTCTTCGCCCGTCCTCCCACTTAGCTGTTGAGAATGCTGAAGAGATATACGTGTACGTGTACCATGTACGTGAATTTTACTTCAGAGTACGGTGATTTTACCTTACCTGTATGGAAAACTGTTTCCCCCACAAGTTTGCGAATATTACCTTACACTTGTCAGGTAATTTCGCCATTATTTTTTACAGTGTACGTTGTAGCGAAATTATCGTTCCTGGCAGAAAAGTTACTTTGGTCACACGGACTAAAACTTAATAACGTGACTTAATAAAACTGACACTACTGCGTTAAATAGCTGCTGGTTATTTTCCAAGTTTGTCCTGGAATTTATACATATATATAATACACACACACACACTCGCCTCCAGCCGAGGTGGACCGGGCTCGATCTCCGGTAGGGTCGCTGGGATTTGAGCATGTAAGAAACGTGGCGGACGTTGCCCTTGGCCGGTGGGTTTTCTCGGGCTACTTCCGTTTCCCCCCAATTGCATTCCGCTCCAGCTCCATATTCACCTCATTTCACCTTCACCGGCGCTCAAGATTTCAATGTGAAGGGTGCCGTTATGCCCCGAATAACGCGCGGTACTCCAGTCTTGTAATTTAAAAACTTTTCTGTATTTTTGAGCAGTGTGTGTTTACGAGTAGCATTGAAGAAATCTGTCACATTTGAAAGGTAGTTTCAGTTTTTAATTTTTTCCCAGTTTTAATGTTAATATTTTTAAAGTGTAAAACAACTAAGACGGGTAATTTATTATCAGTTTAAGGTATGAAATTTGTTGAGCAGGCTACCGAACGTATAACGACTGTTCACGATAAAGGGCACCCGTGAAGATAGGTAATTAAGCACGTCAGTTGGCTTGTGTTTCACGGCCTTCGACGTAGGACCGCTGATGTTTGTCCGTGGTAGCATGAACACAGAGGCCTATTGCAACATTCTGGATAATGAAATGCTCCCAACAATGTGGTGTTTTTACGGAATGGACCCGTGTTACTTTCAGGATGACAATATCAGGTGCCATGTTTCAAGGGCTACTATGTAGTGGTACGCCAACAACAATGTTCGCCGATTGGACTGGCCCACCCAGAGCCTCGACCTTAACCCTATAGAACATCTTTGGGACAAGTTGGATCGCCGGGTGAGGGCTCGTCAGGCGCGGCCAAAATCCATTGCTCAACTCATGGAATGGTTGCAAGAGGAATGGCGACGAATCTCCGTGGATGTTCTGCAAACACTCGTAGATAGCATGCCAGACAGGGTGGCTGCTGTTATAGCCGCAAGAGGTGTCCCTACGAGATTTTAACGGGGTGACAACCACCGAGCAAACATTGTGTATAGGTGCCCACTTTTTGGTAGATAGTGTATATATTAACGCCGAATAAAAAGCGTTAGGTAACCATTTGTGATAACTCAAATTATTTCTCTCGCTTTCTATTATTTTTTAATCCATCGAAGTATAAAAATGAGGAAAATTGTACAATATTTACTTTTCTAATAAGTTCACAGTTTCACTTGACCGACGTATGAATAAAGTGATGAGGCCCATGGCAATATTAATTTTACATAAGGCGGTACAACACACAACGTGTATACAAGTAGATCTTAAGCAGGGCTTTTAAAAGTGCTTATTTTACCGTGAACAGTCTGTAGGAACATGTAGCGCACTTTTATTTTTACACGATAAAATTAATGTGTCACAGTTGATTATCTTACGAGACGAGTCGGCGAGGCAACGACTGCACGCCAGTTCAGTACCTTGCGCATAGAGGCTATGAGACACGTGATGCGCATACCTAGGTCACCCTTAGCTCTCTCACGCTTCTAGGTGCTTTTACGCGTATCTCAGTGGATAAACATCCTGAGAATAAGACTTTTTGTCCAGAAAAGATAAAATATAAATTATCTAGATCTGTAGGGTTTTGTATTTTATCGTATTAAGTGTATTCAACTAGAAAAAAATCGCGGAGAATTAAAAAAAAAATCGCATTCTTCGAGGTTGCCTCCGCAAATACCTTAAGAGGTAGGGGAAAGTAAAAAGTGCGTTCGTATTATGCGGGTGTCACATAGCCGCGACAAGCACGACATGATAGCCCCGACACGACACAAAACAAAACAGCCAATGAAATACAAGATAGATCTTACGTATGCCTCACAAATTTTGTCGTCCGACCAGCAATTTTGGATTAGAAATTTCTTCTATTTTCGTCGTGTCGTGCGGCACGAAACACAGAGTGTGCAACCTGGCAAAATTAAATTGTATGGCAAGCTTTCCCTACAATGCCAAATACGCAGCTTAATAGAAAAAAGGACTTTGAAAATTACTGTATTTAACTCTTAAAGATAATAATTTTACCTTTGTTTGCATTAGCAACAACACTGTCACCATCATATATTAGATATTTCCCGTTTGCCCACCGCCTTTGAAACTAGCGTAGTTATTCAGCTCCTTCTAAATGGGTTCCGAAAAATTCTACTCTTCGTGTCGCGTCAGTAAACTGTAGGGCTGTAAATTCGAGCGCACACATTGAAAATATAAATGTTGTGTCGTGGTCGTGTTCGCGATTTTTTGCCGTGTCGTGCTGTGTTTGTCGGGGCTATGTGATTCCTTCATTACATTTGTGGGCATTCATCGAGTGTTCAGTCCTACTGTTACATATCCAATTTTCAGGTAAAAGCGTGAGGACGGGCGCACACCAAGCCAGTTCAACGCCTTACGCGTATGAGCGATGTAGGCTGGAGTTGCGCGTGTTAGCTCTTGCCACAAAGCGCAGTCGGAAGTCCAGTCAGCAGTCGAAGTCGTACTAACAATGTGCAGTTTACAGCTTGTCGGGCAACCATTACGATGAATATTTTAAGTTATAGTTATTTGCATTTAAGTATTTTACATTATGTAGGTATATGGCGCTGATTCTAATTTCAGAAGGTACCGACAAAATGTAGGAATCATTAAATATGAACATCTCCGAACAAATATATACCTACGTGAAAGTGTTATATCCATTAAAAAGTCTGGATCATGCAAAAATTAAATCTATTAGTCCACATAGGCCAAATCTTATAATCGACACCATTGTATTGTTGATACACATGCAAACTCGATGCTTTCTTCGAAACACAAACGAATCGTCTGATACAATATGTAGGTCTATTTCATTAATTAGAATTTCTCTCTCGCATAAAACTCTTTTTGACTGTTGTCGAAGCATGCACCCTTAATGAATTTTTATGTTTATTTTCACGGGTATAAACTAGAATAAACAATCATCTTTTTGATATAAAAAAGAATTTGGCTACCAGCTCAACATTGTTTACATCACGTGATGAGTTACATCGCACGCGACTGGCTGAAATCTTCCTGCAGTGGAGCAGTCGAGCAGTCTGAGCTAAAGCTGAACCTCCTCAGGCTCCTGAACTTCAGACAACTGACTGCACATTGTCAGCATGCGTATTTGAGTAAAGGCAGTTTATTTCCGACTGATGACTGCGTATTGTGAATTTGGCCATATTGTCGCCCGTATCGTTGTGCCTTGAACTCGAAAAAGAAATTTCGGACTTCCGTACTGTTAAGAGTTGAGGCGTAGTGGTAATATAACACATTTGATCTTTGTAACACCACAATATATCTGCGAAACATATTCGCGAGCGTTATCGTCTTACAGCGTACTTCGTTCAATGCTTAGACAAAAACTCCTGGTACATACACACACACTCGTAAGTATAGGCTGTTTAAAGTAAAATGAGTACTTTTGAAAGCCCTGCTTAAGAGCTACTTGTATACTCGTGTCTTCCTCCGCCTTAGGTAAAATTAACATTACTCTGGCCCTCATCACTTTATTCATCCGTCGGTCAAATGAAATTGTGTAATTATAAATAGTTTTCAAATCTGCTCATTTTTACACTTCGATGCATAAAAAAAACAGAAAGCGGAAGAAATAATTTTAAATTACAAAAATGGTTAACTAACACTTTTTATTTGACGTTAAGATATGGGACTACTTTCCATCCATCGTTACCAACTTTACTGCGCAAATACCACTCAGTAAGCCCATTAAAATATATGCCTGCAAGGGCAGTGATGTTTTTCTAAGGTTCATTTCTAAAGTGTTCGCTTTACCGTAAACAGCCTTTACCCATAATGTACTGCATATAACAACAAAAGATAGTCTACAGATGTGTGTTAACTTATGAAACTAATCCCTGCTGTAGTTCATTCACGGTTAGTTCCAACATTTCTAAAGCCCTTCTGAAGTGCTACTTTCATGCTATTGTTCCGCTTCATGCAGACTAAGCTAAAAAAAAGTTTAGCAAATTACAGCAGAGGTACAGTGCACCGTATATGTGCGGACTCTGTAATAATATTTCGCATAAAAAGTATTTCTCACTAGGCGTTACTAACACGCCTATTTTCTCCCAGTTCTTATTAATTATGAATTAAATATAACGTAAAGATAGAATAGTAAAAGTTTAATTTAAGGAAAAATGAAATACTTTTATGTTAACAGAAGTATAAAATGTCTGTGATAGATGGCATATTTAGTAAACAATAAGCACGTCATACATGGGGTGATTTTTCTAAGGTTAGATTTTAAAAAGTGTGAAGAAATAGCGAAAAAATATAACTATGAGGGTTATTTAAATTTAAAAATCCTAATTCACTGATGGCACAGCATCTTACAAGACGCACCACCGACCTGAACGTCTCAACTAAACTTGGCTGCCAGGACCCGCAGCGCCGTGTTCCCGCAGGCTATGTACACTGGCCGATATCCCCCCCCCCCGGACCCCTCATATTCACCTTTGTGCTCGACATTAATTCCCGCGCCTCTTGTAGCCGGCCAATAACTCTTGTTTATCCCCTCCCTGTTATTACCGTAGCCCCTTTCGGCCGCGGCGATAAGACGTTTAGCGGCCCGTTTAGGGACTCCCTGGGAGCCGGGCCGACCACCTCGTGGGCGCTGACCCTCCTCGTAAATCACCGCCGTTTCCCTGCAGCCCGCCGCTAAATACTTCCCCTCGCCCTCAGGCCGCCATAGCGACGTCGCGACACGCACTGACCACGCACTCGACAAGGCGTCGTCCCAGTTCCCTTTTCTGCGCGTGCCATCAACCATCCCAAAATCACGTTACAGGTTATTCACGATAAAGGGGCCACTTTTGAGATGAGTAGGGGATTTGGATGGCTCTAAATGAGGTCTTGAGAGCCGATGAGGGTGAAATGAGGTGAGAATGTAGCAGCAACAGAATGAAAGGGCCATTCTTACATTTATATATATTAAAAACCAGAAAGCAGAAGAAATAATTTCAATACTGTATTCATTGATGTCTACGTAACGCTTTTAATTGAACGATCAGACATGTAAGAGATGGAACTACTTTCCCTCCATCGTGAACGACTTGTGCCCGTTAAAACGTATGCAGCTAGGGATTGTGACATCTATCAAAGCCTGAGTTTAAAAGTGCTTAATTACCCGAGAACAGCCTATATAAAACTGTAATGTGACCATATCCACTTATTTTTCCAACTATTTCATTGTTTCATTATATGCAATATACATAGGTACTAAATATTTAGTTTTATTTTTATTTATTGGATGTTGTGAGTGCCCCGAAACGGTGACCAGGCCTTTTGAAGACAAAAATATTCATTACGGAATTGGGAAGGAATCAATCGGCCAGAGTCGATTACGCAACTATCCCAGAATTCGCATGGAGTGGTTTCGGAGAACCCTGGAGTACCGAAATCAGGATGGTGGGACGGGGAATCAAACCCAAGTTCTCCCAAACGTGAGGCGAGTGGTCCCCACTGCGCTGTATATATACCTACAGGCAGGATATTAGGAAACTCAGTGCCCAAGTTCCAGGCGTAGTTTCTTCGGACCAATAGTAACACAAAAGTCCTATACACTTATATCCGTAGGCTTATTTTTGACGTGAATACTTCTTTAAATTTGCAACCATAGTGGGAGGCTATCCGGAAAATCCGATAACAGAATGCGGGGATACAGTTTGGTATTGCAGCTCCGAATCTATCGTCTACATTCAAAATTCAATTACACCACTCGATTGCGAAAGGATCAAAGAATATGTTACGTTGAGTGAGGACTGCGCGTAATCGCATGCAGTGGCAGTAAAGAGGGGGGGGGGGTGGCAGCGCAATGTTGAGTTTGTTTCGCTGCGTCTCATAACTTCCGCGTAGTATAACTTTTGATTAGGAGAAGCTACAACGCTAGTTTGAGTTTCAATTGACAACTCTCAAGATATCAATCAATTGCGTGCATGAAAACATTTGTGTGGCGTGGTTAAAGTGAAATTGTAAGCGTTTAATGAAAAAATATTAAGAGAACTTAACACAAATTCGCTTTATGCTCGTCAAGAAACCAAGTCGAAACTAAGAAATCTGATCCGGTTGGAAAGAGCATCTCACAAGCAATCCAGTGATACCCATAAAACCCCATATGATCGTATGAAGCGGTACCATTAACATAAACATCAAAGCGTCCGAGCGCGTCAACGTAGACGTATTGACGCGACGCAAAACAAACAGCCGTGTCCCCAACACAGCCAACCCCAATTTTTTATATTAAAAAATGGTGTTGAAAGTTGCGGCGTAGAACGTCTGGAGAACAAGTCGGTACGATCATGTATGTAGAACAAGTTGCATACGTTGTAGATGGGCGACGCTGCGTTTGTAATAATATAGAGTCGTGCGCCTACGACCTATGTCCTACATGCACACAGCTTTGAACACATTTGATTCTAGCGACCCGCCCCGGCCTCGCTCGGGTGCGATTTACAAATACGGTATTTTTTAGGTTTACAGCAAGTATATACGCTAAATGCTTAAGGTAACTGACATAGGATTAATACTGTGTTGTTCACAAAGTCTTTGTAAATGAACCTCTAAAAGACAAAAATGGTTACTGTGAGCGAGTCGCCCTTGTCCCTTAAGGGCTCAGGCACTTCAAGTCTACCTCACTCGTCGAAACCACCACGCCCATTTATAACATCAAGGGACAAGCAGCACTAGTCTTTTACAAAAAAAAAAAAACCCCGTATGTCATTTCATCTCTATGAATATATTTAAGATAAATATATAAAATTTAAGGCAGTTGTATTCTGGTAACAATGCGTTCATGTCTGAAATATTTTTTTATAGAATATGTACGGGATCAGCGACAATACTAATGGATAATTCACGCACAGAAAGTCTGAGGTCATTTATTTCTAATCATTGGAAACAATAGTTTATATACTGTACAACTTTAAGTTCATTCGTATACACGCTACACACTAAGCTTAATATTGTAATAGTAAGTATATGGCACCGTAATATTGTGATAGTAAATATATGGCACCGTAATATTGTGATAGTAAGTATGCGGCACCGTAATAAATATTAACGAATCACGCACAGGTGCTCTGAAATTTAACATTAAAATGACTATGAAAAATGCCATTTACACATATTAAAAGTGGGCCGCGCGAGTGAATCATGACAGTCAAACCTGGGGAAACTTTCGGTCGTAACCGCCAGCGATGTTCTCGGGCGAAATTATCGATGAGACAGTACCTTGATTTCTGTTGATTGATGAACCCGTGTATGCAACCTCCAGGCATACGCGAAGAAAAACTGCTCTTCTCAGCAGCTGTACTCTCGGCAGCCTAGAAAAACCTGCAGTCCAACTTCATCCAAATGGGGTCGGTCTGCTGGGCTGATGTCGGCCGCACGCCGCCTGGTGTAGCGAAGAATATTTCCAAGAAATTGCCACTTTTATTCCGGAACACAATTTACGCGCTTTCATTTCAACAGTCTATTCAGGCACGCGTAAAACTTTACGAATGTGACGTGACGGACAAGAAAATGTACTGCAACTAACGTTGCAAAAACACACACACACGTATTACTGTAAATTTCGCGGAGGCTATCGGCATAAAAACTTAACCAACTCATGTTCAACCCAGACGCCGGCGTCTTTAGCATCGTTCATATTTTTTTACTGCTGAAGCCTCGTCACACGACAGGCGAATTTTACCGTTGCCTTCCGTTTGATCGCGCTCAGCGAAACAGCTGACATCGCGAGAGCACACACTTGGTGCCTCCACAAGGCTAGACCGCCGGCCAACTTGTGCACTGACCTATCGCAAAGGAAGACGCCGTCACTCGAGCGCCACTACCGACGACCACGCGGACTAGACGGCGAAAAAATTACAAGTACAAATATTAATATAAAATTCAGCTGAGAAATAAAAGCAATATAAAATACGTGATCGTGATCTGAATATAAATGCTTGGTAAACATATATATATAATCGATTATACTAATAATATAAAGATTCAGATTAAAAAGGCTGAGTTAAGTGCGAACCCCAGTTAGCACACACAGGGCTACCAACTTTAATACACAGACACACGCGGCCGGATGACTGTTTTATACTATGTATAGATAAGAATACTTGTAAATATAAGTGTACAGGACTTATGTATTACTATTGGTCCAAAGAAACTATGTATAGTGTTCAAGTACTGAGATCCCGAACAACCTGTATATGTATAACATAGATAAATATACATTCGTTACATGGAAAAAGTCTGCTACAGGAATTGTAATGAACTTTTCAAGCATTTGTAACCGTTTCCACATGCGTACTACTGGCAAAATGGGCGTCCAGTGTTGGGACCCACAATCCCATTATTTTGCAGCGTGGAGAGTGGCTGGATTGAATCTGAACGCGAGTCAGTAAACAGCGTTTGGAAAAATGCACTGCAATTGTGCTCACGGATTACACAGAGAGAAGAAAAAACAGCGTGGAAATATTTTTTAACAATAATATAAACGGGTTTGTTTGTTATGTGGTCACGAAGAATGACAACGCGATCCGTTACCCTATTATTCTTAGTATCCCCAAGCTTCCTTTTCCCCAAGACCGTGCTAACCGTCCATACATTAAAAAAATTATTTTAATATAGCTTGGTATATCCAATATAACTGTACTGAAAACAGTGTGGGAATTGGCAGGACATACTTTGCCATATCCAATTAAGGATTATGCATTTAATTGTTAGATATAGTATATTCTTAGTATCGTCACACTTTTTGTACCAACCTTTGAAAAATCACCACGCGTATGACGGGTTTTGTTTTTTCTTATATATGTCGTGTATATCACAAGCGTTTTTTTACTTCTGTTAACATAGCAGCATTTTATTTTTGGTTAAATTGAACGTCTACTTATATTTTATCTATAAATTATATGATTTAATTTATAATATACGTAAAGAAAGAAGGAGAAAATAGATGCATTAATAACGCATAGTATGAATAAAAGTTCTCATGCGCACAAATACAGCACGTTGTCCCTTCGGTGTAATTTTCTAGGCTTAGTTAAGCTTCGATTTTCAAAAAGCTATGGAATAGCCTGGAAGTGGAACTTTATCAGGGCTTCAGAAACGTTGGAAGTAACTATGATTGACTATAATCAAAATTTTCACTTCAGATAATTTTCCTATTACATTTATTCATAATTTTATTTATCTTACCTATTCGTGCACCATATGCTAACTAGGTGAAAGTTCACGAACTCATACTCCTGTGGAATTAGGAAATACAACCATACGCGAAAGTCAATCCCAGTGGAGATGGTCTGAATCGAACCCACGACCTAATACGTACGAGTCAGGTATGACAACCACGTTATAAAATAAAACTTCTTGTTCAAAACTTTAGGAATTTTTAAAGTGAACTGTGAGAATTGTCTAGTGAATTTTCAACCCTCTGAAATATTTTGAAATTAGAAACTGTATTTACGGGAAAATATATACATAATAGGGTTTATAATGTTAAATCGTTTTTTAATTAATTTATTTCCTAAATATTAACTCCAAAGCATATGCCATTCATACTCTCGTACAAAAGAGATAAATTTTATTAAATTTCTTTAACGAAGAAACGGAAACGAAACAACTTTTTTTTTTGTAATTAAAAAAGTAAGTATATGGTGAAAAGTTTACGAGTTCAATTTATGTGGACTGATAGTTTCGTCTGATTGAACCATTTTATAAAATATTCATCAACAAGCAATTTACGTACGAAATAAAGAATACAAATCTGCGAGTGTTTAATTATACAAATAAATATTCTTGTAAAAAAGAGCAAAGGACGTGAAAATTCCGTTAGACCGTATTATTGGCATTCTGCAAGTCACGGGTTCTGTTCCGACTAGATTCGCCAGGGAAATTAATGGTCCCGGAGTGAGAAAAGTCACTACATGATTTCCGATAGTAAGAAGAACGCTGTGTGTACTTCACAGGTAACAGATCCCTTTTAAAATAAATCTAAACAAGTCTCTGACGTGACTGCATATATCTCAGGGGATTTTACTCAGGTTAGAGCAATAACTAACGGAATAGTAACATAATAATTCCGCGCTGTCATCTAGTCTATGTTCTTATATTAATCTGTAACTTCAATGCAATGTTGATTTTTACATGTAAAGACAGGATCCATACACACTGCCAGAAATAACAGTTAAGACTGGGTTTCATATTGTTCATTTAAATTTCAAGCACTTAAAAAGTAGGCGTACTGCCATCATCCTGCTCCTGTTGGGTTTCGGGCATGTAAATGTGATAAGCAGCACTTGACGTGATTACAAACCTATGATGTTACCTAAATAATAATGAACTTCATGTTCAAAACTAAATGGGAATGATACTCAGAATTGCAGACATTTTTTTCATATTTTCATGGCCTATTCCTACAAAGCAAAATGTTCTCTCACAGTTGTTCTAATAAAAACGTCAAGTCCAGTTCTTTTAACCCTCTCGAAGTACTAACAAACATTGTAAGTAACTCTGCATAAAAACTTTATTACAAGATATTTTTCAGTTTCCCAAAACCTGTAACACGTTTAACAAACACATTTGGACACCGATATATCTAAATTAATTGTAATAGCAATCGTAATACCACGACGAAAAGCAAAGGCAGATATTATGCAAGATGATGGGTTTAAGGGTGCTCAATTATCAAGTTAACGATTGCCTATTACCTGCAAACATGCACTGTCATTTTATAACTACAGCTATGAAATACGAGCATATTGCCATTTATAGATTTACTTGGCCATAAAGAGATTTTTAACCTGAATAAAAAGCGAAAATCACTTGGTAAATGTATAACCGGAAAATGTGTTCGCTGTAATCTATAAATTTTGAAGTTTTCGGCCTGCTTACCAAATGGGGTCTACGTGTTATGCATTGCCATGTTTGGTGTAAGGACGTAAATAAATATTTTCAAAACTGATAAGTCTGGTGAAATAATGTTAAAAATAACCCGTTTATATGATGTAGAAAAACATTAATTAATTATGTATCTGCTTTCTGCCAAGCTTATTTATCAGCTATACATTTTGCATAATAAAGTCAGCACTTTTTAATTCAACGTTTGAAAAATGTCAACACCTCTAGCTGCATTCATTTTAACTGACACTTTACTGGCGTACGACCAGTGAAGTTGGTAACGAAGGCGGGAAAGCAATTCCATGACTTAACGTCGAATGAAAACTGTTAGGTAAATATTTCTCAACACTAATGTGATTTTTTTTTTTTTTGCGCTCTATCTTTTTAATGTATAGGTATTATTCAGAATCAACAAATTTGTAAAATTTTTACTTTTCTAATAATTCTACATTTTCACTTCACCAACGTGTGAATAGAGTGACGAGCCCTTGGTAATGTTAGTTTTACATATGGTGGAAGAAAACAAAGTCTGCATACAAGTAGATCTTAAGCAGGGCTTTCGAAAACGCTCAGTTTACCGTCAACAGACTTTAATTATTTCACAGTTATATATGTTGTTAATTAATCAGTAAATATTCACACGCGTAACATATTAAAAAACTATGGGTGAAATAATTTATTTTAAATCTGTTATTATCTCTGCAGAATTCATCGGTTCCGCTTATAAATAGGATTGCAGCTATAGCAAGGTTCATTTTTAAAGTGCTCACTGTATCGTGAGCCTTTACATAGCCTTTACATAGTAGTGTTAACGTTACATATGGCAAATAGTTACAAGTGTGTAGGCAAGTAGTACTTAGGCAGAGCTTTCAAACTTGAAAATTTAATTGACGAACAAGCAGTATACATATTACCTGAAGTTGGTTGTCTTGACTTCCGGGTTGGAGCCGCGTCTTCGTGTCTTCAAGCAAGTTTCTTGAAGAAACTAAGACGCCGCACCAGCTCGGTAGACAAGACAACCAACCTGTAAAGAGCCCCGAAAACCTGCAATCTTCTATACCTGAAGATTTTGAAACCACGCAACTTTCCAAGTATTTGGTGCTCGTGGGCGCTAAGGTGTCGCCTTAATGTGGCAAGGCGGCTTGGCAGGCGATGATTCATCCCGACTACTCCCCGCATGTTCCAGTATATGAGATCCTAGTCGGTGTTCAAATGCTTCGTTGCCCACCATAATCAGGAAGCTCCACCGTCTTTAACCTTTATGCGCAAAGCCGAGCAACGCAAAAATTAACCAACCCAATATTTGTTTTTCTGTTAGGTTCAGTCGAATTAGAACATTTCTTACTGGAAATTATAGTGAAACAGTTCAGTTGCGGATAGGAGAGGAGAAGTTTCGAAGTTTACAAAAACGGCTGCTATGACATACGCTTACGTATTAATTAGGATATACATAAAAATGTGTCACTTACGCCCGCTTCTAGGTCTAGTTACACGGATAAACTACTTCACTCTCGGTAGGTAATAAAATACTCTCATAATCAGGCTTTGTGATTTCCTTGATAGAAGCGAGTAGTTTTTGGAATTGTGGTAGTGTGTGGTTCGTATTCGGAAGGTCTGCTTGCACTTGCAGTGGTTTTTCCCGAGAAGTTTTCCCATCATTCTGCGGGCGAATGCGTATAGAGTGCCTTCATATGGAACCTTCACATTCGTTACCTATTACATTCAGATATTGGTAAGTTAGTCCCGTTCATAATAGAAAAGACGGTTTTTTATTGGTGACACCACGAATTCGAGTTAAGTTTTTTTTCCCCCACTAGGAGAGATTTCAAATTGTTACACGTATCTTCCCCTCTACTGTGATCGAGCCATGGTTAATGTGACACACTAGAGGTGCGGAAGTCAGGTGTTCGAACAGCTGTGTTTCGTGTGGTCATGTCATAGAAGACAGCCACTGAACTGCTGAGCGGTTTCCCAGTATGTACAAGACTGCGTGCGAAGTTTAGCCTGGTTGTCAAAAATACCGGAATTGCTAAGGTTAGACTTGTTTTACATAAATTGTTAAGACTGCGGAAGTTAAAATGTACACGAATCACTTTTCATCATAGGCCACTAAATAAGTCATTACGTGTGCAGAACTATCCACTATGTAATTTTAGCCTCGCCTCTTAAGGCTTTCTGGGTAAAAAACACTTAATTTTGAATATATCAATGAACTTGAGCGATGGTAAATAAATGTTATTTTTATTAACCGCTTGCCGAAATTTACAAAAGTTTGAAAATACCGTTAGTCACTTGGTGCAACGTATAAATCAATCCAAGTACGTGTTGTGTTAGCTGTGTCTGTAAAAATGTATCCCTAGCTTCGTTATTCCTATAAACAGTACACGCGCATATACACACAACACACAAATGCTGTACCGGTATTCGAAGCGTCAGTGCTGTGCAACGGTAGCCTGCGTATAACCAGCTATACCTCGGCATCGGATCATCAGTTGAAGACCGGGGGTGTGCGGACGTGCGATGAAGGGTGTGCAGTTGTCCACAGTAGGCTGTCGACAGTAGCGTAGGGGCTGGGTCACGTGAGGGGCGCACAAAGGGCGTCAGCAGAGGGAGTGAGGCGGTGTCGGGTCACAAAGAGGTAAGCTAATAACCAGGCGGGTGGCGGCCCGGCCGTTACACTCCCCCCACCCCCCTAATTGTGCGTCGTCGCCGGCCGAACAGCGTCACGACGCCCACCGCCTCAGCGCCGCCCACTGTCTCGCCGTTCTTGGAGAGGACTGTTGGACGTGAAATACATGGGGATTAATTATTGGTTGAATTCCGAGAATACCTACAAAAACCTTAGTAGAACAAGAAATCAAATAATAATCGTATATAAGAAACGATTATATGATGATGTCCAACCAGCTACAATTTCAAAAATTTATCTGAATCATAGCAATGGCAAAGTATACGTAAATGCAATATTATGTCACTATGACATCACCAGAAAGTAGAGGAAAATAGCTGGGTACCAATGAGGGACTTCCTAAGGAAGGAATTTCTGGCCTTGCCAAAGCTTCAACAAGCAACGAATAAAATAAGTCACCCCCGAACGTGTAGGTCACGAAGTATAGGCTATTCACGGTAAATAGAGAACTTTTTGAAGCCATCTCATTTGGAATAATAGTCAATAAATATGTTTTATTGTAGCTTTAGACGTTAACTTTCGAGTCCGGTGAAATCCAGGTTTCGTCAGTAAACCAGTTTCACCTGGATACCATTCACGCTCACCTCACACGATTAATTCATTGTTTAACCCACCGTCGTGGTATTTTGTGATCATACGTTAGCATGTGCCACGCTATTTCTGATCATCTCAAGTGCACTTCGTGTTGCCTACATACCCGGCCACGGTATTTCGTGGTTGTGTACTTTATTAATTTTTTCCTCGGAAACGGTTTGGATTTACGGCCATGATGAATCTGGCCTTTTTAGCTTATTTTAACATGTTTATTCATAATATACCACATAAAATGTAATGAACCACTGGTTACACATTATTATTGCAAAATGAGGGTTGCAACCCCTATTTTTTCACGAAAAAATTTGTTATGGTGTTAAATATTACCCGGACCACAAGACTTTGTCCATTTGATCGTTTTCCGGAGTCTTGCGGTTATATTTTAAATACTTTTTGTAGAAAATGTAATTACCCGATCTTACTGCTCCTACATCAAAGGGGTGTATCGCCCTTGGGGTGCATTTTAGACGGTAAGTCGTATATATGTTTTCGCCTTATTTTTTCGGGTGGAATTCACATGCGGATTTTGCCGATGTATTTAAGAAACGTACTGTATATACTGTGTTTGTTACCTACATGGCAATGACAAAAAGTGTTGGGGAAAAAATGGCTGACAGGAATAAAGTAACTAGGGCCTCGAAAGTGCTCACTTTATCGTGAACAACCTATAGCATGTTGTACTCGCTTTTTGTGGCCTAAGGTAGAAGGGGGGGGGGGGGTTATTCCAGTTGTCTGTAATGTCCATGGTTGGTCAGAATCTCAGATAAATGCCAGCGCAAAGGATTAAACTCTAAGATTATTCTTCATCAACCACAACTGTGTGTGGTAAAATACTATTAATATGTTAATGTGCTTTAGATTATAAACGCACCCGGTTTTTATGCGGGAAGGATAACACGGGAAAGGGGACAGCGCTTCCAAACTAAACTAACCGGCTATACAAAAAAAAAGATAACGTGAGACTCGAATCTTGGAATCTTGCGATGCAAATTTAGTGCAGTTTTAAGAAGAGGTGAGTAGGTACTTCCGCGGTTAAGTATAATTTAAGGCCACTCACTAAGGCTTCAGTTCTATTGCATACTGGCTTTTCACGATAAAATGAGCACATTTGAAAGCCATGCTTAAGATCTACTTGTGTTCACGTTATGTATTCCTCCACCTTATATAAAATTAACATAGCTATGGGGTTCGTCGCTTTATTCATGCGTCGGTCAAGTGAAACTGTGAAACTAATAGAAATAAAAATATATTACAAATCTGCTCATTTTTTACTTCGATGCATTTAAAAAACACGAAGCGAAAGAAATAATCTAAGCGGTCACAAATGGTTACCTGACACCTTTTATTCGACTTTAAGGTATGAAACTACTCTCCATCCATCGTTACCAAATTTAGTGGGCAAATGTGCTCATAAAAATATATGTATGCAGGGGCAGTAACTTTTTTCTAAGGTTCATTTCTAAAGTGCTCACTTTGTCACCGACAGCCTTTACGAAATACCGCTCGTATCTCGCGACGCCGCGAAGTAAGTAGTTTAAGAAGTGGAGGGCTGAATTTTTGTAGCTGTACCGCAATATGCCTGAAGTTATACTGGATTAAACTTGTGTCAGAAGTAAAAACGACGGAACTTCAGGAAAAGTTGAGAGCTACGAACTACGATGCTCTAGTCTATTTGCGGTTTCTTCACACTTTTTGAATAAAAGCTTTGAAAAATCACCCCATGTGTGATGTGTATGGTTGTTTCCTACATATTACAAGCGTTTCATACTTGTGTTAACGTAAAAGTACATTATTTTTTTGTTAAATTGAACATTTAGTTATATATTTAATTTGAATGAACACAATGAGAAAATAGGTATGTTGGTAAAGCCTAGTACGAAATAATTCTTATGTACAATTGTAGTAAACCAAGTGCGCACGAATGCGGTGTGCTTGCAGCTCCTCGCCCACGTGGGCGCGAGCGCCTGGGCTGGTACAGGCGACGGGAAAGTGCGAAACCGACGAAGTATCGTACCTGGGACGTCCACTTGGTGCTCTGCATTCGCCCCTAGACGCCGCACGACGCAGTGCCTCACGAATTTCGGTCCGGGAATGTTGACCGGCGCTAGGTGTAACCCGTGATGGTCGTGCGTCGTCTGCAGGCCACGGCCTCGTCGTCACGAGAGGGAAGACGCCAGCATTGTTCCGCCCCGCACGGGTGGCCGTCATCGTGCACCCCGAATATAAACCCCCCCCCCCTTACCCTACTTACCACCAGCCTGCCATTACTTTGGGCGAGGACGTGCATCTGGAGGACTCCCAGGCTACTGTATGCTAATCACTCCGCTGCCTTTCCTCCGATGACAGACGACTTCAGTCACAACATCGTGATGGAGCGTCGTTTGGGAACGAGCTTCCCAACCCCTCCTCACTCAAGTGACGAACACGAGGGCCGCGGTGGCGTAGTGGTTAGACTACTCGCCTCCCACCAAGGCGAACCTGGTCCGATCTCCGGCGGAATCACTCCCGGACTTTCGTGTGTGGGAATCGTGCCGGACGAAGTCACTGATCGGCGGGTTTTCTTGGGTATCTCCCGTTTCTCCTGCCCTTTCATTCCGGTACCGCTCCATATCCATCTCAATCACCCTCATAGGCTCTCAAGACCTCGCTGTTAAGAGCCGCCCAAATCTCTTCACTCGCTCATTCTTGCAAGTACAATGGGTAGGCCTGCGCTAGTCGCGTATTTAGTAGTCTCCCACTTCTGCGCTTCAAAACCCACAATAAGTTAGATGGGTACTTAAAAATTTTTTAGATTATATAGGATCGAATAGAAAAGTGAGTATACTGCACGGCACATAATCCGCGAGCTTGGACGACGGTTACACGCGTCCTTGCAATCGACCTCTCTCTCTTGTCGTTGAAAAAAAAAGGGGGGGTACGGGGGAGAAGCAGGTAGCCTGAGAACAGTGTATAATTATCCTTACTAACTGATCGAGTTATATTAACTCCTATAGTACGTGCGTGGGTAAATTAGTTTTCAAAGCTTAATGTATCTATGATATAGTAAATCTTTGCAGTGTCAATAGTAAAAGCAGAGAGAATAATGGCGTACTCTGGTCGACAGTAATGAGTGGCTTAGAAAATACGAAGGGGTATGAGCGATAAATGGTCACAACGGACAGAGATTTTGTTTACTTTTTACAACTTTTTACATACCTCTACTAATAGACTCGTGTACGCCCCCGCCCCTCGCGCTGTGTATAATGAATTCCAGGAATTATCAGCGACGTCCCCGTCCCTTGTGACGTTCGCTTGAGCTCTAGAGATATCAGGCACGCGGGATATAATTTCTTCGCGAGAGAGTGAAGAAATTTAGGCAGCTCTTAATATCCAGGTGTTGAGAGTCGATGGGGGTGAAGCGAGATGTATGAGGCGGCGCCGAAATGAAGGGGTGGTGGAAACATGAGATCCCCGATAAAAACCCACCGACCAGCGACATCGTTCCTCCCCACGTGTAAAAATCCGGGAGCGACCCGGCCTGGGATTGAAACTGGTTCGCCTTGATGGGACACGAGTAGTCTAACCACTACACCACAGCGGCCCCAGCAGTGACAGAAGACAAGTGATGGTATGCACGTCAGGGCTGGTGTTGTGGACGTGGAGAAACGCCACCACGTCAGTGTCTGTGGCAATCGCGGCATACTGATCGCATAAGCAGCTGGAAGCCAGTGCAACTGTTATACTGCACCCAGTCTTCCGACGCACTCACTAGCCTGTTAAGCACCGTGCGCCTAAGTTGTATGCATTCCCTCCGGTAGGCGAGCTGTGCAGAGCGGCGTAATTCAGCCTGCAGGCAGAATGCTGCTCCTAATGACACCCGTTACCTTTTCCATAAAAATGTAAAACAGCAAATCGCGGCGGCAACCATAAGAATCTATTTGGAAGTTTGTTTGCCTCATAAACTCGTCCTGCATCGTGGTAGTTATCTTTAAATTACCTGAGTTATAGTCTGAATTAATGAACCATCATGACGAGGTAGCAACGCAATAAATTTGCAAAGGCGCAGGGCGTTTATCGACGTTGGTGAAGCTCACTTTCCTCGAGTGTTTGGCATCACAATATTCTTAGTTCTCACGTCCGCAGTCAAAACTTTGCACACGGCACTCTAGGCGAATACAACGCCCACATGCTTACCAGCCGACAACTTCTGAATCTGCATTTGAAGTTTATTTTTTGTACGAGTACTTCTAGAAATGTTTTATTGTTTTCCACTATGCGAATAACTATATTGTCAAACTTCTTATAAACTCGTAACGCATTACTTTGACATGCATGCGCATATACGTGACATAAAATATCCGAGTCAGTTTATGGAGTCTCGTTTCAAAAACAAGTATTACACAGTTCTCAAACTTAATTTATTACCGCCAGAACCCGCTATATTGACGCTCAAGATCAGTCACGGAAACACATGCTCGCGAGTGTGGTCACAGCGCTTTATTCAAAGCATCGCCCTAGACAACACGACGAAAATATGATGACCATTAACTCACTTTTCTTGGCAATTTCGGAAGGTAGATGTCTTAAACACAGTTTATTCGTGGACTACATATTATTTTTATTTATTTATGTTTTGTATTACAGGATTTTGAAATAAACTCAATATTTAATAAATACTTGCATTTATTTATAATGCCTGCTTGTTGACTCCACAATGTATGCTAACCGGCTCACCGTAAGGAGGTTTAAGCGATAAAGTAAACTAAAACTGAACTTAAAATGAGCATATACATGTACGTCGTCTCCGAGTTCGAATTCCGGGCATACATCGTAAGCTGCTATTTCAACTAATTACGTCACAGAAGTTGACAAATACCTGTGTTGAAAATGATGGGTATAACAGTGTTATCCTGGTGTTTTACATTATAAACAATATTATTTTCACGAACAAAAATTTCTGCTGTCATAGTGTTTGAAATGCGCGTTTCTCCACGAAACTTTTTAAAGTGTGTCCAATGTGCTGATATACGACAGGAATACAACATCAGGCGAAGCCTTTTAAGTGCTTTCAACATGACGCACATTCGAAACGCCATTTAACAGCACTCCAACATATCTAAATACGGCTTTTGGCTGTATCTCAAAATGCACGTTCATTGCGCTTGCCACATTCTCTCCGTCAATAAAATTATATTGCTACCGGTTAACGCCACATAGGTATAGGTTGTTCACGGTAAATGAGCACTTTTGAAAGTCCTGCTTAGTATCTAGTTGTATGCACGTTGTATATTTTCCACCTTATGTAAAATTAGCATTGCCTTAGGTCTCATCACTTTATCCATGCGCCGGTGCAATGAAACCGTGAAATTATTAGAAAAGTAAATATTATACTAATCTGCTCATTTTTAAACTTTGCTGCATAAAATAACAGAAATCGAAAGAAATAATTTAAGTTATTACAAAGGTTGTCTAGCTATTTTAATTCGACGTTAAGATATGGGACTACTTTCCCATTAACGTTACCAACTTTACTGGGCGCATGTCACTCAGTGCGCCCGTTGAAATATGTGCAGGTGGGAGCAGCTACTTTTTTCTAAGGTTGGTTCCAAAAGTGCTCTCTTTATTGTGAATAGCTTTTACAAGCATCACGGCGAAAACACTGCACGCCGTTTCAGAGCCCAGCGCTTAGTTACGATGGCGCACTTGATTGAGCCATTATGGCTCCCACACTTGTCTGCCTGAGACGTTTACCTGGAACTTTTTCCCGAGTTTGAGGCCGAGAAGCGTAGGAGCCATAAGGGTGATACTCCCACGAGCATCTAGCGCCCCATTGCCACTAAGAGCAAGGCTCTGAACTGGCGTGCAATGTTCTCGTCGTGCTGTTTGTGCCTATGGACTTTCAGCTGTGACCCTACTATTTATGGAAAGTCTGCAGGAAGGGTCAGTGCAGGGCCCTCGAGTAGTTTTGTATGCATGTGATGCTTATATTTCAAGGTAGAACGCTTTGAAAAAATAAATACGTTTTTACAACTCTTTAAAAGTGTTTCTATTGTACGTGACTTCTTGAAAGCACTCTACAGCTCTCGTCTGGAGTGTGTTCTTTTCGTAGATAAGCACATTGGACGCCCGTTGAATAGTTTCAGTGAAAAACGTGCATTTCAAACACAAGGAATAACATTGTAGGAGTAGTGTGAAGTGCAGTTATGGAGGGAAGGGAAGGCGATGTAGGTGGCGGCGTGATATAGGGGTTTGTGTTTGTTCCAGCGGCGAGTTCCACCTGGGCTACCCCCGCGGCGAGCTTCAAGGGGCGTCGTGGTACCACCTACTGCACTGGGACTCCATGAGAGAAGCGCAGAGCAAGCACAGGCTAAGTAAGTTCACGCAAGCCGCTGCAGTGGCTTTCATTCAACCTGGCTGTGTAACACGCAACAGCTCAATGTAAAGTGAGCACTTGCCCTCTTATTTCTAATAATAATAGTCAATAAATACAGTCGATTGGTGCATATTACACGGTAAATTTCGAGTAATGTGATATATATATAATCACACACACACACATTGTGTTAATCATTTGCATGGCAATTTTTATTTTTAAAAAAACATGACAGAAGGTTAAAAATGGCTGATAGGAAAAGATAACTAGGTACTCAATGTGCTCACTTTACCGTGTGCTTACTTTACCATGAACAGCATATATATACAAGCTAGCAACATTTTCTAAAAAGTGCAGTTTCACTTGTAAATGCACATATTTTGTAACATTTAAAAACACATTTTGTTGACATTTACTTAAATATTTTCCAAAAATCAATTGATGCAACTAATGTTAAATTTTAAGTGTACTTTTATTCTGGATACTTTAAAAAGCACATTTGTAAAAAACCTTCATCGAGCAAGATTATCAGAATAAATGCTCTGTACGTGATCAAAAATTAGTTATGGTGTTAAGAAATATTAGTAATAATTAATACCTTTCAGCCACGTAATTTATAGTTTTTACTACTTAAATGCATGTAAATAAAATCAGAGCATTTAGAATGGAAGTAATCTTGAATATGATTTACAAAAGGCACTTGTGATTTCATTTTATTGAAACACTTATAAAAGTAAATTGTAGAAAAATGTTTTCGAATCTTAAAAGTATATGCTTTCTTCCTTCATATGCACCTTAGGCCGTGTTCACAATTAAAAATATAACAGTAACCATAGAACGAAAGTACCGTGCACGAGAATTTGCCACTACGATTTCGTACCCACTGGTTCTCAGCTGTGCATAACAGGTCGTCTGCTGAAATTGTCCTGACAATGTACGAAGGAAATAATTGGATTTCATTTCTCATGCAGAAGCATAGGGCAACAGCCAGTCAGAGCAGAGTAGACAGTTTTTTATTAAGCTGTAAAAACAGAGGAACACAGTTGTATTGCAGAAACGTCTGCTGTTTTATACAACAACTAAAATTGTCACTTGCGATTTACTTTGCAAAAGACACAGTTTCTAAATGAACTTGTTTTTTAGTTTTATATATATTATGTAGTATAACTACATACATAATTTTATCGCACGTTCTCGATTACCTACGTCTACTACGAAGTCGTAACCAGCGAATCAGTACAACAAAAGGATATTTCTGGAGAAAAAGTATATCCAAACAAAGCAAATTGACAAATTTATTTAGATTTCCTTTCTTCAATGCATCATTCAAATAACATAACAGTGATCCCATCTTCGAAAAATGCCAAATGTTTAAAAGTAGCCAAAAAAAAAAAACTATACCAAATGAAAATATACATCAGCGCAGAGTACAGTTACTTTATGTTACATAAAAAGTTGATACACGAAAAAACAGTATCAGTACAGTACTGAACAAAGTCATGAAGTACAAATATAAGTGTGAAGTAATTAGATGCAGTCTGAATGAAAAGACACAAAACAAAGAAATGACAATTACAAATAAGACAACAAACGGCAACGAAAATGAGATAACGCAAAGAAAAAAGTAGTTAGTCACGACGTTCCGGGAACTGCGATCTGTTCCCGTCCTCAGGTGAGAGTAAACTGAAGAGGAAAACTGGTAGGAATAATAGAATGTCGTGTATACAGTTTTTTTTTTTCAGAACACGCGCAAACGCACACGCGTATTATATTTATGTATTTAGTGGGTTTCTTCATATACCGCCTTAAGTCGAATAAGCAGTGTCTTACTAGATTAATCTGATGTAGATTTTCAGTATAATTTCTCATTTATCGCATCTTTACTTTATTCATAAAAGAGATTTCAGAATACCTGTGTTTTAATTATTATTTAAAAAATATAATACATGTGCCAGAACAATAAATTCTCTGAATTCAAGATAGCAGTGAAGGGTTAAGTCCTATGTGACCAAAAACTTAGAATATGCTGCTTCATAGAGAACAGAACAGACGCTGACCGTTTGACACATGACTGGGATAGGGCAGAATCAGCTGTTTGAATAGTTCAAATACTACCCACTACTAAACTAAATAGTTGATTGGACGCACTGAAACCAGTGAAAATTACAGGTGAATGAGGAATCTGATTACTGTAGGAACGAACACGCTTCCCTTGACTGCAATAATGTTCTTATCTATGATTTACAATAAGAATTTACTCAGAATGCAGTTTTCACCGAACCACAGATTTAATTAATTATATTTAGGTCAAATAGTATCTCTGAAATAACTGCTAAGCCCGCAGTGTATCATTGCACTACTGTATTTAAAAAACCTAATAGCTGGTATTCATGCGTACATCAAATGACACTATGAAACCGTTAGAAACAAAATTTGTGTAAAGTAAACTTTAGTAAATTCACTAGCATTCTAAAAACTGCGCTTATTAATAAGACGCAAAGGCATAGATAAGTTTTTCTAAATTTGCTACAGCCTGTGTTTACGTTCAAACTCGTGCAGTTACGAGTGTACCAGATGTTTCAATATTATAGGTACAAATTTCAGGGGCGTGTAGAGGATAGTGAAATAACGAAAAAAGTCATATTAAACATTAAACACACACAGTCGAATCACATTATTATGACCACTAGTTAGTATCAAAGTAACAGCTCTTCGCAGCACTGACAACAGCTAGACGAGCTGGCAGTGACTCAGTCAGGTGCTGATAGGTCTCTATAGAGCTATACTGTCTACAGTATGTCCCACAACTGCTGAAGGGTGTTTGGCGGAGGAGACAGATGGCGAACACGACGATCGAGGTTGTCCCGCAGATGTTCACTTAGACTCAGATCGGGGCTGCCGGGGGCCAGAGAAGAACTTTGAAGCCTTGACCGTGCACTTCCAGCCACGTGTGGACACTTCTAGCCGTGTGGCAAAGCGCATCATCGTGCAGGAAGATCCCATCCTCCAAAGTAAATACAAGACTATCATCATGATGGACGTGATCGTTGAGGATGGATTCATAACCAAATCGATCAAGAATGCCTTCCACACGTATGATGGGTGTCTATAGTATACCATGAGAACAATCCCTGGACCATTTTACTGCCCCACCACCTTGTGTTCGTCCAACAATGGATGCAGGGTGTCGATTCTCAGATGTTTCTCGCCAGACACGCTGACTTCCATCCGTTCCATGCAGCTGAAAATGTGACTCGTCGGAAAAGGCTACCCGTCGTCAATCAGTAACCGTCCAGTCTCCATACTATCGAGCAAATTCCAGTCATTTTCGTCGATGCACCTGTGTTAGAATGGGTGTGGTCACCCTCCGGCTACTCTGGAGCCCCATTCACAGATGGGTTCGCTGAACTGATGCGGTAAACACGTGTCTGGATGTGCAGTCGTTCATTTGGATGGTGAGCTGTTCCACTGTAGCCTGTTGGTTGGTCTTCACACACCGTTGTAGTCGATGTTCACCTCTGACATCAATGGCGCGTTGAGACCCGCAGTTTCCACGACAATTATTCCTAATGGTGCCATTCGTCCACTCACGATACACCTTTACCATACAGGCATGTGAACAGTTCACAAACGTCGCTGTTTCCGAAATGCTACGCGCTGCAGATGACACTTTTAGCAGGTGGTCATAATAATGTGATTCGACTGTGGAAGTCCGAAAACAAATTGTTACCAAGATATGGCGTATGCACATGTGCAACCATTGCAGCATTACAACGTTGTTCAATGTTTTAGCCTTACATTCCCCTGCAGTTTGTGCCTACAATATTGAAACATCCTATATCTGTTGAGAGTCTTATTTGCGATGTAACAGTTGAGGGATGATTGGTGGGGGTACCTAGTAAGTAAGTTGGTTTGTGTTGTTGCAGTCACGCAGTCGGAGCAGGACCGCTCGTGCATCCTGCTGCTGAGGTTGCAGAGGCGCTCGGGAGAGTGGCTATGGGTACACTGTGTGCTCCAGGTCAAGGACAATATGGAGAACAGCCAGCAGCCCGTCATCGTGTGCACCAACCAGGTCCTCAGGTGAGTCGTCGGCGGTCCTCCTTCGACCCGCGTCCTCCCCTGCCTGAATACCGCAGGGGCCACGGTGGTGTAGCGGTTACACTACTCGCCTCCCACCAAGGCGAGCTGGGCTTGATTCCCGGCGAGGTCGAACCCGGATTTTCGCATGTGGGAATCGTGCCAGACCATGCCGCTGGTCGGCAGATTTTCTCGGAGACCTCCACTTCCCCCGCCTCCACATTCCAGAGCTGCTCCATACTCACCTTATTTCACCCTCATCGACTCAAGACCAAATCCTCTCCACTCTCCACTTTACCGTGTACAGCCAATACCATTGCGTTATACCAGCAGCTTGCAGCTGGCAGGTACGGTCATACATCTATAGCATTTGCATATGCTGTTGAAGGTTAATTGAGCAGTTTTTGCAAACTGTACTTTTTGCACCATTTTCTACTTTTGTGCCTTATGTAAAATAAACACTTTTAATGGACGTAATTACCATATTCACGAGTCTATCGATTGATGGTAGGAAGGGCTGAACGTCTCATCGACAGCATGGTCATTAGAGAGAGAAAGTTGTTCAGACAAGCAGAGACAGGAAAGGAACCAGCCAAGCACCCATCACAACATTCGCCTGGAATGATTTTGGGATGCCATGTGAAACCGAAATCAGGGTGACCGGACCAGGAATCATACCCGGGTCCTGCAGAATGTGATCCCATGTTTGTTGCCATTGCTCGGCCGATCAAGTGAAACTGCTCAATTATTGACAAGGAAAAAAATGTATTTCACGCCATACTAACATTTTTTTGTCTTTGTGTGCCGAAAAGCACAGACATTAGATGTTAAATTATTTCCAGAAATGGTAAAATCGCTCTTACCTGGAGCTTGACCTGCGTTACAAGATGTTAGTAATCCACGTTTTTCTGCGAAACTATTCAACGCGCGTCAAATGTGCTGATCTACGAAAACAGCACACACTTCAAACGAGAGATGTTGATTGTTTTGAAGACGTGACGCACATTTGAAACACTATTTCAGAGTACTCCGAAATGGCTAAGGACAGTTTTTCAAAGCGTTGTATCTCAAAATATGCGCGTCAGATACATACAAAACTACTCAAGGACCATCATGCACTGAACCTGCCTACAGACTTTCCACCAATAAAATAATAGGGTCACCACTAACAGTCCCGTAGGTACACGCAGTGCGACGAGAACACTGCACGTCAGTTCAGAGCCTTGCGCTTAAAGGCGATAGAGTACGCGATGCGCGAGGTAGTAACGCCCTTATCGCTCCTGCACTCAAATGCGGAAGAAAAGCCTCTGGTAGGCGGAAGCTTTAAATCATTGAACTTCTTTTCATAAACCGTTGCACATTTCAACTGGGTGTGGTTTATAATTCAGTGGGTTTTTTTTTTAAAGTGCTCAATTAATCGTGCCCCAGCTGTAAAACCTGGCATACACAAATCGTAGTTTTGTACTATATTCCGTACTTACACTACAAAATTGATTGTTCAACCATGTGCCTAGCAGGACAGTTATAATGTTATACTGCAGCCAGTATTTTAACAACTTTTTTCCTCGTGTCTGTTGACTATTATTTTTTATTATTGAACTAGCTCTTCGCAAGAATAATGAATTGTTGATTCATCTGTTATTTGATTTGCATGAGTGATGCTTAACAACTGTTATTTATGTTGAATGCAAGACGTGGACTACGAGAGCTTGTAAGTAATTCAAAATTAATTTTGTGGCTAATTTCTCCAGAAGCAAGTTTCTCAAACAAACTAAATTGACTTCTATTCTACATTTGATAACTGATGTTTTCATTATACACATATTTTCTCTGTTGATGGCGAATCCATATCTTAGTTGCAGTAAAATGGCGAATTTAAACATGACAGGCCACTACAGTCTTCACACATTCTACAGCAGTTTTAGTTTGCTTTCCTACGTACACAGTGGTTTACGCACCCTAATTTACAAGAATAGGACACAAAGAACAGTATATAATCTGGAGTAAATGGCTTGCATGTAGGGATTGGCTTCAGAGTTTCTTGTGCACCCGTTTTCTTTAACGGTTTTAACTTTCCATCCCCACTCTGTAGCAGGAAGATTGTAACCTAACCATTTGTGGCCTTGGAGGAACACACTGTGCAGATGTTCATGGCATGCCTCAGAGGTTGGTGGCAATTTAGATAGGTCAAAATTAAGTCTTAATGTATTCTTTGTTATAGCCGTAAATCTGAATAACCGGCTTCGTTCAGATTTGTGTATTTACCTAGGCCGTGCAACTCCTTGACAAATATGTTGCCCTTCTTTAGCAATACTTCTATAGGTGTGGTAGCCTCCATGAAGGCAGTGGATGATCTTTGATACTCCAAACATTTAACAATTACAGTTTCTTTTATTTTTCAGTGCCCGAAAAAGCTTGACGTTATGTCACATCCAGTTAATGCGTGACAAAATAAAAGATGTTTTTTTAATTTCAACTGATTTTTTTTTAATTTTCAATCAAAGAACTATTCTGGTGGTAAACAGTAGTAGGATTTCCACCCCCCCCCCTTCCCCTCGTTTTATTTAGAGAAATAGAGACTGCTCGCTTTTCAGAGGACAGTGCAACTAATAGCACTATCAAGTCTTTATCGATGCCAATAACACCCACTTCCACTTTCGAAGAATCATTAAAAGGTTGATTGATAGCCGTCATTGCAATATCCACATCAGCATCATCATGAGAGATTAGAACACTCAATCTATGCTTTCTCAGTTCTCATGCTAGTGCGAAAGTTTTTTTTTTTTATTTGTTTCCTAAAGATTAATCTCTATCTGCAACACACACAGTGTTTTCATAAAATGTTAGGTCAGGCAAAATTTCCTTCGTTGCTCTCCTGTGTCCTTTGTTTTTTGTGGCAGGTTCAGTGGGATAACCATCGAAAACAAGTGTCGTATTATTCCCATATTTATTGAGAACATATGCACGATAGTTTCCAAGTACATCTCTACAAGTAACAGTTTTTGGCCAAAACACATGAAGAAGGAAACCTCCATCCAAAGCATAATTTGCATTGCTTACATACAGATCTTTAATAACGCCTCCCTAAAAAATCTTCATGAGAGATAACTGTTTCTTTTCTGAGGGTTACGGCGTCAAACAAAAATGGTGGGCGTGCTGCCAATTTGAATTGAAAGGACGATTTTTAATTTACTATGGCTATCCTACACGTACAGTATATGGTTGAACTGTCGGGAATTTATGGCACATTCCTTTCATATCACATTTACTTATGTTTGCTGTCTTTACATTGTCTTTTCGGCGATGTTTCAGGTTTTCAAAACGTGTTCTTTTATCTTGCTAATAATAGCAAGTCGAACATCATAGGCTTGGTCACAATTTACTGATTTGTCCGACACAAATCCGGATGTTAAAGACACAAGCTCTCCTGAGAGATTTGTAAAATGATTATACTGTTGCAACCAAGTGGTGAATTTTTAAGTCCCTTTGTTTTCTGAACGCTCGCATTTCAACATTATAGGATTGATGTTCCAAAGAAATCTTCAACAATCTCATGTAGTTTAAGGAAACAAATGCATTCTCTGGATCAATTTGGAAAGCGCGCTCTGTCAGTGATGCCTCGCATATGAGTTAGTCCTCCAACTGATTTCATGGAGTACATTAGACCTTGTGTAATACAAATGCCAGTCCACATTCCTGACCAATATTTACCATTCTGCCTAACAGTAAGCATCCCTTGGACGTAAATATGGACGGACTTAGCATAGGAAATATGTCTTGCTGCACGGACATATGGGACCATTTCAATAGTTGTTTAAATGCAAATCCCAATCTCCAGACCTCTCTGCAATAACGAATTGCATCATGAGAGCAATACATTTCAGTGTATCCACCCACAGTTTATTTCATTTCGAAGTGTTGTCTGAAGCTTTTAGCTCATGTCGGAGTGTATAGATTGCAACAGTTGCCTTTTAGTCCACGGAATACAATGTAGATAGCGTGCGCTGTATTTCGTGGCGTGTCTGAATGCATGTATCGACCGCTGCACAGCGCGGCCGCACCAGTTGTAATCGTTTTGGCAGCTACATGTGAAATAATGCCTTCAAAGAGAACACAGAATTGCACGCACTGCAGTGACCGGAGTGCCCCCGAAGTACAAGACCTTCACTCTTGTTGAGACCGTTTTCGTCCGTAAATATTAATCTAATCAAATATAACCTTATATTTTTCGAGTTCAGGAAAATGCACTCTAAAACTTCTAGAGGAAGTACTTTACCATTCATTTACTTATAAAAAAAGTCTAGGGATAAAACAAAAAAAAATATATATTAACACAAAAAAATGTTGTTTTTTTCGTACGTCGTTGTTATTAAAGTACGAGTATTTGTTGGCAACAACTGATGTAGGCTTATCCTTGTCTGTGTCCTTATGTTATTCCCGAGGTTTATGCTGTGTACAACATACAGTAGCTGTGCAGTATCTTATGCCTGGAATAATAGCTGTTCAGCCGTGTGACAATTAATTTGGGGGTTGGGGTTAGGTCGACCCCTCTCGGAACAATTTTTCCATGGCTAATGTAATAAGAATTATTTCCCTGCCACGGAAGGTGAGTTCCCTCCCTGAATACAAATAGAACATCATGATTGATGAGACGGATCTCGCTCCCACGTACAAATTATAACAACGAAACCTGATGCTTACTTCAAATGGAACGTCGTGGCCCGGGAAAAATGCGAGGCCACAGACGACTAAGATATATTATCTAAACCCAGGTTTTCAGTATAGCACAACATTTCGTCTCTCTCTTGGTGCATTTAAGTTCACACCTGGCACAGATTGGATACGTAACACTGCAGTTTGTTTATTATATCGAAGGTAGTACATATTTTCCCCACCAGATATTAGCCACTTTGCTAGAAAACGCGAATCTCCAAAAGTCTAGTTTTCACTGAAATACGTTCCCTCCACCCAGAAAAAGTTTATTCGCAGCCTACGCTTCATTAAATTGCTTCCATTGCAATAGTCATTCAAAGTACAAAAGGACACCCAGTCAGTTAATGTTTACGACCACTGAGGGTATGAAAAGTATTTAAACACGAGGGTGAGATCTAACTCCCCAGCTATCCTATCGAACACACCGTAACATGGAACACGTTCTCTATCGCTAAGCTGCCACTGTCGTGTAAGGAGGTCGAACCGGTAGATCTAACGATTCAAGACCCACTCTCAGCGTAACTCGGGATCTAAAAACCGAATCGTTTACAAGCGATTCCGAGTCCACTATATTTGTACGTCGATCGTACCGAATAAGGTCAAGTATTTAGCATACGCTCCTACAGCTGGAAGATAGATAGTGCGTGCTACATTTAAGATGCCAATCACGATGAACGTAGTGAGTGACCTCAGAAAAATAAACTTGTATGATGGCTAATGAATCACTGTTCATTTTAGCCATCTAAATAATTCCCCGCCAATAACATAGTTTTCGCGTCTACTTTGATTCCACGGTAGTAATTAACCTTGTCAAATGGTGAGATTCCCCAATACCAGAGCACCTAAGCCAATGTTGCAATTCTACACGTGTGTACCTTACCTCACAACTGGTCCAAGTTTCTACGTTTTTTTTTAATACATACGGAAGGGCAGTTACAGTGTGCTAAAACAAAGAATCCAACATTTATGAGGGACATTATAAAACACATTTATTAAATCTAATTTTTGTTAAGAGGCATTATACCGTAGCGTATGGGTAGACGAAAATATATGTTCAGACATACTGTCATCTCATATGCAATGATATCGACGGTTTAGACGTTGCCTACACTGCGAAACTACCGGCACTTCAAGAAGTTGCCATTGCTAGTGAAGAGTTCCCGTTGCTATAGGCTATTCACGGTGAAGTAAGCACTTTTGAAAGCCCTCTCATTTCATAAAATAGTCAATAAATGTATTTTATTTTGACCTTAGACGTTAACTTCCGAGTGCGGTGGACTATACACACTGTGTATATTACTTACATGGCAATACGTATTTAAAAAGGTGGTTAAAGTATTAAAAATGGCTGAAAGGGAAAAGTAACTAGTGCGTCAAAAGTGTTCACTTTACTGTGAACAGCCTATAGTGAAGAGTACTTCAAATTGTTCCACGTACGGGTACGAGGGCAGCTGTTTTGTGGTTCTCTACTGGTCAACGAGTAGCAGCCGTAGAATTGCAATCTCAATTCGTTAAAGTAGTTAACTATTTTGTAAGTGACTTTCAGAATCATAAAAATCTACATTATTACTGTAATCAATTAATTCTACCATACACCAGGTGTTTTTGAACAACACGGCAAACTCCGCTAGGATATTACTTAAAATAAATGACGAAATTATATTAACCACTTTTCCCTTAGCGGGATTATTAAAATCCCTATCTTCTCCAGAATTCCAATTTTAAAATACTTTCTATTCCAAATATCATAAACTACCATTAACCGATTTGTTTAATCGCAAGTAATATCATCCCTGTTTATACTGAAAATAAGGTTATTATTCCTAGATAAAACTTTGTAAGTCTAAGATTTTTAAAGAGATCTTATGAATCAGCACATCTAGATTAACAAAAAGAAAAAGGCCATAAAATGAGTGAAGAGATTTGGGCGGCTCTTAACAGCGAGGTCTTGAGAGCCGATGCGAGTGATTTGAAGTGAATATGGAGTGGCGCCGGAATGAAGGGGGCGGGGGAAACGGGAGATCCCCGAGAAAACCCGCTGACTAACGGCATCGTCCGGCACGATTCCCACTTGGGAAAGTCCAGTGACCCGGACGAGGATTGAGCCCGGTTCGCCTTGGTGGGAGGCGAGCGTGCTAATCGCTCAGCCACCGTGGCCCCCAAAAGGCCACCAAGTTTGAAGTTTGAATACTCGGACGTTAACAGTTTTCGAGTAATACATGTGTAACTCTCAAAAGAAATGTGTGTGTGTGTTGCCGACAGACAAGCCACACACAATACACATGGAAACATTTTAAATCAGAATTTCGCAGGGGAACGCGGTTCCTTTGAAAACCATCTTAGAACACAAGTATTCATACATTTTCGAATATTTTATTGAGGCATAGCCTGCCGTGTTTGTCATTTATGTTCAAAAACACCCGGTTTATTTTGAAATGTTTTACGTAAAACTGCTACAATATTATTATCTCTTATACTCTGATAATGTAGTGTGTTCCGTGCACCCAGATATTATTTTTTGCACCACTTGAGATATTACTTTCTTCAAAAAAGATCCAATGTCGGCAACAAGGTACAAAAGTGTCGCTATTTCTAGACATTTTAAAAGAACAGTGGAAACATTGTTTTTTTTTTTTTTTTTTTTTTTTTTTGCCGTATGTGACCTGTCAGTTTCAAAAACCAGCGCTGTCGTGGCTACTAGAATAACTTTTGTGATATGAATATTTGGAAAGGTTTATTGTGTTTCAGCTAATCATCACCTTACGTGCTAACAAACCTATCCTAACTTATTTTGAATCTGGACCACACATATCACCATGTTTCCCAAGAATCAGTGTCAAGACTACAACTCATCTATACTTAATTATTGAGTTGACTATCGGATAGGAGTAATGAAAATTTAAAAAAAAGTACATATAAAAAGGTAGAAATGCCCATGTGGACGCTATAAAGCCTGCGACCATCCAAATGAACAATTATAATTCACGCCTTCAAAACGTAGTGTCATTATTTGCCCCATTCTTATCGTTAACCGTGAAAAGATATTTCCATAGGAAACATAATTCATATCGCTAATTTCATTTTGAGATGCCTATATTACGTTCCACACATCATAGATTTCTGCACGTATCTGGCATAGGTTGCGACAAGCTGTAAATGTCTAATTCATTCACGATTACTTTTTACCTTTCTGAAGTGCTGCTAGAGTTCTACTTCCAGAATATTATTCCGCCTCATGCAGACGAAGCTTAACCGAGTTTAGAACATTACACCAAAGAGAGAACGTGCCGCATTCGTGAGCACTAAGTGTAATAATATTTTGCATAAGAAGTACTTTTCACTAGGCATTACCAACACACCTATTTTCTCATTGTTTGTATTTATATTACTAAAATAAAAATATATATATAAAAATTTAGTTAAACCAAATTTAGGCACTTTTTTGTTAACAGACGTATAAAATACCTATGATACATGCCAAATTTGAAAAAGAAACAAACGCGTAATGCATGGGGTGATTTTCAAAAGGTTTTATTTAAAAATTGTGGAGAAATAGCGAATAGACTATGCCAGGCGTGTCTAGGTAGTAGAGTGGTAGAGTATGCGTCCGAGGTTAGCATCAGCCAATCTCCGTGTCCCAACAATGAACTACTTTTCTGCCAATACTGCTGCCATAAACTAGGGGGATAGTATTTAAGGTTAGAGCACTGTTTATGTGAACAAGTATTTTTACATGTTTGTGTACTTCTCTCTGGTCAATTTTTTATTTAATTCGATTAAAGTCAAACTGGCGAATAGTCTTTTATTCAGGTAAAAATGCCTGTCTTTTAAAAATTAAGATACAAACAAACGCGTTCATCACTGTTGATCACGTGACTGGCAGTTGTATTAGTGGCTTGGGGGGGGGGGGTGGTGGTTAATCTTGGGTATAGTCCATTTGCAGTTTCTTCACACTTTTTGAAACAAAACTTTTAAAAATGACCTCATGTATGACGTGTTTAGGCCGTGTCTCAACTACAAAGTATGCTCACTCTCACTCGCTACTCTCACTCTGGCTCACTATAGCGAATTGAGATTTGTGCTCTCTGTAAGCTTTCGGCATTATTTCTCTGACAGAAAAGGTAATAAATAGTTAAAAATAAAATATTGCTGGCCTTTCACTTTCATCGATGAAATGTATACTGTTTTATGAAATAGTAGCGTATTTTCATTTGTTACATTTTTGCTCGAAAAGAACATAATTTTTATGTGCAAATCACAGTATTTAATAATATGCACACAATTAACTTAATGAAACCTGAACATATCATAATATATTATGCTCCATATCAACAGAATATTGTTATTACACATTTCGCAATCGCAATGATTAAGTTAAAGCGATAAAATATTTCTAACACCACTTTAGAAACAACAAAATATATGTCTGGATATCTGAGACTAGATTTGAAAACAACATGGCTGCCAGAGAGGGTGCGAAAGTGAACCCCGAGTGTACATAGTCGTTCACTCTCCATCTCGCGCTCTCTCCTCGGAGTTAGGACAACAAAGAGGACTATGACGTCAATATGAGCGAGAGAGTACTCTCTCGACGAATCGGGACATGGCCTTAGTTGTTTGTTAATAATGCTATGTATCACCAGCGTTTTGTACACGTGTTAATATAAAAGTACCTTATTTTCGGTTAAATTTAACTTATGTATATTATATCTATCAATTATAATATTTCATTTATAATAAAAACTGGGAGAAAATTTGGTGCGTTGGTAATGCCTAGTAAGAAATAGTTTCTAAGCAAAATATTATTACTCTTAGTGCGCACGAAAGCGCACCGATCTCCTTCTGGTGTAATTAGCGAAGAGATTTAGGCGGCTCTTAACATCGAGGTCTTGAGAGCCGATGAGGGTGATTGAAGTGAGTATGGAGCAGCACAAGAATGAAAGGGTGGGGGAAACGGGAGATCCCCGAGAAAACCCGCCGATCAACGGCATCGTCCGTAACGATTCCCATACGCGAAAATCCGGAGTGGCCCGGCCGGGGATTGAGCCCGGATCGCCTTGGTGGGAGGCGAGCAGGCTAGCCGCTCAGCCACCGTGGCCCCCGACTTGGTTAAGCTTTCTTTGCATGAGGTGGAGGAATTTTCTGGAAGTCAAACTTCAGCAGGAATCCAGAGAAGTTTGACGTAACCGTGAATGGACTACACATGCGTATAGGCTGTTAAAGGTTAAATGAGCACTTTTGAAACTCACTTTTGTAGGCACGTTGTGTTCTCTTCCGCCTTATGTAAAATCATCATTGCCATGGGCCTCATCGCTTTCTTCATGCGACGGTCAGTAATGAAAATTAAAAATTATTATAAATGTATAGTATTTTAAAAATCTGTATTTTTTACACTTCGACAGCATTAAAAAAACTGAAAGCTGTATAGAAATAATATAAGTTATCAGAAATGGTTACCTAACACTTTTTATTTTACGTTAATGATATGGAACTACTTTCATCTACCATCGTTACCACTTCTACTGGGCAGCATGTCACTCGTGCGCCCGTTAAACATATGATCAGGTAGGAGAGTGTTATTGTTTCAGTAAGATTGCTTCAAAAGTGAACAGGCTTTAGAAGACTAAAGTCTGTGTACCTCATCTCAGTCCGTGGTCCAGGCCGAGGAATCACTCACGTCTGCGTTCCGCCGAGTTAGACGTGGACGCAAATGATAGGTCATCGAGATGGTACGCGGTTGCGGCGCAGGTGCGAGTGGCAGTCGCGGACCATCGGCCAATTATCTAAGTTCTGATAAGGAAAAAGTCGGATGTACGCTAGACGTTGACCCGAAATCTAAGTGTCATATGAATAACTTTAGAACATGGTTGGGTGCCGCATGGGTTTTCCCACCAGATAAAAGGGAAAAATTATTTAGCATGTTTCCGAAAGTTTAGTACAGTTGTGCTTCAAAACATTTAAGTTCAGAACCACTTTGGTGACTCGATCATTTGAAATGTTACGTGTCTTCTCTGACGGCCCGCGAATCACTGACTGTCAATATTGTTGAAACTTAATTCTGATTGGCTAACTCATTTAACAGACACACTTCACACAAATAACCAAAGCAAGACTGCAAGTGTGCACACAGGATATTGAAGTCTATCCTCCGCGTAAATCTTTTCGCGAAAAGCAGGTGGTCCTAGTAATACTACAACCAAATTTTGCTAATGGTAAATGAAATATAAAAATATACAGAATGGGTTAGAATTCAACCGACAAACTTTGTGAAGTGATTTATTATGGATCAAGTGGAAAATTTATGAGACACTTTTTTAACTGAATATTAAAAATGTTATGGTCCCTTAAAACACAGTTTTCAAACTGTATTCTGTGAAGTATCGGAAACGGAGGAATTTAAATTACAGTTCTCCGAACATTGCTTATGTTATCAGGATCGTCAACCTAAGGGCAAACTTTCAATACTTCCTCCCATTGTAATGAACATAAAGGTGGCTACGCTCTTATTGAGTATAACTTTTTTATCGTCAAGATTTAAGAACATTTGATGCTGATTTACTTATCCTTATAGCCTAATTAACAAAATTATTCCGCGTGTTGCAACATCCCAGGACTTGCCACTTTCGTGTAAAACGTAAACAAAATCCCCTGCGGCAGCGACGCAGTTCCAGGCGCGTAGGCAATTCCAATACATGCCGCAGGGAATTACACACCGACCGTCGCTAGAAACAAACTGGCATCTATTCTGCTGTAAGCTCGACGTATAGGACACGCTGTTAACATAAGTGTTCAAATGTCCTCCACCATCATATGTGCAATAAGTACCTACAGCAGCATACCATACACGCATGTAGGTAAAGGCTGTTCACGATAAAGTGAGTACTTTTTAAATCAACCTTAGAAAAAAGTCACTGCCCCTACCTGCATAAATTTTGACGGGCATACTGAGTGACATGCACCCAGTAAACTTTGTTACGATGGAAAGTAGTTCCATAGCTTAAAGTCAAATAAAAAGTGTTAAGTAACTATTTATGATAACTTAAATTATTTATTTCGTTTTCTGTTTTATTTAATGCGTCGAAATGTAAAAGTAAGCAAATTTGCAAAATATTTACTTTTCTAATAATTTCACAGTTTCACTTGACCGATGCATGAATAAAGCGGTGAGGCCCATGACAATGTTAATTTTATATGAGGCGGAGAAATACACAACGTGTATAAAAGTATAACTTCAGCAGGGCTTTCAAAAGTGATCGTTTTGTCGTGGACAGCCTATAGTATTGCCTACGTGCTAAGCACTTTATCGCTGCATCCGAAGCTCTGTGTGCATTTTACACGAAAACTGTGGGTTCTTGGTAGTTGCCCCAAAGGGCCGTTTTTTTAATTAGGCCATACTGCGCAATAAAACCGCTTCAAACGTTCAAATATTTTGACAAAGAAGTTGTAGGTATGCAATTATAGATGGCCACCCATGTTATTTTCACTTTGGCGTGAGTTATTAATGACAAGTTTGCTCTTAGGTTGATGGGCCAGTAAATATAAAACAAATGATCGAAAATTGTAATTTAATTTAAATTAGTTTTCGGTATTACGCAAAAATACAGTTTAAGAACTATTTTCAAGGTCTCGTTTAGGTAGAAAATGCCTTAAATATTTCCCACCGGACTGAAAATAATACAAGAAGTATGCCGGTCTAATTCAAGCCGACTGTGTACGAAATTTTTCTCAGTTTGCAATATTATACTACGGCAAGAGCTACCCAGTAATATTTTCTAACCATGACCTGTAATATCCCACAAATATTATTGGGATTTTAAAATTGAGGTTACAAATCCACTCATAACACGTTGAAACAGATCCCAATTAACCCTTATATTATAATGACTAAAGTCCTCCGCACTGATAATCACTTACAGCAAGTAGAAACTTCTAAGCGTACTTCTACAATGCTATTAGCAGTTTCCTAAATTTGACTATATATAGCCTACTGGTATTTTTCTGTAACGACACTATGCAACATTTGTAAATTTACTAGAATGAGATTTTTAATTATTCGTATATTCCTTTATTATTACAAAATTACAATATTCTTTTCACTCTACATTTTTCTGAGAAGCTTGGGTTCCTCTCCTAGCCGAAGATGTAACTTTGTAAGTTCGGCCATAAAGTTATTAGATTTCCTTATTTAGTAAAACAAATGCAAGCGGCCTTTGATTCATAGAGTTACTATAAGTAATAGTTACTCCCTTTAAATTCCCATTGTTGGTTTGTATTTAACATCGCACTGTTACGAACAGAAAAGCTACATACAATGAGGCTTCTCGACTATAGTGCAGAGCATGAAAAAGTTTTTAGGTATAGGAGCCAGTCCTGATACTTAGGAAGCATGTGAAGCACTTATCTTCCATACCATGTGTAATTGATGTGCAGGGTTGGCAGGAGGTATAGAGACTGATGCGCCGGATTGTGGTCAAAGGTCAACTCTGCTGCACATTATGGGAGTCACGAGAAAACGCCTTGCACTTTTACACCTCACATAATATATCCGTAGTTTTCACTCGCTGCCAATACACACGTCACTATGCATCAATAGAAGGGTGTAAACTGTTAGTATGCGATCTTGATTCCACTGAGATAAAGATTTAGTTACAGAGACCAAATAAATTTACACTAACCAATATTTGTTCATTCTCTTACCGGCTTTAACTCCAGGCATCTGCATTCTTTTACTTGAACTAAATAAAACATTTAGAAACAATATTTGGCCCGAACATTTCGTATTTGGTTGTTCGAACATAATTTACGTATATTTAGTACACACTAGTATTTTACAAGAAAATTCACCTAATTTGATTTGTTGTTGCAAATATTATAAATAACAAGGTAGAGTAAAATAAATATTTTAGTTGTCTGCAGGGTAATCGGGTCGCGTGATTGCCCTCGTTCGAATTAATAGCTCGAGAGTTTGCGGACAGTGCCCTGGTCGGCGGGTTTTCGTGGGGATCTCGCATTTCCTCTCGCATTTGCATTCCAGCGCTGCTCCATAATCACCTCGCTTCACCCTCATCGGCTCTCCCCTCGATGTTAAGAGCTGCCCTAACCTCTCTACTCTACGGTTTAGGCTGTTCACGATAAAGTGAGCACTTTTTAAGGCCCTCCCAATTCAATAGGCATTAACCGCTAATAAATATATCTTATTGCAGCGTCAGGCATTAAATTTTGATGGTGGTGAAATGTATACACTGTGTTTATTGGTAACATCACAATGTTTATATTAAAAAGTAGCAGGAAGATGGAAATTGGATGAAAGGAGAAATTATAAGGGCCTTAAAAAGTGCTCACTTTACCGTGAACAGCCTATAGTTGTGCACCGATCATTACCCGTCAATGCTACAAGAGGTCTGCAATCAGATAACTTGCCTCCCACCACGGCATACTTCATTCGATTCCACGCCCACAGACAGACCTGCATTCTCACATGTGGGAAACTTGACTAACAATAACAACGTGGCTTTAACCGAGGTACCCCCTACCCCAACACTGCATTCCGTAGCTTTTCCATTCTCACCTCGCTTCACACCAATCGGCACTTAAAGACCTCAACTGTAAAGGGCCGCCTTGATATCTATCACCACTTCCCGGTCACACGAGCGTCATGCCTTAGCTTGTACGGCCATCGAGGACCCAGACTTAATCGACGTTTTACCCCAAATAAATGCCAATTGCTGACCTGGCAGCAGTCATGAGCTTTTAAACCTGGTTAATTCTGTAGCAGAAGTCGCTAAGGCCTTACTACCACATTATTCTGGGTTCGAATCCCGTTTAAGCAACGACTGCGTGTGCGTTTCTTAGATTTATATTTATGTTATTTTTATTTGCAAAGCCACACACCAGTAAGTCTTCTGGCATCAAAGTCTTTACGATAATTTTCTCAACTGGCTGTAGCTGAACATCGAATCCGATGTATTCGTGACTTAACAAAATTTAAAAAATACTGCCACGCACAGAGAATTTTTATTGCATTATATTTATTGCGACATTCTTATTAGAACGCAAAAAAAAAAATTATCAAGCTATATTCTTCCTCACAGTTGCGAATGTATATAGTTATATTTTCATGACAATTTTTTACATCATTAAAATATGTCCAGATTTTGGAGATCGCATAATTGAATAACAAACTTCTTAAATCCAGCATACGCAAAGATAATCAGGTATACATAAATCTAAATAGTTAAAGCAAGATTGATTTTAGAACTAAATATCTTTGGGCATTATAATTGGTTTTTAACAGATTATTGATCACTTCAAGACACTAAGCAAAACGTGCGTTCAGCCCTCGGCAAATGGCAGCAGTACAGAAGAAACCCAGAGTATTAGGCAACATGCTGTGTTAACGTAGAATGAAAGACAACTTTGACGGTAACTCAACTGATATTAAAAAATATTTCTACTCTAGACCTTGCAGCGCGTGTGCGTGCGCGTGTGCGTGTGTGCGCGCGCGCGCGAACCAATCGATGCTAAGCGGGAAACTAAGATTAATTATACTCGGTTTAGGAACAGAACAAGTGAGTGAAGAGATTCGGGCGGCTCTTAACAGCGAGGTCTTGAGAGCCGATGAGGGTGATTGAAGTGAATATGGAGCGGCACCGTAATGAAGGGGCAGGGGAAAAGGGAGATCCCGAGAAAACCCGCGGACCAACGTCATCGTCCGGCACGATTCCCACATGCGAAAATCCGGTGAACCGGCCTCGGTGGAAGGCGAGCGTGCTAGTCGCTCAGCCACCGTGGCCCCAGGAACAGAACGAGTTTTCTAACGGGAGAGTATGGCATTGGAGAAATTTACGCCGCTAGTTGCGCAGTGTTCCAAAAGGTAACTTTTAATTAAAATTTTATACTACGTGAATAATGAAAGAGAAATATTTTACTTGATTATGAAGTTTATTTTATGTTTAATTTGTGATAATAGCAATTATTTTGTTTTTTAACTTATAGAATAGAGAAAATCCGGTACATATGCGGCACTAGCGCTTACCCAGTGGTGAAAATTTTAGTTGCCAACATAAAAGCATTGAGCTTCGCAACCAGAGTAGAACAAACATTACGGGGAGACTAATGTCGACTCGCCGGCGATACGCGGCCGCTAGTAAACGACCTCGTGTGCATATCGCGACGCTCGAGGGGGCTTGTGCCCGAGACGGATGTCGTTTCTCCAGCAGTTCTCGTTTGTAGCCACTTGTTAACAAGGAACACTGTACCAGCCGTCCCTAGTCTTCTCTTACATGGCGTTCGGCCCCTCGCCAACCCCCAACTAACTGCTTACGAATACACGAGTTGTACGCAAGTCTTCAAAATAATTCACATAAAAGTTTCACTCCCCACGAGGCAAACACTAGACGGTCCAAAACATTATCTTGAATTCGCGTTGTGGCCACGATGGCTGAGCGGTTAGCCCACTCGCTTCCCACCAAGGCGATCCGGGCTCTATCCCCGGCCGACTCACCACGGATTTTCGCGTTTGGGATTCGTGCAAGACGATGCCGTTGGTCGATGGGTTTTCTCGGGGATCTCCCGTTTCCCCCGTAATTTTCATTCCGGCTCTGCTCCATACCTCAATCACCCTCATCGGCTCTAAAGACCTCGATGTTAAGAGCCGTACAAATATCTTCACTCTCACTTGAATTTCCGTCCTTATATTTTCATCACTGTAAAATATACTGTAATGTTGCTACACGTTGTGGATAATTCATTTTAATAAACTTCGTGGGGAAATTTATAAGACCAGTGCAATTTCTTAGCTGTTCTAAATTCAGTAGCGTAACTACTCCAGCAACCGTACGCCATGAAGGGGATGTAGGCAGTCTTTGAAGAACTGTTATTTTATTTATTTTTTCCTATCGTGCACGTTGCAAACTAACGTGCATCGTGGTATGTCTTGGGAGGAGTGTTGGGAACCACCAGTGTACTTTTTCGAAAGTATGATTCAAATGAAGAAGTATAATCAGATTACGGAATTTGATCATGCATTGCAAGTTGTCCAGGATAACAAAATAGGCTGGAATAAAAGAGAGAAAACATCAGTGAAACAAAAACTACCACAAAAATAATTCAACAAAATCATCCTAGTTTCAGTGCTATTTTTGAGTGCAACCGAGAAAGTTAATACTGTCGAATTTAAATGTTGTATCTTATTTGCTTACACTTCGCAGCCATGCTTGCTTCACAGATGCTGCCGCTTGTTGCAGAACCGACCATAGAAGTTAACAGCAATAATTCGTAGCCGTTGTCAAGAAAATACCAATGAAATGAACTAACGGCCTGTCTATTCAGTCCAGGAGTATTTAGGTCGTATGTCGAGTTAAGACATGGCTTCTTTTTAAGATGTCCATTTTATAGTCGTAGCAGTTAGGTGCACTTATTTACTGCTCTTAATTTTGATGCATCACTCATAACACAACATTCGTAAGTCAGTTTGTCATTAGGTCAGTAAAATCTACAATAAGCTGTGATCACGCAAGGGATAGGAAAAACGGGGTATGGCGACAACACAGGTAACTTTCTGCTACTTAATCTTCGTCGTTGCAAACTTTTTACACTACCGCCCTTATGTACGTAACTGAATCTATACGTAGTATAAAACAGTCACCCAACCGCGTGTCTGTGTATTCGGCTAAGGCTCCTAAACGACTTTATGTATTTTGATGCGGTTTTCACCGTCATTTAGAGAATTTATTGAGTAAGTTTTACGTATATGATATATTACTTTTTAATCCAAGGATATTGGAAAAATATTGACATTTTCAATTAGTCGGAAAAAGCCGCTTTTCAGGAGCTTAGAGGTCTTACACTTACTAAACCATAAGATGTACACCAAATTAATGCACAGCGGAATTGTAGATCCCAAAATTGTCTACAAAAAGGTCCGCGACATTATATGTTTATCTTTTAAGGATGACCCACAGTAACCATTATAGTCATTTAGAGGTTCACTTACGAATGCGCTCTGAACAACACACAACACAGTATTAATCATATGTTAGCTACTTTAATTATTTGGTGTATACACTTGCTGTAAACCTAAACAACGCTATTTGTAAATCGCAAGCAAGCGAGGCCGGGACTGGTCTCTAGTAAGTTATAAAAGGACAATGGAAAACTGAGCGGGGTGGCGCAGTGATAACTCACTGGACTCGCATCCGGGAGGACCCGGGTCAATTCCCAGTCCAGCCATCCTGATTTCGGTTTTCCATGGTTTCCCAAAATCACTCCAGGCAAGTTCTGGGATGGGTCCTTAACAAAATCCATGGCCGATTCCTTCCCCAATTCTTCTTCCTGTGCAACTTGCTCCGTTTCTAATGGCCTCGCTGTCGACGAGACGCTTAACCCAACTACCTACCTACCGACAATGGAAGCACATATCGGACATCCACAGTATTAAAATATAGGCTGCAGTTTCTGGAATCCATGCGGTAACCAAATCAGTAGTTCAAGCTGGTGCAGTGTTGATAACCGTGACTGAGATTAATCTGACTGACATTCATCCAATTTATCAGAGCTGGAACCAAAAACAATCTCCGCTGATCTGGCAAGAATTTTTTTCTTTCTGATAGTGTATGGGTTGGTTCCTCAACTTAGAAGCGAACACAAATAAATCGTTCTCTTGGCTGGATTCCAGGCATAACTTCCAGATGGCCGCTGGGGAATAAAGCCAGTGTTATTAAGAAATATGTTATCTCAGTATGAGAAATTGCCAGCGCTGGGTGTGTATCAACTCAGACACTCTGGCTAAAACAATTAACTGTGTTTTCCAGCTATTTCTTTAATACCAGAAGAAAATATTTCCTTCTTTCGGAACTGGTATTATAATTTCCGGCTGTGTGTATTTGGCGGTTACGGACGGCGCTCGCTAACCACTACGTGTGCGAAGCAGAACCGACTAACAACCATCTAGAAAGCTATCTCTCTAAAGTAAGGTAAGAGTAAACTTAAACACAAAATAATCAAATAACTGTTACACTAATTTTGAAAATACAGATCATATAAACTGTTCAGATATGGCCAAATACACATTTTTTTTCATCCAGAATTCCACATGTAATTTCTAGGGCTAAAAATCAACTTCGTTAATTTTTCTGTAAAAACAATTGCTTTTCATCGAGGACATAATTTAAGAGTATTTCATACGCCATCCATGACATTGCATTTTACAGACGTTGTGTGTAACGAAGGCAATAGAATTGCGAGTACATTAGATAATTGCAGACACGGTTTAGCTGAGAGGATAAGCTTGTAAGGTATGGTTATGTATCGTTTTTCAAAATAAAGAGCTCTGGATTTTGTGGGGTGTACTATCGTTAATTATCCATCACTACAGTAGCGGAATTCAAAAGCCGGTGGACAAAATCAACCCATCGACTCTTTCTAAAATAATACATGCGATAGTGGACCTATTTTAAATAAGTTTCGTGTGTTCAGCTAAAATAACTGCCAGCTGTAGAGAAAATTATACACCTAGATTGAAATTACAATTTCTTTTTTTTCGGTTATGTTGAGAGAGCAAATACAGAAAATCTGACAAACACTGACAACTTACTCAGAGTTCAAACGCAGAACTTTAAAGGCACCGTAAGATAGTTCATCTAAGGAAGTTACCTCGACTGGAACAGACGTCCTCAAACGCAGTCAACTGATATCATTACGATCACAAAATGTAGGCCTCACGTGACTGTGCGTCTTGACGCCTGTCATCGCACCTCGTCGTTGAGAATGACGCCTCAGCTAATCCTATCTCGAAAACCAAAAGCCACGAAAACGACCAGCAAGTAAACAGTTGAAGAAGATCCAAGGCCATGAAATGCCGAAATAGGAGTTGGTAGTGTGTACGTGAAAATTTGAAAAAATGTATGCAATATTAAAGGAAATTCAGATATGCTATAATATGCCATTACTAATTTATATTCTTTGCTGGGCATGCATACTTTGCACTACGAGTCAAACAGACTACAGTTAAATAAATGTGCTTTGTCTAAAGTTAAAAATAGATAGTAATTAGATGGCGTTGCGACAGAGTACCCAAGTATATGCCTATTTTTATTTTCAGTAACTACCCTCTATCCCCTCCAGCGATACATTCTTCCATCAAAATACCTTTTTAACCACCACAGCATGCTAAACTTTGCCGAGACTTTTAGCTATAGTGAATTCATAATAAATTTTGACTTTTTGAACAGAAAAGACAAAAAAGAAATACGAAAAACCTGTTGAAACATGCTGTAAATTGTTTCTTGGAAGTTTGATGGCGTAGGTTATCATAGCCAACAGTCTCAAAAAAAATTGTTTTAAGTTAACCTTTTCATTTGTCAACTTAAAAATTTACGAATTAACTATATATTTTCTATATAAAGCAGTGCCAAGAATGTGAAGGTGAGATCATGGTGGCAAAAATCCGCTTACATGAGTCTGCTAGTCGTTAGCGATAGGCTACTAACTCAAAACAAATGGGTCAGCACCTTTATGTGTCGAAGTAGCGCGCTTACTTTCAGTCGTGTGCTAGCAACTTCAAAAGAGAAAATCGTTTGCAGCATTTTAATTAACGCCTTCTAGCCACCGTTAGGCTCAAGAAACACACCAGAGATGGAAATAACAATATTAAAACCCGTATAATGTAACAAGTTCGTTGAGGATGGTTCCTGTGCTGGCCCTCAAAACAATGGAGTGTTTTTTAATAACAGTTATGTTACTACAGTGAATGAGAGAGATCTGGACGGTACTTATTAGCTGAGGTCTTTAGCACCATGGGGGTTAACACGAGGTGGAGGTGGAGTGGATATGGGATGCAGTGGTGAGGGAAACGGGAGTACACACCTGCCAACGGCAAGGTCCACCACATTTCCCCACTTACAAAAACCGGCTTGACCCGCCAATAACTGAATAGGTTCGTCGTGGAGGAAGTTGACATATTAGACCACCTCACCACGACCTCCGAGGCAAAGTTCTTCATGCCACTTGAAGGAGTTCGGTATTGGCGATGATTAAGGGGAATTGTGCACTGATGTGTTATAAATATGTATTAACTTATTTCAACTAGTTCTTCACTATGTGTTTCGAAGTTAATGACGCGTTAACATCTAAATATTAATCTCTTACACCTTTATACATTGTTAGATGTTCAGTGCCTTTCTTATTATCTGACTACTGACGGAAGATAATAAATAAAACATTCTTTATTATACTGCGTCAGAAGTCACAGAATACTAGAGCCAGTGTAAAATTGTGTAAGTAGGCCATTGTTTTGATCTTAAGATGCCAAAAATTTCTATACGCACTTTGAAAAACTAGTTGCGGCCATAAGAGTGCGCAGCTTTCATCATTAGGGTGTGCCACAAAGTTGTAGAATCGCCGGTAGACATATACAAAATCGGTATTCCGGAGGCTTCCTCCAAGTAAATGATTTTAATATCCACTTACGCAAAATTCGAGCAAAAATAGGATAAAGGCCACATTTCACAATAGTTTTCTTTAAAAACGCGTATTTACCAACTCGCTCCATAAATGAAATCGTTAGCATGAGTGCCCGAAAGATGCTATAACTAGTTACGAGTTTAACCAAAGCACATTAGGGGTTGCAACCGGACACACGTCTGAGCATACACGGACCAATATGCTCTTTGACATGGTGGCATTTGAGAGTAATAAATCGATAAAAAGAGCGGTCATTAGATTGTGCCTGGAGACCCCCGTGCGCACGCCTGTGGTTCCGACAAGTTGATGTTTACAAGAAGTTAGTGCTCCATTACGGCCATGCCGAGGAGACCAAACAGCCGAGTGTTCGAAATCAACTGAAATGGTAACATTGAGTTTCGAGCTCGAATTTTTCATCGGCAAGGCAAAGACGACGGGATCTCGTGATTGCAGAGCGCTCCGATACGCTTGTTTGCCTGCCTCGCCACCTGAGTGTGACGTCTCAATTGCCACGTCCACCGAGGACGTGCGAGATGGGAACCTACCGAGCGAGATAGAGTGGTAAGCCACTGGCCTTGCATTCGGGAGGACAGGGGTCCACTACCCGGTCTGGCCATCCTCATGTCGATCTTACTCAGTTTCCCGAAATCACTCCATCAGACGAATGCTGGGATTCCTTACTACAGGCCATGGCATATGCCTTCCCGGTTCCTACTTCTCCGAGCACCTTGCTCCACCTCTGATGACTTCGTCGTCGACGAGACGTTGAGGGTTTGAGGAACCCACATACTTGGCGCTTGACCTACGTTGCAGTGTTTAAAATACACCTTTTCCCACAAAACTAAAACATGCGTCCAATCTGGTGATCTACAAAAACAACGCACACTTAAGATGAGACCTGGTAAGTGCTTTCAAGACGTGACGTCTCACACACATCGGAAACATAATTTTAGAGCTCTCCAAGATAGCTGAAAACTACTTTCTCAAAGCACTGTATCATCCTGCAGTGAACATTGCCACTTATTTGCCTCCAATAAAGTGTAGGATCACTGCTTAAAAGTTCTATAGGCAAACACAGCAAGACGAAAACACTGCACTCGATTTCAAAATCTTGTGCTTCGTGGCGATGGTGCACGTGAAGTGTCAAATAATGTAGCGGTAGCCATTATCGCTTCCGCGCTACTATGCTTCAATCGCGGAATTGAAGTACAGGGCCGCCTTCCGTTACTCACGGATTTCACTGGTCAGTAATTTCAGTAACGTCAGTTATTGTTCCGATACTGCTGTAGGCACTGATGGCCACTGATGGTCGCACGTGAGAGGTACCCTGTCCGATACTGAGATAGCGGATTTTACTGGCGCTTCAAACATCAGTGTTGTCAGGTAATACCTAGGTTTGGCGGGAAGTTCAAGTCAAGTTCGAGGAAATTATACTAAATGAAGGTACAGGTGCTGAGGCAATCACTAGTAATACTGTGGTGCCGTCAAAAAATGCCCAAAAAGCAGTAGAAGGTAACATCTTTACTGTTCTAGTCCAAATGCTGTATGAAAGTAATGAAGTTTTAGTGTGTCCGCCATACTTGCTTATGTTTTCCTACACGCGGGAATACTACTGCCAGACGCTCCGAAACAATCAGTTTACCGACGAAGAGAAATATTTGCTGCTTACTGACGACTGTTCCCTTATTGCTGTCGAACATTGATAAACCATCAGTGATTTCAGTGCTCGTCAGCAGTAACTGAAGGCGGTCCAGGTAGACGTGCCCGTCAAGACGGTCGCCAAGTGATCCGGAGGCTTCGAGGATGCGACGTCGTCTTTGTGCGCGTGGGTGGGCCGGGCGTCGCGTCGTGGGGCAGCGGGCAGGACGACTGTGGACATAGGCGCTTCCTGTGCAGCTGCAGTGCGCGACAGGAGTCGGTTACCTCGGGGCGGCCGGTCGGCGACCACGAGGTAGGAGGACGCCCCGCAGCAATTACAAGTCTTGCGCCGCCACCGTCGCCGCCGTGGGGCGGGAGATGGGCGTCATCATGAGGCGACGGCCGCAAACTCATCTCCGCGGCACGGGGCCCCCAGCTCGAGCGCCTCGCACCTTCTGATGGCCTTGTGGTCGCCGCCGTAATTGTCTACGGAAATGGAACGGCCGGCCAGTACCGCAAAGGACGGCGGATGCCATCACGAGACAACTCCCGGGGTCCGGGTCCCCCGTTTGTTGTTGCCAAGTGCCTCGCGTCTTATCGCCGACCGTTTAGGAAAAAAAATTAAAGTCGTAATCATTTTTCGTAATTGGAAACGAGAAGCAGCATGCAGCATGTCTATAAAGTTTGTAAAAACTATAAACTTACAAGTTTGAAGTATAAAGAATGTTGTAGTTTTACTTTGCGTGGTTATTGTACGGAAAAGCTAAATCAACGGAACCTTCGTGATTTCACTAAGCTTCGAACCACTAGCTTAACTGTGTGCTTGTAAACTGAATCATAGTAAAGTTACGAAGGAATCGTGGTCGGCCCGACCTCCTCGACACATGAGTGAAAAGTTTCAGCTGTCGTGGCCAACAAGGACTCCTTCAAGCTTTAAGATGGCATATTATAAAATTACACTGTAGTTCAGGCAAATGTGTCGTTTGCCATATTGACTTTCGGTGACTTGGCTTTCAAGTGACCTTGATTTAAACGATTTTAATAATTAAAAAAAAAAAAAATACAAAATTTCAATTTTTTGGAGGTGGTGGGGGGAATTTAAATTAATTTAATAACATTCTATACAATTCTACTCTCGTCACACCAGTTTAGCTAAACTTTCAACATCACTCAAGGTCACCTCCGATAATCTATAGATCGCCTGAATCCAAAATGGTAGCCAGAATTCAAGATGGCTGCCGGATTTTAATATGATTGCTAGCACGTCAGCCTGATTTACACTACAATAAACAAGTCATTTTCTGGATCAGCTAATAGGATGACGGGTGATCTGGAATTTCGCAGTGAATCAAAGGCCAGCCTGGAAGACTACCTACGAGAACAATAGTGCTCCCTGCTCATTGTATTCGTCATAATGGCCGGCGCTGTTCAGAGAAAATGCTGCTAATTGGAGATATAATCTCTCAGTTAAACAAACTGCTTTTTGTCTGCCAAGTCATACGTGAAGGTTAACAAACCGTAATTTCACCTGCAGTAACTTTTAGAACTTTCCACGAAAACATAACAGCTTCGATTAAATTTCACGATAGTGAAGACAGTAGGCCTATATGTCGCAAATTATAAAAGTAAAATTATTACTAGTCTAAAACGTTATTCCAGCAACATTACGTCAAAAGCTTCAAGCACAATCCCCCCCCCCCCAAAAAAAAAGGATCGAAAGAGCTTAAATAGTGCTACGAAATGCTTGTAATTAATGGAAATTCTAAGTGAACACGGATGTACTTACTAATACACATTAATGCAGTTTATAGGTAAAAAGCACATCTACACGTACACTTCATAAACTTTTGTGGGGGAGAGGGGATACATTATTAACTATACATATTTAGGAAATACATAAATTCCAAAGGACACGAACGAAAAAACGCGAATCCATCTTGCATGTGCCGAACTATCAACAACCAGACACAGTTCAATCACGTCTATAGTATGTGCACGCACACATACACACATACACATATATACACACACATATACATACGCACATACACATATATACACACATATACATACGCACATACACATATATACACACACATATATATACACACACACATATATATTATATATTGTTGTATTGGACATTTATGAAAGCTATTAAAAATGTTATTTCCTGTTTGTAGCTGATTAACTCCTCTTGCATTATTTTGGCATATTTACTGAACAACCAAATGTTATATTTAAATATGGCACATTTTACTTACTATACCATGGATTTCAATCCCGAACCTTGCTACTACGGAGATGGCTTCCTTCAAGTTTATGCGTTAATTATAAATTAAAAGAGCTTTTCTTAAGCACAAATTTTGTAGTCGTGGTTCATTGTACAATTGTTATTAATAATGCGGAATATCGCATTTGGACTAGTGTGTGGGCACAGATAGCCTTACTGCTGCATAACTATTCCCTGTACATTTCATACACTGATAATACTGTAAGGTTTACCATCTGCAGAAGGCAGCCAACGAATTCTGGAACACTGGAAAAAGAAAACGTGCGATGTTAATTGAAAGAGGAGGAATGCCCTCAACACGGTGCTCAAGGTCATTAATTTACGCGCGTAGTGCTGGACAAAGTCTGGAAAGAAAATTGTACCGTAAAGTCGTGCTCTCACTATTTTCCACGCTTCTCCCAGCAGCGTCGAAAAAGGAAGGAAAATTTCGTACCCTAGAACTTTCAGAGCTTTGCCGTAAGTACGTTTCTGTCTTACTGTGACACCGAATGATGGAGCGGTTTGGAAAATCACATTCCTGGCGAAGACCAAGTATAGATAACTTCATATATTTATATGACTTGTTATTTTATATTGATGTACTCGTTTTCATAAGCTAGGCAAAATCATAGGCTGCCGCTTTGTCTTGAACTGAGAAAAAGGTTTTGGTGAATCAAACAAAGCTTTTTAGTGCAACCAAATTAATTGTTTGTATAGGGACAATTAAATATTTTTTGCCGAAAACAAATTATTTTACCGTTCTTATCTGGTTGCCCCAAACAAAGATTTGGTTGATGCAACTAAATATTTGTTAGGCTCTACGAAAAATAACATGTTCCGGTAAGTATTGAAAAAAACAAGTCGGAAGCCCGACTGAAAATCGAACTTATGTCTGAGCCCGAGCGCTACGTCGTAGATACCTCAGGTGAAGTGACTTGTGAGGAAATTTGAATTATTTTAAATACATAAATTTCAAACACTGGACAACATGCGCAAGTAAATATTTCAAGTCTTACAGCTTTACTTTACAGTTTCCTGTTGAAATTGTTTTATTGGGATGTTGGTGCCATTGTTAAACATCAATATACAATTCATAAACGAACACTGTTACTATCTGAACCGTCATAAAAAATGCAAACACATATTGGAAAGTATTTTCGAATGAATGCAATCAAATGAGCGGTCAAACAAATATATGAGTTGATTCAACAAAATATTTTGTCGACAGCCTACTTTTTTTTTTTTTTAACCCAACAGAGGTTTTGTTTATACAAACGTGCATCATAAGATGAACAAAATTACTTGTGTTGCTTTTCAAGTTTTGTCTACATAATAAAATATTTTGTTGGCTTCTCTCTCAGTGTAAGCGTGAGCGAGAGTAAGTGGTCAGACCAACCTTCATCCATTTAATAAATGCGGCTTCGATGTTGTAACCGCCCGTAAACTATTCATGTATATCACGAAACAAATACCCTATCCTGCAGGGTTTCCGCTATTTATGGCATAAATTAGTGAAGAGCAGGAAACAGAGCACGCTAAGATGGGTTAATAAAGTAACGTTAAGTACTTATCTGTAACTGTTGATATTGATAACGATAACCATGAAAACGCCTCCAGAGTACATTGGCGTGAAAAATTTATGGTTAAATGTTTTCGTACAACAAGACAACATACATAATTATCGAACACAAAAGAAAATCCGGTCGCTTTGAAACAGGTTATAGTAGCTGATTCAAAATAAAATCTGTATTACATTTCGCACGAACGTTCTTTTATCCCTACATTACTGCTGATTTATTTTTAAAAGTCAATAATTGTTCTCTATTCCACATCTCAAAAAATTAACTGTCGTTGCCCTTTACTTAAAATGACGCAACATAAAAAGTCAAACTTTTCAGATTACCGTGAATTGAGTATAGCACATCAAGAAATGGATGCTGACAAAACTACGAAAAGATATCACTTGTTTGAACGAAAATGACCAACTTTTAGAAAAATTGCTTAAACGTAAAGACCAAAAGTTGTACTCTCTGTATTACTATACTTTGCAGTAGCTCATGTTATTCTTATGTGTATTTTAGTTATGATCCCGGGAGAAAATACATCTAAACTTTATTCTGCCTAATGATTGTGGTTACTTCGCCGTCCCTTTCTAACAGCATTATTATGGAAAATTGTTAGAATGTACCTGATAGGACAGAAATACAATTACAACATTGCTAAGACAGTAAGTTAAAGCTTGGCTAACAGTACCGGGGTACGAGTGAATGTTATGGATTCCGAAACTTAAAATATAAAATCGTCGTTTAAAAATGTTACACGTTCGTCATAACCGACGTAATACGACTAATATCAAATGAAAATAATGCCGAATTGTGGACCCGATGTTGATTTTGTGATCAGACACCAAACGCACTGTAATCAATGGGTTGCGTAAAAATACTGCACAGTATATGGCGCGTTTCCAGGAATATTTACAACGTACGAGCACTTATCGCATAGACCTAAGCATTCCAACCTCTGCTTTCCGTTCGCTTAGTTTACGTAATGAAAATAGTATTTTACATCGATTTTGAAGTAATTCCCGGATACCTCGGACAACAGATGCTAGTAAAGTGCTTATAAGAAATTACGCGCAGTTATTTTCTCATCGAATATCCAAAGAGAAAAAAGGTTGAGCGGAGGAGGTGGATGACCAGATAAAGAGGCGCATGCGCGGACCTCTTGAAAGGCATCGAGATATGCCAGTGCTAATTTTCCGCTCTAGTTCATGTGGCGCAGATAAGCAGGTTCTATTTCAGATACTGTAGCGAGTCCGCTCGCTGGCTCGAGTTAACTGGCGAGGTCATCGCAGGATTATGTTGGCGGAGTTCCCGTACCCTGCAGATAAACCCATACATGTAAAATGTGTTGCTCAAACAGTTGTTGCCCAAATAATAACAACAATAATAATAATAATACGGGAGTTCGTAAGTATGCAGCATATGTGAAATTACCTCTGCATCAAAATTTGCTGATAAATTGACATTTTTAGCACCAGCTACACGTAAAACGTCTCCGACTGACTACCACAGCGGACGACGTACACATTCCAAAATATCGTAACTCCAAACTAGGTTAACTTAACAAAGCTTCGACCATGGGCTAAAAGAAACTTCGAGTTTCAACAGAGCGATATGATTCCAATTGTCAAACAACCTTGAATCGCCTAGGAATTAGCAGAAGCTCAGTACTAGACAATAGCGAGCGCTGATCTACGGAGGGCCGTTTTGTTACAGACTATGGTGTATCAAATTCCCAAATAAATAACACAGAGGAAGATATAATAGCATGGCCTAACTAAGACCTATATAGTTTACTTTCCTTTCCTGCAGAAATAAAATGCCTCCCTTGTACACAATGTATAAGTGTAAAGTAAACATAAAAAGAATTGTTATGAACCTTCAAAAACCGCATCCCTTTATCAAGTAAGTGGTATTTGTCATTGATCTTCCCCCCAGTTCTTTTGTGCACAAAAAATAGGTGTGTGGGTCATTGCCCGAGAGATAAATGTTTGTGATGTCGGAAAAAAACTAAGGTTTCGGTAAGCATCTCGGTGAGTTAATTTGTAACAATACATTTTTCTCCCTATTGATCTTTCAGTATCAAAGTAGTGTGGTAAAAACATAACACTGCAAGCTAGTTAAGAAATTTGCTGCTAATGCAGAGTGCACTGTACAAAAACAGTCCAACATTGAGTATCACAACAACTGTTTGACAGAGTCTTTCTTTCACGATAAACAGTTAACAATGCATAGTAGGACGAAAATTTGACACGAACTTTGCAAAACACTGTCTTTCTCAAAAAAAGTGAACACCAAAAACACTCCCCGCCAAACCAGCTGGCATTTGTTAGCGTAGAAGAGGATGTATAAGTGCACGCAGCAAAATTACATTTAAAATGCCATCATCTGTGCGAAATGAAATCGGTAATATTACTATAATTCTTACACCGAAAGGCTGTCAATGTGCGTTACAAATGCGTGAAACTTATTCGTTTCTCGGAAGAGACATTCAAATGCAAGAAAATATACAGCTTCACTCACAGTCAAATTGCATTACTAACATCAGTTTATGTTGATATCTAGACGTCTCACGAATTAATAGGTTTTCTAGCCATTGCGTAAGGTAACTTTGAGGCGAAAGTCAAAACTAGTGCAGTGAAGGGGATAGCTAAGACACGGCCATACGTTCCATTTTTTTTATTACAGGTTAAGTTACTTTCAGGTCATAATCCACTATTTACTCTGTGTCTGTTGATGAATTTTTCATGCCTGATGTATGACTCTAAATGGTGCCTGGAGAAATTTCGTTTCATCTACCAGCTACATCGCCATACAATATTTTTAAATTCTCTGTTTATAGAATTAGGTTGCTTATTTGGTGTTAGTATGATAAAATGCGTTGCGTTCTTTCAAGATAGAACAATATCGCTTCGTGTTGTATCGATACTTTCAATGGGAACTGTATGCAGTAGTGGAACCGCCAAACTTACGTGCATGCATTCCGCTCAACACCAGATGATTCGCGATTGTCGTGACACCACTCGGCATGGAGCCCAATCTACTACGCCACCGAAGAGACTTAGGAAAAATCGAAATGTTCATAAATGCTTTTAATGCTGACTTGCGTTAAATGAAAACGAAAAATTATTCCTGTCGAGAGATTAAGTAAAGCTGTTATTCACTATACACCGAGAAAATTATACTATAACTCTGGAAGATGTGCTGAATTCCCTTTGAATTTTATATTTTAATATACAAAATTAAAATGTCGTCTGTATTAATTTCCATCCAGAAAAAAGAATAATATTCTTTAAATAATTATACGTATTATTTTGTAGCTGAGAAAAAAAATTGCATAATTCAAGCGCATCTTTTAAGTCTCGAATCAAAAAGTGTTTTGTGCATATGTTTGTACGTCATCTCAGGTACGCATACATCTGAAACAGCTGCTTGAATGGTTTTATTTTTGACATAAACGTAAACTTTAAATACTGACGAAACATTACCACAGCAGAAAGAAACTATTTCTAGTTCACTGTAGAGTTTGCACTTTAAATAAAGATATTTAAAAAAAATTTTTAAACAGGGGCTTGCTATATTAAGGCTGGCAGCGAATTTGGAAAAATAATTATGTCTTAACGTGTAATCAAAAGTGTTGTTTTTTTATTTTTTGGCTTCTGAAAAAGTTTTCACTAAGTGTCGTTTTATTAATGTTGAGGTAAGAATTTGGAATACGTACATAACACTTTTTGTTACTAGTAATTTTAGTATTGTTAGCTCAACGTTGGCAATGCAAATTTCTATTTGTGATAGAACACACAGTGAGCAGATATAATAAGCTTGACAAGTTTTGCAATAGAGATCAATGATGGTGGCGAAGAAAACCAATTTGTATTGTCCACGCCGCCCCTGACTTGCCCCTCACGTATCACGCATTTTCTAGAAAAGCTGAGAATGACAAGAACTGAAGTTTGGTTAAGGCAGCCGTTATCTGTTTATTAGCGTCTACAGAATCTCACGTATAAACCGCCATGAATTAGTCGGGAGTCTGAAAAGCTCGCTCACACTTAACCCCTAAGGGGGACCACATTTTGCGTTATGGTAAGGATACAAAGCAGGTAGACAAAACAGTGCGACGTTATGTTCATCGCGTCTTTTGGCTCCTTGATATATACTGAATGAGTGTATATTATATATATAATTATTTTGTTTTGCATTGTCTATAAGAGGAGAAGTTGTTTATTATTTGCAAGCCGATTTTCGGGAGTAACCGGGAAATATGAATCGGCGGTCAGGCATAAACCATGACCATGAATAAATGTGGTCCCTGTGCGGCCAAACTCACAATACAGAAAAATTTTCTAATAAAAGGTATAGATGCATTATTAATCATCGGAACTTTATTTCGTTGCCGAAGGAAGCGAGGCCATTTAGTATGTGGCGTGACAGTAACTTGACTTGCCCCCACAACCATTTTCACCACTTTTCCCTCGATCCGATGACATAAATGACCCGTAGGTATGAAACACGTAGTCATGGTTACGTAACTGCCAAGCTTACCGTCGTCTTGTCGTGACACTTCACCACGCCGAGCACGTATTCCCGTTAAGCCTGAACCCAGGCACGGCGAGAGTTCAAACAAGGGCACCACTACTTATCGTCCTCCGCACCGGGAAGGACCAGGATTCACGCTGCTTGCAAGAAGCTACTCTAACACCAGTATTATCGCGCGCTGGATAGATATTCATGAGTTTGTATTTTTGGAATCACACTGTTCAGCTTCCAGGCATCGCGTTTAATCTCATTTCAGATTTAAAAAATTACTTTCCAAAGCTGTTGCACTATCGCATGCTAAAATCACAATTTAATAGATTTTAATTGCACAAATGATAAGAATTAGCTCTCTTCCAGGAATGAGATGACTTGCGCTGAAAAACATTCTGTGAGCTAATGAAATATCACGACAAAATATTATGCATTAAGTGTTGAGTGTTATGAGGAAGTATGAATGATATGTTTTAAATCTGTGTCGGTTGGAGACATTTAAAAAAACAATTTTCAATAAGCATGTTTTAAAATGAATTAAGACCGCGCCATTAAGTTTCTTATGCTTGTAAAATAATTGGTTAATTGTATTTTGGCCTATAGTTCCCCAAAATTGTGAAATTAAAACTGGAGAGTAATTACGTAAAAACTACGAAAGAGTAATTTTTTTACTATCTGATAATAGCATTAGGACCTATTTGTAATGTCAGCAAGCAGGATAGTATTTGAGAGTTACATACGTTGTTAGGACATTTTGACATCGATCACACTCAAGAAATATTCGCAAAAGCATGCGTGAAGCGTGTCCTACCGGGTGAGGTAGGGGGAAGGACGCTGACTACCCTCTCAGCATACTAGATGGGCCTACCGCGGTAAAGATCCGTAGTGGACCGCTTAATGGTAGGGTTGCATCGGAACCGAGGGGAGTCAAACCCCAGAGTGAGGCGAAGGACGTCACCAGTACACGGGCCGCCAGCTGTCCCAGGGTATGGGGATGAGAGTGAACTTCCTCGATTGTAAGTTCTGGCGGGCGATATGTTCGCAGGTCGGGAGGATTGTCGTGCGGGGACAAAGTCTAGCACGAGGTCTGATGTCCGCCTGTGACGGAAGTCGAGCCTGTACGACTTTCCCAGATGCTAACTTCACGGTGCAAAAGGTCGGAAGCTCAGAACCTTCCGGATGTTTACCTCGGATGAACCTACCTGGATTTAATCTGACTATAGGCTATTCACGGCAAAGTGAGCACCTTTGAATGCCGTCTCGTTTGGAATAATAGGCAATAAATATATTTCATTTTAGCCTTAGATTTTAACTTCCGAGTGTGGTGGAATACATACGCTGTGTTAATTACTTTCATGGCATTATATATCTAAAAAAAATTTTTTTCTTAAAGTAGTTAAAGGATAAAATATGGTTGAAAGAAAAAAGTAACTAGGGCCTCAGAAGTGCTCACTTTACCGTGAACAACCTATATACTAGTTGTAGGTATAGACCTAGTGATGGTGTCCACCGGGGTGTTGCTAGCTACCTGTTGTGACCGCTCTAGCTGGTCAACGTAATCCCCGCTTGAGTACTCTGGCCAACAGGTGCCCGAGTTATGATCCAGCGGGGTAGCGTGTTCTAGGGGAACTGAAGGCGATATAGGTTGAGGGATGAAGTCGATGCTCTGTGACTGGGGTTCGACCTCGGTTATGGTACCTATTAAGGAATCAACTCTCAGATCGTGCTAGAGCATGGCGTTCTTTGCGTCGCTGCCTACTCTGGATTCCTCATGTTATGTTGTACATTTAGGCCACTCATCACCACACAATTCCTTACTAGACCAACATAAAAATACAAACTTCTGTGGGGGCACGAGGTGATTATACTCCATAAAGGATAGAACACGAATAATTAGTTTTAGCGTAATATTTATTACGTGCAAATACCCTGGAGAGTCCCGGCTAATAAAATAATACAAAATGGAGTGTGATTTAGCTTCCTAGCTAAGCACACTGATATTAATTTACGAGTACGTAATAAAATATAGGCGAAGGCGAGCCTAAAGAATACAATTCAAAATCCCTAAAATTCCTCTGTCAAAATCTACGGTACGGCTACGCAATTCTACAACGTGCTCAAATCTACCGGAAGTTACTCAGGGAGGTAAACTATGACGCACCGGCTTGTCACCACGGAGTCATGGGAAGTTGACTGGGTTAAAGGATACCGGGGTCGAGGAGTAGGTTTACCTGACGTATGGAGTAGTCTCTCAAGCTGTGGATGGCTGCAGGTCTTCTGCGGAGTGGAGGATGCGCCGTGTTGCAGGTCGCAGAGAGGAGCGAGAGTCCTTGCAGACTGACGACAGCCTTATTCCAAGCTGAGGAAATTTAGAGAGTCCTGGTCGGACTGGGTAAGGAAGTTGTTTTCAGACTGAGGAGAGGAAGTCTTTGCAGACTGAGGAATGCTCGCGTCCTCCTCGGCCGGCGAGCCCGGTGGATCTACCTGTGCTGGGGGCTAGACTTCTATTTACACTAAAAATTCTCATATCAGCAGTTCCTGGGGTGCGGGGGGATAGCGTAGCCTTCCAACATTGGGGCGCGTTATCGGGGGTACAGGAGTGCCGCTCATTTCTTATCGCCCCGTGTGGAGGCGACGACGAATTAAAACCCCTGTCTTCGAGGCGGATTGGCCGTGACGTCACAAGGCCACGGGGGTGCTGCCATCTCTGGGCGTTCCAGGAAATTCTTCCAAGGCTAATCGACGCGTAGTATAAATTCACAAATATTTATTTATTTTCCCCGGGGTGCCTTTTGCATTCATAAATCTGGACGGCAAAGGAGATTGTAATTACGCACGTTGTTCTCAATGAAGTATTCGGCTACCCAGGTCTGTGGGCTTTTCTTGTGCGAAACATTTTATTCAGTTTGCCGCTTGTATATTTTTCCCCTGGGCGTGGGTATCTTTTAGATTGGGCGAAGTCGTCCGTAGAGTGCGCGTCCGCACAGCGAAGCGCAGCATGTTGGCATGCGTCAAATGGAACGGGGTTATACAAACGGCAGAACAAAGCAAGAGGTTCAAACAGGTGTATGTCTAAAAATGGCACACTACATACGTCGGCAACATCTTTCTAACATTCAGAGCTGCAAAAATTTTCGACTGATTCAAAACAAATACTAGTTTCTTACTTGTGGGAGTTCTTCGAGTTGAGTCCAAAAATTTATAGTAGATCTACAGTAAGCCTGTTCTCAATTCCTTTTCAGCTTGCTAAAATTCACAAATATTGCATGATAAAAATATTAAGTCAACGAAATTAACAAAACCCGTTTTTGAGAGAGAAAATAAGAAACGTTAAGCAATATTAAGAATGAAATATGATCAATCCAACGTTATCAAATTATCTAATACTTTTTCTGCCGTATTAGGGCGTGTGGCCATATAATATAACCCTTACTCATCTACTATTCACGAACCTGCTTTATAGCCCTCGAAATAAATATTTAAAGCCATTTTATGGTTTACATTAGACCTCCAAATGCCCTAAAGAATGGGTAAATATTTATTTTTGCCTGGCTTTTCATATATTTTCATGCCATAAAACTGATATTAAGAAGTAATATTTCAATACTCTTTACGGAAACGTGTATAAACAAACTTTTCAAACTAAAATAGGCCTATAAAGTTGCATCTGTATTAATCTTCTAAACAAATATATTTTACTGTTCAAGTACGGAAAACAAATGTTCAAAAAGTTCCGGAAAGTGCCATTAGCGGACGTGCTGAAGTTGCGTTGTTCAAAATGAAACCCAGACTATTGTTATGCACATTTCATTTCGTATGTCTCCAAAAGGGTGTTTATATATTATACATATAAAATCATAACCAAAAGCGGTATTTCATTAACATGCAATTAAGTCTCAACCGACTGCACTGCGACTGGTTTCTCCGAGTAGTTCATCACAATTCTAGGCAAATGATGTACCTTTCCTATCCTTCGCCTACTGCATTAACATTATGATCAGTCTGTGTGTATAAATAAAACTGTCCTGCACTTTACATAAATATTCTAATAAACGTATGTTAATGCCTTGTTGTTACAGCGAGCGGGAGGCGGCGGTGATGCGCGCCAACAGCTGGCTCTACCACTACTACATGGTGCAGAGCAAGCTGCAGTACGGCCTCGCCTACGAGGCGCACGCCGCCTCCAGGATGGCCGCCGCCGCAGCCGCTGTTTACTACCACCACCCGGCGTCGCAGCAGCCGCCCCCGCCCCCGCCTCCCGTCATGACACCCTACGACCCCGCGCCGCCCCCGCACGGCTACACGCAGCCGCCTCCACACCACCACCATCACAACGGTTCGCAGCAACACGCCGGCAGCCCCGCCGGCTACCACGAGTACCGCTATGCGAGGCGAGCTGACGCCGAGCCCGTCGACTACTCTCTGCACTCGGCGGCGGCGCACCTGCCGCCCCCGGAGGAGGCGGGCACGCCGCCCGACCACCATCACCACCACCATCACCATCACCACCACAACCACCGCAGGAAGGTGGTGGTCGGCAAGGCGGACCTGCTGAGGCCGCACCTGTCCCCTGAGTCGTCGCCCTCCGCCGACGGCATGGTGGACTTGGATCGAGGCGGGGGCGGCACGGCGCTCATGACGGCGGGGGCGGCGCCGCGCCTCCGGCCCGCGCTCAAGTCCGCGGCGCTCGACCCCGCCGAGTTCATGGAGCAGTGGAACCCCAGTCCGCCGTGGTCGGACTCGGCGGCGCTGCAGAAGGTGCCCGACATCCTGCACCACGACCTCAGCCCGTACGCCGTGACGACACCGCCCACGCCGACGGGCACCCCGGGCCAGGCCCAGCAACACCCCGTCTTCACGTTCGAGTGGGCGGCGGAGCAGCACGTGCCGACGTTGGGGCGGATGCCGGGGGCAGCGTGCACCGACGAGGAGCCCTGCCACCACCACGCGCTCTGCTGGCCGCCCGAGCACCGCATCTTCCCGTTGCAGCTGCCACCACCACCCAGGCTGGATGAGCACGACGCCGTCTCCGGACAGTCTCCCTCTGCCGCCGCAGGTGATACATCTATCTATCTATCTATCTATATATCATCCATCCATCTAGCTATCTATCATCAATTTCGCATCCATCTAGCTATCTATCATACGTATACATAAATACATACATACCCATACATAAATCTATCTCATCCATCCATCTAGCTATCTATAATCCATTCATCGATCCATCAATCTCTACTTCATTCACCTAGCTAGCTATCATCCATCTATCATCCATCAATCATATCCACCCATCCAAATTACCCACCCATCAATACCATCCATCCATACCATCCACATCATCCACCCATCCATGCCATCATTCATCCATTTATCATCCATCCATATATCTATCATCCATGCAGCTATCATCCATCCATCCATATAGAATCCATCCAGCTATCATTCATCAATTCATATAGCATCCATCCATTTATCTATCAGCCATCCATTTATTTGTCATCCATCCATCCCTATCATCAATCCATCAATCGCACATCATCCCTAAAAGTTGTTCACGTTAAAGTGAACACTTCTGAATTTAGCCTTTGAAAAATGTCACTGCCCTTAACCTGGATATATTTTACCTGCCACACTGACAGGCATGCGCCCTTTAAAGTTGATAACGACGGAAATAAAGTAGTTTCATGTCTTAACGCTCAATTGGAAATGTTAGTAATACATTTATAAATACTGGAATTATTTGTCGTACTTTCTATATTTTTAATGCATATAAATGTATGAATTAGCAAAATTGTAAAATATTTACTTTGCTAATAATTCCACAGCTTTATTTTACCTCCCACCAAGGCAATCCGGGTTCAGTCACCGTCCGGGTCACTCCGAATTTTTGCATGTGGGAATCGTGCCGGGCGATGCCACTGGCCGGTGGGTTTTCTCGGGGATCTCCCGTTCCCCCCTTTCATTCCGGCGCTGCTCCATACTCACCTCAATCACCCTCATTGGGTCTCAAGACCTCGATGTTAAGAGCAGTCCATATCTCTTCGCTCACTTCACCATATTTACCGACGCGGGAAAAATGTGACCAGTCCCTTGGGGATGTTAATTTAACATACGGCGGAAGTATACTGAATGCGCATACAAGTAGATTTTTAGCAGGGTTTTCAGAAGTGCTCACTTTACCGTGAACAGTCTGTATACGCATTACAGTACGAATTTGCATAATTCCTAACAATTTTACGGTTCCACTTTGATGACGCATGGCCATGAATAAAGTGACCAGGTACAAAACAATATTAATGTTACTTATAATAGAAAAAAACAGAATTAGAAAGAAATTTAATTCCTAAGCAGGGCTTTCAAAAGTGCTCGGATAGCTGAGAACAGACTAGAATAACATTTGTGGCTTACTTACATTGACGGCTCTCACCAATACTAAGTGGCCAATCTCTAACGGCTTCGAACGGGAATGCTTGGCATATATTTTTCTTCGTTCGGCTTCTACACAAAGCCTTTGCTCCACCAGACGTTTTAGCTCGTCTATTAAGACCTTCTCGTCTATAGCCTTTACTGTTTGAGGAGGAATTAGTAGATTACTGGGGTTGAAAACGCACGACCGTTTATTGCAAAACTTAACCAATTTTACGTCCTTTCTTTTGCCCCTTAGTGGCGATCACAATTTTCCCTAGCGCAATTGCATTAGAAGGGGATTTTCCATGCTAAATCAATGTAATAACAACCAGTCACCCGTCCGTCCGGCGGTCACGTGATCTTCAATCAATCCGTCAACCCGTCAATTATTTCTCGAACTTCCAACTTTCGACGGACGGACGGACGGGCCACCGCCTTTCTAATGACATTCTGGAGACGCGAATTCGCACCTTGTAATAAAATGCAATGCGGGGAAGATGTGTTTATATATCTTGGGTTGTATATTCAGAAATTTAAAATGTAAATAATTCAGTATATAAATTCCTATCACGTAAAAAAATTATTTCCTCAAAACGTTTCTTTTGAAAATGTTTTTTTTCAACCAAAACATGCCTCAACCTAAAGAAAGATCACGATGTTATGTTGTCACACTGAAATTTTGACGGACGACGGATTGTTGTGAGTCGCTTTCAACCTACAGTAGAAAAATTAGACGGATGACTGACGGACGGACGACTGACGGGGTCCGACGGATGGTTGTGAGCGCAGCTTAAAACCCCACAAACACTTTTAAAGTTCCCAAAAAGTCGCCAGCATTCCACGATGACAGGCAACGAGACGACACGCACAATGGATAAACGTCAGGAAGAAAATTTTCTGTCGTGAAAGGAAGGAGTTTTGTGCAATGAGAACAGGTCGACCAATTTTACTACGAGTTATTTTGACAATTTTATGACAAATTAAACAGGAACAGACTATTTTAGGACGAATAACTTTATAAATAATGGAATTCAGGACAAATGCTGGCCACGAGATATCAATTAAGCACAGTGTAGCTTTTACAGAGGTATCTACACATATGCTGAGATCAAGAAATTAACTTTTCTCTTACAAGTGAGTATTATTTTTATACTTACACAAAAAAACAGATTTTTTGTTCTTTAGCTGTTGCATGACAGTATCTAAACTAAGTTTATGGTCGACGTTGGCGGCTTCTGGTTGGGTGTACAAGGCAGTTCGGGGTTAAGTTGTTGCTCATGAACACAGCAGAGCAGGTTCATACTTGAAACATGCCTAAAAAGCAACACTGCATTCTCGGCTGTCTAACAGCCACTAGACTGTGCACCTACCTTTATCAATCGGTTAAAGTTCGTTCAAATTTGCTCAACAGTCTCAATCGGTTCACCGCCTTTTCTGCGGGTAACCCTTTTCCCAGTGGCTTGCCTTTGCCCATTTCTACAAAAAAAAAAACGATAAACAGCGTAGAGGGAGCATGCTTAAACGAAAGTAGCGCCCACCGGATAGACAGTACTGTTTTGTTTAGTGTCCGAAGACAATAGACGTTCGTGTAAGGTACTGCATGAAATACCATATGAGGTGGACCGCTTATTCGTATTCTGCGCATGTACCCAACACTGACCTACCCCAAAAGAATACAAACTGTCAAAGACACACGGTCAACTATGTTGTACGTGTTTGTTTATATCGTAATTTTTAAATGATAAGCACTATTATATGAATAAAATTATTTTCCAATTTGAATTTAATCAAACTGCATTACAACTAGAGTAAGTATAAAAACATCTGAAAGCACTTGTTTACTAAAACAGTGTTCTAATCTCAAACCCAAGCTACGCCATTTTTGCTAGACGTGTTGGCAGAAAAGCAGTTCAGTGTTGGGACACAGAGAGAGGTTGTGCGCAGCCAGCGAGCTCGGTCTACCTCTTCTATGTGAAATACAACCCTACGATGGCGACGCTCCAGATTTATGTCGCGGGGTGAAAGGAAAGTCTATTGGCCACTGGAAACTCCCGTCCCGTTTTCCAAATGTGACGAATAGAACTTGAATGGACAAGGGCTGGAATCCGAATCGCCATGGGAGGAGGCCGTAAACGCGTGATACTGAGGTTCCCGACTGCATTTGAGTGTACTAGCGCGTTAACACTGTTGCTCAATTCTCTGGCGGATATCGGGATGACTATTTGTGCATGGATTCATCAAATATTAAACTATTGAAAATATCCGCATATTCACTGTAATTGTTGTGAACATGTAGAGTTAATACACGGAAACGCTATCCGCAATGGTATAAAACACAGAAATGCGCTTCGTGCATATAAAATACGGAATATTTTCAGTACTTCCCGTACTTTGTTTTCGGGGAACTCCTCTTGTGAAGCTAGAAAGTATTTTTAGCAACTGTAGCCACAAATTTATCGCTCCTGCAGCAGTTATGATATTCATGCCACTTAATCTATGCAGTTAGGCATCAAAACGGAGCACAAACTGAAAACTCATTTGCGTCGCTGACAGTTATTTAATTTGTTTTCATTATTAATATATGTGTGAATATTGTAGATGAGGCTATGATACGTTCTTTTCGTGTTCATATGCCAAATCGTTGAACAAAAAAAAGATTTTAATTTCAAGCGGTGTTAAACACCCCAAGAACCTCGCCGAATAAATATCTTGGCTCAATTGTCTATAATACAGGGTGTTTGAAGAATGATTTCGTTGTATTTTACAACCAGAGAAATTACTTTCCCATGTTTACAGCATTCAACTTTTCTATGCAACCATTGCAGCGTGTGACATAAAATGTAGATCTAAGTACATCAGACAGCGTGTTGTACTCTGAAATCTAAGTAAGTGAAGTAATTTCCAAGGATAGTTCCCTAATCCATTTGGCTTTCTGGGTCACGCGATTAATAAGTATAAATAAACAAGAACCCATTGTAATGCCGCGAGCTCAGTCTACTGCCCGAGGTAATTGGATCTACATTTTACGTCTCTTTTAAATAGTTTCTACAAAAAGTTCCTATTTTTTTCTCAGCTGACATGTGCAGTGAGCTGACAAGAGTCGTTGAAAGAAGTCTCATGTTTGTGTTACAGACGGCAAGAGAGAACGTCGGCCTGTGATTGGTCTGCGCTGCGGCCCAGCGAAAGCAGATGCCATCTGTGTTAAGTATGACATATTGTCAGTACAGTCTGTGATGACGACGTCTCCGTCCCTTTGTCCTTCTCCTTACCAGCGAGTGGAAGAGAGAAAAAAATATCGACTTACCGGGTATTTCTTCTTTGGTCATTCGCCGCGAGAGACCATACAAGGAAAACAGCTTCGTCAGCCGGCAGTTCTGAAGACAAGAAAAATGGTGCGGTGTCATACGGACCTGCACACGCTGGTCGGAGCACCTGAAAGCTACGAAGTGTGTTGTTGTTGTTTACTACCAAGTGCCAAAAGATTAAGATTAAAAAAAAAAATTGATCGTTATCCTGTTGCAAACTCTTGGTGTCATAGCGGGAAACGCTCAAAGAATATTCTAGATTTCTTTATATCCCCCGCCCCCACGTCAACTAACATGTGCATCAGATTTTTTGGGTACAAAAGGGGAATTTTTTTTTTTTACTGCTTTTAAAGGGCATTTACAGATCTGGCCTTCACTTCCACAAGACTGCATTCAGTTGTAAAAAATATATATACACAGTGTTCGCCAAGTATTTCAGAAGGAAGGGGCGCGGGCAGCGAGTTAAATCACTTTCTCTTGTCAAACAAATTAGAAAAGTACAGAAGGAAACAAACTTGCCTTCCGCGTGCCTTAGCAATATTAGATTACAGTGTATATCGCCTTAAGTACGCCAGAGGCGACCTTTGCCCTGTCTTACTCAAAGGACTAGCACTACCTGACATTGTAGGGTGAGTACTATTTGACGCAGAAATTTATTTATGCTTTCTTATCTCTTCCCTCACCTCTCCACGGTTAGTTTTGGAGATCGCAGTTTTAGACCATAACTTTGCAGCAGACAAAATTACACATGATACTTATAGTGATAAATACAAAGAATGTATGTAATCTGCATGTTAAAAATAATTATAAAAATGCACGTGAAAAGCCAATAAGTAAGATTTCTAACCAATACATTGTTTTCTTCTGAACAGAAATGACTTGAGTCAAAAGTCATAGTCACGAACAATTTCAGCCAGATCGACACGCAGTAAGTGTTGTAACAAAATGACAGGGATGTTCTCCGTCGATATATTTAATGTCAGATTTATAGATAACAGCACTTAGTGCACTCGAGTAGTTGAATATAGCAACGTGCATGTTCTCAGTGTGACTGGGTATATAAAAGTAAATTATAAATTTTGTGTGATTGGAATTTAAGTGTGTTAACATTATGTGATTCACTTTTAGTGACACTTGTTGCATTTCGTTATAATTATGTAACAAGTCTATGTTACGAGACCATTTCCTGTACGGTAAACTTTAGTAGCAGTTCATTTTAATAGCTAAGCTGTGATTTTATGTATTTCTATTATCCAAGTTCAAAGTACTTAAAAAATTAAGCAATGTATTATAAGACAACTCCTGGGCAATATAAATGTCATGTGAATCAAACAAACTACGTACAACAAACAGTAAATTTTCAGCCCCGTAAATTTTAATATATGCTTTATATAGAACCTATTACATAATTTTCCAGCAAATAGGAAAATAATTCTACACGTTCTCGGTCGTCTATTTTACCAGGTAATTTAGATTTTTAAAAATGCACTAAGTTAGCCTAATGAGCACTGCATTCGGTTCCAGACTAAGGTCCAGCTAGACCGAAATTAAATTTCTTGCTTCACAAACGTCCTCGCTCATGGGATTTCCAGACGCACAGCAAGAAGTATTTTAAGTTACAACAAAATTGAAGATATAACTATGCCTGCTGCTATGCCGGGTAGTAATACTCACATCTCGATGCATTCAAAGCTCTCAAACCTTGGTTCGCGTAGTACTTAAGTCAAAACACATCCACAAAACTTAAGAATAAACTTAATTTAAAATTTGTAACACACAAACTGGATCGTTAGAATGTGGACACTTTCTTTTGATTACGAAAGGCGTTGCTGAGCAGTATCACAACTTCTCACACTGCAGCCTTCTGAATTTGACGTGAATTACCTGACACACCCTACGATTTTACAACATATCAGGCCTATAAGAAATAAATAGTCAAAGAAAAACTGAATTATATTGTCTATTGTTTTGAACACATTAGTAAACTTCTGATGTAGAAATAACTGTTTTGCACAAAAATAATCATATGTACACAATCTTCTGTATATTTCTGTAATTAAATTTCGTATCAAAGTAAGTTAAAAACAAATTTATATGAATTTTATAATTTTCTTTATTCAGAATTCCAGGAAATAGTTACTAGTATTTCGCAGGATACACGAGCAAAATAAAAACTAAATAAACTCTTCTCTGCAAATAATACATACATCACTTTTGCATAATAAACCGATAGCCTACTGAATAAATGTATTTGGGGATGCAACAACACATTTTTGAGTTTGTAATAATATCCCACGTGTATAACCTACATTGTGTCAAAAGGCGGATGATTAACACTATACAATATTTCTTTTCATCTCATACAGATCTACTACCACTTTCCCCCTAACACCCACCACACTGATTAGGGAACGAATCCTGCCCTTCCGACAGAACGTGAGCAGTTTTTCGTTTCGAAGACGTCAGAGAACCTTCACTCCGAGCTTAGAATACCACCCGGTCGTTTGGAGCTAGTAGTAATAGGGTAGAAACATTTATTTTTTCGCCGGAAGGAGAAACTGTATAAGTCTGATCCCGGGATAGTGTAGTGGTTAAACTACTAGCCTACCACATAGCCGAATCGGGTTCGATTAACGGTGGGGTCACTCCTAGATTTTAGCATGTGGGAATCGTTCCACACGATGCCGCTGGTCGGCGGGTTTCCTCGGGAATATCCTGCTTCCCCCCGCACTTTCACTCTGGTGCTGCTCCATACACAGCTCGCTTCACTCTCGCCGAATCTCGGGGCCACAGTGGCTGAGCGATTAGCCTGCTCGCCTCCCACCAAGGCGAGCCGGGTTCAATCCCCGGCCGGTTCACCTCGGATTTTCGCATGTGGGAATCGTGCCGGACGATGCCGTTGGTCGGCGGGTTTTCTCGGGGATCTCCCGTTTCCCCCTGCTTTCATTCCGACGCTGCTCCATACTCACCTCAACCACCCTCGTCGGCTCTCAAGACCTCGATGTTAAGAGCCGCCCAAAATCTCCTCACTCACTCACATGGTATAAGCCCCTAGATACCCGAAAGGGAGACGTGGCAATGGCTTATTTAGGGAAGGGAAATTCACCACCAGAGGCGTGGTGTGCAGCGTGGTGGGGCCCCGGGGCGATGTATCTCCGCCCACGGAAACTCACCGCAGTCGTCGTCGTCGTCGTCGTCGTCGTCGGAGCGAGCGAACAACGGGCGGACGACGACGGCGTCGTGAGTTACGACCCGCGCGTCAAGGTCGAGCGTAAGCACTCCCAAACAATGCCTTAATTAAAGATCCTGGTTTATTAGCCCGGCTAATCTCCGGCCGCGATCGCCTCGCAGCGCCATTTGCATACGGGGCTGTGCGCCACGTTAATGACAGCAAGGAAGGCAGGGGTGGAGACGATCACCGGGGACCTCCCTCGCTGTCTCCACGTGTGATACGCTGCCCCGATCGTTATCGGTTCCTGGCGGGACCGCCTCCCGTGGCCTGGTCCAGCCACCTCGGGAGAGATCATCAATCGTGAAGACGAACCTCATGGCAAGCCACACGAAGTGATGAAGGAACGCGGTCATTTACGCCTTACAAAATTAATTCGCTAAGGACAAGGATAAGGAATGCAGTACGAGACAACACGCCTACTGTGCTGCACATCAGCGTCTGGTCAGTTTTCCGAAATATTGCCTTAGGCCTACGACTGTTTGATGAGAATTTCAACATTTCTTTATCCCTTTAGTCTGTACATAACCGAATAACATTCAACCCATGATATTGTCTCTGGATTAGAATAACATGGCCTTCACTGACAGCTGTTTGTCCTAGTTATCCATGCCATTTCTCCTCATGATCACCAACGAGACACAGAATGATGTGCGTTTCATTTTTGGACACCATGTGTTAAAACGGGTTTTGGGAATTAAAGGGAGCTTGAAACGACAGTATCTGTTGTTGGATGGTTGACCCCCTACACTTCATCTCGTGCCAGCCTGTTCATCTAATAACTTGAATATACATGAATTTTTCAATTCTGCACCATTTCCCTACATGGCACGTGCGCACGGTTGCATACTAAAAAAACACTTCTTATATTAAAAATTTAAAGAAGCTCGAGAACTGAGAAGGCGTGAAATAACCCAACCCCCCCCCCCCCCCCCACAACCCCAGTACCAATTTTGAGAATGCGTTTAATCTAGGAGAACTGATCTAGCAACACAAGGAAATAATTGCGCGGGCATTGAAACACAATACGAGGCGAGAATGAGTTTCATCTGCTACTACAGCACGTTATTTCTGCGTTGAAATCTATTCATAAACGCAATATAACTAACTGAAAAATTTGATTAGGATCAGAAAATATCGGGTCGGCATATTAATACTCACCGAGCGAGGTGGCGCAGTGGTAACTCACTGGACTCGCATTCGGGAGGACCCGGGTTCGATTTCCGGTCCGGCCATCTAGGCGAATGCTGGGATGGGTCCCAAAGAAAGGCCATGACTGATTCCTTCCGAATCCTTCCCCAATCCCCCTTCCCTGTGCAACCTGCATCGTCTGTAATTACCTCGCTGTTGACGAGAAGTTAAGCCCACTTGCCAGTCTACCTATTAATACTCCACACACATTTATTCTTGGTTCTCAATATACGAATGATTAAGATAAAGAGGCGTAGGCAAATTTTTGGTAGAAAGTTTGCCAGAAAATATATTTCTTAGTGGAGACAAGACCATAAGGTAAAAATCACCCTCGTTCACACGTTCACGTCAGGGTTTTTGTTTCTTTAGACAGTTTCCGGAGAACTACGCTTGTGCTGTCTTCATAAACATTCACGGTACTTGACAAGGAGGAGAAGGGAGGTTGGACACGGATGCCGCCCACTGAAGAGCAGTGGGAGGAAGATAGTGAGGGCTGCCCCAGGGCAACTCAGCCGAAGTGGTGAAGTAGGGCGTCTCCCGAACACGCGGGGGGAAAATGGAGTGATAAAGAATGAAATCCCGAAGCGAAGGGGGGAGGGGGGTCACCACTCCCCCTCGGGACACTCCGGCAGAACGTGTCATCAGACACGCCCTGCGCGGGCCCGATGTGGCGCGGATAAGGTCCGGCCGGTGCAAGTATAGGCTCCCCATCGGCCACGCGGCCCCGGGACAGCCCCAGAATGAGGGCGATCGTCGGCGAGGCGATAATGATGATGTTCTCAGTCGAGGCAACAGATGACGGGACACCTGGGTCTATCTCCAACATCAGCTTGTCTGCGAATAAGGAAACTCGACTCAACCCCGGGCCTGGTGCGTGACACGTGGCTAGATTCACCCTCTAGAGAGTACGTCGCTGAAGAATGTCCGTTCCGCACTTTCTGCCTCTTGTAGGCTAACCTACAATGCGTTACAAGTCGTGTCCACGCCGTTGGTTGGATTGTGAATCAGGCTTCTCGATAAATTCTTGGAGTTGTTTGTCTATGTAGTCGCAGCCGTGCAAATAACTTCTTTACATCCCTGAAATTCTAGATATTTTGATCACGTGCCACTCCTATCAAAACCCCACAATTGCCTTGAAAAACTGACAAGCATCCTTAATACCCGTTGTTTCACTTGCCTAAGTCGATGAGCTGTCTTCACGTACTCGGGAAACTGACATAGCTACGAACTTAACCAATATCACGTTCTATTTATAACAAATATCACCTACCAGCAACATCTCAAATACCATTCGAAGTTTTGCCTTCAAGAAATTAAAGCTCGGTTGGTTTCTCATGTGAGGCCACAAGCTGTAAAACTACTAGTAAGTTTTCCTACCCTGGTAGGTTTACCTGTCTCATTGCACAAGAACTAATGCGCTCATGGGCGTGCCCGAGAATGTCGTGGCGGTTACAACACTCCGCTCCCTTTTACGCCTAAATGTATTACTCGAAATTTGTAAGTTAATCAAAATGCTTTAAAGTTTTCAAATGAAAGTTAACTTAATTAATTAAACCTAAAATTTTTCCAAGTACATAAAAGGAGAATTTTAATGTTACTAGCTAACCACTTCCAGATATAAGTCACATAACTCTCCTATACCAGTAGCAGATCCATATTTACGCAAATGTATACGCTTTTCACAAGTATTCATCGATCGCCAAGCTCGTTGTTCGAATCAGTGGCATTCATGGGTTAGATGATTTTTCTTCGAAAATATAATTGGTGTTCACCACTGCATCACTCGACGTCGTTTGGAATTGTGACTATTTCTGAGGATTCAATTATATTTCGTGTATGGGGCTAAACTTTATTCCTCGCTAAACGTATTTATTTAATTACTATGAAAAAAAATTCAAGGAGGTCGATTTCGAGTACAAAAATGTTTCCCGTTTTAACTATGACCTTCCAATACGATATATCGCTTCGATATCGATATGGCTGGGATGTACGAATAGATACAGGAAAATGTATATCGTACACGTGTAGCTTGGACCCCGTGCGTCTACACCAGCGGACTGTCACTCGTCCAGGCAACCAATTTTTCGCGTGAGGAGGGATTAGCTGACCAATTACAAGCAGACTGAGACGTCCAGGGCGCCAATGGAGCGTGTCTGATGCGCGTGGCACGACGCCGTCCGGCGAGAAAGGATGCTCGGCCCGGCAACACACTTTCCCACAGCCGACAATTCAATCAGCGGCCCTGGATTCCATCACATCGGGGAACACGCCCCGCCTTCTTAATTGCCGCAGGGGAACAGCGCTCGACGCTGCGCCGGTGCGGCGAAGACTGCAGCCCACGCGAATGACAAAAAAAAAAAAAAAAACGTCGTTGGCGTATATTACTTTACTGTTCGTTGAACGTGCCACGCTTCAGCACTCGCCTACTCGAGGTCGTTCTGCGTGCCCGAGTGAGTGAGTGCCGATGAGGATGAATGAGGTGTGAGTATGGAGCAGCGCCGACCAGCGGCATCGTCCGGCACGATCCCCACATACGTCCTGCGTGCCCGACCAGACACACCCACGAAAGGGAGCAGAAAGGGCAACACAGGAACGCGAATCAAATTCTTCATCGTCTTTATGCACAAGTAAAGACGCTTCACTACCGCGCAGTCAGACACAGTGAAACCACTGCACTTTGCATCTTCTCGTCAACTTTCTGTAGGCCTACCTCTAGCAGTCTTACTGAAGTTATAGAACTCTTAGGAGTTCCCTTTTAGAGCCGAAACGAAAAAGCTGACATCTCAAAGCGACAGTAAATGTTTAAGAATGATCTCACGCAGATAACACCTCTGCGAACAGCTGTGCTCCACACGGGAATGAGCTGGGTTGCGCCCAACCGGAACGACCCAGCTCATGGGCACAATACCGAAGTGATGCGGAGCCCACTATGATCAGAGGACTACGGGGGTGTATTGTTCATGTTAATCGCTTCCTACTACGACCAACCCTGTTAAATTCACTGATGTATAACCTAAGAGTTTTTGTATCTAAGGAAGCGTGGCAGAAGTTGCTGTAGGTTAGTGAAGTTTCTCCGAGTATTCCTGTTTCTCACCGCTGCATCCTGTATCTCCCCGTCCTCACCTCGCTTCACCCTCCTCGGGACTTAAGATACCAGTTGTTGAGCGTGGTTTAGATCAATATCTCACCCATAAATTATAATCGAGAGATCCAGTCGTCTTCAGCCTCTAAGCGTGGCCATGCGACGTGAAACTCAAAACTTGACCGAGACGTGCTAAGGAACCCGCCTCTACCTTGCACTTTAATTACATTGCAGAGCGAGAGAGCGCGAGAGGAGAGAGCGCGAGAGCGCGAGAGAGAGAGCGCGAGAGCGCGAGAGAGAGAGCGCGAGAGCGCGAGAGAGAGAGCGCGAGAGAGAGCGCGAGAGAGAGAGCGCGAGGAGAGAGAGAGCGCGAGAGAGAGAGCGCGAGCGGAGAGAGAGAGCGAGAGAGCGAGAGAGCGCGAGCGAGAGAGAGAGCGAGAGAGCGAGAGGCGAGAGAGCGCGAGCGAGAGAGAGCGAGAGAGCGAGGAGCGAGCGAGAGAGCGAGCGAAATGAAATGATTTTTCCACAAAACTATTGAATGTTCGTCCAATATGCTTATCTAGGAAAACAACACGCGTAACAGACGAGGTCTGTTGAGAGCTTTCAATGCGTCACGACATCAAAAACACCTTTTCAGAGCACTTAAACGTAGTGAAATAACTGCTTTTTTCAAAATGCTATGTCTAAAGCCCCTGTCACACAGTCAAATATTTCCGTCAAACTGCTTCCAGTAAGTTTGTTCAAATAAAGTTCGACATTTGTGACGTCATTGAAACGTCATAAACGCCGTCATTTTTGTTTCAAAAAGTTGGGTGGCTTCAGTTTAAATCAAACATTCGAAGATTGGACAGGTTCTAAAATTTCTTTGATGTTTGGTAGACTGCCAATCAGAATCAAGCACGACAAAAATGGAAATCAAGAAACTTTAAAATGACCAACAATTGCTGAAAATTAAATAGGTTATGGAAGGTAATTAATACATAGAAAAGCTCTCTAGACATGGATGCTATTTTTAATGAATATTACACATAATATTGCGAACTCAGAGGCATTAAATTTTTTTGTGCAGGAAACATTTCTGATAAATAATATTTGAATTTAGTAAAGAAGCAAAAATAAATTACAAAATTCTTACATTTATTCCTGTAATGGACTGCACCGCAAAACAAAAGCCATATCTCACTATGAAAACCATTCTTAAATCATAATTCAAATAGATTCTCCCAGTTAAAAAAAAAATTGACAGTGTGACACATCTTCATACACATTCAAAATAATTTGATAAAATTTGTTGGAAAGAAAAATTTGATGGCCGTATTTTGTCTTCAAATTTTATTGTCAAATACAGTTGAAGACGAAAATTTGAGTGTGTGACAGGGGCTTAAGAGTATACGCGTCAGATACACACAAATGTATTCAAGGTCCCGGCATTGAACCTTGCCCGACTTTCCAACAACAAAATGATACGGTTGCCGTTTAAAGTGTCATAGGTAGACGCAGCACGACGAGATCACTTCACGCCAGTTCAGATACTTGCTCTTAGAGACGATGACGCACTTGATGCGCATGGCGGCATCGTCCTTATCTCTCCCGCTCTTCGCGGCTCCGTAAGCGTAAAACAGCTGCAGGTAGGCGGGAACCTTAAGGTTCGGTTTCATCTACTCTACATAAATAATTCGTTTTCGTGTAAATTCAAGTTTCAAGGGAATTATTGAAAATGTTTGACTGAACGAAATTTACAATTTACTAGCTGTTTAATACTTTTGTAACTAATTTTCGCTGCGTGTTATTTACTTGTCGCAAAAGGGCGATATATAATATAAATATGACAAAATACAAATATGTTATCGACCTTTTACAACTAGTAGATATACAGTTAAATTTTAGCACAAATATATTAAACAACTCGAAAGATGTAAATATTCTATAATCGTACATTGTCAGTAATTACCATGAATCCGTAATAATGATGTAAAAATGAAGAACTTCTGCGTGAGGTGTAAAGCCTAGCCTAAACGCAAGGTCGCCGATGACGGTGTCCTGCGACCGGATCCAGGAAGCCAGGCGGCCGGCCGAGCGGGCGGGCGCCCCACACAACAAGGATCCTACCTGGGAATGTCACCGGCGACTACCAAACCGGCCGGCATCGTCTGGCGCGCGGAGGGAGACGGGATCGACGTTTGTCTGGGAGCACGCCCAACGTCGTCCTTCGGCGGACTCGGGCCGGGGAACTACGTCCCCATGTGGCCTCGCACTTCCGCGTGGGGGTCCGCCAAGGTCGCCTGGGAGACGAGAGCTGCTTGTGAAATTCCCTGTCTCAACTGCATCCTGGTGGCTTGGAATGACTTGAGTTGAGTGATTTGGGCAGCTCGTAACAACGAGGTCATGGAGAACTTTGTGAACTCTGAAATGTTTGGTTGCTAGCTCAGTGCCAATAAACTAGACGTATCTGAGGTTAGTCGCGAGCATTACTAGTCCAGTCTCTTCTCTACATGATGAGCGTGACGACTTAGGCCGGTGTCACATTATGCGTTTTAGCTGCTATGACTAAACGGGATGCGGTTTGACGGGATGACCTCATGGTGTCACACTGTTCCCGTCGAAACGCATAGCAGGACAAGAACTTGGCAGTTGCCTCAAGCAGTGCGTGTAGTGATGATGTAGAAATTGTAAATGGTTTGTGTACTTGAGTTGGAGGCAGTCAATCCTCATACGTATTTCCTCCAATTTCGATCCAAGCTTTTTCTCGTTACTATTTATCTACACACCCTTTCGCAGGCTTGTACCACAGTCTGGCTTCTAATGTATATGTTCCATAAAGTTATCAATATCATACATTAGCATAAATTATATATGTATTTGAAAGCAAGGGATTACCATAAACGCTCCGGCACTAGCGCACAGTGTGACAGCTCTCATTTAACTAAAGGTGTTTCTCTTCACTTCCGGTTGTCCGGCTATCCCGTCTTGCCCCAGCACGATGCGGTTACATCCGTTCGGCGCAGCAATGCCGCACAAGTGTGACATCTCCAATTTACAACAATGTGTCGTGAGCATCCCGTCAAACCGGAGCGTTTTAGCCGCAGCGGCAAAAACTCAGTGTGACACCGGCCTTACCGTGTACTATCATCGCGGGCGCGACCACAATGAAAGCTACCAACCATCCAGCCAGAAAGACACGTCCTATAAAAATCTTGATTATTGACACTTAAGCATATCTCAGTAAATATAACTATCACAATGTATACGTGTAAATTTTTCTTAAATTATATATAAAACCATTTTCACTGCCATATTGTTCTTACATCCTGACCATTCTGTAGGCCTGCAGAGAAATCCCATACAAGGCGATATTTTTTCCGAACTATAAACCTTAGCTGCTAACAAAGTGCATGAAGGTTAAACTTGCATCCGAAACGGTTGACTAAAAATACTACAATCTTAGACAACCGCAATGAACACATCTGGTAGTTTGTAATCCACGACGAAGAAAAATTACTATTCTGTTGTAATAAATCTGTAGCGTCATACAGACGCTATTAAGAATTTATATGAAAGCCGTCAAACTTTTTAAACACAAAGATATCACGATTTTTGGTATAATGCATACATCCGCAGAAAGTAATTAAATACGAGATACTTTGTCAAAATATTTATTGACATTATAGTGGTACAGCTCGTTATTTTAACTTATGGCTGTGTAAACACTGGTTTCCCGCAGTCTTTCGTGGGGGAGCATATACGAATGAGATGAATGCACAATGCAGTTCGAACCCCATTGCGAAGAGCTTAAGAGATAGGTCACTGACGGTGTCTGGGTACTCCATCAGATTTCTTAGCAACCTTTCGTTTCTGTAGGCCCTACTCTTGACACGCGCAAATGGCGATAGTTAACGGAAGTACGTAGGTAGGATTTCCTAACGCAATTAAAAGTTCGATGTGCTACAGTAGAACTGATATTTTTTAGAGGCGCTGAACCAGGCTTCGGGAAGAGAGGTAATTTTGTAGTCACCTTTTCTCTGTGCTAGTAGAACTTAACTCACAGTCTCAGGGATTCGCTGATCATGGTATGGGAAACGAATATACAGTATGTAAATATTTTCAGTGCAGGACTTCCCTTTAGGGTAGCTCTACAGTTCAGCGGTGTTTCGGGCTATTACCACAATGCATCGGCTAAGCAAGTTATACGTAGTACTTTTGTGTCTGGCAAACAGAAAATTAATGTACATAATCTCACTATAAATGTAGTTGATGCAGGTATTTTTGGTATGGCCTTCGCGCATTTTCAGCGAGCTCATGGATCCACCGGGGCCGCGGTGGTTTAGTGGTTAGACTACTAACCTTCTGCCTAGGCTAATCGGGGGTCTCCCGGATTTTCGCATGTGGGAATCGTGCCGGACGTTGCCGCTGGTCGGCGAGTTTTCTCGGGTATTTCCTGTTTTCCCGTTTCTTCATTCCGGCGCTGCTCCATACTTCCTCGTTTCATCCTCACCGGCTTTCAAGACCTCAATGTTAAGAGCCGTCCAAATATCTTCACTCACTCACACTCATGGATCCATCTCGACGGAGTCCATCTGTTGAACAGCAACCTACCACAAGAAGTTATTTTTTTTCACCCCGTTCCTCTTTTTAAAACTCTGCCTTTGATCGCAACCCTGTACCTAGCTGTCGCTGTTGAGACGAAATGCCTGCAAAATTCATTTCACCGGAGCTCCGTGACCGAGTGCAGTTTTTTGTATCAGACTGTCACCTCCCCGTACCACGATGCCCCTGCAGGCTTGCCAACGTACCAGGTCGAGAGTCGAACCCTTTGGTCACGCTGCCGACTTGCATCTCTGAGATCCGCCCGCCGCTCTAGACTGCACGTCCACCGACAAAGCTGCCACAGCGGCTGCACTGCCCCAAATTGCTATTAAATGACTCTTACTACTGTTCCGGGAGCACTGCGCAACATCAAGGGAGAATACTGGACGCTCGCTGGTTAGCTGGAGAAAAAAAACATCTAGGTATAATTTAACGCCCACGTCCGTAGCCGGAAATTTCACGCAGCCGTGTTTTCTTTGTAGACGAAAGAATGGTTTAGAAAAAGCCAAATATCTGGATATATCTGAAGACTTAAAATATTAATTAATGTATATATATATATATCACCTATCTGACTAACACCAAAACAGAAAAATTAAGTAATTTGGTCTTAATGCAATTTGTTGTTAATTTGCATGTTGTGATATGACCGTTACGTTTGTCCAGAGGGGCAATGTAAAAAAAAAATTGCTGTATCCCTAAATGACATGCAATGGCGGCTTGTTTTTGTTTATGGCTGATGTTAAATTGAGAGAGAGAGAGCGAAAATGCATTCGATTCGCACACATGTTTCCTTTATCGCTAATCGTACACATCGAAATTAGTTTTAGAGTACTGAGATCACAAGGATAATAAAAACCCGACGAACTTGGTTAAAAAGAAATAACGAAGCACATTCGTGCGGATATTGTACGAATTTAACAAATAGTAAACAGAAAAAATATGAGCGTATTTGAAAACCAGCATAGCCTCAGGTTGCAAAACTGTTCTAGTAGCATCTTTGCAGTGAAATAATCAGTGTGTGATAACGAGCTAGACAAGTGGCAAGAGTCTTGAGAGAACTTTACAAATTGAATAGCTATTCAGGTACCGGTCAGAGAGAGTGGGGGGGGGGGGGGCTGCAGCCACGCGGCGTGAGTCATGCGGGGAGCAGTGTGTTATATTGGCAGGCAACACCGTTGGGAGAGGCGCGTGGCTTTAGGGGGCTACGATTCGGCATGCGAGACGCTCGGGACGTATGTGTGTGTCACGGGTATAAAAGAGATGGGGAGGGGGGGGGGGGCATAAGTTAGAGCCGGGCCACGTCATGCGCGACTGGCGGCCCGAGGGCGCGACACAGCACTCGCAGCCCACGTGACTGCCTGATTAGCTTATCGTCTACCTCCTGCAGCACCTGGCACCCGCAGCCAGTAAGAGGCCGCGGTGGTGAAGTGGTCAGACCACTCGCCTCCCACCTAGGCGAACTGGGTTCGATTGCCGGCGGGGTCGCTACCGGATTTTCGCACGTGGGGATCGTGCCGGACGATGCCAATCTGGTCAGCGGGCCTTCTCGGGGATCTCCCGCTTCCCCCTTGCATTACGGCACTGCACCACGCTCACCTCACTTCACCCTCATCAGCTATTCAAGACAACGATGTTAAGAGCCGCCCAAATCTCACCACGGCTAGCCCATCTTCCCGCACTTTTGGCACGAAAACAACACACTAATATTAACCATCATTGCCCCTTTTTTCCTAACCGAGATGTAATTATCATGTGTCGTCAAGTAAATTGCTAACATATGCCTCAGCAGCTGCCTGAGGCTAAAGTTACCAGGCAATCAATTTTTTTTAAAGGAGGATATTTTAATAAAAAGGAACACTATGCAACTTCATTACCTCCGTAAATTATTTGTAGCGGGGAACCACATACCTCAATTTTTGCATATAATTAATCTTGATAATGTAAAAAAGGGCAAAAAATACTATCGGACCAGTTTTTCATCAAGGAAACTTGAGTGCTGCCATTCTAAATCAATGCATCTCTGTAGAATTGTTGGTTTTACCTACGAACAACACGTGTATTCTGTTTCAAAACTGTCTCCCTCATCGTATGTAGGTACGCCCCTGCCAACCTTTCATAAAACACTGGCATAACTTGTACAAAACTATGTGTGTCAAGACACGCAATTTTCTTGAAGTTATGTTGCTAACTATCGTAGACATTATTGAGAACTTACAATATATATCCGCGCTTTTAACTTCTCTCGCTTCAAAGCCATCCGCCTCAGGTCCAGCAGCGAAAAAGGAAAACGTGATTCCGACTTTGGTTCGACACATAGGTAGGCCTACACCGACATGTCTGGGCAACATCCGCTCAGTCATCTCCGCGGCTGTTGGCTGGATACCCAGTCACGTTCACGTCTCATCGCGTACCCGTTCTCATTTCACTCCGCTCACGCATCACCTGCAAACGTTAACGGTTACGCGGCACGGCTACGCAGCAACTCCGAGTATCTTCTTGTAAAGTTACGGCGCTAAGGCAACGACAAGAGAAGTAGCATGCTTTTACACACTTTAAACACTTTTCTAAATATAATTATTTTTATCCGTGTATGAAGCAAGTCATGTTCTTCACCAAGGTGCTGAGGAAATACAAAGATATCCCTGGCTTCGGGGATGGGTAGAAAATGGCATGTGAAAATACTCTCAGTTTAGTCGACTGCTATGCAATCTACGGAAAAAGCACGTCTGACCATGAGGTAAAGGCTGTTCACGACACCTCTAATAGGGCCAGACACACACGACTCATGTTTTCAAAGGCCCACAGGGGTAGGTCTACCGCCGCGGCGACTCTGTTGGACGTAGCGAACACACTTAAGGCGGTCGCCTATCCGGAGTAATTTTATAGTTTGAGGCAGGGAAGCGCGAGAGCAATAAGAGCTTCACTGCCATGTGCAACAAGTGCACCATCGTCGCTACGCTGAAGGCTCTGAACTGGCGTGCGGTGTTCTCTTCAGACTGTTGCATGAATGCCTGAAGGGCGTATCTGAGTTCGTGAGGGATGGAGGTCTTAATAAACATTAAAGAACTTTAATTCAATAGTTAAATTTATTTTCAATGCCACAAACAGTGAAACATCTGTTATTTGTCCATCTGAGCATCATATTAAGTCTTATTCTTATCGAGCGCAATAATTAACTACTACCTCCATTTTAATTAGTCTATCATAGTCTTTACTCTTGCTAATGTCCCTTAAACTGCTCCAATTATTTCCACACGTTTAGTTAAAACTGTCTAATTCCATCGTCCTGAATGTCTTCTCACTCACGCATCCAGTCCACAGTCCCGCTCTTCACTGCACACAAACTCGCCGACGCACTCTCGCAGATCGCTGCAGTCGTCCCTCGCCGCTCCGGAATCCAACTGTATCTTAAGGTCGCATGAGACTCCAAACTCTCGGCTCTTAATCACTCTGTCCTCAGAGGCCCGTATGCTGTATTTGTACTTGAAGTAGCTGCCGTCTAGAACGTTCTCGGCAATCCAAGTTGTTCTGGGAAAGGTAATGATAATACCGACGACATTCCCCTGCGTGAGAGATGGCGAACCAAGAGCTTCTCAGTGTCGGTGGGCGCGAGCTGCGATCAGTTTATCAGCGTGTGCGGCAGCGTCCTTTATGATAGGCCGCTCTCTTTGTCTAACATAAATTTGACCTCCAGCTCTCAGCGCCTTCCCACGCGAAGGAAACAAGGGGTCGCAAAAATAATTATCGTGTCGGCTCGTTTTTTCTGTAACAGATACGCGGCCAATGGCCTATCGCTCGTTTGTTCATTCAAAACCATTCTTTTACATGCTGCCGCCGCTATCATATAACTGCTGTCCTTCACTTCCACTATTTCGCGCGAGATGCGAAGCAGCGAGCACGTAACATTACTTAGTGTACCTACGGGACTCTCAGCGGCAACCCTATCATTTTATTGGTTGAAAGTCTGTAGCAAAGTTAAATCAAATAACTGCAAGCTCCTATCGTAGTTTAGCTCGTGTCCTGATATGTTAAAAAACAGACGTTTGTAACGATGTTGAAGAGCTCCAAAATATTATTTATTAGGACTGTTCACTCACCTACCCATACGCATTCTGGGATTTATAAAAGTGTCGATAAGGCTGACAAGTAAACTTTTTCCTGTAGTATCAATGCAAGAGAAATGTAAAATATAGTAATTTGGCAGTTCGCTTTTGTTTACATATTTCAGCTATGAATTATTTCTAGCTCGTCTCAGACTTTCGAGGGCGGTGCCTAATGATTTGTTTGTGTAGTTTCACAAGTTCGAACTAATTTTTGCCATTTAAACGCATCCATATACAAGTTGTACATGCAGAAATATTTTCATAATGAAGCAATTCCCCCCCCACCCCCCCCCCCCCCCCGATTTCCATTGCACAGCCCTTCAACGAATAATGTTCTTAAAGGGTGTCTTCCTCGCCATACTATGGATTGTTCGTTTTTCTAGCTTCTTTTTGTTTAAAATAAATCCGAAGTACCTCCATATCCAACAAGTATTTATGTCATGATATTTATTTTGCAAATATTTTTTTTTAAAATTAAAATTGTGACTTCATATGAGTTCGTAATTCACTTGTCATGCCCATAATGCACTGTAAGGTTAATAGCTTGTTGAGTATAGAGGTACTTACGGATTTTTTTATAAAATACAAACAACCTAGAAAAACTAATAATCGAGTATGATGGGGGAAAGTTCCCTTAAGCTAGAGAACAGGAGCAAAAAGTTCTTAGTGATATTTATATAAATTAGTCTTAGTTGTAAGCCATCTGTCAGATAACCTTTAAAACGTTGCCCGACACGACTAAACAAAATATATTTTTAAAAAAAGTTCGACGGGACACCTTATAAATAAATTACTTCGGTGACTTCTTATTGTAATATATCTAATGCATAACTTGCGAACATGGACATACAAAACGAAGAGCTCCCAGAAAACGCAGCCGATGTTTTATTCCTCCGGATCTTGCCGGCATGGAAGTCGGTAAATGCGTGTTCATTTTTCTTGTGTGGGACGGCCGGGGCTAACCTCCCTCTGCAATTCCGAACGTTTTATCCTTGTCCCCCAGGCTGTTACTTAGAGGTCGCTGTAGATGTCGGCGTCTCCCCGAGCCGAGATGCCGTCATCAGCAAGGAAGATGGCCGCGGCAGTAAAAATAAACAGCATTACGAGGGGCGGACAATTGCACCGGGGAGTTTATGCTGCGTCTGTCTGCGATGCATGTACGTATGGCTGAGGCATTTTGCATGAACGAGCACCCTTTTGCGCTCGGCGACTTTGAATAACTGCCGCGACCTTTCTGAAGGGGGTACACCGAGGGGAGGAGGGTGTGGACTTTCTTTTTTTTTATCTACATTTCGCCGAGAAGTGGCAACATCATCACGTGCGCATTGTTGGAGCCCTTTAGCCCTCCTTCGGTCGCGAACAAGGGACCACATGGGGAGAGCCGAGTTCGGGACGGCCACCGGAGAAGCCATTCTTCTCTCTTACGCCGATCTCTCGTCTTTTGTTTTTGCTCATCTCTCTTCTCCTCCTCCTCCTGCGTCCTGGAGGAGGGGAAGGAGCCTTCACTCCACTCTGCCGCCTCTTTCCAACTACTGGCAGAAAGATGTCATACCCATGTTATTATATATGTCGCTTTGTTCCGATAACAGCGAGCGCATGTGTGTGATTTACCGGGCTGCGCACATAGGCTCGACGTTCCCACGAGCTACCCCACCTACTCGCGTTTCTACACCCCCCCCCCCCCCCCCCCGCCTCATGTTTACTCCCACACCTAAAATTGCAACACATTCATGGTTTACTACGTTTTTAACGATAAGTAATACCAAAGTTACGGAGGGATAAGTTGACGTTTTGTTCGTTCAAAGGCTACTCTTCTATATTAGAACATTTTTGTGCATTTTTTCACGACTTGCAGTATAGCAATGCATTAAAAAAACATCTCAGTCCTCAAAACCAGTATCGTATCATTTTCGCTATTATCCTATTTCGTATTTCAGAATACAATACTGAAAGAGTAACTAATGTCAGAAGTTAACATACTGCCTACGGAGGAAAAAATTACACACGTCTACTTTAAGAAAAAAACTATCCAGCCTTACAAAAATCTTTTATTTCTGTTTGGCAGTTCTACGGTATCTGATTGTCAACATCACCGTTAAATTCATAAATTGGGTTTAAAATTTCGTAGTGACTGCCATAGCGCCTTCATACTTTTAGTTACGGTACCAACATAAGATGTCATCCTCAAGATAATGGCGAAACTGCGTTAGTAGCGAGTCGACAGGACTGACAGCTGGCCATCATAGGCGTTACGTGGTATGACAATGAGTTACAAGTCTAACGATAATTGCAGTTCAAGTAAAACTCTTTACAATCTTTACAATTTCATTTATGATCATTTACAAGCGGTATAACGTTTTGGGTTTCATATTAAGAAACTTCCGATAGTATAGGTATTATTAACTTTTGGACAATTAGGAATTTTGTTTTATAGGTAGATAACAAATTGCACTTCCGGTAACAGTTACTGTATGGCGAAGCGTAAAATAAAAAAAAAGTACTACTCAAGAGCGGTAACAAACCATCCAGATTGTAGGAGGAATAGTCTGGTGAATGATGACATAAAAAAAAAGAAGGAACATTGTTTGAACTCGCTACTGCGAGGGGGCTGCGTCGCCGTGGAACGAGCCACCTCCGATGAGTGACGTCACACGGTCACGAACCTGCCCAACAGAGAAAGAGGCCGGCATCACACGCTTATTGGAATGAGGCGTAGTTACAAGAGTCGCGATCACGGGACCTTTGCCGTGGGTAGGCCACCTCCTGCCCCCCTCACCGGGCAAAACTCTCATACCTCCTACAAAGACGGGCGGGCGCCTGCCGCACCACTTTCCTGGATCGCGGGTACAACCTTGGGCACAAAAATCGAGCGCCTCAGCAGCTCTGGAGGGAGAAACGAGCACACGACGACACTACGAGCTCGACACGAGTGGCCACATTCTTCTGTGCTTACGTTTTGGGTCTAAGTATACGTGTCAGTCTGATATGAGGCTGAGAAGGAGTTTTCACTCGTATATTGTCTATGTGTACACTGTTGTATGAAGTTCTATTCCAGTAGGAGTCTTTAAAAACGATACACTCAGCTAGCCCATGGTTATTTTATACTGTGTTGTTCATCAGTTCATCATTTATCAAATACCATTTCATAGTTGTTAGTGTCGTGTATTCCCCACTGATTTTTCTCAGCCTTAATAGCTTTGCAGAATTACGACGTTAAGATGGTTAGAACATTGGGAAAATAAATTGTCAGCCTTCCTAACCACCATCCGTTACCCACGAACACGTTCAGCAACAAATTTACTAGTCAAAATAGTAAACCTACTATAAAAATTTCAGCGTACGAGGAATGTATTGCAAGTATGCTCCCTTCCGAAAACTACGCATATTTCTACAAAGCTAACAGCGCATCCTAGGAATTTACAGCTATGTAAGTTATACCGAAATATTAATTTAACCCAAGAAAACATTTGTCTGAATAGTGGTAAACAATTAAAAACGGGATAATTTGTTTGGGTTCACAATTTAATGCGTCAGTTTTAGAGTTGAATGTTTTGTTTATTATAAATATGCAGTCTTGTTAGTTGGACATTATATTTTTCAAAAATTCAACCATATATACTCGCCAACAGCTATAACATATTTGTTTGTTATTGATAAAACAAATACTTTGTTGGTTCTGAGGAACATGTTTTTCGACATAATACATAGAATATTAGTAGCAGACTAGGTAACCAAATCTTACGTTTGCACAGTGATGCTCGAATTATGTACTACAATTAAAGATAATGAACAAAAAATAGTTTAATTACTTGAAAATTGTAATATCTTCAAAAGTATTCCATGTTGATGTGTAATATTCATAATGCCATATAAAACAATTAATAGCTTTAAGTTAAAGATAACTTCATTTCATTTTGAAAACCACCAGGAGATGGTCTCTCTTAACTTTTAAGTGTTGCCATGAATGGTAAAATGAAGAATTTTATTCTCAAGATGATGGCCTCAAAGGCGCCGCCATATAATGTGCGATACAATTAACTGTACTATAGATAAATATTGTACATAAAGTTATATGTTGTATTATTTAAAGTGATGAACACAAAGCAAGTATTACACTGGGCGAATTATTTCAAGTCCAGGAAACATCCGTCCCTCCGTGCAATGTTTGTCTTTTCTTAGAGCGAAGTGCCCCGTTTTTATCTGTTAAGAGATTAAGATTGTTGATTCTGGTAAAGGGTTGATATGTATACAGTGTACCTATTTTTGTACTGTATAAATAAATGAAAATAATATTTAAATTATGTTGTGTGGATTTACTTGAACCTTCGTTCCATTTTCTTCAAAGAATGAAAAATAATATCGCCTTAGTAAAAGTTTACCAGTTTTTAACACCATAAAACTTCAATTTTACAGCTTTAACATGTTAACTTTTGAATAGTAAGGAAAAAACATACTGGATGAAAAACGGACACCTGACGACAATGAAATTTTAATACAGTAGAAAGTAAACGAAAATATATTAAACGACTCTACAAACGACTGCACAGTTTTAAGAATCCACTGTCCTCAAAGTGACGTATTTCTACACTTCCCTTCCCGCGCATTCTCCGACGAACTTTCGTCTTACAGGGACATTACAGTGGTCTACAGTACAGGATGTTCAGGAGTACTAATTTAAGTAAAAATAATTGAGTTTCTGAAACAAACTCAGCTCAACTAAATATTATCCAAACTCGTTAGCCATTTTGAGTTAAGTTGAGAGATTTGGGCTGCTCTTAACATAGAGGTCTTGAAAGTTGATGGTGAAATGAGGTGAGAATGGAGCAGCGCCGGAATGAAGGGGCGAGGGAAACAGGATATCCCCGAGAAAACCCACCAACCGGCGGCATCGTCCGACAAGATACCCACTTGTGAAAATTCGGGAGTGATCCGGCCGGGGATTTCGCCCGATTCGCCTTGGTGGGAAGCGAGCAGGCTAACCTCTCAGCCACCGCGGCCCCTTTGGCCATTTTCAGTTGCCACTTTTAAAACCTGGGAAACCCCATTAGAATTGCGATACTGGCATCACAGATTTAACGTCTGTGGGGATTCCAATTATTACACTCACGCCACTCATTTTCACTTTTACACTCAATTTCCAGAAAGCCAAGGAAATTACTGTTCATCTCTATGCAATCACACCGGTACAGGTCTGCATAATCCTGAAAGGTTGGTGCGTCAGACAAGTTTATATGTTACATACTGCTAAATAAAGTATGGGAAATATGTGATTTATGACGTTCTTTTAGAGTTGTACTAAACAAGAGACCTGGCGTATGTGTGCGTGCGTGCGCGGGGTGAGCAGTAGGCGCCACATATCCCTGAAGAGTCACATGAAATGGAACCCAACGGTGGAGCAACGGCAAGATACAAGAGGAAGAAATATGGGAGCACTGCGGGAAAACCCACATGTTCCCGGCAACATCCGCCACGTTTTCCACGTGTGAAAATCAGAGATGACCCCCAATGGAAATTGCATCCGGTACATGGAGACGTGTAAGTGATTTAACTGTAAAGTTTCGGATTTCGTGAACTTCTTCCATGCCATCAATTTAGATAAGACTTTTATAGACATTCTTATCACAAGCACGCATTTAAAGAATTATTTAAAATCAAATCCGCCTCGAGAAATAACCTACAAAAATGCAATGATTTTCAAAATAGTCGCTAATCAAAGTAGATATAATATCCCTCAGAGCCACGAACAGGATTTTAAAATATGGGAGGTGTTGTTTTGGTAGGAAAAAAGCTACATATCAAATCTGCCTCGAGTTACACAATGAATATAATTTTCTGGTATAGTCCAGTTTGTTACAATTTTCAAGGGACAACCGAATATAATCACTTTTTAGAGGATAATTTAAAATTATTGGCACGCCTTTTAAAATGCTGTTTAGTTTTTTTTGCAACTTCACGGAGGGTGTTGAAACCCCAAGAACATCATCATGCCCACGGATATTTCACCCGCCACATGCCTTCGTACATGTAGAAGAAACGAAAACCAATACACTATGGACACGACAGATGACAGTCGTCCGGGAAAGCATAAATGCACTCTTTTAAACGCAATGAGTGTCGAAAAAAAGCAATCTGTTGTGATGCGATTCGTGTACTCAGGTTGCTCAGAACTGCAAGCATGTTTACCTAGCTTAAACGTATCGCATTCACGTCAATCTCAGATTTAGGAGTACAAAGGAGAGATTTGGGCGGCTCTCAACATCGAGGTCTTGAGAGCCGATAAGGGTGAAGCGACGTGATTATGGATCAGCGGCGGAATGCGAGGACAGGGGGAAACGGGAGATCCCCGAGAAAGCCGGCCGACCAGCGGCATCGTCTGGCACGATTCCCACATGCGATAATCTGTGAGCGACTCCGTAAGGAATCAAACCCGGTCCGCCTTGGTGGAAGGCAAGTACTCAATACCACTGCGAGTAGAGGGAGCATGTACGTTCTGGGACACAATGGTCATCGGCAGGGCGTAGTGCCATAAGATAAACACGAGAAGGGTCTCAAACAGGACGATACCAAACTGGCGCTGCCCCTTATTTGGAGTGAGGGATGCTAGCTGGCGCTATCCCTGCTGCTGGAGTGGAGGGATACCAGCTTGCGCTATCCCTAGTCGCTGTGCTGTGATTGGTCGTTGGTTGTGATGACAATCAATTTTGAGTTAAACCCTTTTGTAAATATAGTAATGATTTCCAAACCATCGAAGCTATAGTGATCAAATTCCTAACCTAGACACCATATCCGATATCCATCATGGTGGTATGAGCATTTAAGCGCTAAGGCCTTTCTGACAAGGTCAATTTTGAGTCAAGCCCTTTTGTGAAGTGTACTAAATTTCCGAACCATTGAAGATATAGTGATCAAATTCATAACATAACCATCATACCCGATATCCATCACGAAGCTAAGGACATTTAAGTCCAAGGTCTTTCTAATAAGGTAAATTATGCTTTAGGCCCCTTTATGAACATAATTTCAGAACTATTGAAACTATACTCATCAAATTCATAGCTTAGGAATCATATCCAATGACCGACACAATGGCAAAGTCATTTAGATATTAGTCCTTTCTGACAAGATCAATTATGCCTTAATCACTTTCTTAAGAATAGTAACTCACAATTTCCCATCTACCAAACATACAAACCTCAAATTCATTACATACTCCTCAACCCAAACAACAAACAAGACTACAAGGGAAAACACATCTAGAGCCCTTTTATAAGCATAGCAACTAATAATTTTCCATCTACCAAAGCTATAGTCATTAAACTTGGGCTATAACGACTGGTGAGCAGATTGCTACTGAACTCGATTCCCATTCAGGATACTTATATTTCATTCAGTGTTATTTGTTTGTAATTTAAACAGTGAATGATGAGCAAAACCCATCAAGGCAAATAAATTGATGTAATAAGCAATGGATAACTATACAAAATAGTATTTACATATTGGTTCGAGACTCGTACCTTATATTTCCATGCAAAATGCACAAGTAATCACACCTCGCGAACACTGCTCAGGAAACAGCTTCGCTTGTGAGGCGAGTACACATTTATGCAAAGGCTCCACAGACTCCTTAGGCTCCTGAGCTAGATCCTCATGCTGCTCAGACAACTCCTTAATTAGCTCCTCATACTCAGTTGGCACAATAACAACAATTATGGCTCATATCTAATGCTTGATGCGAGGTTTCTTCTGAAGAATGCAGGGCCGATGTGTTCGGCTCTGCCATCTTAAATACACTGAGCTAAATACCTTAAGACAATGAGCTTTTATGACCTTTTTTAATGTAGTAATATACAAGGTAAAAAAAAAAGGTATATCTTTAGACATTAAATCTACTAGTGAACTATTGAATGAAACAAGGACAAACACAGTTTATCAAACACAATGCCACTCCTGTTCGGAACTTATACCATCTTAAACCACAGAAACATAAACATCTCTCTACTATACTATTATATTACTCTAAACACAACATACATTTATACTTGCTTATGAGGTAACTTTCACACAAAGAGACAAAATGATAAATGAAAATCATCTCTTAAAATTTGTAAATATTTTTTTTTAACTGTTCGTCTTAATCGTAAACCAGAAATGATTCTGTGGGTTACATTGTTTTAATGTTATCACCCCTTCAAACGAATATTAACATAGAGGGATGTGTGTAAGTTACAAGCTTAAATATATAACACATGTTAGGAATACTTGATTCTTTTTTCCAGGTTACATGTAAACATAAACAGAATTAAACTAACACCTTTTCACAATAACCGTTTAGACATTTCATGATATTAGTATTGAATGGGAAACAAATTTCATAATCATAGATTACATCATCCATAACTATGTGCATTAGTTAAGTAATATTCCTAATTAAGAAAATATCAATCCAACATTCCGTATCATGTTTATGGAATCGGAGAACAAACCATTCAACTCCTATAAAAATCATGTAATATTAGTCAATTCATAATATAAATTTACATTCCTTTATAACTCTACTTAACACTTATCTAAACAAAACCATAGTTAGAGAGTGAAAATATAACAGATTCCCAGATGTCAAAAGCTTCCCAAGCAAAGGAGTATTTAGTTTATGGGAAGTTATGTTCTCATGAACAATACTGTCATAGTAAACCTAAATGCCATCTAAATATGTTTGAAATGTCAATATTTGTTTGGTACTAGTGATAAACAATAACTTTAAGCATATTCACAGTATGCGGCACCATGAGAGAAGTAATTGCATAAAAAATCCTGAGTGTGATATGTATTGCTGTGCAATCTGTGGACGTATATTTAAGATTTATTATGCAATAGCAAAGCATGTATCGGCGTGTGAAGGTATAACAAATTGTAATACAACACATACGTAGTTTCTGTGGAGAAACATTTACCTCATACCATAATGTTCTTCATCATGAGAAGACAGTGTTCCAAGAATCCTACTTTGAAAGTATACAGATACGGAATATGTCTACGTTTGTTTAAGAATGAAAATGTGTTAAAGAAGTATGAGAAAAAATGTCAAATTTACTCACAATCAAGTATATTGATTACATCATTGGCAACCTCTTTGGAAGAGTGCACACAAACTCGTTTCCAGTGTAAAACTTGAGGAGGAATTTACTTCACATCACAATCTGAGAAGATATCAAAACAAAAATAATTGTTTAGGAAACATAGTTACAAAAAATATTCATGTAGTAAATGCCATTTTGTGTTTAGTGATCATACCCAACTTGAAAAACATTTGTTTTCTTTTGGAAGTGTTAGGGTTGATAACTCAATCGTTACTGGAAATCAGTGCCGATTTAGTCAGAAGTTATTTACATTCTGTAATAATATGTATCGTCATATGACGAGAAATTGTTTATACAATCCTGAATGAATAGTACATCGGCGTATGATGTGTACATAAATATTTACCAGGAAGTCTATATTAGACAAAGATATAGATAAATGTAAACACACAGTAATGCAGTAATGGTTGGGTTTTTTTCCCCATGAAATCTGTATATATTTGTAGGTAAAATGTAAATCTTACGAAATGGTTTTAAGGCTTTAATAATTATGTTTGGATTGTTTGCACCAGTGTTTTGTTGAGTGGAGAATATGATTGAGTGTATTTATGTACGTAATTTTGACTATTGTGTGAAATAAAATTTGAAGTATGTGGAATACTATTCTATTGATTCATTCCCTCCTTTTATTAACTGATTGGGAGGAACATTTTAAGTCTAATCTGAGTTAAAGGTGAATTGAAGATGTTATCAGCAAACATACATACTTTCTGATGGTTTCAGAGACTGTTATGATACAAATAAATTAATTGCAAGCTAAGATGGATATATCCATTGATATGGAGTTATCTGGTAATTTAAATGGCATTTAGAAGAGACACATGCGACTTCATGATGAAAGCATTTTTTCTCAGCAAATAAAGGAAAGAAAGGAAAACTTGCATTAATTAATTAAGGTGAGAAGTTTTCTCCTCCTACTTATTATTGAATGTTTTGAATATAGAGATAAGTGCAGGACTTCAGTAAATTCTCAAATAACCTCCACCTTCCAGTAGCATTCGCCTTGACATGTGATGGGGTGTGAGAGGTCGTATCATTTTGAAAATGAAATATGTCTCTGATGTTGTGAAATTGTGTACTGATATTATTTCTATATGCGAACATTATTCAAATATCCTAACATTTCATGGAACAAATATCGGTGTTTTTATTGTAAATCTTAGTAATATCTGTTGTTGAGTATAAGGCGAATGAAATGACTTCCACGATGTTATGGAGAGGGTATGCGAATTAAAGTTAATGTTAGCTTAGTTTGTTCGAATGTTTTGAAAACTAAGTCTGTTGGTCTGATGTTAGTATTATATGCTGAATTGGTCTCGCAATATGATCGTGTTTGTTTTGGTTAGTTTGAGATGTAAGATAAGTTGGTATATTTATAATGGGCTTAACTCAAATTTACCTTTTGGCAGAAAGGATTTAGGGCCAAAAAGAGCTTACCATTATGTTGTATGTCAGGTACAGTGTCTATATTATGAATTTTTGATGAACATAGCATCAATGGTTCGGAAATTATGAGTAAATTTATAAAAGAGCTTAACTCAAAATTGACTTTGTCGGAAAGGGACTTAGGGCTTAAATGTTCTTAATACCGTGATGGATATCGGATACGGTGTATGTTATGAATTTTATCACTATAGCTTCGATGGTTTAGAAATCAAGACTATGTTAACAAAAGGGCTTAACTCAAAATTGATTGAACAATCAACGACTAATCACAGCACAGCGACTAGGGATAGCACCAGCTGGTATCCTTCACTCCAGCACCAGGGATAGCGTCAGCTAGTATCCCTCACTCCAAATAAGGGCAGCGCCAGTTTGGAATCGTCCTGTTTGAGAACCTTCCCATGTTAATCTTATGGCATTATGCCCTGCCGATGACCAAAATGTCCCAGCACATACATGCTCCCTCTACTACCGCGGCCCCTTCGTATTTAGGCTTCTACTCTTTTTGGCTACGATACAGAAATTGTAGTTTTTTAAGAAGCTTGCAGAAAGATAATAAATATCAACGTTTTTCTCAAGTTTGCAGCTATGATATATATTTATTTCAAGTACCGCGTTTAGCTCATTTCATAAGTCTCCAAAATTTATATATATATAATATATAATTAATTATACTGTGAGCTCAGATATTTTTCGCGAAAAATCACTGTCCCTATAAATTACAAATCAGCTGGCTGGTTTCCTGTGCTTGGCCACCGTACATACATACATTATGTGGCTTCTAGGAGACGTGCGTTCAATGGGCCAATTAGCGGGCAGCCGTGTCTGGCGCCTTCCAGTCTTCAACGGAAAACTGTGTTTCCTCCCGGGTTACCTTGCTTCGTGAGGGCGCCACTATCTACAAGTATAAGCTATTCTCGGTAAAGCGAGCACTTTTTGAAGTCCTCTCGTTTGGAATAATAGCCAATTAGCATATCTCTTATGGCAACCTTAGAAGTTCATCTTTAGAGTCCGGGGAAAGAGATACAGACGCACATACATACATACATTATATATAATGCATATATGTATATAGTACTGTGGTCATTACTTATATAGCCCTATTTATGAAATTTGTGTAAGGATAAAAAATGGCTGATAGGAAAAATTTAACTAGTGCCTCAAAAGTGCTCACTTACCATGAACAGCCTATAGAAGACTAACACAAGTGTGTTACAAGACGGCGACGATATGCAGTGCATCGCGCATGAGCACAAACAAATGGCTGTCAAAAAATTGCATTGACAACAATCACGAAGAAAACAAAAAATAAAATGTAAAATCATTGTTTCTCGCGACAGAGTTTGCTTATGTGCATATATTAATGAAGTATAACTAGGGCTGACAATCCCTGGATTGGGGAGAGATGTATACATCCTCAGGGATTGCAAGTAATTGCTTTGGTTGCCAAAGAAAAGTATTATTACAATCAATGTTTTTCGTCTCACTGTAAAGAGTTCCAGTATCCCTAGAAAAATTACGTCCCGTCACATCATTTCGCCTGCCCGTTATTTGAATTCAGTTATGGATATTACTCCTACCTTTGGAGAACACTACGTAGCGGAATCGGAGTCAAGTGGGTCTTCAAAGCAGCGAGTCGACCAGCATAGTGACAACCGCAGCGTCAGAACTTTTTCCTACTTCACTTCATCTAGTGCGGCCTTAGGAGCGTAACCTGTGCAGCCAGTGAATATCACAAAAATTGAATAAATCTCAAAATCCCAATAATCTTCATAATGAGTAATACCCGAAAATTTAAAGTTCATTAAATTCGCAAAATAGTCAAACGGGACACACAGAATGACGCCGCAACCCCGACGTAGAGGTCCAAAAATCAGAACCGTCACCGACGGCGGCTACAGAAGAACTATCGTCAGGACTCTTGCTGCCTAGAGCGCCCGTTGACGATTCCTTGGCGACGTCAGCGATGTTGCCAACAGTTGCCGGTGGAAGAGAAAATGTTTTCGACGAAAATTTAAAAAACTGTCACTATATTTTTCTGAGAGCCCTCTATTTTTAAATACATTTTTCATATTGGTTAAAATTATAATGTACTGGATTAAATTTCAAATACCCCGTTGTCAAATCTGATTAATGTGAAGAGTTGCGAGGGGTGTGGAAATGGTTCTTCAGACTCTTGAGGTATTCACACATGGAGATTTGGGTTTTTTTTTTTAATGCTTTTTAATTGAAATTTTCGTGAAATGGAAAATAATGTAAAGTATGTAACAATTTTGGGGCCTTATTGAAGAGGATGATAATCGAAAACAATACCTAACAATAACATAATTATGAAGCTATGCATTGACATCATAGATTTGATTATAAATATTTTGTAATTATTATGTTAGCTTTCCAGCAAAAATGTCTGCATAGAAGATTATAAAAGGTTTGTATTAAGATTTCTACAAAGCAGCTGTATAAAAGATTTCAAGAACAATTTCAAGTTTTTTGGTCGTTATGAATTTTCTCCCCCTTAAAATTTAGCTTATGATTAGGACCTACACTATTTAATAAATGTTTGAGAGTTGAGAATGACAGGTCACTTTTGCAAGGCAACAGGCATATGGAGTTCTTTGGTGGAGTCTTCCCTTAAGAGCGCGATAAATAGCTACAGGAATTTCCAAATACCTGTCGAAAAACGCGTGTGCCTGGTATTGTACGTTAGGCTGATATTGCGCGGAGCCAGCCGTGGCAGCAGACCTTTTGCAGTTTTACTCATCCACAGTTCTTGGAAAAGGAGATAGGCGTTGTTTAGAAGGGGGGGGGGGGGGAGGGACTGCGAGGTAGTCCGGATTAGTTTCCTTGCGATAACGTCTCATGCTGTAACTTGGGCATTTGAAGGTATGTACAGTTAGATGCTAGCGAAAATGTTAATGTAAAACCAATTGTTACTTTCCTTCCACAATAACGTACGTGTCATTTGTGTCAAGTTTCCTGTAGTCTAATAAGTGTACGGGGAAAAAATACAACTGTCCCAAGGTCCCCTGGAAGTAAAGCCTTCTGAGGTCTTAAGAGCTGATAAATGAAATTAAAAATGAGATGGATATTGAGCATCGCCAGGAATGCAATTTTTTTAGGAAGGGGGAAGAGGGCGAGGGAGTTTCCCGAGGAAACCCTTCGACCAACAGAATCGTCCATGCACAATTCCCAGATGCGAAAATCAGGCTGTGACCGCGCCGGGGATCGAATTCGGAACGATTTGGTTGTAGACGAACGCTCCAGCAGTCGCTCGACCACTGTGGCTCTCATGTAACGTGAATTTCTCTTATGACATCATTTTCTATAGGACATATTCATATTCACGAACTGCAGCAACTTATATTATCAGTAAGGTGTCCTCCTATAATCTATCCCAGGATATATACTATACTTTGCCCGGATTTCCCGTTTGAGCACTTCAGTTTGCCGTACACATATAAGATTTGCTAAGGACTGCAAATGTAGCTACCGTACGTAATGTATGTTAAGATACCACACAAGAAAACAATTTGCAGTGCGCAATAGTTTCATTTAAATGCAGGTAGTTATCATAGAGTGGTAGCTATGTGTACTATGAAATCTCTGGAGAGAGAGTTCTATAGGAATATTTCACATCGGCGAATAAAAATTTACCCAGAGGATTGATTCTCTGCATGAAACCATTACCGGTAACGCAGATTTTGTAAATTAAATACTACCATTTCAAAGTCCGTGTTTATAAAATAACAGTAAACTGGACAAGATATTTTATTTCTTACGATGAAAAAGTATACATCATTTAAAATAATTCTTTTGGTAACGAAAATTTTAAACATTATTTTTTGTAAATATGAGTTTTTACAGCGTACAGGTAACAAGCTCTAAAAACTATTACCACCACATAACTAAGATAATTTTTTTATTCACGAATCCATGGGAATGAGAACACTTGTGCGAGAACAGTCTATGGAATTTTGCTTCAGCATGCAGTTTCAATTCCCGCTCACATGAAATGCTACATAAACAAAACATTGTCTCCAAAATTTATTTAATTGCTCACAAAAATTATTCGTATTTTGTCAAGATACGTTTTATAGATGTCCGGATAATTTGAGCCATAAACTAGAAAGACGTTACGTGTATTTTTCAATTCGAAATTCCCATAATTTTTGTTAATAATAATTTCACAAACCTAATCAGAATATAAATGGCAGAATCTAATACGCTATCCACAGTATTCAAACATAGGGTTCTTAAAAATACCGGCGGTGTCACCCGAATTTGCGTGTGTGGGAATCGTACCTGGACGATGCCATTATTTGGCGGCTTTTCTCAGTTTGAGTTGAGAGGTTTGGGTGGTTCTCTATGGTGTTGAGAGCCGATGAGGGGTGAATGATTGAATGATGTGGATATGGAGCAGCGCCGGGAATGGAGGGTGGGGTAAACGGGAAATCCCCGAGAAAACTTGCCGACACGCAGCATCGTCCCTGCACGATTCCCACGTGCGAAAATCCGTGGACCGACCCCGCCAGGACTCGAACCCGGAACGCCTTGGTAGGAGACGAGCAGTCTAGCCACTCGACCACCGTGGCCCCGCTTTTCTTGGGGTTCTCCCGTTTTCCCACCCTTCATTCCAGGCGCTGCTCACCTCATGTCATCCTTCATCGGATCGCAAGGCAATACATTTTTAAGAGCCGTCCAAACATCTCAACTCAACTTAAAAAATACTTCCAGTTGTAAATAATCTTTGACATAAGTTGTCACAATTCAAGGAAATAATTTTCTAATTAACTTTTGCGACACGATAATACACAAGTGTACACATTCATTCTGCCTCAGGTCATTCACATTTAACAATAGTTCGGAATGTTTCAAACATGCATGTACTCAATATATGAGCGAAGGTTTTGCTATAGTTATATCTAGCACTGTAAATATTCTTACAATAGGATATGCTGCTTTTCATGTTTATCGTTTTATTACATGTCAAAACTGCTCTTAGATAATTTAGAAGTTCATTGAACGAAACAAACCTGCAGTTTATTTGTTCGACACGTCTTTGAAATACGAAATGGAATTCGCAAGACGCGCGTCATGTGGGGGGGGGGGGGGGAAATTGCGTTTGTCAACTCACCTGCTCCCTCCTGGGGAACCGGACCTTCTTATCCCCCCCCCCAAACACGAACTGTCACCAATACCATGAACAATCGCGAAGTTACACAGCAGGAAACACGATGCCTCAAATAGCCCGCATTATCTACTCTGCTCGTTTCGTGCTGAAGGGATAGCATAAAAGTGTCCTATCTCCAGGCAGTGAGGTGGTATATTTTCGGCTCAAACATGATGTTACAGTGCATTACACATATGCATATAAATCACCTTCGCGTAAAAATAATTCTTTCTATAAACCATTTACTATGAACGAAGGTCACATATAACTGTTTTAATTTTTACTTTTTCGATATTCCGATTACTTTATTTTCTGTAACTTATGAAATTTGCTCTAATATAGCCCTTTTTATCATTTAAAATTGTATATTAATAAGAATTTTAACGAAATTTTTGAACAGTTATTCCTAATCTTAGCTTTATTTAATAGCGTGTAAAAATCTCATTCTTCTGTAAAAACTTGTTTGACCTCTATTTGCTGTCGCATTGACCTCTAAAATAGCTCTAAATTATGTCGTTTATCAACCTCTTAAGTACCCAGTCCTAGGGGGGGGGGTGTGGTAGAGGGCATATCAATGCTTAAAAAAATTTGTACCATATTTTCAAGAAATTTTAAGTGTGGAAACCTGCGAAATTTAAAGGAACAGAGGGTGTCACAATCTACACAAATATCAATTGAAACATACCACTCAACATTAACACCTAACTTTCTCTGTAACAACAAAATTAGAGTTTGACGAAGGCCAATATCCTAAGTGTGTTACAAAATGCAGCCACTTTTATTCTGGTATCTTACCAAAGAATAGCTGTGCACTTCAACATAACCACCCAGCTACTGTTGGTGTCAAACGAAACATAACAGAACATTTTCAAGTCATATTCCATGGATGATTACGAATTCCCCCATTCCTCATATAACACTAATTAATTTAATTGTGAGAACATGTAAACAACCGTAGACATCCCTAGATAATATAAAACCAACAGAATTTTTTTTATAATAAAATAGTAACTATTTACGTGAAATAATTTCACTACTCCAAATGCAAAACTCTTTTATCCTAAATACGTGTTTTATGTTTGTAAGTAATTTAACAAATATCTTTGCAGCAGGGGTCGCGGCGGCAAAGCGGTTAGACTGCTCGCCTCTCACCAAGGCGAACCGGGTTCAACTCCCGACCGGGTTACTCCCGAATCTTCGCATGTGGGAACAGTGCCGGACGATGCCGCTGATCAATGGATTTTCTAGGGAATCTCCCGTTTCCCCCACCCTTTCATTCCGGCGCTACTCCATATTTATCTTTCAAGACCTCGCTGTCAAGAGCTGCCCAAATCTCTCACTCACTCATCTTTGCAGCAGTACTTAACGTTCTACTTCACAATCTGATTGATCTGTTATAAGGGCGTTGCGTTTTTTCACCCGCAAATATTCTACTGTATACTTATAGTATAGACAGTATTCTACTAATGTCTTGTGAATATTTTGTGTTCAGTATAAAAAACAGTTATTTTCAGGAAAATCAAAATTATCTGCTTTTTTGCATTAACAATAAGAAAAGCGATACGTGTAATACAATATCACGGCTTAGTTGGAGTATGTCTATCTTATAGGGTAGAGAAAAGTAAGGACTTTGAAAGAAAACGAAATGTGACCATATCTTCAGAGCAGCTAAGCATGACTGGGATGGATGTAAAACCTTTGGAAAAAATTTCACTTTTCACTTAACTATGTTACTAGGGTTTTCATCTCAAGTTGAAGTCTGTTATTAATTTTGGACATACAAGAGCAAAGTATTTTCGTCAAAACATTTTCCGATTTGTGAAAGTATTGAGAATTTGATTTTACAAATTGAAGTATTTTACGTAATGTTAAAGTAGTTAGTTGTTTTAAATTAATTTCAATGTTATGATCTACAGATAAAACACAAAACAGCGCAACTGAAACGCCATACAAAGTCAAGAGTGACGTCCAAATTGTTTTGAAATTTCATAACCAAAGAGTGATTTAAATTGATATATATGTTTATTTATACATTTTTGCACATTTTAAGTAGCCATACCTCAGGCCATACGCTACTTATTTTAATTAAATATTTGTTTATGTCTTACGGGATTAATTTTCTGTTTCTATTTCTTTCGTAGGAATAAGTTTTCATTATTTATAAACACAACAATGTGAGACATAGATAAGTTGTATTTTATGAAAACGGAACAAGTAATAATGCGTGGAAAAACGCAGAGTAACGAACTGAACAATATCCAACGTTCTGAAAGGCAACACTAAATTTCATTACACGCATGGCAGCAGCTATAAATGCTACATTCCATCGATTACGGGAGGGTTTTTGTCTCGTTTCAATTATAAAATATTGCGCAATGAAAATGAAAAATCTGAAATTATTATTCACCATCTTGAGAGTCGATGCGGGTGAAATGAGGTGAGACTGGAACAGCACCGTAGTGAAAGGGCGGGGGAAGCGGGAAATCTCAGAGAAGACCCGCCCGCCAGCGGTATCTTCCAGCACGATTCCCGGCCCGACCGGGGATTAAACCCGGTTCGCCTTGGTGGGAGGCGAGCTGTCTAACCGTTCAGCCACCGCGATACCCCTCACATAGAAGTTCGTGTCACCACTGAAAATTTGTCTTTTTATATTAACCCACAAAAAAAATTCTCGATTCGTGCTGAAATAACCAACCAATATCGCAATTAAACATTCGCTTTTCTGCAGCTGAAAGCAAAAAAATTCAGCAACAGAAAATTGTATTTCAGACAGATTGAGACCGTGAGTCGCATGTACAGCGGATTGTTACCAACTTGACTGCGAGCGGCGCTACAATCCACGTCCCGTGCGCCAGCTTGACAACCTGCCTGCCTTACCTAACACTGCACGAAGTAATATCGACCGAAGTTTATATTTCCTAGAATTGGAAATACGCAAAATACGTGTGTGCTACGTAGTAAATATACAGAACTTTTACCTTGACTGGAACTGTGATGTACACGATGGACGATATACGTTTCCGTGTTGTTCATCGGAGCCCGAGCCGCGGTAGACCGTCATGCCGTGAGTCGGCTGTTATTCTGAGCGGCCCGGTAAACATGGTTCATTGACTTGCCATCTTGGGCGCTAGTGTAGCGGAAGGGGCGTGTACCAGAGCGTAATGCACGTTATAGATAGCACCACAACGGCCTTACTTCTGGGAAATTAAGGGCGCGTTTACACGGCGATAGTAATGCGCGATAGTTCCTTGTCGCGAGGGCTACTCTCCCATTACTACTGCCGTGTAAACTGCATGATAGTTACTGTCGCACCATCACGACAGCACTATCGCGATATCAGCTCTAGCTACATAGTGATAGTAACTGTCGTGACAGAACATGAAACTACCGTAGTGTAAACCGTGTAGCATCACTACCTTGATAGTGCTGGTCACATATTTGTCATGTTCACTTAGACAGTAACATTGCAGAATCATTTGAATTCCGTTAATATATGTCCCTGTTTTTACACTATGTTGCTGTATGACGTTACGTATAGCATCGTATAGGTATGCCACGACAGTAACAAAGTGTGCTCAACCAGTTTCAATATCCAGCGCCGTCACACTATAAAGAACATACTACTCAGCTAAATTTCCAGCATGAAAATAACGTTAAACAGATCTCACTGCTACCTACTGCACCAGGGGTGAATAATCTCCAGGCTGTGCAGTCAATGCACTTAGTGTCTCCAGGACCTTTGAAAGAGAGAGACTGTCAATATACGTCGAAACCTGGACTTTTACGAAATGTGAGGTTGCATATTAATGAAGACTACGATTTCCGTTGCACTATCATTCCTGATTCCTGAAGCTTGTTCTGTAGCATCCGATTCTATGTCCGAACTCTCGGAAAACCTCTTCTCAGAGAAAAATTTTTCTCCGTATTATTACTTTGTCTTTATACTAAAGTTAATTAGACGTGAATAAGTGTGAACTGTAAACCAACATTGTGACATCGTGAAGTATAGATCACTAAATTTACTATTCATATATGACTTATGCATATTCACATAACCTTTCAGTTCGTTTTTATCGGCTAACAATAGTCTTCAATTTATTTGCAACTCCTTTACCACGTAAGAACAATTTTCTTATTTTATAAAGTTCGTTTATTTTCGAACGTTCAAAACAATGAATTCGTATATTATATTCCTCAATTTCCCAAAGAAACCTCACATCAAATATTTCTAAATTTAATCCAACAAAAATTTGATTTACTTTTGTTTTTTTTTATTATAAAAGCAAGATATGTTTTATATTACATAAAAATAAGTTAACGGTTTTTTTACAATTTAGCTTTTATAACTTTTTAGTGGACCCCCCACTCCCGATAAAAGTATTTTAATGCGTTTGGAATAATTACATTCAATTATCTCAATATGACTTGGCGCATAATACAAATAAAACTTACCTCAATGTCACGAATAGCATTTTTTCTATAGAAAAACTTAGTTCTCGTACTGTTTCAGGATAGGTTTTCAGGCGCTGGCCAGCTTTCATTACTAACTCGTCAAACGACGTTACTGAAATGCGTAAATAATTTAAAAATGTATCATTGCCCTCCGAAAGTCTATCGTATAAACTCCTGTAGGCATCCTGTACAAACCTAGTACTGTTAATGAGGTGAGTATGACATCTCATTTTATGTTTTGACGATTAATTCAATTGTACACGTAGTACATGGTTACTGGATCCATCGCGTACAACAAACTCAACTCAACTGAGTAGGCTTGGTTGCAGTGTTGTCAGATGGCTGAACAAAATTCCCCCAAAAATTGGACGAAAAATCCCCCCGAAAAAGGTTTCTAAGAAAAAGAAAACCCAAAAACATAAGATTCTGGCTATCACGACGTGGTGGTTTTATTATGCTGCATTGCACTACGTTTCAGAAGTACTGATGCCCCAGCGGTGGCTTAGATTATGGATCACATGATACTCTAGTAATTACTACATGTCATCATTTTTACTGTTGGAGAGTGTAGCCATGAGTGCATCGTTACCTATGACATAGCCTTCAGCATTTGTTTGATAAATCAATGTTCTTTTATCTAGAAACGATAGTTGATGATTTAGATGTTCATGTAACAGCATTACATAATTTTGAATAATCCCTAAATCAGTAAGAAAACCCCAATGAACTTTTCAAAGCCCTCCCCCCCCCCCAAACTTTCCCCAAGAGCAAAAACCCAAATTTGGGGGGAACCCCCAATCAGGCTACACTGCTTTGGAAATACTACCGGGCCACAGGCGCCACAAGCGTTCTCGCATACACACGTGTGAATAAAAGGACACAGAGGAAACGCGGCGTTCGAGCAAACGCGAAAGCGAGCGCGTGAATAAAAGGGACCTAAGTGAGCTCACGCAAAACTTGTATTGGATGTACGATAATCTTTATACATGCCAAACGGCAGCATCTACGTTAGTAAGTCCCATTACAGAACACTACGGTAATTCAGCGCGTTACACATACAATCCATTCGCGGTTTCTTCACACTTTCTGAATAAAACATTTAACACCATGTATGTCGTGGTCTGTTGTTTTATAATTATGTTACGTATCACAAGCACTTCATGCTTGTGTTAAAAATATCAAAGTAACTTATTTTTGGTTACATTGAAATTTTATTTATATTGTATTTATAAGTTATAATATTTTATGTAGAACTAGAATGAATTAAAAAAGTGTGAAGGTAAGCATGTGGGTAATGCCTAGTAAGAAATGGTTCTTAAGCTAAATATTATTACACTGAGTTCGCAAGAATGCGGTGCTTTATCCCTTTAGTGTAATTTTCCAGACTTGGCTATGCTTTGTTTGCATGACGCGGATGAATATCTTGGAAGTAGAACTATAGCAGGGCTTCAGAAAAGTTGTAATCGAACATAAATGGGCTATAGAGGAGATGATGCTTTTGGAACCCGATTATGGTCCTTGGAACACCTTGGCTTGTGTCTCCATCACACATTTTCTCCAGGCAGGTGGGCGCCTGATTGGGAACAAGAGGATGGGAGCTCGAACCAAAGGAAGAACAACAAGTTTCAACTACAAAATGTGCATTTATTAAAAACAGGTGGAGGCACTAGGGCACCTGCTGGATGTCGGAGGCGGTGGCTTGGTGACGGGCCGGTGGCGGCTGGCGTGCGCGCAAGGGCGGCAGCGTGGCGGCGGTGAGGTAGCCCGTGTGGCCGGGCATGGACGCCGGCGGAACGGCGCTCAGGAAGCGCGTCGACTCCGGCTTGGCGTCCGCAGTAGGCACCTGCGGGCAATCAGAGTGACGTCACACACACACACCCCTTCACCTCTACTCACAATCAACTGAACACTTATGGAAGCTCTGCTTAGCTCCTTCTTTCAGACTAGCATGTGTCCTCCCGTTGCCACATGAGAAATTGAACACTGTCACACACCTGTGACCAGAATACATGCACTGGCCAATTTCAAACAATCACTGTTTACATGTAGTCGTTTGGAATAACTTTGCACCACTAAAGGTTACTTTGCACAATACATTTCCGTTTAAAATGAAGGCTTCACACACACACACACCCTCCCACCATCCATGAGATATACTTCATGGTTAAATTTTATCTATGAAGGAATCTTAGAGTTTTCATTTCTAGTATAATAAGGCACGTGGTACATATTTGCCCCAGCTTGTACAGTTTACTCCAAATGATTGTACTCTTAGTTCTGGGCACAGATGTTTAAATTGCCGATTAAAAAAATATTCAATTAATCGTAAACAAGCTGTAGTAAGAAGTAGAGTAAATACAGTTAACAGTTCTGAATTTCGTACGAAAATCTGTTTGCTTGGAAAGAAAGAGATTTTTGCTAGATTAAGAAATCATACAAAGAATTTCTCATCTAATATAGATGATGTTGGTCATAATAAATATAATATGAATAGGGCAATTTTCTTACTGCCAGGCCACTGCCATCCAATCGGCAAGACAAGGTAGTTATTTCGTCGGAAGTAGTAATCCATCAGAAGTATTATACCCTTCCCCCTCATCAAGACCTGCACAACTCTAGTCCCATCAACGATATGCAGAGATCAGAATCATATGCCACATTGTCTACTTTTTCTTTTCACTTCAAACGGATTTCCTCACACTTTGTTTCGACAGATCGCTACAGTATCGCTTTAAGCGAGAATGTTAATAATAATCAATGTTAATCTCCTTCCCGTACATAACACCACAATCTGCACGGCCTCCACGAAGCAATTACCTTAACCAAGAAATCCTGAAATATCTACAACTAATCAGCATTTACTTTAAAACAAAATTTTTAGGGGTAAAAACAGCCATCACTAAAAAGTAAATAACAAATTATTATTATTAATTATTATCGTGCCAGAAACATGATTGAAACACAGCTACAACAACTCTGAGAATCATTATACAACATTTGATCAGAACTTGGTCACATGCAACGCATTCTCCGAGGCTCGAAGCAGTTCGTATTATGTGCATGAAGATTGACACAGTCGACATTGAAACATGTGTTCGACAGTCTGGTATTCTCAGTAATAGCATTTGACGTTGTCATCTTAAATATATCCCCACCTTATCAAGTTCACTTTGGATCTGCCCACTCCTGATCTCAGCCTGTTCAAAGATTACCCTATCAACCATCCCTCGTCATTACCAGGTGGTAAACCTTCAATTACTTTTTCCAACAAGAGGGAAGGGGGTTATTCAATTTCCACAGCTATACGCTGGTCTTTTCAGCTGGGATTTTGAGTTCCTTTGATGTTCATAAGAAATTCTTCCTGGACTTCAGTCTTTGCTCAAGGAGTTGATGTCCATATAGCTGGTGGGTAATGGTAAATAACTAAAACTAGTCGATGTCTATTGCAGATCCTAGCGCAACTCAATAATTTGACTAAAATTCACGCAATTTCAAGCCAAATTCAAGCTAATTTCTAATTTCCTGTCAAATCTTTCAAAGCGCAACTCAAAATCAATCAAATTTAAGGCCAAAATCAAAATAAATTTTCAACTTGCCTTCACTCTTTGTGCGGAATTATTAAAACCCTTATTTGCAAGCGAAATAATCATATTTTTAATGAAATTCCAAGAATTTTCATCAAATTTTTTTGATATTTTTTAAGATAATTGATTTGGCTTGCAAATTAAGATTACATGTTGCCTTTTTTGATCTAAATTTGGCTTCATTCACTCCCGAGAAGAACACTACTCAAAGAGTAAACGAAGCATGTTTAAACAAAAAAGTGTTCTTGATTTAGATTGCAGATTTGGCTCAAATTAGCTTGATTTCAGAGTAAAATTTGGTGAAATTTGCGGTAAATTTAAAGAGATAAATTATGTCTCCAGAAGATCTTGAAAAAGTTACTTGAAAGTGAGAAATTTGCTTGACTTTTAGCCTAATTATTGAGTTGAGGGTCAGTTGTGTTTACAACTGACCCTTTTGAAAAAATGCTGAAATAAAATTTGTCACATATCAAGTTGACATAAATAAAATGTTTATGCTCGGTTCTACTAACTTTTTAAAAATGTCTTCTATCTTCTCAAAATCGTCCCCTATTACACGAAGTATAAATTCATCGTTAATGTTTTCGTAGAGTGTTAATTGTAAGTAAACTTTGTAGATTTTGATGAAATTTGTAAACTAAGTCTTTGATTTTATTAGAGGCATTATCTATTTTATAGGAAGGCGTAGTTTTACAACCACCTAAAAAAAAGTTTTGTCATGCTGCAAAGCAACACATGCGTCTTTATTTATAAAAGAAAAATTTACTAAGAGAAAGAAAAAAGCTCATTCAGGTTTAACAAAAAAAATTTTTATTCGATCAAACAACTTAACAATACATCTAAAAATCGCATTTAAATATCGAAACAGTTTCTTGTTTCTGTAAAATCGTTTACATCCTCCATTTAATAAAATTAAACACTTATATATATTTTCAGTACTCCGTTCCTCCAAATAATCATAAGTTAAATTCCGTTGGCTAGTTAAAATAATATTAGAAATTGTATGTGCTTCAACAGCTTTATTAAAATCAACACAAATTGTTATGTCTGTTTTATCTGTAGCTATAGTTGTTTTTATATATAAACAATCAATAATATATAATGGGCTTCGCCCCCAAAATGAATAAAATTTGGTATTACCATCATAGTTCACAGTACGTTTATAATAAAGTCATTATTTTTACATATAGTATCTAGTTTTGGTTTTTGAATTTCTAAAGTTATTATAAGCAAGAAACTGTTTACTGCAAAGAGTATGTTCAATATCTAGATTCCAATTTTCCTTTGGAAAAATCTCATTTCGTCCATTTTTTACATAAATATTTCTCATATTACAATGATCAAATAAAGAAGCACGGTTTTTTCTGTTAATTTGAAAGCCTACAATTACAAAATCAGGCATATCAAACTGTAAATAATTAAACAGATATTTAATTTAAAGTTAAAAATTGTTCCTTCGGGTTCTAAAAATTGCCAATAATTAAAAATAATAGGAATTTTAGGCTCTTTGTATATTTTTTATTTTATTGCAATGGCTGTGTTAGATTCGTATTCAACAATACGCCACATAATTTCTAATTTTTGAATATCAATTCTACCTGGATCGGCATAACCTGCCGGAGGTGTGACAACTGTGTCCTCATATACATATAAACAAATGTTATCAGGCGAATTACGGAAAAAGCGATCTTATAACCTCCTTTCCAGTAAAGTTCATCATTATCTTTGGTAAAGCTAAACAGATATCTCAATGGGTACATTATTTCATTTAGTCTACCACTATGTACAGATATTACTCGGTATTTATTATCAAAACCAGGAGCCTCTAAATAATTTTGCTCACCTGGGGATCTTAACAAAACATTCATCATTGTTGAAGTTAATCCAGGATTATCAAAAGCTTCAATAATATTACGATGTTTTGAGATTTATACTCTAGAAAACTAAAATGGGAGAAAAGTCAGAAAAAACATCAATATTGTCTTCTTTTTTATATTCTGCGCCAGCCCCACTTTATCTCTCTTTAATAACTTATATTGCTCAAAAACATAAGCATCATTTGGGAAAGAAAAGCCATATCCTATAGGAATATCAAACTCAATTATATTATTGTAAACATTTAATTTCTCCTTAGTTTGATCAGTTAGGGGAAAAATTTACCTCTCGAAGCTTTTATAACTCATTTAGAAGAAACAAATTATATATAAATGAAAGAATCAAAGGATGCTTCTCTAGTTAAATTACTCATCGAGAGGTACAGAAATTATAAAAAACACAATGAAGTGGAATATGAAAGAAATAAGAAAAAGGAGCTGCCATTAATCGACGAATTACGAAATATTGGCAGAAAAGTAGAAAGAGTTACCGAAGAAAATAAAAATTTAATAACAACGCTAGTTCCTGTTGTAGCAAATTTTCGATTATCCACCTACTCCTGAACAAACATCATTTGAAAGAGAATTATTCCCAAAATCTCCTAATTTGGAAGAGCGAATGGGAATTGTACCATTGAAAAATTTACCACCTACAGCAGGTGTTTCTACTATAAATCTCGGAATGGAAATTGCAAAAATAATTAATGTTATTAATGAAAAATATGGTTTACATGGAGTTGGAGAAAATGTTTACATTAGTGATACAAAAGTAACGATAAAAATACTGATAAATTATTTATTAGGGAAGAGCGAATGGGAATTGTACCATTGAAAAATTTACCACCTACAGCAGGTGTGTCTATTATAAATCTCGGAATGTAAATTGCAAAAATAATTAATGTTATTAATGAAAAATATGGTTTAAATCGAGTTGGAGAAAATGTTTACATTAGCGATACAAAAGTAACGATAAAAATACTGATAAATTATTTATTAGGGTAAAGAATATTTTTTAAATCCAGGACTTCGTAATTTGTTAACCGAAAAATCGCAAGGAGTCTTTGAGCGTAAATACACTCCTAATGATCTTATAAATTACACAGAAATTGTCTTATTAACGAATGCTTTATTTCAAAATTATATTCCTACTAAGAAAATAAATAATCCCAGTTAAAGTGTTCGCTGGAAGTATAATAATATAATTACGCCGATTTATAAACAATATAAAAAACTTTATTCAAAATCATTACAAAACACATCAGAAAGAGAGGCTCTTTTAAATTTGGATGGATGATGTTAGAAATTTAATTAACAGATTGTAAGTAATTCACGGTGAAGAAAATGCTGGAAATGAAAATTTTTACAATGAAAAAGTAAGCATAATGTATATGTTGAACAATAAATTTTCTGATTTTGTTGTTAATATTCCAAAAGGAATTCCTTATCTAATAAGAGTTTTAAATGTAATTCCAACCACATTTCGGGGTTCTGAACACCATGGTACGGGTATAATAAATTTGGCATCAAACAATTTAAATCTACCCGAAATTCAGTTGCCTGGCTATAATTATTGTGGTCCATTTACTGGTCCATTGGCTATTTGTGGTCCATTTACAAAATTAAACGACAGATTAGAAAGAGGAGTCTCAGCAATAAAAAAATTTGAGGAAGCTTGTAAATATCACGATATAGCATAGAGATCACAAAGATTTAGAATCTAGACATATTACAGATAAAATTTTACAAAAAGAAGCAAAAGAAATTATGTAAGATAAAAATACTCCGATTGGAGAAAAAATTGCTACTGCAGATGTTGCCTCAACAATGTTTACAAAAGAAAATTAGGCTGGGGAATTAAAATGTTTTATTGAATATATATATATATATCCAATAAAACAGAAATGTTTATTACAATAATGACAGAATTCAGAATTCTAATTCAGCTATTTAAGGGCATCTACGTTTAATTGTTTTAAACCTTTTTTTCGAGAGAATTTAAGTTTAATGATATAATTTCTTTGTTATTAAATGACATATATATTACGGAAACCATTAATCAAATCTTTAAATAAAATATCAGGCACTTGAGCTTATGCTTTAAATAATATGAAGATTCACAATGCGATTCAAGTGTTTATTCTATACGAAGAGAACTATCCAACTGTTTTGGTTATATAAAATCTTATGATTATTTTCTAGGAAGTAGAATTGTTAATATAGGTGAACCTCGCCGTGGTCAATATATATATATATATATATATATATATATATATATATATATATATATATATATATATATATATATATATATATATATATATATATCAGATTATGCATTTAAAAACGATGTAGATACGGAATATAAAACTATTGTTTCTCATTATGCATTAAAAACTGATGTTGAATCAAAATACAACACTAGTATTTATGATATAAACATATGTAGATTCAAAATATAATACCATTGTTTCTGCCTTACGAGATCAACTTAGTAAAGTTTTTGTTTATACGACAGACTATGTTTCTAATCAAAATCGTAGAATTAATAATATGGCTTAACCTGTAGATAGCAAAGATGCTGTCAAAAGATATTTCGATAAAGAAATAGCTGATAAATTGCAAAGTTTACACATGGGCTTAGAATTATTGTGATACACTTTTTTCCTTGAAAATTTAAGAAAAATTTCACATATTTTATTTACCTGCAAAGAAGAAAAAAAAAGATAATTTTCGTTTAGAAAATCTATTTTTCTTTCCTTTTTTTATGAATAATAATTTACCTGATGATACTTTAATTGTTATTAAGGATTCCAAAAAAATTGATTATAGTAATCCATTTGATGTTAAACGAGGAGATAAAATGGTTTTTAAACTAAAAAAACTAAAATAACTGAATATGCTGATGGGTTTATAACTATAATAGGAATATTCGTGAAATATAATGATTTACTATACATTTTTTTACTATTAAATGGAGAACACTTGGTGTTTAAAGTGCAAGAAAGCCACCAAAAATAATAATATAAAACTGAAAATACAAAAATGGACGACTAGTTCAGAAAAGTACATGTTATATATGTAATTATAATGAATCACCATTAAAGGTATAATCAATGAACTATATAAACCTGCATGAAAAATTTTCCAAGTAGAAAAGTAATTTCGTATGGAATTGATGATTTATGGCAAATCGATCCTGTAGAAATGGACACCGGAAATTTAAAAGGGATTTCCGCATGTCAACGATGGTTACAAATATATTTTGACAATTATTGATGTTTTCTCAAAATACGCATTTGCCATACTAATTAAAGATAAAACAGCCAAGAATGCAGCAATAGCTCTAGAATCTATATTAGTTAAAAGAAAACCAAATAATTTACAAAGTGACAATGGCTTAGAATTTTATAATAGAATATTTAGTGAACTTATGCAAAAATATAATATCAATCATTATTCTACATCCAGTGAACTTAAATCCAGTTGCGCAGAAATATTTAACGTACAATGAAGAATAAAAAAGAAGAAATTTGCTTTAAATGACACAAGTGGGTAAAAATATTAGATGATTTTAGTTAAAGAATACAACACAAAGCACAGTACCATAGGCATGAAACCAATTGAAGAAGATGAAAAAAAATTAAAAGACAACAAGATTTTGTATACATGATTACTGAACCGTATGCAAAAGTAAACGAATTTTTGAAAAGGGTTATACAGCTAATTGGCCAACAGAATTATTTATCATTTTTGAAGTTTTAAATTTTGATGTGCCAACTTAAAAACTGAAAGATGACAAAGGAGAAGAAATAAAGGGTAGTTTTTATGAATACAAAATTATGAAAACATACTACCCTGATGAATATTTGGCTGAAAAAGTTTAAAAAACAAAAGGCGATAAAATTTATGTAAAATGGTTGGGTTTTGATCATACACACAACTCTTGGATTAATAAAACAGATGTTTTGTGAATTTAAATATTTTTGCTTAAGGGCGTCTGGCAGAGACCCTTAATTATATGTAAATGTATTGTTATAAGTAACTGGTTTTTTACCATCTTTCCAATCTAATAATTGTTTTGTTTCAGTTCAAATTTTTGCATTACCTGTGTTGCACAATTCTAATCATCCCAATAAATATTTGTACTAAATTTTAAATTTGTTTTCAGCAACGAAGTCATCTAATTCTTTAAATAATTTTGTTTGTAGATTAGATGTCATATTATCATCATTACTCAAATACACTGGCTCTGGAATAACTGGTTTGAAAGAATACATTTCTGCTAAATGATTTTTAGTCAAATTATTGGTGTGATCAAAATATTTATTTGTGTCTCAAGTTACCATTTCTACCATTTCAAGTAAATAAGTGTAATGTAAAACAAGTATCTCTTTATTTTCTTATCGCAAAAATAATCTAATTGCTTATGAATTGCTTTTTATGTTTTATTTACATCGTAAACGTTTTTATGGAAACAAATATAAAATGTATCTTGTTCATTATGCGAGGAATTGAAATTTGCATTTCTGGTTTAAATTATCTGTTTTACCAACTTTAAAATTATTAATTGATGTATATAGTTTAAATATTGCAATATATATAACCATTTTTTGTCTTCTGCTTGACTTTGTCTTTAAAATTTTCATATTCATGTTAAAATGCTCTAGTTCTTTAATTTCTTCCTGTAGTTTCAACTTTCTTGTTCCTCTATTTATTTTATCTTGGAAATATAAAGTGAGTTGTTCTTTTTCTAAAGCGAGCTGTTTAGATTTATGTTCTATAGATTTTTATCTGCTGGTCTTTTAACTCAATGGTTTTTAGTTATTTATAAGAGCCATATTTTCTAATTGAAGGAATAACTTCTTTTGTAACCCATTGTTTACATTTTTTAGCTTTTTTCTTTTTAGATAATAATATTAAAGAATAAAGGCCAGATTCGTTGATAAATATAAAGGATTTTTAGTTTCCAACAAACCCTGCTAAATTGGCGAGGTTAACCATATCTTCGAACTTCACTTTATCCTCTTCATACACATGGTTTCTTATAGCTTTATCAGAACGGTTGTATTCTAAAATATCAGAGGTATCCTTTCCTTTAAACCAAGGTTCAGTATTATTATCTAACACAATAGTTATCCTTTTATCATTAGAAATTAAATTATTTAAATAAAAAATGTAGTCAATTTATTGTTATCTTCTAGGTTTAAGTTCTCTAGTTGGTTCTTTAGTAATTCGGCCATTTTGTATGCAGAGAAATATGATATTTATATATATTCATTTTCATAAAGAAAATGAAAAATTAAAGAATATAATTTTATAAAATATAGACCAAATTCATTAACAAATCTTGTAGAAGTTTGAATAATATCATCTGTATCTAGTGTCCATGATTTGTGGACACATATCTTTATATGTCGTTAGATATTTTTCTTTAATATTATTATATATAACATAATATTATTATATAAAATTAAAGAATATAGACCAGATTGATTAATTGTACTCAATTTGGCGAAAATTATTATATCATTAATCAATTGTTGCTGAGTATAATTATTTCCAACAATATAAATATAGTTACGATATAACTCAATACGGCCATTCCATGATTCTTTCATTCTTTGATATACATTCATAGAATTTGGAATATAATCAAATCTCAATAATTCTTCGCAATTTGGATGCTTATCTTCTATTCTATACAATTGTCTTTGAAAAAATTTTCTTTGAGTTCTTATAACATAGTAATCATATTCAAAATCACCACCAAATAATTTTAAAACAATGAAAGGTGGATTTAAATTTTGATTTTGTTTTTGTGGTACAGCATGAGGAGACATTACTCTGATTTCCTCATTTCTGCGACTTATTACATCGAAAGCCATATGAACCGATGCTCTTAAATTTTCTACACATTCATCTTTAATTTAATTTATATCTTTTAAATGATTGACTTGAATTTCATTCATTTTTCTTATATTATTAACTCTAATTTCGTTCACTTTTTATATGCTTTATATAGCCTTTGTATGAATGCATTACATCTTTTTGAATCTTATATTCACCATGTTTTCTAAATGATGGTAAAACTTCTTTAGTTACCCACTTAGTAAATTTTTCAGCTAGAGGCATGCTTGATCTAAATATTAACTTATATAGCGCTGATTCATTGATAAATAAAGTATTGGGTTGCACATTTGAAGGTTGCACATCTGAGTTCAGTAAATTTATTTTTATCATCATTATAATATATATCATTTCGTGGTTTTCTGTATTTCAAAAGTCTAGTTACATCAGTTCCTCTAAAACAAGGATTATTATTCTCATCAATGACCATAAAAAATTGTATACCTTTGTAAATTAAGTTTGTTGTTGTTTATGTCTAGAATTGACTCAATTTTTTTATATGCGAAACTATGTGCAAGTGAAATAGGCGAGTTGTAATAAGTGTTTATATATATTATTTTTATAAAGAAAATGAAAAATTGAAGAATATAGATTTATAAACTATAGACCAAATTTATTGATACATATTGTATTCAACTTCTCTAAGGGCCGTCTGCTATTCGGAGCCCGCACAAAAATTCAACTTTTTTCCATTTTATAGATTATTATATAAAATTAAAGAATATATGCCAAATTCATATATATATATATCATCTGTTTGCATATTTGAAGGGAGTAACACGGCGTTACTCCCTTTATCTTCATTTTTTTTTCTGTAATTATATAGCTCTTAAGGAGATAAAATTTCTAAATCATTAACAACATCTTTCATTTTATTTATGATTTCGTTATACGATTAATACTTTATACCAAACATGCAAACGTTATTTTCGATAACTCTAGTCAATTTCTTTGTAAATTCGTTATATTCCAAAATAGTTTCGTTGCTAAAGAAATACAGAAAACCATTTGTATATCTAAAAGCAGACTCTATCATATTTGGTAAATGAGAAAATTTCTTGTTAATTAGACCACTCTCTTTTACACGGAAACTACATTCGTCTAATACACCATAATGTTCCTTTTCAAAGAAGATAAAAGTTTTCCTGAATATGAATTAAAAACAGTGTTTATTTTAAATTCATTTCTTAATCCAAACAAAGAAAATCCTTTTCGATAACCACAAATACGACTATAACTAGGATAATCAACCATATAAATCTCATCATCTAAAAACAGAACTAGCTCGCCCGAAGGCCTTTGGTGTATAATAAAATTATCGAGATCCTTTGGTAAGAACGCGATTACTACAATGAAATTTTCCATCAAGTCTTTAATGAGCAATCTTGTGCATTACACATGTTAGGAGGGCTTATATTCCTTAAAAGCATGATAGGAGTACCGACTTTTAATGATAGTTCGTGAGGTGGCAAGCCAGAAGGATTAAGCGAATTTTGAAAATCTTGAGGAAAGTGGACGACATCGTCAACATTGGTGACTGTGTCAATCGACTTATAGGTTTTGACTGGCCGGGAACTCTTTGTATAATGAGATTGTTGATTTCATTGCCAGTGTCGTTCCTAGGCGATACTATTGCCCTGGAACACAACCAGTGAAAGTCTCTTTCTAGAAAATTTTCGAGGCCCGGATATACTGCTTCTATAAGATGCTGCAGACTGTGGACTATCTGACCTAATGTCTCATTAAAAATGATTTCAGCAGAATTAGTGCCCAAATTTAGAGAAGGAAAAACTCCTTCTCCAAGTCTGAGCAGTTGTTGTGGGAAATCTTTATGCGTGTTTCCACCAAGATAGGCTCTCATATTCGTTCGCAAATTTAGGTGTTGAATAGAACTCCATAAGGGAGATGATTTAAGACATGCTTTGATGATATCTGCACGCGTCCCTTTTGTAACTACAGGGAGTGTCTGCCAAAAATCCCCAGCAAACACAAAAGTAACTCCCCCCATAAGGGCAGTAGAGCTTCTAAGGTTGGCGCCGTACGCAGCACACAGCACGTTTTATTTTCCGAATCTGTCCGTCCTGCAAAGTCGTAGTACATTATTTTGTTCTATCATCAATAGTTTTCGCAGCGCACGCAATGTAAGGAATTTTATAGGTCATTTATTTACACTTTAGGGTTACATTATTGGAGTTTTAGTAGGGATCCCTATTGATATTTAAAATAAAATATAGCCTATGACACTCGGTGATAAGCATTCTACTGGTGAAAGAATTTTTAAAATCGGATGAGTAGTTTCGAAGATTACCTCCTACATCCAAACACACAAACACACAAAGTTACAAACACTACCTCTTTATAATATTAGTATAGAAGAGGGCATAATACCGGACTTAAGCGTGATTTCAAATATGTTTAATTATGTTTACGCAAAATAAAACTCGTCATCTTTTAATATCAAATAAATCGAAGTAAATTTTGTTCCACGCATACAGTACGTTTACTAATGGTAATTTAGAAACATGGTAACTAAAATTAATATTTTAACTGAATGCTTTGCAGATAATAACAAAATACCTTTACAACTGAATTATGTATAACAATAGTGTTGAAGATGTAGTAAAAACTCAACATTTGATAGTAAGACAATGGTTACATAGTTAAAAACAAATAATAAAATACGAAATAATAAAAAAATATTTCCTCCGACACCTAAATTACGATAAAGTAATATTTAATAAGGCATACTTATTATTTTAATATTAATATAAGTGTACTGTGTACCTTGTCTTCCGGACTTAACGCCTTCAGCCTGTATTATGTATTACACTATACTTGTCGCCGTACTTGCTATTGTACAAGCTTCTGTAAGGTGTGGGGCACGTGCACATATACCAGCTGCTATGCGAGCCGGCATGGAAGATTCCTATTATAGACTGTTTACTGTAAAATAAGCAATTTTGAAAGCCCTGCTTAAGATCTACTTGTATGCACGTCGTGTATTCCTCCGCCTTATGTAAAATTAACATTGTAATGGGCCTCATCACTTTATTCGTGCGTTGGTCAAGTGAAACTGTAAAATTATTAGGAAAGTAAGTACTTTACAAATCTGCTAAATTTTACATTTCCGAGCATTAGAAAAAACAGAAACAGAATAATGTGTAAAAGATATAAAACTTAAAACAAAAACCTAATTTTTTAATCCCGATAAGTCTTTTACGAATATCTTAAATAATCCTCGATAATGTAACATACAATTTAAAATTGCAATAGCAGTTTTATATATTATTTGTATTTTACCAGATCACCACGAGATCACTGCGAGTTCTAATATGTAAACACATTACTCTATAAAATACAAGTATACCTACTAACTTCGATGTGAAATTATTTTGTGACTACCCAGAGAGAGGGTTACATGAGTAAGTAATTTTGGAAGTAGCTGTCACCCCAGAAGAAAAATATCACTACAGCAGGCATTTTATGTTCTGTTTATAAACAATCGATAGCATGATAAGGTTACACTGAAATTTTGCGATGTTATAATATTTATAAAACGACGTAATTTTTTACTCAATAACTACGCAAGTTTGGCTTTCTTCCCGACCACTACTACAAGTTCTGAGTCTAGTGTAAATCTATATAGAGGTGTCAAGTTGTTAGGAGAAACACACACACCCTTAATCTAAGTGGTCAACTGTTTGACTGTTTTCCCGCCGAGAACACCATTTAGTAACATCATTATGGCAATCTTGTCTGCGGCCTGGTTTTCTATAAATCAGTACAGCGATATCGCAGCTACCTGATGTGTTCTTAGAAGAAAAACATCGAAATAACAGAAAATTCACATAGACTTAAAAATTACACATACGTACAACCGCCCAGTATCATTGAAAGCAGGTCTGAATAATCCATATGTCAAGAGAGTAATCATATGAGACAAACAAGGATTTATTAGACATTGCAGATTCATGAATTATAATACTGATAAATACAAAATAATTCATACATCTGAGAAATGTGTACCAGTAGAAGTTTAAAGCGTACAGTGCCGTGAAATTTAAAAAATTTATGGCCATACAATATACTTTTGAAACGGAATAAGTCTACACGTTGGAGAAGGGGGTGGGAGAGAAAAAAATCTAAAAACGAAAACAAAGTAGATTTTTAATCACAGTATTCATTTATTGGCAATAATTAAAGACAATGTGCAAGTTGGACTAAAATGTTCCATGCCTTTTCCCAAATGATGACCAAAATTACCTTCCTATTTTTTTATATTTTTTTTTATGCAACTGTATTATAAAAAAATGATGAGCGGTTTTGTAGTGCAACAGCAAATAACGCTATCCTGCAACTTGACGTATGAGTAATATTGATGGAAATTTAAAATTGTCAATAACTGTAACAACGCTGCTAAAGGACTGCACACTAAGTACTTCTCTTCAAAGAACAGCAAAAATTAATTAAATTTGGAGAGTATAAAGAAGAATTTTTAAAGGAAAAGACTTTTGTATGACATCGTCTGTTACCCCCGTTGTATCATCCAAGGAAAATAAGGGAGAGCTTGTGCAGTAAACGCAAATAGTCCCCGTAAGGGATGAGAGGCAGGTAAAACTTGACAAGCGCCGTATGCAGACGGCGCCATTACAAAGCTTGTCCATAACTTGGCCGGGATTATTCGCAGAGTTCCCGGTATCGGCGGCGGACGCAGGCAGGCCTTGGACGCGCGGACGTGCACTCCCACAGGCATGGCTGATTACGGCGCGCGATGGGCGCCGCTAAGCGCCGCCTGCAGCCTTCGAGAGGAGGGACGCGGCGCCCATGCGCGATGCCAGCGCCGAGGCGAGGCGAGGCGAAGATCATCTTGTGGAGAGAGACAACATCGCCGTGATGTATGTATTGGTTGAAGAGGGGGGGGGGGGGTTACAAGAGGAGACGACCGCAGAGGCGCGAGAATGCACCGAGCACGTGAGGCCATACAGGATATCCATCCGGCACGGATGCCGGCCGACGCACGAGGGACTGGCGATTCCCATGGAAATGAGGTGGCGCGGGCGGCGCGAGCGGAATGCCTTCATTAGGCCAGCCTGACCTAGCCCAAGGCGTCACGCGCCGCCCCTGGCTGCAACTATGTGCGCACTAGTGGTGGTGTATCGCGGGAACCCTGCCAGGTACCCGCGCCAGCATCACATCTCGCGCCGAGGGAAAGACATGCGTCCTGGTGCTTTTCCACCGTCCACCGAGGCTGCAAACGCGCACACTTCTCGTTTACATACTGAGAGATAGAGGAGGATGTGAGAAGGTCGTCATGCCCCGAATTTTCTTTAAACACACCCACGTTCATTTTAATCCCATCTCTCCACTCTATCAAAGTATGTTGCACGTTTGTGCGCGAAGTTATGTACGAATGTAACACTTATTTGCATATATGCCAATGTTCTTAAATACGTGTTAATTACAAATTTTTAAGAAAACATTGTGTTAAAATTTTATTTGCAAAAATAATTTATATTATAAAAGTGTCCTATAAACTAAACGTCACAGATGAAATATTGCAGTGCGTCCCCAATTTCTTGGTAACCTCACTTCCCAGAGAGATTGCCGACTTGTTACCCCTCAGAGAAAAGTGACTTCGGATAATGAACCACCAACAGTTAGCATTTGTCAATGCAAAAAAGACATTGATGTTACAGCAATAAGATGCAAACTAATGCTCACCACGCATTAGTACAGATGATACAACGAGAAAAAGAATTGCTTCAGTACGCCACATATATTTGTTTGCGTGGCGTTTGTTTCAGCTAAACGGCATTTTGTTGGTACAATCAAGTTTCAGTTTCTCCAAATGAATTAAATTTGTTTACAAAGCCAAATAATTCAATCAAAACAATTCAGTTCGTACCAAACAAATACTTCGTTGTTTCAATATGTTAAACACTTATTTTATGTAAGCAAATTTATCGTTACGATTTGTCAACAAAATAGAATGTTCAGTAACTTGCGATGTATTTAACAAAAAACTTTATTTGCAGTGGCAAAATATTTTGTTCGCGACAATAATCCATTTGTTTGATTTCCACCAGCTTTGTTGGCTGCGAGCGTGCAAAGTAATCGTCCATTTTTACGTTAGAGATCCCTGCACGAGGTTGTCTTGAGAATGGCTGATGATATTATTACTTAAAATTATTACTTAATTGCAATGTTTCTAATTAAGTGTCGTGTAGTTGTTTAAGTTTAAATATTAAGCACATACGCGGATTTATAGCATAGGTCTGTATCCAAGTTAAGTGTTGAATTCTTTATAATAACTGCATTGAATTCAGTTGAATAGTTAGTGACAGTGTAAATACTTATTTGAATACTTATCATGCTTTGTACATGCAGCATTCCTACCGCCACGTGTTCAAACATTTATGTACATCTAAATTTTATAAAATCTAAAATTCACAAAATTATGGTAGTGTTAATAATACTGGAATATTTTACGCAATGTAGCTAGCAGTTTCGTAGCGTCATTTGTACAAAACATGTATAATACAGAGCCTATGGCACATGGATAACTCGACAGAAAATACCAACCCACTCATAAACACATGTACACAATCTCAAAAATTTGCAACATAATACCAACAAAAGAATTGGTGGGCCCAACAGAAGATTTGCTTAACCACACAAAAGATTTGTTTAACGCCACAAAAGATTTAGTTAAGCCAACAAAAGATTTAGGACTACCCAAAAAAAAAAAGATCTGGTTGAGACAACAGAAGATTTGGCAGGGACAACAAATAATTTGATCGAGGCAACAAAATATTCAGTACAAGCAACAAAATGTTTAATTCAACCAAACAAACCAAACGTTTGTTGCAAACAAATAAATCAACAAAATAATTTTGTTTCAACAAAAAAATAAATGTAAAAAAACTTTTAAAACCAACCTTTTATTTATAAATGCACTAAAAAGAGAAAAATAATTATAATTGTTACACAATTTGTAGAACTTTAAGATGTGGTCGAACAGCCGAAATAAACTTCACTAAAAATTAATATGTTTGTATCAATTTAGTATATAAAAGCTTGGCGCAATGTAGAACGTATACCTTATTTGCGTAAGCGTAGTAAGCACATATCTTGCGTAAGACACTTGACTATTCGCACCAAGCTTTTATATACTAAATATAGATTGATACAAACATATTAATTAGTAGTAAAGTTAATTACGGCTATTATACCACATCCTATAAGTTCTACCCTATTGTGTAACTATTATAATTATTTTCTCTTTTTAGTGCATTTATAAATAAAAGGTTGGTTTTAAAAGTTTTTTTACATTAATTTTATTTTTCACTTTTTAGTCTCCAACCATGTGTTTGAATCACGAATATGCCTTTCCCTTGTTAAGAAAAATCCCCATGATATATCGTGATCGACCAGTAGTTCGCTTTCATTCCGATAAGGGACATACTGTAGGAGCAACTATAATAATAGTTTTCAGAACCATTTGCCGCTACAAAAAAGAAAGGCACACGCACATAAGCATTTACACTTCTAATCTCAATTTTACTGTTACTCGATTCTGTAAAACAAACTCGATACGACGTTTGCCGCATGTAGTTGTAGAGTTCCTACGGCCACCTTTCGGCTTCATCATCAGATCAGCTCAGTGGTACCATCACATTGTATTGTTATCGGAACTACACATGTATGGGAAATTTCAGCTCAATTGGACAATGGGAAGTGGTTTACAATCGACTTGAAAGATTTCACCCGAACGTACAAACTAACAAACTAACAAGGCAAGTTAGATAAAAGCTTGTAAAAATGTTTCAAGGCTACTATACAAAGGATCATTATTATTGTATTGAACTTGTTTTACTTCGTGTCACACTTTCAAAACAAGTTGAATAATTTAGATGAATCTGAGACAAGGGGCTGGGGTTCAGGAGCCGACATCATGCTCAATCATTCCAGTCGCCCAACCACCATATTGTAACTGAATGACCCTGACCTAGGAAACTACCAAACATCCCAAAAAATTTCCAAAACTTTCCAAAAATCCCAAAAATTCAAAAATAAACCGAAAATTCCAAACAAAATTCAACAAATCCCCCAAAAATGTATTTAAAATTCCTAACAATTTCCAAAACATTAAAAAATTAAAAAAAAAATCTTTAAAAAAATCCTTAAAACCAAAAAAAGATTTAAAAATTATAATAGCATTCCTAAAAATGCTTAAAAAAAACCTTTACCCATATAATTAAAACCAAAACACACTAAAATTCCCACGAACCAAAAAAATCTAAAAAAAAATTAGGAAAATTTTCTTTTAATTTTTTTTTACATTCATTAATAATTTAAATTAAAAGTATACAATTCCGGAAGTTCCCCATCACCACCCTCGCCAACAAAAATGATTAAAGAATTCTGAAACTGTTATGTAAATTAACTAAATCTATATTTGCTTATGAATAAAAGAAGTAACAATACCCCACTGCTCAAAATTACCGCATATACATTTAAGCCATTCACATAGCTGCGCGAACAAAGTAACATTGTAGAACAACTAAGACATTATCTTTGCGTGAAAAATACCAGAGACTCGACATCTTTATTTAAATCAGTTCGCATACATCTTAGTATGATACAAAGACAGGTATTATCATTATTATGTCATAATTACATAACTGAGGTAAACGCCTTTCTATAACTCCAAACAGCGAGTATATCTTGAGTAAAACAGTTTGATTCAAAACATGTTTTGAACACCATTTAAGAAACGTTTTTCAGTTTATTTTTTATTTTCTAAACTAATTTTTAGACCAAAAATTTTAAGGATGAAAATTTTTAAAACTTTACATAAAGTATAACAGGAACGTGACACCATGAAATGTGATTGATACGCACACCTCTGTTGACCTTACCGCCAACACTTATAGCACTCTAACACATAAAATACGCCCAGCTATGCTGCACCCATAACACTAATATCATAATACAAGCTTAGGATATATTTACCACTTTTAAATTGCCAGAATGCGTGTAAAGATGTCGAGAGAACATTCGTATACAGATATGCATCGATAATGGAAAACCTTAAGGATATGCTCCGAAAGAAAATTTCTAATGTTACGGCGAAGAAAGGGGAAACACAGTAATAATGTCAGAGATTTTGCAATTTACTGGTACATGCAATTAAAAAAAAAACTGCAGAATAATATTGGTATCACGACAGAAATATAATCTTTAGCTGAATTTAAAAAATATAGATTAGCATGTTTATTTCGAGATTTGCATGTTTAGGTGCGCACACATGAGTACCCAGCTATGCAACTCAGTCCTTGGTGGGAAGAAATTTCTCAGCTGCGTCTTCAGTATTCCCAGGGCACCCAAACAGACATCACCTTGAACTTCATTGTCTTGCTGGCGGCCGAGTGGGCATCGCGAGTGAAGACACGGACAGAACTAGTTGACGGCGAGGTTGTTTACGCAGTTGCCAGTGCCAAGGCTGTGCGGTATGGTCATTTGGTTAGCATGTTGGCTCGCTTCCGAAAGGTCGCGGGTTCGGTCCAGACTGAACTGCGATGGGTGTGGTTTCTGCCATGCAGATTCTTGCCTCTGTTCCAAGCGAATACTGATGTAATTCCTTACTACGTTCCTAGCTACTTTATTATTCTATACTCTTAAGAATTCATTCGAAAATTTACGACACTAGTATATACGTATAAATGCTGTTCACGATAAAGTGAGCACTTTTGAAATCATCCTTAGAAAAATGTCACAGCGCCTGCCTGTATACATTGTAACGGGCACAGTGAGTGACATGCACCCAGCAAGTTGGTAACGATGGATGGGAATTAGTTCTGTATCTTAACGTCGAATAAAAAATGTTATGTAACCATTCCTGATAATTTTAATTATTTATTTAGCTTTCTGTTTTTTTTTTAATGCATCGAAATGTAAAAATGAGCAGATGTGTGAAGAATTTACTTTTCAAATAATTCCACAGTTTCACTTGACCGACGCATGAATAAAGTGATGAGGCCCATGACAATTTCAATTTTACATAAGGCGGAAGAATACACGACCTACATACAAATAAATCTTAAGCAGGGCTTTCAAAATTGCTCATTTTCCCGTGAACCGACTATAGGTCACTAAGAGCTAGGTTGAAGTTAATTTGTAGAAAATCAATTTTCCAAAAGGCAATGTAGTGACTAGCTTACAGTCATTACGCGAAAAGAATAAAGTCAAGTTCCATTCCCAACTTAAACTATATTAGAATAATAATTATAACAATATTAATATTCTAATGTTGTGTTTCCACAGAGAATCTCGAATTCTGTTTATAACTGAGGAGTAGTGTCCGCATTTGTCGAAATGAGTGTATTAACGAGAGCTCCGCGCGTGAGATCGAATGGGAACATAAATTTAAACTACATGCAAAGTCGGTTCTCATAGAGCTAATTGCGCAAAACCAAATAAAAAAGTTTTATTAAAATAAAAACTGTATGGTTACTGTTAAGGAAAAATTATGAAATTTTCTGGAATCTGGATAGCTGTATGGACCACAATGCTGATTAATTTCAATAACAAGAGAAAATGGAGTGGAGGAAAATTCAACTTCCTGCATTATATTCAATTGTCAACGCATAGCCAAATGAGTGCAAATTTGATGGTGATGATCTTGGTGACGGAGTCGGGAATGAACATGGAAAACACAAGTCTTGACTGCAAAGTACACTTGGTGTATTCAGGGTCGTCGACAGAAATTTCGGGGCCCGTCACATATAAATATTTTGGAGTTTCCTTGGCGGGTGTCTTCCACTTAACCCAATCTGTTTTCGATCCCCTTTCTCATAAATCCATTTATCTCTTTATTATTATATCGTGGTTTATGATCTCAGAGGCAAAAAAATTTCTACCACCATCCAAAGAAAATATTTTATATTTTATACTCAATAATTGTGAAATTCACTAACAGTTTTCTAGAAACTTGACTGAATATAAATTACATTCTTTATTTTTTGAGGGTACAAATAAACAGATTTATAATTCGTGATTTTTTAAAATAATTTTACAAATAGAAATGAAAATATAGTCTAGAGTTTACTGCATTATCACAATTTCACGTTACTCATTTAACATTTAATTAAATTATTGTAATTCTATAAAAAGTTATATTAAGTTGTCTTAAAAAATTTAAACCGAAAGAAACAGAAGAAACATAACGATGACAAACATTAAGTGTCAAATGTCTTTCTAATAAATATTGTATCTGTATGTGCAAATAATTGGAATTTAGTAATTAATCAACTAACAAAACCAAATAAAAAGCTTCAAATAACTGAACTATAAAACACTAGTTTTAAAAAGTACTAAAGTTAGTTGTTAACTGGTTTTGATTTTTGAATTTATATCAAACGTCTGACATTAGTATTGGCAAAATCTCTAAAGATATCAAATTTGATACAGTGGCGCAGTCGGTTGGTGCACCGGCGGTCTGGGGTGCGGAAGGTTCTGGGTTCGAATCCTAGGTAAGGCATGGGGTTAGTTTAAGTTAGGTCATAAGTTAGTTTATAAGCCGTTCCCTTGATAAGCCTTCAGGCATAAGACCGTGGGACATTAATAAGCACTTTTCAAGCCAATCCCATTCAATCCAATAATATTGTTGGCCAATTCATGCTCAATTGAAAGCATTGCCAAACTATTCACTCTATCTACCAGCATTGACGATATTAAGTGATTTTTTACTAGGTTCAGTTAACTAGATGGACGTTCACTTTCTGCAACGGACACAGGTTCAGGAAAAACTCCCTCCAAGAGAAAATCATAAATTTTATATAGTAATTTAGAAGAATAAATTAACTGAGTCCAAGCACTCCCAAAACACACACTTGTAAACTGTTTTCAGATGCAGAATTCATCTGCTAGTGAAGATGTGAAGACCTTAGGATAATAAGCTACACGTTCCCTTAATTTTATTAGTCATAAAATTTTCCAAATCAGCAAGAGGGTAAAATGTCAAATTTTCGTTCAAATTTTAGAATCTTTGGAGCAGCGTTTTGCCCAAAAAAACTTACCCACTTATAGCGTTAGGGTATTTACGAAATATCTTGCAGCAAAACACAGCTCAGAACTTCGACCAACGCAATCCGAGGCGGTAATATCTTTTAGGTTAAAAGTCTCCAGCCTTCGAACATAAAGGAATTCCACGAGAGGACAAAACAGAGGAAAATTCCACACAAGAGAGTTGCACGTCCGAGTTATCTGCAACAGGTTCAAAACATTCAGAAGACTCCTGAACTGTGTTTAATGCAATAAACCATATCTTACTGTTCTACTTCGAGTTGATTTCGTAATAATTTTTAGATTAAAAAATCACAACCAAGTCTACAAGGAGAACCACACAAATACGTACAGAAGACGTCTGACTACCTGATACAGTAATCAGGATGCCTGATTTATTCAATTCTCTATGGGGCGGGGAGTGAAAATCACTTCCACCTACACATGTACAATGCAAAGTGACCCTCCTCCGGCCCTTTTAACCAAACCGAAAGTCTAGATAAGTTCCTGTGTTCCGTGTGCTAATGCAGCCAGAAGCACTGCTGATAAATGTCACGAATGCATACATTTCGCCAGAAAGCAATATTAATATGTAAGGAGTGGACAGCAAGGGGCAAGGCGCTGGAAAAACTAAACTTAAGTACCGTATAAATCTCGGCAAATAAACAAGTAGTGATTCTAGACTGGACGCCACGCCCTTATAGGTAACTTACTACAATTTTATAAGTAAGGTTACTTCTACCATTGAGTAAAGATATACACTGGGATGGGAAAAAGTCTGACCAGTTTTATGTGTTAGTTCCGCTAATGATCCAGAGGAGCGCTAGTGTTCTCGACGACGTCATCCGCGCGGTGTTGCCAGTTCGGCAGCCGGTTAAAGTATGTCATAACCCTGGCCTCGGCTCACCCACGTGTTCGTTCAAGGTCTGCCAGAGGCGAGCCTGTCACACGCGAGTTACCAGCATTCGTTGCAGCTGTGAATATCCAACTCATGATTTACTAGTGGCGACCATGGCAAGTGTTTCGTTTATGTCGTAATATTTAATTTTTGCGGAAATTTGCAGCGATATAAACTAGTTTTTGGTTTTATTTACTTCTGCGAAAATGAATTACCATAAATATATAACGGTCATTGTTTTAATTAAAATCTATAATTTTACTATAGTTTATGTGTTTATGATAAAATACGAGTAGTACTCTTAGCACTTACAATTACAAACTTGATATTAATCATGAATGATGTCACAAATCATACTAAACTTTTCATTCCGTTCTTATGTGAAAGTAACTGGACAGGAAATAATTGTCGAACAGTGGAGATGACGGTCTACAATTGAACGCAATGTTTACAGTTTGGGGTTGTGATCTGCTACAAAGGTGACTGTCCGCAAAAATAATCAGTACGTTCAATGTGTTGATTCAAGCGTCATTAAGGCTGTGTATGAACCTAGGAATGCACTTATGTGTATGAGCACACTCCACTCGGCTCGACACGTGATACATTCCGACAGGCATACTTATTTACATCCCTCACAGCAACTAGTTAGCTGATAAGATTCTGAATAAGCATTTTGACGGAAAACACATACTGAATATGTGCTGGAACGTAGGTGCATAGATTTAGAATTATCAACCCACTAGGAGCAGTAGCTGGAAAGCGCACGACAATGAAAGTGTTCCTATTAACAAATCATAGACATTTTTACAAGAGAGGAATGAATATATATTTGACTCAGTAAACGCAGTTATCGATAACGTATCATTAAAACTGGAAACAACTAGAGGTAAATTGCCTTCTAACACTAATATTGGCATGAATAAATATTAAATGTCGGATTTTGATATAACGTTTTCACTTATCCATGCCTTACCTTGTAAACACATTGGTAGTGTTCTCATTGATCTGCATATTAATTATAAATTCAATGCCACTCCCGGTTTATAGCAAATCACGAAGAAAACTGGTTATGTTTATCCCGCCTCTTCAAGATCATTAATGGTTGAATAGTATAGGCCCGCATTGTTAGAAACTTTGTTCAGTGGCGTTTCTCGAAAATTTGTCTCCATTCCAACCTTTATAAAAAGAAATGTTAGGAATAACATTTATAAACTACATATAAATCGATTTTCAAAATAGTAGCTTATGAGCTGTAAGGGCGCGAGACGTACACAATTTCGTTCCCCCGTGTACGTGCGTATGTCATTTCCCGAGACACGTAAAACATTTACGTACGTAGACGAATGCGAACGCTGTATGAGCGTCCATCTCATCAAGCAGAAAACCTTATGCATACTGGGGGAAAAGGACATTAATGATAACGTTTAAGGCTCAACTCTAACAGATGTTTGTTTTAAAGCGACAGTACAACTGTCATCTCTGTGCGATCCAAGTTTACAATAATGATGTGCATTAGTGGATATTGTCTGAAAAGTTGGCAGCTGTGTATGTTTACATTTACACGAGTGTAACACATTACACTATTGTATATTCTACACTGAAACCGCGGACATATAACAATGCGAAAAACGTTGACACTGTAGTGTTTATCAGTAATGTTTACACTAACGAACGCATGAAAACTAGACATAACAAAGAGAGTTGCAATATTCTACTTCAGACTATGTACAAACACAATATAACACTTTCTACACTATGCATCGGTTGAATGCAATGACTCGGTGCCAATCACGAATAGTCAAGTTAAGACCGTGTCCGAATTGACAAATTCGTTATTTTGTACTTTGTTATTTCGTAGGTTTCAATTCGGACGTTGTCCACAGTCACTTGTTTAGCACTCACGGCAACACATTCTTGCGTTAACAGTGAAAATTTGTTTAATATAAATTACATGCTTAAAATGGATGTTATATTTTACAATCATCACTGGAATGCTGCGAATATGTTAATAAACAAGAAAATAATATAATATCCAATAACGACTTAAAATAAAACATGTGTATAGGCCGTTCACGGTAAAGTGAGCACTTTTCAAGGACCTTCCAAATTTTTCTTTCAAGCTATTTTTTTATGTTTAAGCAATTTTTTAATATCAGCATTGTCACGTGACTAATAAATACTGTGCATACTTTCACCACTCTCAAAATTTAATGTCCTAGACTGCAATAAAACATATTTATTAGAGGTTAATGCCTGTTGGGAGGGCCTTAAAAAGTGCTCACTTTATCGTGAACAGCCTACAGCGAAATATATAAACAAAGCACAACACTTACTTGCTTTTTAAAACATGCCTAGTGTATTTTATTAACAGTTATTTATTTAAGAAGACGTTTCAAGTACGCATTCGCACATGTGTTTTGAATGTCAAAACCAACATGGCGCTAATTTTGTCAATATGTATTTTTGGTAAAATCCGCTATATACAAGATACAAAATATAAATTTTCCAAATACGTCTCAATGTTTGTATACAAAATCTGGTCACGTGATAATTTTGTCAATACAATCTGCCATTTCGAATTTGGCCTACGTTTACAATACAAAACTAATGCATTTAGAATTATGCAGTAGGTGCTTATCTGTCATACGGAAACACGTCTTCTGTATTGGCAGTTTCCCATTAATATTTTAGTTCTTAATTCCAGCGAGTTGAAACAGGCAAGAAGCCTGTTATGTTTACTTTTAATCCTAACACAACCTCGTATAAAACAACCATATTGAATCAGATCATACTTCAAAACCTATATTTGCTATCAAAGAAGCTTATTATTTGTAAACATATAATCGTCAACATCTGAATATACACGCCTTTGTAATATTGTTTTATACTTACATTTCTGTAAATAACAGTTTCCCGCCAACAACACCGACTGCTCTGTACTGATTGGCTGTAGCCTCAACATTTTTTCTAAAGATATAAAATACAACTATTTCTTTCAATGCTTAAGGAAATCCCACCAACTCACACGACCTGATAAGGTTCCACTGGGAACCAAAACATAAGACGTTTCTTCTGCACACATCTTAACGTATAATATAGAGCTTAAATATTTATATTTTAAACCCTACTTTACTTCATACGTCGCAGCTTACGTTGCATTACGATGTGCAGGTGTGTATAAACGCAGTCGAATCAAAACATTTATCTGTCCATAGTGTACAGTTGTTACCAAGAATAACAGAAATATTATTAAATCTTGACTGTGTCAACCTTTTTTTCGTATATACTGGAATTTTTGTCGTCTCCTAGTCTACAAATGTATAATGACAGAAATTTCCGAACACTATGTGGAAATTGGAATTATTTATTTACAGTAGGGCATTCGTGTGTGTTAACTTAGTGGCAAATTTACATACTTATGATTTACTTTTCCTTAAAGTAATTATGCTCTGTGTGCCCCATGTTTGGTTGAATGAATAAATACTTTTATCGTTAACGACCACTCATTTTGCTTGCACGATTATACTATACTAACGAAATATATTTTATAACATGTACGATCATCTTCATAACAAGGAGTGTTAATTCATACAAGTGTAGATTCGATTCGTTTGTCGTTGGTATTTTCTCCTTTTTACTAGCATTCCCCTACCACTTAGTATGTTAAGTGTATTATCTTAGTATAATACTAGCAGTATGTAGTGTATCACATTTGCAAAACAGTTTATCTTCAGATATTTAAAATGCATTTAAGAAGTTTCTGGTGCCTAAATTATGCGAGAGGCGTGAGTCTTTTAAGCTGGCCTTACACAATACCCAATTTCTGCTACTTTCTGTTATACTCATGGGCACAACAGAAGGCACACAAGTTTCTATACCAGAAGGGAAGGAAGAACACATCCATTCATACCCACATGTTACCTAAAGTGCTAACAGAAACTTGTAAATGGCAGGCAAAACAACTCGTAGGAGACAGTGGTACACATGCAACCAAATTTAGATGTAGGCTCTTTGTGGTGCATCCGAGACGTACGACGATTGTTTCTTGTTTCCCCTGAAGACTGCGTTGGTTTAGATTTTAACGTACGAGTACTATTAATGTATGAAAAATGATATAAGTAACGGCACTGATTATGTATGGAAAACGAGATGCGGCATTCACATGTATGTACGACAGAAATTTACACCACTCATTGAAATATTGACATATTATTTAAACAAGGGCGTAGCTAAGAAGATACTCGGGGAAGGGAGGGGAGATATATATCATATTTGTATTTTTGAACAGCATACAAAATCTGTATTATTACAAATGGGTTCATGTACAGATATGGAGGAAAAAAAAGAAGGTAACATATTCCTTCAATTAAAATAAAATACAACTTGTAATTTTGTTTTTAACTTATATTTTCATTTCGGTGGGGGGATATGTCCCAATATATCACTCCCTATGCCGGCTACGCCCCTGTTTTTAAATGTGTATCTTCGATGAGCATAATAATCAATATTGTGCTCTCCGTAATTAAACACGCTTTTACGGTTGTACTGCCAAAAGAAGACAGAACTGTTACAATATTAAACTTAGGGCTTTCATGTGTGCCTGTTAACATTACTCACGCTATACACATCATATCATCTACTGTAGAAAACAATCTATGCGATTAGCAAATAACTACTGCTCGTAGACTGTACTGTGCTGGTACTTGCGTATTATTACTTTTAGACAAAGATATTCTGGAAATAAACAACATTTTCAAACAATTAACGAAGTTATAAACAGCCATAATGTGTTGCATAAAAAAAGTCGTTACCCGTCGGAGATCTGAACTCTAAAACCTACGCTTATGTAATGCAAAACCCATGTACTAACTCGCCGAGCTACACAAACCACTTCCAATGTACACGTGTGATAAGGTATATATAGAACATAAAACCACAGTTATTGCGTATTTTATACAGTGGTGTTTATTCTTTTATTATGACCGTGCGAGTAATATGCAACGTTTCCAGTTACTTGTGAGTACATTAAGTTTCATTTTGTACATACACATGTTTTACACAACTTGTAAACTTTTCGTAGGCATATACGGCTTTGAGTTAGGAACTCCGGAGTCCGCCATCTTGTCTGTCCCAGCTTGTGGGTATAGCAGACATACAGAACACTTTCTACTATTACGGAGTTGGGACTGGGGGGGGGGGGTGACATAGATGGAGTATAAGTGAGAGAGAGGGTAGATGTCAATGTGGCAACGCTGCCGACATTCCCCACGCACACGCCACGAAAATGGACTAGCGCGACGTGGTGTTCAACACTCAAACTACAGATTCGTACCTGCTGGAGTGGTCAGAATATTTAACCTGGGTAAGTCCGCTCTAGTTATATCTTTACTCAATTCTTCTACTAAGGTTTATTCTAATCAGGTTGGGAAGCTACGAAAATTTTTCGCCACTGGGGAGGCGCTAGTATCGCAATGTACATGATTTTTTCTATTTTTACGTAAAAAACAGGATAATTGTAATACTCATAAATCATATATGAAATAACTTCATAGCTAAGTGAAATATTTCTCTTTTATTATTCACGTACCTTTTAATTGTAATTAAAATGTACTTTTTGCACTGCGCACCTAGCAGCGGAAATGTTCCCTATACCAAACTTTCCCATACGAAACCACGTTTTCGTCCTAACCTGAGTAGAAGTAACCTTACTATAAGTAAAGAGGTATATTTTTATGACATATTACCTGTAGTGGCATCTCAACATAGTTTCGGCACACACCAATTGTCGTCGTTCACGACGGCGTAGGGATATAACTCTGTTTACACCGGGTCGATAGTAAGGGTGAAAGCAGTATATAGACTATTCATGATAAAGTATTTGGAATAATAGCCAATAAACATATTTAATTTTAGCCTTAGACGTTAACTTCATATTACAGTAACATATACAGAGTGTTTATTATTTATATGGCAATATTTATTTTAAAAGGTGGTTAAATGATAGGCTGAAAGGAACAAGTAACTAGGACATCAAAAGTGCACACTTTACCGTGGACAGCCTATAGTAGATAATCTCGTCAAGCAGCTAAGTCGCTGCACGTGAAGTCACAATGACTGTACATACATGTTCCCCGTCAGTGATCGACGGTGTGGAGAGAGAAACTGGCCGACATGCGAGCTGAGCTGCAGCTCGTGTCAGAGGCCACAGCGGCGGGGAAACAATGCGACACCGACACAGCACTCTTGCTGGCAGTCGGCGCCGGCCCATTGTGTGGCGGCAGGCTACACGCACAACAGCCAGGCGTCGACGGCGCTGGCGGGGCGTCGCATGGCGTCTCCGACCCACCCACCGCGTGCACGGCCATGGTTCGTCCACTGCTGCGTCCACGGGAGGCGGAACTAGTGGGCCAGGAGAGTCGTCATGCGACACCCTAATAATCTGTTGTAATAGTCAGTTTCTCCGAAGAAATAATAAACCCGCACCAAAATTTCCACTTTTGTTTTTGAATTAATACCGTACGTTAAGACAAATTTGATTATTAATTTCAAATGTGCTTCTAATAGAATGGCGCAGAATTTCTAGAACTTGTATGATCCTATATCTGTTTATAAACTATATCGGTTATGATGTTAAAATAAAATAAAAATAAAAACATTGTAGTACCTATATGTATTATGCAAGTTTTGAGTAAGCCTCCATAAGTTAATAAGAATTTTTCTGCGATATTGTGATACCTGCTAATGTTAATTTTAATTTAAAATATTTTTTTTGTTGACTCTTGAACCCCATGACGAACACCGTTCGCCACCCCTGGTTGCACCCTAGACTAAAGATGAGGTAGACCGATTATTCGTCTTTTGCTCATGTAGCTATCCAACATTGGCCTCGCCCAAAGCAACACACCTGTCAGTCAAATGGTCAACGACGATAAACGTGTTTGTTTATAGTAATTTTTAAATGACAAGCGCTACATCTCAATAAAAATCATTTTTCCAAATTGAGTTTAATCAAACTGCATTAAAATTTTGTTAGCGAAAGTATGCAAACATCTCGAAGCACTTGTTTACTGAGAAGCATTCTAACCTCAATTACAATGCACGCCGCTTTTGCCAGTCGTGTTGGCAGAAAAGCAGTTCAATGTTGGGACACGTAGACAGATTGTTGCGCAGCTAGCGAGATCGGTCTACCTCATCTTTAGTTTACCGTCGCACCCTCGATTACTGACTGTCCACGGGTAATTTAGCACTTTTGAGAGCCCTGCTTAAGAACTACTTTTCTCATTTTGTATCCTTCCGCCATATAACATGTACATTGCCACGGACTAATGACTATTAATACGCCAGCCAAGTGAAAACGTGCAATTGTTAGCGACATAAATATGTTGCTGATATGCCATTTCATACACTCGTAATACGCCAAGACTTGAAATTATTTCACTAGATTCGCTGTCAACTTAACTGGAAGCCTGCATGTCGGTGTGTACAGTACCGAATATGCAGTTAACCGCCAGTTAACCCCCGGCAAGTATCCAAGAACATTTTTGGAGAGGGTCAAACGTCATGTGCTTAGCAGAGGTAGGAAAAAAGAAAGGGGAGAGGGGTTCTTGCCCCTCTGCAACAGAGAAGAAACAGTGAAACTACGATAATTATTTATAAAATAATAAAGGAAGATGTTACATACACCATATTGTACATTACACAAATCTCAATAACTGTTTCCGGTATGTAAATGAACCCAATTAATAACACAATAAATACGAAAATGTTAATTTGTCAAAAACTAATGCATATCCCTCAGTATCAAGAAATGTTTACTTACCGGTTTTCATCCGACGTTACGATATGGAACTACTTTCTCTCCGTCGTTGCCAACTCAACTGGGCGCTTGCCAGACATTGGGACCCTTAAAAAATATGCCGGTAGGGGCAGTGACAATTTTCAAAGGTTGATTTCAAAAGTGCTCACTTTACACGGAGCAGTCATTAAGAGGTATAAGTATACATATTAAAAAAATTACGATGGCATACAATTTAAAAACATGAAGTATATGCTAAAAAGTTCAAATTACACAAATAACAACAGAACTTGCACGGAAGTGAAAAAGGGCCCTGATATGCTACATGGGCGCCCTGACCAGGGCCAATAAACCGATAAACACAACAGTTGTTCCATAAAAATGTTATGGCTCGCAACTTTTTATTTATGATTGTTACTTTTGTTTGCATTACGCGCAATATGTCTTTTTTCTCCTTTGGGAGAGATCCAGACCCCCCTCCCCGCACCAATCACCCCATAGATACGCGCTAGTACGCCACTCCTCACCACCAGATTTCTAAGACTGGAACGCGCTGAATTTATACTTCCCTTACCATCATTATTGCCGCCGAAGCGAGGTTTCAGCCTGCAGCATACTGTGAATGGAACTGCTACAAAAAACCTGATCACCGCTGTGGGGTGGACGCAGCACCGAACCTAAACCAAAATTCACCTAGATTTTGGGTGGTTAAGGGCTAGTCCATAATATCTCACACACAATTCAATTAATTATTTATTTATCTGTGTACCACATCCCCAATGAACGAGATGCGACAGGCTTCATTCCAGTGTAACTTAGTGTTGTATGGTCGTGCCGTAACATGCACGAATCACATTCTAAAGACAGCGTGTTCGATCGCAGCTTTACTGAAGGGTGTTTTCGAATGCAACCTACCATATTTTCCCCAGCTACATGTTGGTGCAATTTCTTGCCTATCCATTAAATTTAGCTCCTGATTAGCTTGATTTTACACACAAGGTAAATAGGTAGTTGGTAAGTTTGTCTATTTTAGGCGACATGCTGCCGGATCGTACGTCAGGGAGGACTGGGTAAATGCGAAGTATCAACGTCAATTTCAAAGCAGTGATTATATACACACACCGGTCAATTTCAAACGAGGAGTCGTTGTATCAAAAAGCAGTATCAACAGCAAACCAGTTATCACATCCACACTTTACCCATGACTAGTTACATGTAAATTTTTCGTCTAGGGTACCTAGTTAATATGAATATTAGACATGTGAGCACTATGGAAAACACACCAGTGGTTGAAAATATGCGAAGGAGGCTTTCGTCAGTTGTTTATTTTGCTTCCCTACAACAATAATTCTCCCCCCCCCCCTTGTGGGGGCATAAAGCTGTCACAACAGAAAACGCTATCACCCGCCCAGTGAACTACTTTGCATCTCGACCACCATGCAGCACCAAAATAATAGTAAATATCGCTGTTTATGGGAACAGCAACCACTGGCTCAGCAGAACGAGCCGGATTACAAGTTATTCACATTTATGTTCTACTTCAAGGCGATCTCACATTTCTATAAAATATTTATACAGCTACGTCATGTGATTTATCAGTGCTACTGCATAATATCAACATTTAATTTCCCTGGCTTTTCCAAGTTTCCCAGATGAAAAAGAAGAAATTTACAACCCTTTTCACCATTAACTTTAAAAAACAATAATGAAAAGAGCATTACCCTATAAAATTTGATTGAAATAAAACATGTTCCTGAAAACAGCCTACAGCAACATGAGTAAAATTCTTTAAATGCAAGGCTATTTCTCTCACAGTACAGAATTATTTTTGGTACCCAATACATTTTAAAGAAATATATTGGGCTGCTAATGAGAGAATTTTGATTATAAAGGAAAATATGATACCTTAAAGTGTTTCGTAGGTTTAAATTTCTAGGTAGTAACCAGTTCCCCTCACTTTCCCAGTTTTTCTCCGACTAATTTCTAATTCCCAGACTTTTCCAGGTTTTATGTTATTAAAACATTTACAAACCTGTTTATGGTGGTGTAAAGTTCGTCGAAGGAGATAAATGTTACACGTGAATACGCCCTAATTATCTATATTAAAATCAAGTTTCACGCACTAAAACACTTTAATGAAAATTAAGAACTCCAAACAACGTGGTGGTACATACTCATCTTCATTAACAGAAACACTGCAGTGAACTCTACGGCATGTATTTCCGCTACGACCACACATGCACCCACACACACACGCGTGAATTGCGCGCACGTTGTACACATGCGAAGGTCGATCTTAGTACCAGGTTTTACGGCCCAAAGGTATTCTCCTCGATAATTGGTGGTACTCTGACTTCTATTTTGAAGTTTTTACCAGCATACACGACACAGGGTAATCGAAATTGTAACTTTCCCATTGATCATATTCCTCTAACCCTTGCCCACTTTCGTGGTGAACTTATTCCAGATCTTATGAATATTCCTAATCAGCCGTTATTCTTGTTGGTTCAAGCTGTAGTCCTCTACGCTCTACCACCCTTTGTGGTAACATTATTGTAACATCAATCCTAAACAGTCATCAATACATGTTCAGTGGCATCATATACACTAGGTACGTCACATGGGTGGAGAGAGAGAGAGACAGTGAGAAAAAGGGGGGGGGGGGAGGCGAATGTGTCACCCACGCGCGCACACCATCTCCAAGGCGGGCTTCTCGACCCGAACACAAGTCATCGGCGAGTTGCACTCCGTCTGCCGGCCAGGTGGTTGATGCCGACGGAGGAGAATAAAGATCTCGCTGGACCCAACAGCCACCGCTTCGCGAGGTGGAGACGGCACAAGACTTGAGTAGAGAAGGGAGAGGGGAATACCCCGGCTCGAGGTTCCGGGAGGTTGGACGGACCGCAGCCCCGGAGTGGGTGGGTTGGGCCCTCAGCCTCTGCCCGTGTCTGTGTGTTATGTAGCTGAGAGTGCGCGCAACTGGCAATTAAGGGCGGGATGCTGGAACAGAGAGAGAGAGAAAGAGAGAGGGGGGGGACGCAATAGAAAGAGGGGGGAGAGCCTCGCAACGCCTTTATTTATGGCGCGACGAGGCGCACCGCGCGTCGGAATTAACATTCCAGGTCGGAGCGCTGACCCGTGAGGGTCACGGGAGCGGTCACGGGTGGTCTCTGGAGCATCGCGGACAAGCCGCGGACCCTCACTGGGGAACCAGGTAGAGGGAGGGGGAAGGTGACGAGACAGCGGGCTTCGTACGGCCGAGGAAGGCTCACCTGCCTGGCGCGAGGTCACAGTTCGAGACCCGGGCGCCCTGACCAGGGCCAACGTCCACACAGCGTCGCCGTACATCTTGCACAAGCGCTCGGTAGCTCTCTAGGTTACGGAGCCCTCCTGAGGAGCCGGGCACCGATCCAAGCATTCCCGGCTACACGCTCACTTTTCTAAATCCGTGGAAGGGATGTTATTTGTCAGCAGTGGCGGCGGTTGGGCGCCAAAATTGAACCGCGATGGTGGTGGTCATGGTGGAGGAGAACGGAGAAACAAAAGAACAAGGATTTTTTTTCCCCTTTATTTTCCTCACTCGCGACGCTGGCAATTGAACGAGTAGCCGAAAACACTGTCACACTGACAGCTGCACAGATAAGTTACTAATAAATAAGGATGCGAAAATTACGCTGCTAGGTTTTCATATTAAGATACAAAAATTATATCTCCTTGAAAAGAAACGAAATTACTGGAAACGTCACATTAAAATGAAATTAGCTTGTTTTAAATCATTGCGTTGATTAAAAAAAATGTATCCTAGACAAATTCGAATTACAGTATATATGTCAGTAAAATTTTTAAAATTTCTACTGTAATTTTACGTTATTAGGTTGGTAGTGTATTTGCGACATGTTTACACAGGATTGTATCGTTATCTATTTGTAACCCTTGTAAACATCTACAGAATATTTGACGATATGTATGGTGTATGAAAACTTTTTTTTACCACCTGTATTGTTTTCATGGGCCAGATGCTACGTTACAAATGCTCACTTTTCGATATTCTAACACTGTACGCCATATGCTAGAAATCACTTAATCGATTTATGCTGAACACTCTACTTGAGTTGAGTTGAATCAATTGGGCGACTCTTAACAACGAGGTCTGGAGAGCCGATGAGGGTGAAATGAGTTTAGAACGGGGTAGCGCCGGAATGTAAGGGCGAAAGAAACGAGAGATATCCGAGAACCGCCCACCAATGGCATCGTCCGGCACACTCAACTTGAATAGCTATTAGTTTTCCGTAGCCTAGTTTATCGGTGGCTTTTCATTATATGTTTTGAACCTCCAAATATATAAAATAACACTGAATATCAGAAATTCCATTGCTTAAACACACATGAATTTATGCTTGCGATAGAGGAAAGTATGCACAAAGTTCTGACCAGAACTTCTTGTTTAATTAATTATGTTTATTTCAATATACATTCCATAGAGCCACAAATGCATGGCAATGCCATAAGACTATGGAAGATGTCACACGTTTACCATAAATATATTAAAAACATTAAAACAAAGATATTAGTAAAAGCTAATTAAAGACTGTTCACGATAAAGTGAGCACTTTTGAAACTAACCTTAGGAGAAAGTCACTCCCCCTTCCTGTATATATTTTGTAGGGTACAATGAGTAACATGCGGCCAGTAAAGTTGGTAACGATGGCTGGAAAGTAGTTCCATATCTTAACAACGAATAAAAAGTGTTAGGTAACCATTTTTGACAACTCAAATTATTTCTTTCGCTTTCTGTTTTTCTAATGCATCGAAGTGTGAAAATGAGCACAATTGAAAATTTTTAGTTTACTAGTAATTTTACAGTTATACCTGACCGAGACATGAATAAAATGATGAGGTCCATGGCAATTTTAATTTTACATAAGACGGCAGAATACACACCTTGCATAAAAGTAGATAGTAAGCAGGGCTTTCAAAAGTGCTCTTTTACCGTGAACAGCCCTTACTAACAATATCGCATACATATCAAAACCAGCATGATAATTAAGACACACCAACCTCATCAGCATTCATATTTTCTACGTTAAAAAGCAAATAACGCACAAAGCACTAACAATATCACAAACATATCTCATTAACCATATTTAAATAAGAAGCACAGCTATCCTAAACAGTAGGTATACTAAAATCATATAAACACATATGCTATTCACAGTAAAGTGAGCGAGCACTTTTTATGGGCACCGCTAAATTTTTCCTTTCAATTAATTTCTACCTTGCCGCCACTTTTTTTTATCCAAAAATTGCAATATGACCAATAAACACACTGTAAACATTTCATCACTCTCACAATTTAATGTCTGAGATTGCAGTAAAATATATTTATTAGGGGTTAATGGCTTTTGGGAGGGCCTTAAAAAGTGCTCACTTTACCATGAACAGCCTATACCTACAATACATAATAAATACATTAACTATGTGAAAAAATGATATAGTAAATAATCCCTTACTCGTGCTTTAAATTTTTAATTTAACAAGCAAATTGTCAAAAAATACGCATTGCTGAACATAGGGCTCTCTTCTGTACTACAATCTAACGAACTGACAGTTTATCATACTTATAGTTTTATACGTGTGAATACTTGAGTTGTTTACAAAATTAGAAAAGATCATCAAAAGAAAAACACATTAAGAAATAACTATACCAACCAGAAAAGGTTATATTTATATATTTTTTAATAATTCTCTGCACGAACCAAACTTAATATTTCCTAAAATTCTTACAGTACGCTTCTACATTTTATAAACTATATTTGCTATCACTGGAAACATTCTAAAACAAAATGTCAAACGACATAATTAAATGAAAATATGAAAAATTAAAATTTTTTTAGCTTCTGAACCTTCCGTGTTTATTGGGTTTCTTAATACAAAGCAGGCTGCGCCAAGCTTCGGAAATAAACACCTCGCAAAAAGTTTGGAACATACATACAGAATGCAAAAAAGTATGTAATATACATACAGAATGCGAAAAAGTATGGAATATACATAAAAGAAAGCACAGCAATTAGAAGTTACCAATTGTACCGATACCAAACGTGAAATTCGAAGTGTTTGTAAGAAATAAACATTGTTTCCAATATCACACTTAATACCGTGTGTGGCGTCCATGTTCATTGTAAAGGTCACTAACACGCCGCGGCATGCTTGTAATCAATGTGGCGATGTCATCTACCGGACGAAAGTCCCATTATATCTGGGGAGCTTTTATGAGATCTGGAAGTGTTTCTGGACGATTATAAACTGCTACTTTCAGCTTGTCCCAGGCAAGTTCAATACGTTAGTGCGCTCTGTGTTAATCACAAGAGAACTATATAACTCCTACCACCCAATCTGCCGTATCTAACAACATTCCAAACTTTTTGTGAGGTGTTTATATACAGCACGTGTTTTACAGTTCTCACCGGGAACTGGAATTTACATTACGCACTAGAGCTCGAGAAATACTACTCACAAGAGACTTGGGTTCGCATGAAACACATCACAGTAATTTTGAAGCACGTTGCAGTATGCACACGACTTGATAAGATCTGTCGCTTTCCTCCCTCGAAAATATTTTAATGGTATTCTTACAAAGTGCTGGGTAGCATGCGAGATAATATAACTTGTACGGATTCTCAAATAAATTGACATTTACACAGAAATGCAGGAAAATCTAGGGTTACAATTGCTATTCTTTGTCGAAATGCAACTTTTTACTTAATTATGACCTGAAGCATAATAAGAGTGTTTTCCTCGTGTCATTTCTACACTCTAAATCTGTATCAAAGAGAATTTCACTGTTTCAATCAGTCAAACGTATCTAACTGATTCAACAGCCACTTCAGTGATTTTAACTAATGAACAAGTGAAAAAATGCTATATTTCCTTCACTGATTGATTCAGTGACATTTCCCACTAATTCGTCAGTCATTTTTTCCACTGTTTTTCTCCGTGGTTTATTTTTGACTGATGGATCAGTGAAACATCTGAGCAACTTGCTCCTTCTCTAATTATTTCTGACTGATGTATCAGTGAGACGGCGTGTAAAAATGGCCGTTAAACAACGTGTATCAAGTGAAGTAATAATGAATAAACGAATAAAACCAAAACAAAATACTTTCTAAAATGTGTTTCGTCTTTACGAGGTAATGCGAACACACAGCCTTTCATTCCGTTTGTACTTCTTTCATTTCGTTTCCATGTAATGATCACAGCGCTCTGTTTGAAGGTTTAAACTGCAATGTGGTGAAGAGAGTGCACTCATATATACTATTTTAGCAATCCTAACGGTACCAATTATACCAAAAACGAAAAGTATGAGCTTATAACTTCAAACTAAATGATTTCGTCGCGATAATAAACACCTATATCTTTTCTTCTCACGATTTCAACTTGGCGTAGTAGCTCATATGGCAAGGCGACGGCCTAAAGTCGTTCAATACCGGCCACTTGCGAAATTATTTTTACTTTTTTTTGTTCCAGGTAAATTACACAATATAAATAGCAAACTATCGTAAATATGTTTATTTCACGTATTTGTCTACATTCAATAAATAGCAATATTTAATTCGCCACTGCAGTCGGCCGTCACTTATTCAATCAGTGAAATTGTTTCACGTCACTATTTCAATCAGTGAAATTATTTCACTGAAACAATGCAAGTGGAGCCATTTTCACTGATTAGATTAGTTGAATTTCACTGCGAAACAGTGGTTTTCCACTGATTCGAATTTTAGTGCAAATACTCTTTTCGTCTTGCGTATCACATTACCGCGGTTCGAAACATAGAACTTGCCCAGCTAATCGTTCTTGGGTTGCATTATCATTTAACCATGCGAACACAGGCATCAAAAATACGTTCAAAAGTAAGACCTCTGCAACTGCATTAGAACGCACTGATGATTAGTACATAAAATGAGGCACTACGGGGTACTAATTTTACACGTAAATTTCAATAAACGTCACTTGTCTAATCGTTATGTTTAGTGCGTTAACGCTCAACTTGCCAGCCTTAAGTTAAGTCTACTTGCGAGGAACTGACAAGCTGCCAACAGTGGCCCAGAATGGGAATGTAAAAACCGAGTACGTTAAAGTCAGCCGGAGTGCAGTCAATTGGGATCGGATCCGTGAACCGGATGTGGGTCGGGCACTGCCGTGCACGCCAAACACGCTCGGTGTACCGTTTCCGAGGAATGGACGACTTAAATGTCGTACGCCGGCGAGTAAGCAGACGTGAGGGATCACGTACCTCCCAGAGACACATCACAAAGACTTCACGCCGGGTCGGTGAAGGTGCTAAGGGCCGCCCGCAAGCGACAGTCATACGGTCATCTGACGGCACGAGCAACTGGCGCAAACAGCCATGTGGCGCACTGCCACATTCTGCAGCACGGATTATCAGCTTTGTCATACCTAGTTGGCAGTTAATTCAGCACTTTTGAAATCAACATCTCAAAGAAAAAATCACCGCCCTTATAGACTATTCACGGTAGGTTGCTTTCAAAGCCCTCTCATTTGGAATAGTAGTTCATAAATATATTTTATTTTAGCATTGGACGTTAACTTCCGAGTTCGGTGGAATACGCACACTGTGTTTATTACTTACATGGAAAAATTAATAAAAAAGGTGGTTAAAGGATTTAAAAAAATGGCTGAAAGGAAAAAGTAATTAGGGCCTCAAAAGTGCTCACTTTACCGTGAACAATCTTTAAAGTATTTGCAGTAATGTTGGCAGTGAAACGTAGTGCCATGCATTTACGTTTCATGAAGAGTGCAATGTATAACTTGGTGGGAAACGAAATCGACTTTTTGTGTAAACACATTAAAGAAAGAAATGACGTAATATTAAAACATTTATTTTTGTAACAATGTCAGGTCATCAAGTGATCAACGCTTACACAATAATGACTAGGCCAACAACGGCAATGTTAATATTTTCATATAACGGATAAGGATACCAAACACACTTAAAAAAAAAAAAAAAAAAAACCCCACAGCAAGTATCTCAGAAGTGCTCAATTAATCACGAAACTCTACTATATTTAATATCTATGCTATTTTATACACAGAATTATCAGGAACTACATAATACAATATTGTTTACCAGGGGACGGGCCCGCGGAATTCGCGGGTTAGGCCATGACGGGCGAATAAGATAATAGTGGTAGTTACCGGATGTACAATAACTACTCAAGCTACTCGTTCGCGCCTATCGGCGCTCGCTCGCAACTCTCGACCCGCTTTTATTGTACCTCAAATATGTACCATAAAAGTAAAAGCTGGAATCAATATTTATTTGAGGTATGCATGGGTTAAACTTTAATAACATTTTAACCGTCCGTCCGATGTCGACCCTCGAAGGCTTTTCGCAATGTTTGCATGAAACTTCGGAATGCTCGCAGGCAGTCGTAATGATTATGGTACGCATTTAAAAGTTGATATTATATCGCGGATTGTGGTACCTAGGACAAATGTTATGGGTGTGTTGGAATGCCCTAAGAACGCAGATATAATCAGACTTATCGTACAAGTTCCGGAAACTATGGTACACATAGTTATAATTACGGTACGCGACAAATGGATAATTGGGTTTATATACGCTAACTATGGTACGTCCAAACCCAATTTTTATGGTAAACACGAACCTTAAATGTCGGGCAAAAAAAACCCTCTCCGTGGTAGTAGGAGTATTGGAGGGGCGAGGGGTCGGCAACCATAACTCGTCCCTTTTCCCATGGGGCACTATCGATCCCCCCCCCCCCTCACGTTTGGACGTAAAATGTTAGACAGGCAAACTTTCGTTCTTGATTAGTAAGAGAAGATACTACCACAATCAATAACTTCCTGGACTGACTGGCGCCCAGAGTGTAGGCAGCTACGCACCACGGCGATGTTGAACAACGCCGAAAGAAAGATTTGTATATGGGTTTGCATAGGGCCAAAAATATAAATTGTTGACACAACAGATTTTTTTTGAGTAACCAAAACTTAAAAAAGCAACAAACTATACAACTGAATAAAAAACACTTCTGTATCGGGCCAAAATAAATTAGTGACAAAAATATTATATAGTTGAATCAACTGTATATATTTCTTTTGTCAATCATTTCAGTGCCTCCGTTATGAAATACAGCTCGACAAACAAACTTCGTTTCATGCAACAAAACTTTTTTACTCGGCGAAGTTCGTGGACTGAGTGTAAGCAAGCACCTATAACAGCGGCCACGAACTTACTGACTGGTGAAAAATGTGGAGCGACAAACTTGTAGCAAGCACCTGGTCTTGTTGACTATAACTTATCCGTGGCAGCACACACACGATGCTGTCCGGACAAGCAGTGTGCTGCAGCAGCAGCAAGTAGACCTGTCGCTACGGAAATACTGCATTCCTGAGGGATGCAAGACGTAACACGAGGAACAGTCCGCTCGGACGCAGTTTCTTACCTCTTTTTATAGCTCCGTATTCTCGTGTACTATAAGCCAGCCTCAGTGCAGCAGTATATGAGGCGTGTAAGAGCTTGACATATTATTTTAAGAATACCGGGTGTATTTTTTTTACCTCGTCACAAACATAATCCTACCTAACAGGTCCTCCTCAACTTGAACGGATGTCTCGTACATTCACAACTTCACAAGTCCCCACAGCTAGGAGTCATGATAGTACATTCTCAAAATATAATTCAAATGACAGAAACGAAATTTTATATATGCAACTGTGTGAATCTTGGAGCAACGTCATAAAACAGTTCTTTTTCTCACAATGAAATCAACATAAAATTGGGCAAGCAATCATTGATAAAATGCATCGAGTTATTAAAGGTTGCCAATTCATTTAGCCTCGTTTGAAGGAAATACGAAATTCGACAAAGCCTTCGTTGAAATAAGATTTTACAATGTTGCAATGTTTAAGCAAAATCGATCTAAAAATATCTGATCCAGTCGAACTCACCGAAATTGTGTCTGCAATAAATATTAATTTAAACTAATATGTAATACCGATGCGTTGCATAGCAACGGAAGGAGAGTAGATAGTGGAGAAGTTTGGGCGGCTTTTAACAACAAGATACTGAGAGCCGATGAGGATGAAGCAGATCAGCAACAACGTCGGGCACGTTTCCCCACATGCGAAAGTCAGGGAGCGACCCCGCCGGGAATCGAGCTGTGTTAGTCTTAATGGGACGCGTGCGCTCTAGCCGCTGCGTCACCGCGGCCCCCAACATAGCAAAGGGCATGGCAATTTGGCAGATAAATGCAGGTCCGCAACAAATTAACGAAGTCTTGTTCCATCATAACGCTATATGCTCCGTCAGGAGAACGAGAAAACAGTTTCATTCAGAAGAAGACGTCACTATACACGGAGAATAAAGTAAAATAGCACACAGAAAAACAATGCGCTCCGTTTAGTTCAAATTCTGGATAATTTTAATGACGTCCTTCAATTAATATTGGACTATCAAGCAGACGTATCATCCATATACATGACCGAACACGAGCAGGAAAATTTGCTACGCCTTAAATTTTTCATACCCTCCGCAGATATTCAGATATGGCCGTTTGCTGTTTTATAGGGATGTTAAGGTGTAACCATTATACTGAGATGTTCTTCACTCGGAAATTAAAGCACAATACTTCTTTCTATGCCAGAAACAAATACACAGCACATAGACTCGCAAATAGAAATATTGATATCTGAGGAGAATACGAAATAAATCTATCAAAACTATCGAATATCTGTTTATGAAATCCAAATATATGTGTATGATATCATATACTATAGATCGTGCGCCTTTATAAATTATAGAATATGTCGATAAATCAGATATACAAGATATATAATTAACTGTCACAAAGAGTCGTTTGGAATAATGCAAGAATCGTTCACAATAGGGAAATAGTAGGAAGTTCACACTGCTCGAGTGCTTTCCAACTGCTGTTGGAGCGCAGTGGAAATGGCGATTCAATGCTGCTTACGGCGAGTCCAAATAAATTTGTGAAGATCTACGGTAGCAACAGCTGAAATGAAAAAGTAACAAAAAACGCAGACCGCCAACCGACATGTTGGTTTTAAAATATTTTACTTTCCTAACAACTACTTTGAATTACACTTTTTATAATGGTTTCATTTAGCTTACACGAACATACGTACTTCAGCCTCGCAACATAAATTCCTGCCACTGCCGTATTTTCCACGATGTGGGATGGATGACTTATAAATCGATTTGGTTTTCTGCTTTGGATTATAAGCAATTAACAGTCCGCCATTAAATACTGCCAAACCTGTTTCTCAACGCATTCGCACGTTGCTTCTAAAAAGCTATCACTATTCGTATCGGCAATATAATGTAAACATAGTTTAACTGTACTGAAAACCAGGCTGAATAAAAGGATTGTCTTTAATCTGCGTGTAAGGATAAGTCAATATTTCAGCGCACGCTGTACATCGTCGTCAAAAAAGTTAAAGTAAAATACGTGAAATAATATTCCGCAAGTGATGAGGTTGAGCATTGGCGTGCACGTCAAAACCCACTCCTAGCCGAAGGCAAAGTTACGAAAAGAAAAGAGCTGAACCCTAAGTCACGTATGTCCAGCCAGGCATTTACTCTGGTAATATCGGGCCGCCATTAGATCAAAACAATAGGGTAATTACGCGCTCTTGTTTGAATCGCCAGTTCCGTAATGACGAGGTCAGCTGTAGGTCACGGAACCAAATCGAAAGCAGTTGGCGGAGCCGAGTTCGAAAACGATTGCTTTAAAGACTGATAGGTATATGTGTCCGGGTATGGGCGGCGATATGCTCCAAGCGGTTAGCCTAACAGGGCTGGGATAAGAGTGACTAAGAGGGCGGTCTTATTCGATGTTGAAACTACAATGTATATCAGCCAGCTGAAAGGAACGTCACCTATTTTAGGACCATGCCTGTCATGTCTCGCAGTATGACTCAAAGTTTGAATATCGAAATCGTAACAGTTGGGATTAGGTCACTATAATTACGAAGTCCTGTGAGTTTGAGCCATTCGATCCATTACTTTTCCACGCACGATACAATCAACACAATATGATTGTATCACTGGCAGTTGAAGCGTAGAAAGTAAACAAAAAAGTTGCATGAACTGAAGTATTCTTGTATAATTAGTCTCACGATTATCTACAGTTATGCGAGGATATCCATTACTGTTATGGGTCTTATAAGAATTGGTTCATCAGAAAGCTGAAACAAATCGAGACACCGTAGACCTACGGAACATCTCTCTTTTACATTTTCGAAACGATAAAACTTAACAGTTAAACCATTCAAATACATAAGAGTTAATTTTATCGCTTGGAAAAGCACTCAAATCATAAATACAAACAGGTGAAAACACTTCCATTTATAAAACCATCCCTAATTTGCAAAAATCTGATAAAATAAATGTTACTCTTATCTTCGGATTATACTTGTAAAGGGAGCAAGCGATGGCGCAGAAGGAAGTTTCCTTGTGTTGCTGTTTGTTGAACCTGGCTTTGTAGTCCACCAGTTGATGTGCTTACATCCGTTTTCGTCAGCGTTCGCGCGTCTCGTTTTTGTTGTCTCATCCAAAGTTATTTCCATACATCTATATAAATTGTCGTTCGATTGTTTAATAACTCGTTCTGGTGTTTATTTCCCTTGCGATGAATGATTTTATCCCTCCTGAGAACTCTCCATGTGCTATTTACACGTCTGTTGACAACAGACAGCCATAGCTCGTTTATGTTTGTATATGTTTCGCATCCGTGTTTTTATTTAAAAAGCAGTTTTATTCTTCTATTTACAACAAAACTCTACAATGACGCCTGTCATATTTTTTGTTCAGTTGGAAACGTGACAGTTCCGCTGAGTTAATATTTTTTATTTGTAGGTTGAAATCTAATTTTAATGGTACAGTTTCATTTGACATGGTACATTAGAAATATCTACACGATGTGAGAAATAACCTTAATTAATGTTTAATACGCTCCAAAACAGCTGAAAGACTCGAAAGGAACTATTCGAAATCAATGCTTTATTTATTATTACTACATGGGGTCCATACGCCTGAATTTTATTCGGTATTCATCAGGACTGTATGATTACTAGAATTAGGCGAAATATATATAGCAGTGATCAATAACAGAAAAGGTTACCTGGCAAACGTATTTTGTAAATACTAGTAATATTTTGTATCAATGTAATCTTTATGGGCATAGTAAACATCTTACGGTATCACAAATGAAATAGTGTTATATATTGGTGTGCATATCCAGCCCCAACTTTACACTGCACACAATTACAGTTGCTGTTTCAATCGTGGACTCTGAAAGGATGTTGAATTTTACATTAGGTTGCAACATTCACGAGTGTAGCTGAAAACATATGTTAAATTTGTAACAAAATTAACATTTGTGAGTTATTTTCCTGCAAGGTATAATAAACGTTATTTCACGGTCACATTCTCTAATCTAATTTATTAACATAATTTTCATACACAATCCAAAGATTATTGCGCTAAGAAAAATAGTTGTCTTTACTCAGAATAGATAGTTATAACAGGGAAATATTTTTTTTGGATTACGTATTTTATAATTATAACGAAAGTATACAGAACATTTAGTTATAGGTTTCGACTTTATAATCCCATTGGCACTAACCATAATTTTTAATTCATCGATATATATGGTAGGCGACAGCAAATTATGCTATCGTATTCTGCAAACATTCACACAAATGCAATGTTGGTTCGAACAAACATCTCAATATGCATTCCATACATCAGGATGCTGTAACAAATCTTGTTTCAACTACAAGCCGTGACCTTTCAAATGGTTTAATCGCATCACAATACTGATTCTTCTGATACCTGTAGGCTAATGATATTCCCTGCGTCCTGCCATGATACAAAACATGCTGGTGCTGGTGTACTGAGACAGAGAATTGCAACTTTTAAAGTGAAACACGTGAACCGCCCTAAGTACACTGTTTCATTCGTAACATCACGCAGCCGAGCATTTAGAGTCCTCGAGCGCTGTGATGATTACATGAAAACGAAATGATAGACGTAAAAGCGGAATGAAAGGCTGAATGTTCATGTTACCTCATAAAAAAGTGGTTTGAAAGACGAAATACATTTTAGAAAGTAGGTATGTTGTATTGGTTTTAGTTTATTCGTCGTTATTTCACTTGATACACGTTGTTTAACGGCCATTTTTAAACATTGTTTGACGGCCATTTTACACGCCGTTTAATTAATCCATCAGTCAAAAAACAGACCACTGAAAAACCGCGAAAAAAATGACTGGTGAATCAGTGGAAAATGCCACTGAATCTATAAGTGAAGGAAAACTGAAATTTTTTCACTGATTCATCAATTAAAAATCAGTCAGGCACTGTTGACTGATTGAAACAGTGAAATTCTCACTTATTCAAATTTAGAGTGTAGTAAACGCAGCACAGCCTTACTCCAGCAGGCCCACCCATCCACATCCATACTTGTTAGATATGGAGGCGGCGGTTCGCGCAGCGTATTAGCCATGCGCAACGACGCGCGTCTATAAATAGCAGAGGACGGAGGGCGTCTAGACGACCACCACGGGTTACAAGGTCACAGTGGTGTCACTGAACCCTGCGGACACAACACTCAATTCACGGACAGTCGCTCCTACATCACACCTGCTTTATCAATAAGGAATAAGGGGCCGCGGTGGCTGAGCGATTAGCACGCTCGCCTCCCATCATGGCGAACCGGGCTCAATCTCCGACCGGGTCACCGGATTTTCGTAAATGGGAATCTTGCCGTAAGATGCCATTGGTGGGCGGGTTTTCTCGGGAATTTCCCGTTTCCCCCGCCCCTTCATTCCGGGGCAGCGCCATATTAAATCCATCCTCATCGGCTCTCAAGATCTCGCTGTTAAGAGCCGCCCAAATCTCATCACTCAATAAGGAATGCATCACTCTTACTATGCATGCACTATTTACGTAAATACACCCCTGCCATCTTGGAGTTCGTCTTTTCCTTCGTTATTCCAGTTTAAAGTTTTTCTCGCTATTAAGTCGAGCATGGCTTAGTAGAATTTCCGATATCTAGAACGTTTCATTACTGGTCAACAGACACATATAAAACACCAGTCTGATATAGTAGACAAAATTGTGTACAAAACGCAGATTAATTTCATAAATGGCCGGTATTGTACACTGCAAGGCACAGCGTCCAATGATCTTTCCCGTGGCTAAGTGATTCGTAAACAGTCATGCTGCTCTACTTTATGATTAGTTAATTTCACTATCACCGAACAGAGCTCACAGCTGATTCGTTGTCATAGAGAGAGGCGTGGATAGATTTGGGCGGCTCGTAACATATCGAGTTCTTGAGAGCTGTATGAAAGTGAAGCGAGGTAAAAATGGAGCAGCGCCGGAATTTAGGAGCGGCGGGGGGGGGGGGGGGATCCCCGAGAAAATTCGTGGACCAGCGGCGTCGTCCGGCAGGATAGCCATGTGCGAAAATACGAGAGGTACCTCACTGGGAATCGAACCCGGTTTGCCTAGATGTGAGGCGGGTGGTCTGACCACTAAACCACCGCGGCCCCCGATATGATAAAGTAACACGTTCCTTGTCAGATTGAGTGTAGTACTCATCACAAAAGTCTTATTTGCAACACCTGAAACAAAAAAAAAATACTGCGGGTCTGAAAAGTTAAGGAGTAACCTGCGTACTCTGTTGTTCGCAGTGCAAACATATTGAAGGCAACCAACCAAATGCCCCGTGTCCTAATAAAGCAAACATTTTACTAATAAAATACAAAACTGAATTTATGGACAAATCTGAAAACTGAAAATACTGTGTAATTTTATGAAAATTTTGGGGGATATGGTACATATGCACTACAAGAGTGTTGTATTATTAGTCGCACGTGCATAGTGCTACTGTTTTAATACCTCAAAGTCACAAGAACACGGAAAATGTTAATAATCCAATTACAATATACTCACACTGTATGGCATGAGGACATGGTAATCGCTACACCCATAAGGTGTCATCCATCTGCAATAAAATTAAGACCACATATAGTACCAGTTGCGCAGTACAAATAGCCCAAGTGACATCGCTGAAACGTTACTAGAACACGTGATATAGGGGGCGCCTGTGGCCAGCGCCCAGTGCCTAAAAGGGCCGTACAACACGCTAAAGAGGCAGAAGTCTGCCAGGGCGTCGTGCTCGCGAAGAATATCACCACCCAGATCCATTTGAAAGGGGTCGCACGGTCGGACTGCACGAAGCCGGATGGTCGGCACGTTGTACAGCCATTCATCTTGGCCGTGCAGTCTCCACTGTGACACGATAAGGCGTGAATAGTACAGGTTGTACATCACGTGGAGAGTAAGTACTCGTCCTGTCAGACACACTATACATAGAGATGTCGTGTCCGCAGACGTGTAGTAGCAGAATTAAGCACCACATCCAGAGAGATCCTGCAGTCTGTGGGGCATGTACTGCATTCGCCGTTCGAATGAGGCTGGCACATAGGCACGGCGTCCACTGTGCCGTTTCTCTTTGACCCCTCGGCATCGTGCGACACGCCATCAATGGTGCCAGGAACGTTAACACTGGCCAGAGTAATGGCGACACATTGTGTTCTCCGATGAGTCCCATTTAATCTTAATGCAGATGATGGTCGCATCAGAATTTGGCACCACAGTGAGCAACACGACGATCCTATACTAATTCGTGAAGCCATACGTCTGGGACACCAGGTATTGGTATGGGGATACCATCAGTTATGACTCCCGGCTACGTCTCGCTGTTGTTGAAGGCGGGGAGAAAGCACAACTTTATGTCACTAAGTTTCTGCGGTCCCATTTTCTGCCATTTTTTTTTTCTCGCAACACACCCAACGCTACCATGCAGCAAGAAAATTCTCGATTCCATCCAGCTCGCGTCACTCAAACATGCTCTACAAAATGTGGACACCATTCCTTGGCAAGCTAGGTCTCCAAATTTGTCCTCTGCTGAACACGTATGGGATATGATGGGGCAACGTTTGAACCACCTGTCCAAACACTGGCTAAAACACGTGTGCAGTTGCTAGAAGCATGGTGGTACGTACCTCAGGACACTATCCGCCATGAGATGATGCTCTACCCATATTGAATGCGTGCTTTGCAGATGCTAAACAACTTACCCTCTATAAGTGAAAGAAGTGTACTACACCCATGAGCCTGCGATAGTATAATAAAGTTTCACATTCGGAAAGAGGGTGTAGAGATTTCCATGTCCAGTAGTTTATTTCACTCGTAAAACATATTCAGTAATTTTTTTAACGGAGAATACAAAATAACACATAAATCAGCATAATTTCCATGAGCTCGTGACTTAGGGGATGCACCCCGAAGCGGCGGTGGATCGGTGACAGTGGGGTGGTGCCTCGGTAAAGTAGGGGGTGGTCACCTGGCCGGATGCCGATGGCGGAATGCAGTGCGATGCATGCTGGGACACGAGCCGCCCGCCTGCAGACGGAGTTCCGAGAACCGGGCACCGCCCCGCCTCCGCCCGAAATGCGATGGCGTTTTCAATATGCGTACGCGCGTCTGTATTGTTGCCCCCCCCCCCCCATACACACTGCCGGAAACACGGAAAAAAAACATGCACGCAAATAAGAAACAGACTCTCGCTGGAGGCTTTACAACCAAGCCAAAACGTAGCTTCCTTGATAATGGTTATAAAAATACTTCAAGAATGAAATGCTGAACACCCAACACACGCTTCATTTTTATTGCCTGGTTACGTCACCCACATTAAGGGGCCCACCTAAATAGAAGCTTTTAATGCGTGTCTAAAATAAATAAATAATGAAGTCACCCTTCGTACGAAAAAGCAGTGTACACTTTGTCTTTATGAGTCCAAGGTGCAGACCTCCGAAAAATGCGTGTTTTATGAAAATGTAACACGTACAATTTGTTATTATATATCATCATGGACCAAACATAGGACAAGTTGTTTATATGAAAAAGTAAAAATATTGGAATCAACAGCTGGAGTTTCGCACGAGTATTTGAACATTCAACTAGTTATCCATAAATCCCGTAAACGTCAAATTCAAAATGAGGTAGTTGACTTAATAGAAACTAGAAACTCGAGAACTGGGACTCTCACCCAGTTCAGTTATTAAATATTTTCAAGGAATAACTTTGATTTTTGTCACACCATCTTCTAAAAAAAACAAATTGCAGTTTACAAATACTTCTTACAGCTTTGGCAATTCCGAAAGCATAAAAATTGCTATTTAATTGATTTTTAATAAATTGATATGCTATTTTAAAAAAGATTACATATTTATTAAAAGTTATATACCAATGCTGAAACTTTAATCTAGACCCTGCTGTGTTTCCTAAAATAAAAGGAACTAACAAATATGCTAACCTCATGACAGCCAGCTGGCATTAAGCAAACACCAACAGGCATAAAGTAGCCCTAATAAATATTCAGGCTATTATAACCTATCATTTTCGGGGTACCAACTGAATGTACTCAAGCCAGTTACCATAATAGTTCTGTAGGGTCTTTGCTCGTGTTTCTAATACATGATGACGTGACCCCGCTTCTACAGCTGTCAGGTTACGCAGTCATAAGGGGTATATGCGTAGCTCAATTATGGTAGGGCATTTTATGCAAAATACTACATTTAGTATATTCGAAACTGATTTAAAGCTTTGACGCATAAAAGGCGTCTCAATTGCTTCAATATTAAAATTGCAATCACATTTAACGTTACGTTACAAGTTCTGGGGATAATTTTAATAGAGATTAATCTAGCTCTAAAGGAACTCTCAAGTCAGCCGTCGCTATCCTTTCGCTTCCCGCAACCTTTTACGCCCCAACGGGATATATATGTACCCTGGAATGTGTGCGTTCCAACGCAAATCGGCGAACATTTCCATCGGTCTTAGCCATTTGGTTCACTTTTATTCTTCTTCCATATTCAATTTTCCCTTCCTTCCACCGCCGTAGCATTCAGATACCAAAATTCATTCTTAAATTTCATACGGCCCAACAGATTTCACTCATGATTACAAGTCATTGGGTACAAGAGGCTGTACGGCAAAAACCTCTCCACCAAAACTCTAAAAATCAACTACAGGGGGCAAAATTCGTCAATACTATTTGTGTAACGTTTGGCGAAACATGCACAATAAAATAATAGTAGTTTGATTTTTTTTGTCTGAGCCAAATCCTTTACAGATAGTTTTAATAGATTCTATTCTAGCTACGAGATCAAGCAAATTGTGGCATGTTTTCAGGGCCTTTCATCGGCCAATAAATCGAGGTTATTATTCCAAACTTCGAAACTTTAATTAGATTTGAATTGTATATACTTGCAAGCCATTTCTGGACACATGTTTACTATCATAAATGTATATTTCTTATTTTCCTTTTTTGTTAACTTCAATTTTCCGAGAGTAAATCTGTAGGAAATGAGTGTGTAACACAATAAAAACAAGGGTAACTATGACAACTGATAAACTCGGCGTTGAATTGGGAGGTCCTACACGCAACTATCGCCTTTTGTGACGGAAAGCACATCTTACTCACTGTACTACTATACTCCATTCACGGTTATTTCCGACTGTTCTGAAGCCCTGCTAAAGTTCTACTCCCAGGATATTCCTCCGCTTTATATACACAAAGCTTGGAGAATCACACCAGAGAGCCAACGCACCGCATTCGTGGGCACTCAATGTAAAAATATTTTGCATAATAAATATTTTTACTTGTCATTACCAACACACCTAATTTATCCGTATCGTTATTCACATTAGTTATTAATAAAAATACAATTTATAGATAAAATATAAGTAAAAGTAAAATTTAATCAAATGTAAGGTACTTTTGTGTAAATACGCGTATAAAACGGTAGTGATACGCGATATATTTAGGAAGCAACCCAACACGTCGTACATGGGTGTCATTTTTTAAAATTTGATTCAAAAAGTGTCAATAAACAGCGAATAGACTATAGCGTGGCATCCTAGCCTCGCATGTGGGTGTCCTTTAGAGAGGTCGACAACCCAACCAAAGAATGCCATTAAGCTGGTGGTTTCTCGAAGGCCGAAGGAGGTGCATTTGGCTTCCCACTACTTGGAGGTGTTGTCACGTCTCCAGGATCTTAGTTTATGGGCTATATAACACCGGGTGATGGCTCAGCCATTTGCATACGGCTACTGAAGCGTACAGCACACAACGGCCGCACTGGCGAATCATTATTAAGCTACTTGTCCCTCGCCCATTAGCTAGCCTGGGTCTATGGACGCGGAATAATTCAACAGCTAAAAACTAAATACTCCTAGTCTAGTGAATCTTTTCAAACATGACATTTAAAACTATTAATTTCTGTACATTCTGTCGCTTTTAATTTAAGTGGGTCATTAACTTCTGCCAGTAAAACATTGACACACAAAAGAGTGCATGATGTGTAAAATAAACAATTAAATAACTTAAAAAGAAAACTCAAAAAAGTTTAGATGGTATACATACACGTATTCCGTCAAAACTATTTATAATTTTAACAAATCAGGCGTCAAAAATGTATAATAATAAAGGCCCTTAAGAGGATCATGTGGTAAAACTTAACATTTTTATACGTAGATATTACATGCCTCCGTTATATCATGATCACGACGAGAATTAAACATTGTTTGGGCTATGAGGTAGAAGATTTTTAAATGATATACATAAGCAAATATGCAGACACGCCGATCATGATTGGTCGTGTGATATTATGTCAGAACTACGTTAAAGAGGTTTTCTATCTATATTCTAAGTTCACTTAGGCTCAGCATCACCTACTACAATCCATTCACGGTTACTTCAGCCTTTTCTGAAGCCCTGCTAAAGTTCTACTTCCAGGATATTCCTCCACCTCATTTAACCACGTCTAGAACATTATACCAAAAGGACAACATACCGCATTCGTCCGCCTTCAGTTTTAATATTTTGCATAAAACCTGTTTATTACTAGGCATTACGAAAACACATATTTTATCTTTGCATTTATACATATAAATTATAAACAAAGTATTATTTATTAATATAAGTAAAAATTAAATTCAATCGAAAATAAGATAATTTTATATCAACACAAGTACAAAATGTTTGTGGTAAATGGCGTATTTTGGAAACAAACAAACACGTCATACATGCGGTGAATTTTCAAAGGTTTGATTAAAAAAGCGTAAAGTAACCGCGAATGGGATATATTAATTACTGGCGAGCCTCAACAAATAACGGGAAATAAGAGACACTAGGTAATAAAATATTTTATACGAGTACTACATCTCTGCACTGATTAGGCAGATTTTCCCCTGACGAACTTTAGGGGAGGAGGGAGAGGGTTAGGGGTGGGGTCGGTGACCCGGCAGTCTGCTCAATATCCGCCGGCCCCGGCCAGGCGAGTCACGTGCGGATCACGTGTGCAGAAAGCCGCGCGCACAAATCTCGCCGCCTCCTCTGCATGTGCTCGTCATCCGGGATGCATTTCCGCGCCGTCCACCGCTGCTATGCCTGCCAAAACACAGCCAGCCTCCCTCCAGCTCCAGCATTGCTCCTTCTCCCCCCCCCCCCTCCCAAACGCACCCTCCATGGTGCAGTCGCGGGCTTGTGAGAGGACTCAATAAGCAGTTCAGTTATACCCATAATGTGATTGCAGTTGCATCATACTCATCAATTATTCACCTCTTCTTCCCCCTTCACTATTCCCGTTTTATTTTTCCGCGTTACGTGTAGGTCATAAAAGCTTGTATCACTTTAGCGTACTCTTTTTTTTTTTTCTTTTAAACATTGGGCTTACGCGATCGTACAACTTCCTCCTCTGTTCCACTTACTTCTTTTCCCGATGAAGCTTTTGATGTATTCAGTCGAATCATAAAATAAAATCAAGTAAAGCATACGAAAACTACAAACTGCTCTAGTCTTGATAACTTAAAAATTGTGGTCATCCAAATTTTTGAGGTGACATGTCATCACCTTGTATCCATGCATTCGATGTGGGTTGTGGGGGGAAGGGGGGGGGGGCATTGTGCACAAGCAGAAACCTATTTGAGCGACAATTAGTTGACTATCTGAAATAATTCCAGGAATTGATATGGTTACAATTTAATATCACAGTCAGTGGGCTAAACCAAGATCGTTACGGATGGAGGTCTTAATTAAATAAAACGGTTAATTAAAATTTGCTAATTTCATTTACAATAACTACAAACACAATTTTCTCTACTCAACACCTCATAATAAATTGATATCACTTGCTGTTTACAACTAATGACTTTAATCAATGCAATTTACAATTATCTCAAATAAATTGACGCAATTAAATAATTAGAAATCAATCCCAGTACACAGTGCATTAAAACAACAACCTATTCGATAATTTTACAAATTACATGTTCATATCTGACAGTTCCAATATTTATAATGTCAGTATCACATGTTATTCAGTTCCACCTTAGTTTAGTCCACGTCCCACCAGTCTGCAATGTTCTAGAGTTCTCCGAGCGTCCTCATGCGCAGTAGCCTTCACTCGCCGGGTTTCACGCCATCTCGTCTATTCACACCACAAACACCTCATCTGCCGTAGCCTCGCAATCTTCCATCGTCGTCCATCTTCTTCACCCATGTCCCAGTTATAGCACTCAGTCAGAAGGCTTCTACCAAGACTGCCAGCCGTTGGAGCGCTATAGTATTTATCGGGTCGTAGGCCATCACCCAGAAATTTCCCCAAATGCCGCGTTGCGCCGAGGGTCCTAAATCCAAGAATGACCTTGCGGATCCTCTACACTTGTCGGCTTCTCCAGCAGGTGGGAGGAGGAGGGTCTGTGACGCCAGCTACGTCACCGTTGTCAGTCATTCCCCGGCTTCCCGAGGGAGGGGTATGGCGACGAGGCAGCGAGCTGGTGTGCCTGGGGGATGGGAGGACCGAGGTAAGTACAACTCCCCCCCCCCCCTCCACAGACTCCGGTCTCCACGTATAACCGGAGCTCGCGGCCGGTGCGAGATGCAGCGCGTAACACTAAGAACACTGAATTAAAAATTATGTCATGGACGCCACCAAAACCTTTGTTTTAGCTGAGTGGTGAGACACTGCTTATTTTCCAAAATTCCTATTACTCTGAGATTTTTAACAGTTGTATGAAATTTGTGAATCCATTGCGCCGACCAGAAACAAACTTGACATATGTACACTAACTTCAACATCAAAATTTTTCAGAAAGTACTTTTTCACTCGTTACATTTTTAGCATGTCCAATATCGGACAGGGGAAACCGGACATACAGTAATACACTGCGATAAATGCACTTTTTTTTACGTTGCCCTGGAAGGACAAGTAACCAGACAGGCGCCGGGTAGTAACCCAGACAAATTTCGACTGTCAGGTCGCCGGACGGGTGCTATATAACAGTGGTAAATTGTTACAAATGGAACCATTCAGATACGCCGGTTGTGACCTGCCTGGTATAGAAGTTTTAAGTGAGTTTGCCGTATGTGTTCGGGCACCAAGGAAGAATGGATCTGTAGTGAACGTTGTAAATATTAGTTAAATGAAATTAGTAAGTGGGTCACATCAAAGGAACGTGGGTAATGAGTACACCACCTTGTTTGAAAGTCACTGACCACACTGCATAAAACTACCGAGCATACGGAATGAAGGCATAGTTCAGTATCAAAAAGTAGTTTTCCTAGTCTTTTGGTCTTTTAACTCTGCTTCTTTTCCTACAGTGACTTTCCCGTCGGAACGAGCAAGGAGGCTCAGTCGTAAACCACTGGGCTCGCATTTGGGAGGACGAGGGTTAGATTCATGGTCCGGCCATCCTGGTTTCGGTTTTCTATGATTTCCCGAAACCACTCCAGGCGGATGCTGGGATAGTACCTCGCTACAGGAGGTGGCCGATTCATTCCCCGCTCCTGCTTGTTGGAACAACTTGCTCCGTCTATAATGACCTGGCTATCGACGAGACGTTAAGCCCTAACTACATTCCAGTCGGAAAGCACTTTTAAAATAGATGCAAACATATAACTCCCGCACCGAAGTACTGTGCAGTGTGGTCTGCAATTCACGCACCTGTCAAAGCAATTATTTATTACAACTGAGCGGCAAGAGTACGGCGCTAGAATGCGCTGAAAATCGGGTTTACCTTACAGTATGGAGAACCACGAAACTGCCGATCTGCTGTTCTTACTTTTTGGATGGAAAGCACCCGAACGGTAAATTTGCGGATTCGACTCTAGTATAAAATTTCTGCATTTAGTTTTAACAAGAAATTACCAATATAACAAATTAGCCAAGTATTAATTAAATGTATAGCCATACACATAATTCTGATGAGATGCTCAATGACTGAGGTGGCAAAAGATCATGTGTATTAAAACGAGTTTCAAGCAGAAGGAATTTTCTACCAGATTTGATAGTAATTGATGCCAAGTTCCTAGGATATGAGATATATGCGAGGGTACATGGGATATGAAGCAGTCCTTTCTAAAATGGAGAACGACTGAGGCTTTTACTCAGTGAACTTAATGCACACAGTAGGTACTTCAGCACACTAAGCTTGAGTTCAGGGGTATCACTACCCGCCATCTTGGATTTACGGGATTTTCGCCACAGCCTTTGTTAAAGATTTTGTATTTTATTTCTGGTATCGACAGGGCATAGAAAATTGCTTTGCACATTTTTTTAAAAATCAGTATTGATTCACTACTGTCGCTAGGGTCATTCTAATCGTACACGGGGAAAAAAAATTTCTTCCGGCAATCAGAATAGAGCTGGGATTAAAAAATTGTTTAAGACTTTTAAGAAAATGTTTAGAATATAAAAAACACACTGACTAACGAAAGTCTTGTATGCTTACTACTGAATATATAAGACCACACTTTAAAATCCACTAGTCATACACGTCAATAATGTTAACCTAAAGTCACATGACAATCATGTAACATAAAGCTTGAAATAGCAAAGTTTCAACTACTCTTTATGGAATACAGAATTGTGCGTAATTTACCTCACGAATATGATTAAGTACTAAATACGCTAACGCAGTTGAGATGCTCTGGAACAAATTTCCATGTTAACTAAGATAAATACTCCTTGTCAATAGCTTCTTGACAGATGTTTTGGTGTTGAAATAAATGCAACTACTTGGCAGTGACCGAGCAGTACCAAAGCAGAAGCAACTCAGTATTTTAAACTTCCTTACAGCGTGCGCCGCACACAAATACATCCCTAATTTGGAGGTCTTATAGCATCATCATGTGGAAACTACAACCCTCCACCATCCCCCTTATGCAATTATGACAAGCAGCTGAAGCATGTCCAGGACAATACTGTTGTCTGTTGTATGGTTTTGGGACGGTTAACAATAAAAAAAAAAACAAGTTTACATATATTCGTTGTACACTACGTGCTTAAGTCGTTTAAATCAACGAAGATAAAAGTAGAATATTTCTAACTGCTTAGAAATATGAGGATTAAAATAAACCTGCCCAAAAATACGGAAATTCATGAACCGGACGGACTATTATAAAAAAAAAGTTCATATTTTAAACACCATAAATAAAGGCATTTCAATTTTCTGCGAAATTACATTCAGGCACTATAGTGCTATTTTGAATTACCTGCACACCACAAAAACACACAAATGGGAAAAATTGATTCTGACGGTTGCGCAAAAACGATGCAACCAAGAGATTTTCAGTCGTTGAAAATTAATCACACATTGCACACAATGAAGCTTTTTACACAATAAAAGCTTTAGCATTTGACTTTACGTTTCCTTTGCTCTGACGAATTGTAAAGTCAGAGTTTAGACATTGAAAATCGGTTCTGCGAGCTTCGTAAAAATGCGTATCTTGTTATGAAAATAATTATACTATCCAGAAATGCATTTTAAGTACCTTTTTTAAAAAATATGCTTAAAATTTATATTAAAAGTTTATTTCAAAACAAAAAACACATTTGTTTACTTGATTAAAATATGCCAATTTATATATTTCCTCTTCACATTATATTCTTTGCCATTTATTTAATTTAAGACGAGCTTTATTCAATATACCGAGATTAAAATCACCCTACAATAAAACAACGCACTTCCCACATTACTTATATTAGATTCTCGGCAAAATGGTTGCTTGACTTTGACTTAAAATTTCACCTTTTCGAAATCGTAGTCAAAAGTGCTGGACTTTACCTTTGACAGTTCCATTGTGTCTAGCTCCATAAGAAAAAACATGTCGAAAAGTAAAGTGAAACCGTAAAGTCAAATGTTAAAGTTTTCAATTGTGTAAGGGCCTTAAGATATCTAAGAGTATACCCGAGATAGGGGGAATGCACACGTGCACATCTAACTTCCGACTGCCTTGTTTGCGGCTCACGGCGGCAAGTGGACACCTACGCGGACAAACATACTAGAACGTCCGACTGGACGAAGTCGTAAAATGTCGTGCTAACGGCGGCGTGTGGCAGCCGAAAGGAGATGCGTTGGACACCAAACGGTACGCAAGGCGCCGGACACAATGGGAAGAAATCAGGCAATTCACATACGTGCCTCGCATGACAGCGGAGCCATCAACACATGCGTGAGAAAACGTTTTTGGCAGGCCGGGTCCGATGAACCAGCACGCCTGTCATCAAACCCCTCCTAGTTTCCAATATCGTAAGCGCCTTCTGGCCTAGATGGAAGACGGGGGATCACGGAAGAACTAAACCTGAGTATAGCTTGACCGCAGTCGAAGTAGCCACTTGGGCATTTATTATCGTAAGGATCGGGAAAGGTTGCACAAATGAGGGGAATATGGAGTTGAAATTACCCTTGGACCAGGATAATCTAGGTTCTTATATAGGAGCAAACCGTGGGTGTATACTGTGCTTTAAGATACATGTTTATGATTAATTTAGTATAGGCCTGTAACCATCCTCTCAATTAACCTAGCAGGGACGTTAAATTTCAATCATTAACGTTTTAATTACCAAACAAAATTTTCCGGGCTGCTGATTATGACAAACATATAATACTTTTCATATTCACGAGCACCTAAATCTTCAAACTGTTATTGCCGGCACTGCCTAAGCTCCTATTATGTATTCGACGAAAAATTGCAATTGACAAAGAATTTATAGCATTTTCGTAAGCTGGTACAGCTACTGCCAAGTGCGCCAAATCTACCCATTGTTATATCTCGATGTATTATAAAGAAGGGCAGGACGGTTACTCACTCAATTAGACAGCCTTCCATATCAGTGCATTCTACTAATCAACCAGCCAGTAGAAGCTCTTTATTGAGTTTTAAATGAGCATACTGTTTCTATAAATATTCTCTGTGGTCTCTATACGATCGCAGAATAATTCTGCAAGTCGTTGAAATGTATGTCCGTATTTATTACATGTCTTCCCAAAATATACAGGTTGTATTCATAATCTATCATTGGATATTGACAATCTGTGGATATCATTGGATAACCACTTCGTACAACTGCAGGTATGTATTTAGCGGCGACAAGCAAAAAAAGGGGATAGCAACCTATTCACAATGTCCAAGATGAGTTTTAAAATACTATTTCTTGTAATCAGAGAACTGGGATATGATATGCGCCAAATCTTGGTTCAAAGACAACAAAGGCAGCAGGAAATGTTGTTATTGAGACGTACTGGGTTTAAATTATGTTTCGTAATACACAGAAAGACACACACGTACAAAACATGAAACCGTTTTTTCGTCGTAGTGTAGTGTAATTATATGACCTCGAAATTTTGAGATCATTAATAAAAATCTGATGTTAAAATGGTTTTGAAAACAAACGTGGAATCGGACAAAATGCAGTGTTATTTTAAGGTACATATTGGTTTGCCAAAAGGGAGTTTTTAATTGTTCATGCTTCATGCAAACTGGTAGTGCTATACTAATGAAATCAATTATGTAGCAAAAATATGAAAATTAATTTAAATAATCTCTAAAACTAAGTATCTTCCCCATCTGCACAACCGTATTATTTTGAATTTGGCACGAGATCAAGTTTGTCCTTTCGCGAAATAAGGAGAAAAATCTGCAGATGCAAAGAATATCACGTAATTTCATTCGCAAAGATCTAAATTACACATAAACAAAATAACTATGGACAAGTACAAAGATTGCAAACCATTCAATATATTTTAGCGAGTTTACCAGTATTGTCATATGTCAAAATAAGCTTAGGAAGTTTGCGTGAATTTAGTGGTTTGAGAAAAAGAATCTAATATAAGGAAGTCTAAAATAAATTATGCACCGTCAAAATCCAAATTACCCATGTAACAATTTAAAAGGTATTTTTTAGCATATTCCAGTTTTCTTCAGTGAACTGATTGTCACAATGGATTTTCCAGCAGTAAGCAAAATTGGAATTGTATAGCTTGGTAAATTATCATATTATAGGCCTAAATCATTATAACCTACAAACCCCCCCCCCCCCCACACACACACACACACACACACACACACATATATATATATATATATATATATATATATATATATATATATATATATATATATATATATATATATATATATATATACATACACATTTCCCATAAGATAATTTCTACCGTGAATCAAACCCAGGTCTTACAGTAAATCAACCCTAAAAAATATGCATGTAATATTTCATTGAAGCTCAGTGCCAAAAAAAGGTATTAATTACTGCGTAGGTACTTCGTGCACTAAGACTGTTTAATCTGTTTTGCAGACACGTTTATGGACCTCTGACACTTCAATATTGCATTGTTTACGAAACACACAACAGACAAAGTGTCACAGCGGGAGCACTCGCAGGAAACCCCATCACTACACGACAGTGACCCTAAACTCCCCTTCCTCCATTCCACTCATTTAAGCAAAATGAATCTTACCAAAAAGCTTCAAACAGCAGAGTTTAAATAGTAGAGCACATACAAATAATGCAATCTCAATAAATTGTAAGAATTCAACCATCCCCGATATGAATTGGAATAAAAGATAATTAACCTCCGAAATTGTGAGAAATGATTCAACAAACTGTCAGTTTTCTTGCCCTTTATCTAAAGGCTTAATACTTTTTATTTATTTTACAAACTGCACATATACAAATTACAAGCATTATAAAAATACAAACAGCCAAACAGGCTTTAAAATGTGTTACAATTATGTTTGTTATGAAAATTAAAGGAATTTACATTTAATAGTGGGCTCCCATAGCAACACAAACTTAGCCCAAATATTATAAAATTGCAAAATTACAAAGTATATAAAAAAACTTATCTTAAAATGTTTTCCTGTACATACCCTATAAAATGTCCTCATTAAACATGGCAGGGTATGCTTTCTTCCAAGTTATAATGTTCTCATCGTGAAGTCCCTATCCATTCTCTCTCCCAAGACGAAAGAAACCCCCTTTTATAGTCTGGAAACATGTTGACCAGGGTATTGAGGAACATCCCAGAAAGTTTCGTTGTGGTTCGAGTCCAGTAACATTCATACCTTGATAACATCGACGGTAGCATCAGACTGATTCATTCATACACGTCGGAACGAGTTATGGCATCGGCGGGGTGAGGAGTGGGGCAACCTCAAGCCTCCACGCCGACAATCTGCGCTAGCCTAAGCTACGCAGCCGCGTAGGTGCCAACGTCCACGACTTACGTCGAACGGGTCGCCTCAGCTTCCTCGTCGATCCATCCTCGTGTTAGGACCATGGAGGTATTAGTCTATGGAGTGGAAGCCGACACACGAAAGCGAAGCCGAAAATGAAAGACAAGGCCTGGACTAGTGGTGTCAAAAAGGTGCATGTTCTACATTGCTTACTATGTAACTTTGGCCACTCATAATATGGCCGCTGACGTAAACAATCGGTCTACGCATGCGCAGTTGAAAGAAGCAGACAAGATATCGGTTTCACTTGATAAACGTTAAGGAGATAGGCTGTTGCCACTCCATCATTTATTACCTCCATGGTTAGGGCGTACAATTTTCTGCGCTGACATTAATGCTGGATGTACGGTGTTCCGGCACCGTCATAAAGGTGACAAACTTAAGCAGCACTTAATTTTAGTTGTAAAACAAGATATTAAAAGGAATCCAATCCATGGCTACCGTCGAAGCAGCACCTCGGAAATTATTTCCTTGAAGTAATAGTTTGTGCAGAAGCCAATTTTGCGTCCGAAGCAAAGGCGTGCGTACAGAATCGCTCACAAGAAACAAAATGCTATCTCCATACAGCAGAAATAAAGCGAACAGGTTCAAGAAGCTACTTAGCGTTGGCGGTACAGAATAAGATTGCTGGGCCGCCCACCCTCGCCTGGCAACCTGGAACTTGTCCTCATGCATATCCGCTCTCCGAAATGACTGCTCGAACCTCACAGCAGTGAATCACGTTGGCCGATGGACACATGTATGCGTTTATCGTTTATACATGCGGTAAAACGGCCGTTGTCTCTAAGGGCCTTCTCGAAAATAAGGCACTAGATTACCTTTTATGCTTTTGAGGCACAGATCTAAAGTTAAGGAACCAGTCTACTTGCCTGAATTGACGCGGTACGTTTTAAATACACTTTTCCAGCGGAACTATCGAATGTATTCGCACTGTGCCGTCATTTTAAGGAAAGCACACACGCTTTAAACGGATTAGGAATGGAATTTTTAAGACATCTCTCAAAACAGAAACATTATTTTAGTATCCTTTAAAAATGAGCTTCTCCACACATATATTTCAAAATATTTTAACTAGACACGTGCGAAATTACAACATCGAACTACATTGGGCTTTACTACAGACTCTGCACCAATAGAATCGTAAGATCAGCGCAGTAGTCCCATAGCAGAGAAGACTACAAGCTACCTAAGTGCCTTCCGACAATGCGTTAGATGCTGTCGTCCTTCGCGATCCAATAATTATATGCTTGAAACAAACCTCCAGGCTGCTGGTTCGTTCAAAGATATGAAATACAACGGCAATAAGAAACAGGAGTACATATTGGAAAATTACCCTTGCCTAATTGTTTTGTACTCTCACCGTTTCAATCAACCTAAATGAGCTTAAATCGCAACGCACGCGCGATCAAACATACGGCAGTGAAAGTAACAATCAAGTTTACTAAAGCAGACACAAAGCTGTTTACATGCTTTTAATAGGTTTTGCTTAACCTGTCATCCTACAAACCTTCGTCGCTTAACTTGAGGCGGCCTGCGCGGAGTTTTGCCATCTCCTTACTCATCAACCATGTTTGACGACTGCATCTAACCGCTCAAGTACGACGCAACACGACCACGTAAAGTGAAAAAACTGTTCCCGTTTTTGGTTTAAAATATCTTCTGCCTGAACTTATAAATTATTACTACCGTTTTTACCAAATTATTACTACCTTTTTTACCAACCTGGTTTGTGAAAACGTGAAGAGCTGTGTAGAAGTTTGTTACAATAAACTCTGGTTCCCGACGCGGAAGTTCACTAGGAAAATGGACATAGCTCCGCCGTTTGGAGCCTGTATCATTACTGAACTTTTTGACATGGCGCTAGAGTTTCCGCCGTCTAAATGGCGCTGCGATCTACGGCCACGGCGCATGACCTGCCCACTCCTGTGACATCACCAGGGAGGCGGCGCAGGAGTACCAATATGATGTTCACAAGTTTGCTAAATTGGTAATTGATGGCAATATTTTTTTCTTGTAATTGTGACGTATTTGTTGGCGATTGGCTGTTCACCCATCGCCCCATGAACATTTCCTTTTTAGGTAATACATGTAGCCATTGACTGATAATTAATTAATACCCTCTAGGGAGAATTAATCAAATTCCGCTGTATATACTGGGAGCTGAGTTGTATCGAGGTCAGACAGCAGCCTCGAGAGAGTTTCGGAATGCCAAGATAAGTATGCCCCTAGTTGTCATGCCGGCCATTATAGCCAGACATACTTTGATATCCTAATGGGCAGAACTTAGGGGGCCATGATACCCTAAAACAACTTAGATAAATCTAAAATAAAATGCTTTGTTTTATCCTCTGCAAATTTTAATCTAAATGTTATATCTTTGTAAATGGTTTTTTTATGAGATGCCGAATTTTTAACTAAATATAAAACAAATAGCAAAATTATGGACAATCTGGGGAAAATGCCCATAAGTTTTGCACACGAGATAAACCAAGGAAGTGGTTTAGAGTTTTCCCTGAATTATGGAAAAATAATCCTTAAAAATGAATTCTAGAGTTTAGGGCAGAATATTGTAACTTTGCAAGCTCCACAGTTAAAATTCGCAGATGTCTTTTCTGGACTTTTCCCGATGAAATTGATTAATTTTGGGAAAATAAAATGGAAATTTTCCAAGTGTGGATAAGCCCACAAAAGCATGTTTTAAATAGAGGACTATATGAAACATTTCTCATTGTTTTGGAGAAAACATGTTCAATAATATTTAATTTTGTAAGTCAATGGCCTTTGTTAACAAGAATATGGCCGTAAAATAATTTGTAACCATCAGTATAGACTATTATGATATGCCACATTATATTCTTGCATTTTCTATGGCCTTACGTAAAATTGTAGATGGCCTGAAAATACATTGTAACATTCAATATAAAAGACAGAAATGGCAACTGTTAAGACTATAAAGCCAAAATTTGAAATGTTAATTATTTTAGTTGGAAATCGTAAAATTCACATTTGTGATAGATATTGGCGGCAGCAAAAATTAAAGTGACGCTGGTGCAAAGTGACGCTGGTGCGTCACTTTAACACCATGACTGAAAATGTGTCATGATTATTTGGATTAATAGAAAGTGGTGGCTAACCTGTGCTTCGCCCACAAAATTATAATTTTTTGCAGAAAATGGAACAACGAAGTTCCACAAATCTAACTTTAGAATGTTTGGCACATTATGGAGGAAGAAGAAGAAGACAAAAAGTTAGAGCTTTTCAACCACCGCATCTTGAAATACTACTCTGGGACTACTCCAAACATATAATTTCAATCTCGATATCAGTATCTAATCGAACTAGTCATATTCGTAACCTGGAGTGTGAAAACACTACCATAACGGTGAATAGACACGGGCAGAACTGGCGCAAAACGATTCGTAGTCAAGTGAAGGAGAAACGCAGGTTAAAATAGACGCAAGCCTAGCGATGCCCGAATCCAACACATTGGGCAGACCCACGCGTTACGTCTGCGTTTGTTAACTGTATGTAGTCAGTCACTAGAAATAAACAAGAACATGTGTTTTTCCTAACCTTTACATTTCATCAAACACAGTACACGTATCATGCTCTCGAAATCGTGCAAAAAAAAAGACAACGAACATAATATTTCAAAACAAATTATTTTATATCGTCTTGTTATAATAAAGATTTCTGCACTTATACATGCCATGCAGACTCGTAATACAGTTATGCAAGTATCGTATGTTATCCTACTTGATTCTTTTCCCGGAGAGACTTAATGTAGCTTCCTCCGCCAGTATCAGTACCACCACTTTGCAGTACTCTGTATGTACGATACAAATTTTAATTGACATCAACATACAATTTACTAGTATCATTAAGCTTTACGGATTTAATAGCGCAGTACCGAGGCAAGAAAGATATCAGGATAAGTAAATCACCATGGAAAGGAACGTCTAAATTACTGCGAATACTTACAAGCCGGCAACAGAACAAAGTAGCTACAAAATTCCTAATTACTTCTCATTCCATTTCCTACACGGCAGGTTTGAAACGAAAAAGAAAAAAAAAGGTGTTAGCTAAAACATAGGTCAGCGCCAGAGGCTTTCAGCGTCTGACACGAGCCGACGTATTTGAAGTGGCCGTCAAACGGAGCATTCCGGCGCTACTAATGTAATGGCGGCTAAGTGGATGCTCACTCAGCTGCTCCCAAGAGAACTTGATACGTGGTGGAACAAGCGAGACTGAAGCAGCGGTCGGGATGACGGCACGAATGTGGATTACTGTGGTGGTCACTTACAACTAAGCCTGGTTCACATGTACGCCAATCACGCCGAACAGACAGAGCGGAAAACTAGAACGGTCAATCAGAAGCCGTCCTCGGGTTCCGCGTGGCTCGCGCAGACATCGAGCACAGTTTCTCATTGGCCGTTATAGTTTTCCGCTCTGTCTGTTCGGCGTGATCAGCGTACATGTGAATCAGGCTTTACACGAGCTTTTTTGTTGGCGTGGCTGCGGTAACGGATGCTGTTTAGGTAGGTAGGGCTCAACACCTTGTCGACAGCGAGGTCGTTAGAGACGGAGCAAATTGCTCAGAGCAGGAGGAACGTGGAAAGAATCGGCTATGGCCTGTAATACGGAACCATCCCGGCATTCGCGCGTAGTGACTTCTTGAAACCGTGGGAAAACAGAAATCAGGACGGCCGGACCGGAAATCGAACCCGGGTCCTCCGGATTGCGAATCCAGTGGTTTTATCACCACGCCACCTCGCTCAGTGGAAGTTGTTCTGCTGCAAACAGTCCCTCCACTACAAACAAAGGAGTAAACGCGGCCGCGACAACAGCCCGAACGGTAAACACTGTCGAAACATGTCCCAAGGCGAGCATGCTCATGCGGTTCATAAACGCCGACTGCAGTACGTCGTCGTCAAATCCCGCAGCGACAGTATAGGCAGCGACACTACGCATGCAACATGTCATGACATTTCTGAAACAACTCGTGGTGTGAGATACTAATCCAATCAGAAGCAAAATCCTATGTAAACACGCATCAGAAAATGTCCCGTTTAGAAATTGATGATCTAGTTTAGCTTATGAAGTAAAACCTGTACATTAAGGGGGTCCTTTACCTATCTGGATCTGTTTCCCGTGTTAGAAGCCAAGAAGCGTTGCGAACCAGGTTTGATTCCCAGAGGTAATGGTGCCGGACGATGCCGCTGCTCAGTCAGTTTTCCCTGGTATCTCCTGTTTCCCCCGCTGCTCCATACTCACCTCGCTTCACCCTCATCGGCTCTCCAGACCTCGATGTTAACGGCCACCCAAATCTCTCCACTCTACACCATCATCGTCGCTGCACGCAAGGCTCTGAACTGGCGTGCAGCGTGTTTACGTCGTGCTGCGTGCGCCTATGGGGCTTAAAGCGGTGACTTATTATTTAACTGGTAGAAATTTTGTAGCAAGGTTCAAGGCAGGAACCTCGATAAACTTTTGTTTTTATCTGACCGAAAACGCGTTTTTTTTTAAGCAATGTTGGAGTGCTCCGAAGAGTTGTTTCTAATGTGACTAATATCTTAACAGTAGTTGACAGGCATAGTCTGAAGTGTGTACTTTGCATAGTTTAACACTAGGACTACCAGCACTAGCTGACTACTTAGAACTACTGTGAGGGGTAATTTTGACCCCCTAAAATGTTTGTTATTTAGAAATTTATTTGAAATGATTTTGACAACCAGTATGCACATATATATTGTATTTTATACAAAATTTCTCTACTGAAACGTAACTTTACACAAAAAAATCATAACACTATTATTATTCAGCCAGAAAACTGACATCACATGAAATCATATAGACAATTAAAATATATGGGATGTTTACGCCCGATACATTTACCACGCAATGGTATTTTGCATGCTGCGCAATTTATCATTGTTTTGTTCTTTCTGCTGAAACAAAATATTACACAAAAATAATAGCAATATTATAATTCAGTTTCAATACTGACATAACATAAAATCCCACTTACATGTCATACAGATGAGGCGTTTACTCCCAATGCATTTACCAAACACTGGTTTTCTGCATCCTGCACAATTAGCCATTGTTTTGCTCCTTCTGCAGTTGCCGCACTTCTTTCGTGATTTTTCCATTTCTTTATCACACACTAACCATATGTGACTTGGTCTTCCTGTTAGCCATGTTCACACTTGAATGGAGTGAGCTAAGAAGGATCACATTTTTATTGACTTTTAGTTGATATACTGTTAGTGTGGTGTCTTTGTGTTTGTATAAATATGTTGCATACAACTGCTGTTTGAAGTTTTTATGCTGTTTGAATGGAGTGAGCTAAGAAGGATCACATTTTTATTGACTTTTAGTTGATATACTGTTAGTGTGGTGTCTTTGTGTTTGTATACATATGTTGCATACAACTGCTGTTTGAAGTTTTTAGCAGTAGGCGGAACCTCCCTCCTGGTGCGAGTGACAGTGCCTACTAGGCTTTTTTTTTCTTGTTCTTCAATGCGTGAAACATTTGTAGAGAAAGAAAAAAGTTGTCCGTCGTAACATTTCTGCCACACTGCAAATATGGTTCCAGGAGGCGTAGAACTATCTAAGGGCCAAGTAGCTGATCACGGGGTCGATCGTCTTCTTTTCCCAGATAAGGGAACCCACTGACTAAATATTTAGAGTCTACATTTGCTGCCATCCCGAACTTGATCCCAAATTTATCTGGTTTATTGGCCATGTATCGCGTAAATGGACATCTAGCTTTTGTTGGGAACAGCTACTCATCCACTGTGATGTTTATGCCAGGCTTGTAACATTCAATACTATTTTGTATGAATCAATTCCACGCATATGACACTAGTGTGAACTTGTCAGTCTGTATATGTTCACTTCGTGTATATCGTTCATCAAAGCGGAGAAATAGCATTATTTTGCAAAATCTATTTCGAGCCATGTTTGTGTAAAGAAACTTGGCCCCCAGATACTTGACCATAATGTAGATAGCTCCAAGCCTTTTGCTGCACAAGCCTCTCGAGCATAAATTATCGAAACGAAAGCTTCAAGTTCTGCCATTGTGATAGTACATGTATCATCCTGTAATTTTCAACGGGCTGCTTGTTCTATACATGTTTTGATATGTAAAGGAATGTATGGTGTCAGCAACAGTCTCCACGCACTCAGTGGAGAATTAGCCTTGATTTGTCACCTGGCATGAAGTGAAGGACCATTTTTTTCTCTTACCTAATTTTGAGCTCCCCGTCTACCAGAAAGGTTGTTCCCAAAGTCAATCACCTCCCTCTCTGTTCCATCCTTCGCAACCTCAGTGTTACCAGTAGGAAGCCCTGCATGTACACTCGGCACAGAACCTTGAGTTGCATCATTGTCGCAGTTTCAGACGGCATCTTTTTCAGTGAGGAAGATTTAATATGTTTCACATTTTGTATTTTCTTGACCCTACTGTTACCTATACCACATACAGCCCATCGACTACACGTTACCTGAGAACGATCATCTTGTGGGGCGAATTTAACATCGTCCACTTCAATTTGAGATGCTTGCTGCACAGCAGTGGGCTCATTTCCTTCTAGTGTCACTGAAGGATTATTAGTCTGTGATTGTTGCCGTATTTCAGGACTTCCGGCCCTTCATCAGAATCTGCGCCATTATCACTGTTCTGAGGTATGTACTCATCATCACTAGACACATTATCACTCTTTTCACTACCTGAGTTTGTTTCACAAATATCTTGAAAATACCGGAGTGCCTGTTATGTTGTTATTCCACGGCGGTGAGCCTTCGTACGCTCCGAATATAACAAAATGTAGCTGTTTGTAGAGTTCAAGTTGCCTGAGAAAATTAGCAACTTATTCTCAATTACTACTGTAACAGACTACAAAGAACATTCACTTATATTTCACCACCTATCTTGAAATACTGATTAAAAAATTACTGTCACTATCGCAAGCAGAGAAGTAGCTGGAAACAATCAACGCAGCAACTGTAGCTAGAGGGCGATAACTAATGGCTTTGTATGGCAATAAACCGCACACATCATCCCTCTGTAAGAATATATACTTCTTATCTTTGTATGTATGGTGTGTCATGGGTCAGAGGAGAGACAGAGCAAGATAACATGCCTAGAGGATGTTGCAGCATGACCAAGCACTGAGACTGCAATTGTTTCCTTCACCAGACATTTCACCCTAGCTATCCCCTGGGTATTGTTCATCCATGTGGTAATCTCACATAGATATACAGCCAATATTACTTATTTATTAATTAGGAACACTGTCGGCATTTATTACAGTCAAATCAATCACTTTGAAGCAGGGGTGGATTTTGACCCTCATCTGTCGTTCTAAGTATAATATATGTATTCGCCACGTTTTTGGACAAAACGATTTCGTCATTATATTTGTATGTTAAACTAGAGAGATCAGGCTTTCATTAATTGTTTAAAACATAATTGTAGAAAAAGTCAAGAAGGTTCTACTAATTTGAATCAGATATACAGATTTGGTATCATGTCAAAGTATCTTAAGGGGTCAAAATGACTCCCGTGGTAGTTCTAGTTTTAAGAGATCGGGCGCACGTCTAATAGTTTCGCAGAAAAAAAAAAAAACAAGATTTCAAGCACTCAGAAACGCAGTTCAAGCGACAGATTAACAAGACCCTTAATTGCTTATGTTATTTTTATTTCAATAGATACGGATTTCAACTTTAGTAATATTCAGCGGCAATCAAAATAACTGGACACGCACGCACGCGCCTATTATACACACGCACGTAACACGGTAGAGTACCCACGGTGAAGGAAAACAGAGGAGACGGTTGCTCTGCACTTTCCATAAGATTAAGGACAGTAAGTAATCACCAATATAACAAGCGAGTGAGTGAACAAATTCGGACAGCTCTTAACATCGAGGTCTTGAGAGCCGATGAGGGTGATTGAGGTGAGTATGAAGCAACGCCGGAATGAAAGAGCGGGGGAAATGGGAGATCCCCGAGAAAACCCACCGACCAACGGCATCGTCCGGCACGATTTCCACTTGCGAAAATACGGGAGTGATCCGGCCGGGGATTGAACCCGGTTCACCTTGGTGGGATGCGAGAAGTCTAACCGCTCAGCCACCGTAGCCCCTAACCCTGTAAGAATTTTCTGGTGGCAGTAACATACAGATTAGTGGACAATATATGGCAGATAATTTTACAGGAATAACACGACCGCTATGAACATAAAGCATTACTTCATACAATTTTTAATTGGCCATAGTACTCTTTGCACGCAAAATGTGGCGGGTATTTGTTGAGATGCGACTCTCAAAATTATATTTTAGGTGACATATTTCAATATGGCATACCAAAGAAAATTTTAATTCATGTACATAGTGCAGACACAAAAGGCAAGCACGTCAAGCTAGGTTAGATAAGTTTAACTGGTCTACTGATATAAAATGTGACACAAAGTGTAACGAGATGTACCAATTTAGAAAGGAAACACAACTATTTAAAACTACTTGATACATTCTCTCTTGTAATGCTACTATCGGATACTAATATGATAATCGTTTCTGTGGTTTCTGACACGCGCACAATGGCGTACACAAAGTTACAAACACATTATTTGAATGGTTACATAGATACTGCCACTGCACGAAATTTGGTTGAAACATGCCTAAATTGTTTGGTACCGATAGTATATGTGACGTTAAAAACTTAATTTCATAAGGAAATACTATTTATAAAATGACGGGCAAAAGGATTTCTAAACAATGCACGCATATGTACACCCAGAATATTAAAGTTTGGTTGAAAATTGTTTAATGAGGGGTTGCAGCACGCTTGTGAAAAAAAAACTTAACTGTATGGCTTTGTTTGCTGTATCCTGTGGATTTGTAATCTAACGTACACAATGAGCAAATATTCCGTCCTGTGTTTTTAAACTAACTGCCGCCGTTTTCGAGAAATTAATTCATAATGTTCCCACAACGAATCTCAATGTCTGGTGCATAGCAACACACTTGATGTTGGTGCATGATGTTGCTGTTTTAAACGACACCGTGTATTGTTGGAACACGTCATGTGTCACCTGTTATCCATAACTACGGGGACAAACTATCACTGATACACACGTAGGGTCCGCGGTGGCACAGTGGCCAGGCTGCTCGCCTCCCACCACGGCGAATAGAACTCGATTCCCGGCGGCGTCGACACGGATATTAGATATTAGTATGTGGGTTCTTTTTTCAGGGCATACCCACTTCACCGCCATGTCACTTCGCCATTGCTATATCTCCACCGCAGGTCACCTTCATTGGCATTAATTAATTTCTCCGAAACGGCGGCAGTTAGCGTGAAAACACAAGACGGAATATTTGTTCACTTAGTACGGTATATTATAAATCCACAGGAAACAACAGACAAAGCGATAGTTACATTTTTTATTGTACAAACGTGCTGCCAACACCTCACTTTTCATGGAATGGGGGTTGATATTGGAGCTCATAATTTTTGTGCCGTGTACTTCGTCGTTTAATAATGCTGTATACAGAAACTCAAGACACTTATCGTTTATTCTGGCTGTGTTACTAGCAAAAAACTTCTGCTTCAACTACACTTTCAAGAACGATTTTTACCCCTTAGGAATAGACTTAGGCTATATGTCGTGTATATATTTAAGACCTATTTTTCGATGAGGAATCACCTGCCGAAGTTTGCCGGTAGAGTTCAGTTCCATCCTGTATAATTTTTCAAAAAAGTATGTAGGCCCTTCATACTTACAAATTACTTTTTCTTTTTGATTGTCAGTACGCAGTTAATTTCAAGAGAATACATTGTTGTATTATTTACCGCGATGATTACAGTTTTACTATTTTGCTAATAAACATATTGATATTTATAAACATGGTTTAAATGGGAAAACTTAGTTTTTATGCCATGTATTTTTATAAATGAAACAATTTGACCAAGTTTTTCTTCAGAATCGTATGGTAAATTGTTTACAAACAGGATTAGCAATATCGACTTAGCCCTTACCTCTCAACCCACACTTCTTTTACTTCTCCGTGCAATAACAATTTGTTATTGGCAGCTCTACCGCTTCTCTTTGCCCCTCGTAAAGATAGGATTGGAGACAGGAGAAATAATTCTCAGGTAGCGGGTGTTTTCAATAGTACTGCTGCTAGCCGGGAATTAACGACGTGGGCCAGTGAAGAGGCGCGCGGCGCGATATCGCACGAGGCGCAGCCACGCACTCCAGCGACCTCGGCCAGTCCACCGAGCAGCCGGACGCCTGACGTCTTCATGAGGAGATACCGCGCCGGCCAAGGCAACGCCCCCACGGGCAGCTCATTATAATCGCTCGCTAGTTTATTACTCGCGGGCCGGAATTGGCAACCGCTCATTACCAGCAGGCCCCGGCCATGCGGAATTTAATTACAAGTTAATTACATCGCGCCCGTCCACGGAGGGAGTGCCTATCCTGCAACCAGGGTACTCTTTTTTGAGCTACGTGCCGCGTGTGCCAGCGTGCAGCCCACGTGCTGAGGCCGGCGACTTCTCACGCGTCTCCCGGCGAGCGCGCCCCGGATTTCCGCATGTGGGAAACGTGGCGGACGTTGATGATGGCCGGTGGGGTTTCTCAGGACAATCCCGTTTCCCCCCGCCTTTGTATTCCGCAAGTTTCCCATCTGCACCTCTTCTCCCTCACCTCTCCGCTCAAGACCGGTCGTGCGACAATTTTGGCGGCCACTGACAATTACGGCCAGAGAAACATTTTGCGACAATTCCGGCCACTAACACCTAACCTAACCAGTTGTATGTCAGTACTGATGAAAAGATTCAGAGAAGCACCGAAACGTACGAAAATACAGGTACCTCCCCCTTTTTTATTTGTCGAGGTACTTGGCCGGAATTCACTGGTCCAACTTGCTCTTGCGTTGAAGGTTCCAATAACATACTATAATGTTCCTAGAGTTTTCGTTGTATTTTACTTCGTTACCGATATTTTGCAAAAATACTGTTTAAAACCTCATTTTTTAAGGGCTTATACCTCCCTTAATATTCGGCTTAGCTATAAAGTGTCATACATGTTTTTCTTTTACTTTTTCATGAAGAACTCACCCCCCTCCCCCCCGAAGTTTGTCGGTCTAATTGCGAATCCCCATGTATATTAGGAGCCAACAAAGCGTTACGAAAGAGACTTGGGGAAATCAGTAGTTTTCGATGCAAACAAAGTATTTGCACTCTAAACCTGAAACAGTGAGAACTGAGCCAAATCAGCGAAAACAGTGAAATTTGAGCGACTGGTAATAAGAGCCTGATAACTAATTAATTTGGTGGCTGAACTTCACTGAATGTCAAGAATTTAGTCACTATGTCACTTGTCACCAGCCAATTTCCTTGATTTGCCAGTCGGCATTAGCTTATCAACCGACTTTCAGCTAATGTTGTTCCACTGATTGATATCACTGATTCGAGCTTAGAGTGTGAAAAGGTATATATTAAGTCACTTAAACTAAGAGAAGCAGTAGGGATGGTTGAAATTACTGTAATTAAATGTAAAAAAAGTCATCACACTGATTTTAAATTTTAATGTTTCGAACAGTATAATCACGTAAAATGCACCAGAAAATTTCCTTTTTGCGTGATTATATTGGATACAAATAAATAACACCTCGTAGAACAGAAAATAAAGAGAATAAAGGAAACTAAGAATACAATAGGAAGGCAAATGTTAAATTTCTTGGCATAAAGCCCTACCACAATGCAAAAAATACTGCGAGAAGGAAAACTACGACAAAAAATTACGACCAGAATGGGAAACCACAACTAAAAGATATAATTACAACGAAAAATAACACCGCAGAGAAAAAAAACTATACGATCATAATGAAAATATATAGCTACAGCGAAACAGAAAACAAACAAAAAAATTAATAATTACAAGGATCAAGAAATATATATCCAGTAGATATGGCGAGGAATGACTCGAAACAACGAAGCCAACGGGAAGACAAATGGGACAAGAAGTAGCAAAAAAAAGTATTTAGCCGCTGTGATGTCTCAGATGACTGATGAAGAATACACTAAGTAATTAATTAAGCTAAAAACTGATGGTTTAAAACTCACCTAGAAGTGGGCGTCTCCGTAGTAATAAATTAAATACGACACGATGCACTAATATGCTGTCACCATCTAACGAGGGCTTTTTAGAAGAAACCTGAAAGGATTGTCTAGTATAGGTTGGTAAAAATAACTACTATAAACGCACGATACATTCACAAAATTTGAATTGCTACAAAAAGTTATCTACTCTTGGCATACATACTTAAAACGTATATTCTACGTGGAAACTAGTTCACTTCACGCACACACACATCGCCATATACGTTAACGACTATGCAAATAGAAAGTGGACTCTCATCAACAGCTGTATTTTATTTAATACATAATACGGTTTATCATAGTTCAGGTCGAAAACTTTTTTCTCCTAATGTACATACTGCGTTCAAGGACTTCATTTCCAAATTTTCAGTATTGCGTGGGGGAAGCACTTCCGGCCTTAGGTCGAAAGCTAAGATGATGGTAGGCAAGTTAGTAAAATAGTTTAAGTGACGTAACATTACAACAATAGTAATATAAAAATATATTCATTATTCATAGAGTATGCATTTTTTAATGACATAGGCTACTTTTACAGAGTACGAAAAAGCTTACGCATTTTCTCTCAATTTTATCTAGCAATATATGTATAACCATGAATGCATAATTATTTATAAACAATTTTCTTTGAAATAAATTACAGATTGGAGGAAAGCAGACCCCGTAACGATGAGAAATTAAGATGTTCAACAGAACTGTGTGTATTCAAGGTAAATAATCAACATTAGTGATATAGAATGCCCCTGACATAACCCCACGAAAAGTTATCACGAATCGGGAGTAAGGAGCTCTGTCACTACTGGCGTTGGATTTTTTTCGGTACTTAATTTCAATGAGAAGAAATATTTTACAATACGAGCTCATTATCAACTGTTAAAGCTATATATCCTGTAGCACATGCAAAATCTGTTTGTGGTAAACACTTCCTTATTACTGAAATTGCTAGTTAAAATAGCAATCAGTTACACACACACACACACGCAATTTCACAGTTGGCAACCTGGAACCTGTTGAAGGCTGTATGTTTTACTGGCTGTCGGTGCAAGTTGAGACACTGAAGAGAGAAGTTACTACAGGCTGTTCAATATAAAGTGAGCACTTTTGAGATCAACATTAGAAAAACGTCATTGCCCTTGACTGCATATACTTAAACGGGAGCACTGTGTGACATTCGCCCAGTAATGTTGGTAACGATGGAGGGAAAGTAGTTCTGTATCTTAACGTCGAATAAAGTGTTAGGTAACCATTTGTGATAATTTAAATTATTTATTTAGCTTTACTGTTTTTCTAATGTATCCGTGTGTAAAAATTAGCCGATTTATAAAATGTTTACTTTCTAATAATTTCAAAGTTTCACTTGACCGACGCATGAATTAGTGGTTAATGCCTGCTGGGAAGGCTTTAAAAAGTGCTCACTTTACCGTGAACAGCCTATACTATGGAAGCCCCTACATTTTCACTCTGCCTGTCCCGCACTAAGCAGCCACGTTAAGAAAAATATCAGACTTGGCAACTTCAACCTTCTCACTGTAATATTCACCAGAAGGCTTAGTACGCTAAAGCTATAAACAGTCCGTCTCTAAGAATGGGTTCTGGCAATGACCGGCGTTTGATTAGAGGAGGAAATAGTTCATTATTTTATTTAAGATACTCCCATTCATCGCACAAGAACGAAACAAGACTACTGGGCATTAGTCTTAATACTCTCTTGTATTTTTTGACTTCCATGAAACAGGTGGCATCCAAGCCTATATTTCGTACTCTCTAGTCGGACAGCCTTCGCATTGCTACATCACAAATATGGAAATTAACCATTAAAAATTGATGGGAAACCACAACGTTCTCATTAAAAATAACGCCAGATCATAACTGGCATAAATTTATCTGACCATAAGTTTACAATACCGATTTATATTTTCATTTATGCAAATGTTTATGTCGGACTGTGTAAAGGGTAATTTTTATGGATTTACTTTTTAAAAATATATTATAACTCCCTCAGACCTTCTGGTCTCCCGAGGGAGTAAAGAGGGAGAGATAGATGAACGGGCCTAGATGATGGCCGCCGAATATTCACGTGCACCACCAGGATAAAGCGGCGAAGAGGGGAGAGGTCGCTAAGGGCGTGCACGTGGCATATCGCGCCATCTACCGGCCGGCAACTCAATTAGGTCCCAGCACCTCTCGGCCTCCCTCGGCCCTCGTTAGCAATTGAAACTAACGCCAACAACACGTAATTAATAACACATGCTTAACGACGCTCCATGCCCAACTTTCGTTATTTCAAAACAGCTCGAAAGAAATCTTCGCACCTTTATCGCCACCTTTGCACAAGCTCAACTCAAAAAGTTCTTTTAAAAAATATTCCATTCATTATTTCATTGAGATTCTGCCTATAATTTTTATATTCCGCATGCTTATCTTTGACAATTATTAATGGCTACAAATTAAAAATTCTTTTCCTGGCACTTTCATGTTAGAATTAATTATGGTTTCTGATTGCCACACTAACTTACCAAAGCAGTAAGCATAAAACGCCAAGGACTACATATGTCAGTTATGTAAGTGCTCATCAATAATATACAGAATGGCAGAAATTTTACCAACAAAATCAAAGGTAAAGATTGAAACAAATGGACGTGTGCAATAATGACCTGTAGTCTTGTTGGCTCTATATTCCTTTTCATAAGCCAGCATTTAGCATTTCTACGCAAACATTTCAGGGCGAGTACATGTTCACTGGCGACTACCCAAGTAGCCAGTGAGATTTACAGTTTATCTAATAATACGAAATGCAATCCTTGCTTAGTTGCAGGCACTATTTGGGTGCAAGAACCAACAAAGTGTTGATGGAAGTATATAATTACAGACAACGCACTAAAACGTGCCAATCCCCGATTCATTGTCCTTTCAGTATACCCATTTTGCCAATCAGCACCAACACTTTGTCAAAAAAAGCTAAATACCCCCAATAAACGACACAGTGTATCACTTCGTCATATCGTTTGATTCTTCAATTAAGGCGATTACACCAACACGATTACGAGTGATATCCTCTAGCACAGATCTAGCCACCGAAAATTGATGTCACAATTACATTCCACTTACATCTACGAGCTGTTTCACCTTCAGTATCAAATAAGCTAAGACAATTTTCAAGTCTTGCGACTGTCGTTTATTTTTCACAACTTGTTATACGTAATGCTATTTAAAATATTTATGTTCTACAATATATACTTTTGTATTATAAGTTTACGAAACTTTCACACGCAATTTGTCTAAAATTAAAAATCATAACGGTATGTTAGCATTGTAAGGAGGCGGCAGTTTTTCTACAGCTTCGAACTGACATGCAGAGGCGTCGCCGTAATACATTATCAATAAATGACGATGTAGTTTGAAATGCCTGGTTGATATGTTAATACACAGTTTTGTAAGTTTACGTGTAATTTAAAATTCTGTTACGCTGTAGATTTACAAAGGACATATCTAAAGATGTCAAAATTGTGAAACAGAGTTTACAGTTCCTTTTTTCTCTTTTTATCTGACAACGAAGCTAACTCTGGAGAGCATCAGCGTTCAGCGTGATTATATGCTTAAAATACGGCGAAGAAACTTAATAAAACGTGCATGGCGTATTTATTTGTTACACTTATGTCAAAACAATTCCTCATGCAATATAGGCGTACTAAACAGAAGTCAGCTATTGACAATTATGGGGGTACCACCCCGGAAACATGATTTCAATGTGCAGTTTACTTGTAAACGGGGCTTTGTTGACTGGTCACTCGACCAAACCTAGCCGAAGTGAGTTGCATTAAGAAGTTCACTTCACTGCGCCAACACTAAAACAAAGACCTTACTTTTGGAGTGAATGAAACTAATAAAATAAAAGTAACCAAGGATTTTCGGGCTGACCTTGAAATTCTAACATCCGGTAGAGCGCCCGGACAGCTGCACAAGAAGTGCAGATATATCGGAACGCATGCAAACGCAAGTAAAAGTTGCAAACGCGTCTAATAACAATAGGTTTAGACACGCAGCGCTGATGGCTGGCGCCGAACTCTTACTCCACTTCGTGAAACTCGCCAAAATTGTTATAGCAATTTATACACGCATCATAAATATCATCACCTAGCCAAAATTCAACATTCTTGCGCTCACACATGATAGGCGCTTGAGCAATATAAATAGGCACTCGTCTCGCTTCGACCACAACACAGAAACGGACTAACCAATCATAACATCCCTGACGTACATTGGATATACAAATCTCGCCTCCTGCACGTACATCTACGCGTGTTGTTATATTTCGCCTAGTCAGCACACACAGTGTGTAGAGAAACATCAACGAGCAAGTATTATCATACAGTAGCATCAAAACTTGGCTGGCGCATCGGCTTCCCACCAAAGCGATTCTGGTTCGATTCCCGGTGAGGTCACGGCCGATTTTTACATGTGTGAAACTTGGCGAGTGTTGTTGGCAGTCGGGCTTTTCTCGGAGTGCTCACGTTTTCTCCGAAATCACATTCTGTCGCTGCTCAATCTCATTTTCTCCCCACGGTAAAGACTTCGTTGCAAATCGTCTCCCAAATTTCTCAACTAAAAGAAATATTCTAACATACGAAAAATGTGCACGGCGCAGCTAAAAATATCGATGCTAAAGCGATCTATGAGCTGTTCGCGGTTAAAGACCTGCAGTGGATCTTATTCTGGGCCAAATTTGAATCCTTATGCCATACGAAATTTTATAATTTTCATGGGACCGACAAACACTTTGATGCGTCGATCAAGTGAATATGTGAAATAGTTATCACCGTGAATATATTAGGATTATCACCTTTCGTACAGATATGTACATAAAAATAATGGCAATAATTCTAATGAATAAAAGTAATGTTTGATTTCTATTACTTTATAACAAAGTCTAACATTTCCATCCTCACTAGTACCTTCAATATGCGTTTTCAACACTCCAGACGCCCCCATTTTTTTTTTTGCGCAGTAATGCTTCTTTTCCAAAGCTTTTCTTACAATGCAGTAGTTAAGAGGCCGAAAAAATTAATTTGTGTGTGCCATATCCTCCATGCTTTGTTATCTATTAAATATTCATACGTTTTCCTCTCTGAGATGTTTTGCATATATGGCTCTTCGTGCACCTGTTGCGTTATTTGGCCAATTTTAAGTTTGCCTCATCATCTAGTAGTGCCACATGCGACAAATACTATATGTAGGCTGTTCACGGTAAAATGAGCACTTTTGAAAGCCCTGCTTAAGATCTACTTGTATGCACGTTGTGTCTTCTTGCGCCGTATGTTAAATTAACATTGCCACGGGCCTCAGCACTTTATTCATGCGTCGGTCAAGTGAAACTGAAAAATTATCAGGAAAGTAAATATATTGAAAATCTGTACATTTTTACACTTATATGTATTAAATAAGCAGAAAGGGGAAGAAATAATTTAAGTTATCAAAAATGGTTACCTAACACTTTTTTTTCGATATGGAACTACTTTCCATCCTTCGTTAGCAACTTTACTGGACGCATGTCACTCAGAGCGCCCGTTAAAATATATGCAGGAAGGGCCAGCGATGTTTTTCTAAGGTTGATTTCAAAAGTGCTCACTTTATCGTGAACAGCCTTTAGGCTTTGTGGCAGCATCAATAATATTTTTTCGAAATAAATTCTGTGGTGACTCTGCAGTAATTTTCAAAACCATGCGTGTTTTGTTTCAAGTTAAAGCTATGAAAATAACGTTTAAGATGGGAACTAGGCTTTGTCAACCCCAATAATTTAAGCAACTAAAGCAACTTTACCTACAACTAGTATGCAGTATTGCCATCGATCGATGTTCCACAGCCAGGTCTATGAACGTCTACTAAAAGGTAATTCTATTTCTCTAAGATAGCTTTCTTCAATGTTATCTTTCGTCCGTCGGCTGTTTCTACACTAGTGTGTCTAGTTTGCCTCTTGTTAAAGATAGGCCCGTAGATGATAGTAAACTGTATTCCACAACTTTTATCCAAGTATGGAGGCATACATGCCAAACGACATTCTTTTCATTTACGTGATTTTGAGACAAAACTCGGTAAGTTGTTCATTTGTTTCAGTTTTACATAACTAATGTGAAAATTTAATCAACCAGTTATCAATTAGCAAATTTTTCTGCCAATCGTTGTTACAGAGAATATGCCTAAGTAATCGTGTTTCCTTTTTGTTCAGTTTCGTACGGGACGGTTCCAGATTTTTGCACTCTAATGTTACCAATCTTTGTTTTCACAAACTTTTGAGTCTTATCTTTTGTTGAAACATTTCTACAGGCTTGCAATATTTTGTTGAAACAGATATATCCTCATATTTAATAATTTCTTCATGTCTCTAGAATTAAAGGGATCAGATATGTTACTGCTAGAGTACCATTCCAAAATAATTTTTAACTCAGCACGTGTGCGCGTACAAAAAGAAAGCTTGGTACTGTATAATTTTTGTGACTTTTGGGGAATTGAATTTTTTCTTAAATTTGGCAGCTTGCGTTAGCGGAAAATACGTGACAGTCTTCACGATAGCATCAGTATCATCCTTCACACGTGTCTTCATATTGAAGCGGCAAAGTTCAGTTTACTGACTGAAGAGATCGGGACGACCCTTAACATCGAGGTCAAGAGAGCCAATGAGGGTGATTGAGGTCATTATGGAGCGGCACCGAAATTAAAGGGCGGGGGAAACAGGAGATCCCCGAGAAAACCCACAGACCGGCGGCATCGTTCGGCACTATTCCTAGATGCGAAAATATGAAGTGTCCCGGCCGGGGATGGAACCCGGATCGCCTTGGTGGGAGGCGAGCAGGCTAACCGCAACAAAGTTGAGTTCTTCAGCACGTTCGATACAGTGAGAATATTTCTTTCTTTTTTACAGATTAGCTGCTATCATTGAATTATTTTTTCTTGATCATGCGTGTCGTGCGTCAATGACCGCAGTGGAAACATGGAACCTGTAATTACGCAATCCAGCCGTGCTCTATGTTATTTTTAAAATAATTTATTTCACACCATCGATACATAGCCCATTTTGACGTAACTGTCCACAATAAATAGTCAAAATATTTTTTTTTTTTTTTACATTATGTGAGTTCTCACCGAGCTATTCATAGCTGCTGCGTTTTCTGACTATAGACATTACGCCTTAATTTTTCTTATAAACATCCCGTTCCCTCAGTCAAACTTGAATCAAATGATTTTTTACTATGTCGGTAAAAGAAAACACAGTGAAAATAGAAATGACAACTAATGACATTTTAATGTATCACAAGTTTGCACTTAAGGGACTGTAGAAATTTAATTTATAACATTAGAAAAATCAGGCTTAATTACAAAGCGAGTCACCCGGCGACAAAAAATATTGGTTCGTCTTAATAATGATTGCAAGCGTTGAGATAGCTAACAAAAAAAGTAACCACTGTATTAAAATTGTATTACCTACATTAATCCTATTCATTGCTAATAACAAAGTATTCACAACTACAAACGCACCTAAACATTTAAAACGTTAATGACTGAATGACTGCAATTCAAGCGTTGTTATCAAAACGTAAAAATTTTGCTGCCTGCTCGACTGTGCTCTACAGACCTACAATAAAAGGCTAAGTGGCAATAAGAATTAAGTTTTTTATAGAATAAGGTGCCTTTTGCGGGGCGTATATTTTACTAATTATGTCTTATTTTCGTTTTAATAACGTCTTGTATTACTGAGTGCGGTGTTTTATGACATTCGGGTAAGAACGTGGTAACAGGGCCATGTGGCCAGAAAAATCGCCTGGCCTCACGCCAGTTCAATTACATTCGATTGGACAAAAGAAGGCCTCAGTGGACATAGAAGGCAGTCTTGTCGGCAGATTATCCTCTGTTAATGCTATCAGCAACCATACTTGGTAAATTCTAACGTAATAAGTAGTTTTGACAGTATGGCTGCAAACATAACTCTAACCATTATATATACTTTATAGTAATTAACGCCAACTCCCGGGACGGAAAGTCCTTCTTATTACATTTCAATCGGGTTTACCTACGTCAGTTTAGGCAAAACTGCAGTATTGTTTTGTGCGATGTCATGTTATAAAATGTGTTATTGAAAACCTACCGAACACGAGCTTCCTGGTACCTTTGACAACTTGTAGCTTTCAAACTATAGGCTATTCACGGTAAAGCGAGTACTTTTGAAATGAAAGCCTTCTCATTTGGAATAATAGTGAATAAATATAATTATTTTATTTTAGCCCTAGATGTTAACTTCCGAGTGCGGTGGACTAAACACACTGCGTTTATTACTTACATGGCAATATTTATTTAGAAAGTTGGTTTAAGGATAACAAATGGCTGAAAGGAAAAAGTAACTAGTGCCTCAAAAGTGCTCACTTTACCGTGAACAGCCGATATGTATTATATGCTAGTGTCAGTGTACTAGATGTTGAAAAAGAATTGCCTCACTTCTCTTTTGTGGCGAAACAAATTTTTAAGTCGAATTTCGCGGGGCCGCGGTGTTGTGGTGGTTAGACTACTCACCTCCCACCTAGACAAACCGAGTTCGATTCACGGCGGGGTCGCTGCCAGGTTTTAGCATGTACGAATCGCGCAGCTGGTGTCGGCGGGTTTTCTAGGTGATATCCCGTTTACCCCGCTCTCGCATTCCGGTGCTGCTCCGTAATCACTTCACTTTGCTCCAGCGGCTCTCAAGCCCACCCAAATCTCTCCACTCCTTTCGAATTTCGCACCAATCTTCTGAGAAAAAAAAATCAACTCCATGTTTTCGGCTGAAAACATGGACAAGAAAACCACATGTTGCCCACGTCTACCAGTATTTCACACTATTTAAATTAACACTCAAGTTTTCTTGCTCTACCCGTATTAGGAATATGCAACTCAGGCGTTGTCAGTCATCTACACGAAGATGGATGCACATAATTGCTGCAAGAAACGCCACGGTTGTATCTTACTACCAGTGACGCACACTGCTCGCTCAACTATACGCGAAATATTCTGGATGGAAACGAATTCAACACAAGCGCATTTTAATTAGCTTTCCAAGATAACTGCCTCCCCCGGTAAAAAAAAAAAAAAATACACATCTGAGCAATATATCATGCAAATTTTGCTACACACTAACAGCAGGTACGTGGAGATGCCTTCACAAAAAATTCAGTCGGTGGGTTCAGATTACTTACTATAATTCATTCACAGTTACTTCGCACTTTTCTGAAGCCCTGCTAAAGTTCTACTTCCAGGATATTTCTCCGCCTCATGCAACCGAAGCTTAACCGAGTATAGAAAATTACACCAAAGGACAACGCACTGAATTCGTGCGCGCTCAGTTGTATAAACCAACACACATGTTTTCTCACTGGTTTGAGTCATATATATTATAAATGAATTATTATGTATTATTATAATTTATAAATAAAATATATGATAAAACTTTAATTCCACGGAAAATAATATATATTTATGTTAACAGAGGTATAAAACGCTTGTGATACATGGCATATTTAGGAAATAACTATACACATGATACATAGGATGACTTAAATGAATAAAAATCACTTCATTCGTACAATTGAGCTACTGGAGTAATAAGCAGGTTCTGACAAATCCACAATCTCATGCGCACGTAGGCCTACTTCTAGCACACGTTTGTTACTCCGTGCGCAAATTTTTTGCTATGGACGCCCCAGTGTTGCAATTTTCAAGCTAAATCTAGCTTTACTGATAAAAGATGTTCACGGTAAAATGAGCACTTTTGAAAGCCCTGCTTAAGATCTACTTGTATGCACATTATGTATTTTTTCGCCTTATGTAAAATTAACTCTGCTATGAGTCTCATCACTTTATTCATACGTCGGTCAAGTAAAACTGTGAAATTATTAGGAAAGTAAATCTTATACAAATATGAACATTTTTGAGCTTCGGTGCATAAAAAAAAAACAAAATGAAAGAAATAATTTAAGTTATCACAAATGGTTACCTAACACTTCTTATACAACGTCCATAGTTACCAACTTTACTGGGCAAATGTCACTCATTGCACCCATTAAAATATATGCATTCAGGTGCAATGACTTTTTTCTAAGGTTCATTTCAAAAGTGGTCACTTTATCGTGAACAACCTTTAGATAAATTGCTGCAGAACTCTGCTACATTTTTAGCTATAAAAATAATTCATCCAGCAATTTTCACCTTTTTTAAATATTTACGTGTAGTATTGTTCTCGCTATACGGTTCCCCTATTGCTGCAGGCTTACACGAGACAGTTGATAAAGATATTATCATATTGCATTGCAAACATTCAGTTGTTTGTTCATGCATAGGAGAAGGAAACAATTTAGTTTGTCAAGATCCATGAGGCAGAACATGTTCACTCGCGTTTATATGATTGAGTGATATTTAAGAGATACGTGTGGCGTGTTTGCAATACGTGCAAGTGAAAAATGCAGATAATTCTGTAGTAATTGGTACTAATGATAATTGATAGTGTTTTCAATATATGTTTAATAATTAACACTGTTTCCGAGTCCGAAGTATACAAAAGTATTTTGGAAGGGTGTCTCCAACCAGCTTCTAATGGTAAATCTAAGAGCATATTGCAAATACTGTAAATGTAATCTTAATGCAAAACTACTTTATTAACACATGGTTTCAGGTAAGTTGACTTTACATAATGTTCACTGCGTGTTAAATAATTTTATTTAGTAATAATTTGTGTAATTGGTAAGCTTATTTCTCAGCTTTCTCAGTAACCTTGTTCAGCTATTATTGGCTATATTTTTTTTTCCAGTGGCTTTGTTTCAGGACTGTGAAATGGCAACACTGAGTGGCGGTGTCAGCGCCACCACTTAGCATGAACAACCTGGCCGTAATGAGGGATACGTACCAATTCCCCAGTTTCAACAGAGGCCTAAAGATGGATCTACGATTAAAGACTGAAGAATTCAGACTTGTACTTATTTTCCGTGTTCTTAACGAGTCATAAGTTTAGCAGTTCATGATTGATCTAGCAACTAATAAGTCTAGCCAATCAGAATCTTGGGAGACGAAAGCAGCCGGCACAACCTGGAACAATTTACAAGAGTGAAAATTATTTACATATATTTAGTTATTTGTGGTTACTACTTGTGTAATCGTTTTGAAAACTAGCGATTACTTATAGAAGGGGAAACCGATGCCAACCATTTGACATTTAGATCAATAAATATGTAAAGGTTAATTAAAGCGAATTCAATAAACTCTTCCAATAAATAAAACATAGCCATGAACTGTTCTTCAATTAAGAGGACACTGTCTTTCGATTAAAATAATTATTTTCATACAATTTCACATTACGATATAGATTGCTACTTCGTCTTGACTTGTATTTAAGATATAAAACATAACGATCTCTTAAGTCAAACCAAGAACGTACACGACCCGTAAACATTGGTTTATATTATATACGCTGTTCACGGTAAAATGAGCAATTTCGAAAGCTCTGCTTAAGATGTACTTGTATGCACGTTGCGTGTTCTTCCGCTTTATGTACAATTAACATTGCCATGAGATCTCATCACATTAGTCATGCGTCGGTCAAGTGAAAATGCAAAATTTTTACAAAAGTAAATATTTTATAAATCTGCTAATTTCTACACTGCGATGCATTAAAAAATAAATATAGCGAAAGAAGAGATTAAACTTATCACATATGGTTACCTAAAACTTTTTATTTGACGTTACGATATGAAACTACTTTCTATCCATCGTGACCAACTTTACCGGGACCACGTCACTTAGTATGCAGGCAGGGGCAGTGACTTTTTTCTAAGGCTGATTTCAAAAGTGCTCACTTTATCGTAAGCAGCGTATAAGCACGCTGCCTTTCGTAAGCCCACCCTAACGGCGGAAACGTCAAGCGATTGTTTCTTCCCGCAGGACTGCCAGCCATTTTGTCAATGTCAAGGGCAAATTTGTGGCCTTGTAACTGAAGCCATGTCACAGTGTGAGTACTCCGCGCTTCAGGGGCAGAGACAAGGTCGTACAGTAGGCTTAGACCGTAGAATGCGGGAGGGGGGGGGGGCGCGTGCTGCCCTCTGCGCATACCATTACCTGGAACAGTTGCGGAGCGTGGGAACAAGTCGCGGATATCCTACGAGGAAGCGTCATGACTTGCTCCGAACAGGAGTGGGGTTTAAAAAAACCGGAGCAGGAAGAGAACGAAAGACGTAGAACAAAAAGAAAAGAAAAGCAAACTGGAGAAGAAAAATAAAGGAGAGAGAGGGAGGGAGACAGATAACGATGGGTACAAAAAGAAGAGGGTTTATACAGGAACCCTCCCGCCGTAAAAAACCGCTTAGGAACGAATTTTTACGTAATATTTGTTGGCCGAATGCGTAGGCGTAGCGTTAACAACGCAGTGCATCAGCGTAAAAAAAAAAAAACACTCTAGTCCTAGCTTTTTCAAGCATGTTTCTTGCCTGTGTTGGTTTCTATGTGTTATCTGTTGGTCATGTATGTATACTAATATTTTCCGTAATTAGTTGCTGTTCTGTTTTTTTACTGTACTCCCTCTTTTCCAGTGTTGTATACATTTATTTTCTCGTCCTAGGTTGCTTATCATATTTAAGTATTCTTTCCGTGTTCAGTCTTCTTTTCCATGTCAGACATCTTCAATGCAATAGCGAATGTCCAGAAATCCCCATTTAGTCTCATCTCTCGTGTTTTGTCTGATGTATTTCAGGAATCGTTAGTGAAGTCCCGCTGCCTTGTGACAGTACTGTAACTCGCAGATATCTAGAGCGGAAGGCTCTCCATTCACAGCCTTTCGGAACACAACTCCACGACATGGAACCCAAATATTTTATTTTCTTCTGTTACGTTTACATGCATCAACAGCTCGAGACAAAATATTCGCCTCCAGTACCACACATACTGTAAGACTAGTCACATACAAACTGAGGAATAGAAAATATGACTTCCTGACAAGAGAAAACAAAATTGTTTAAAGGATGGAGGACTTCATTAAATAAAAGCGCTAACAATAATCTCATGATTTATTTACAGGAGATCCATAAAAAAAAATTTCAATATTTAATGTCTTGGCATTTATGACTATCACTTGATATTTACAGCTAATATTTATGTAAGCCTCCATCACCCGACATAAATTAATAAAATAATATAGTTAAAATAAGTCTCTAGAAACAGTTGACTAAGACCTATTGAATTACTATTAAAAATATAATTTTATGTTCGACAGTTCAGGTATTTACAATGATGTCACTCGTCCATTCGGTGCCACCTTGTTTCAGTCCAGACATTACCAGTCATTTGTGTCCGGAATGATATGGAGAGTCCCGAGCGCTCTCACCTACATTAGTCCGCCACGCGTCAAATACTTTGTCCTGCGCGGCACTCGCACACACTCTTCCACTGCAGTCTCTCACGCTTTCGTTCGCCGCCGCGCCGGTACTTTTCTTCCAAGTCCCTCGAGGTCCCAACCTTCACTAGACACTTGCCGCGCTCATAGTAGATACAGTCAAATTAGGCCAAATTTAAGGCTTACACACTGATTCAAAACAATCTGAAACCTTCACTAGTACGTTAAGGAAGTGCATCAGTCCATGATACAAAAAGTTCCAAGAAATCCCAACAGGGGTTTTGCACCATTTTGAATTCGAAGTCGTCTATGTTAAATTTTTGAAGCATTTATTCAAAATTATATTCTGGGATTCTCATTAATCCTAGAGACGTGCTCCTTTTTTATGATTCCCCTTTCAATATGCTTTCCAAAAATTACAAAAATATCAACTTCAAAATTATTATTTAAAATCCAAAAGATTTTACGACACAATAATAGTATGGTTTTCCGAGAAAACTGTTATGTTTTCACGAAATGCGCCTCAGCAATGCATTGTTCTGAAAAATGATTCAAACAAAAGTTGCAGTGCACTAAAGTACCCAAGCAGAAAAAGACCAGCCACTGATTACGTTGTTTTAGAAACTAGTGCGCACGGATGGGTGACCTGCAACGTAACAATGTGGAGACCACACTTAAAAGTTTTCAGAGTCACAAGAGTACTGTTTATTTTCTGAAAATTTATCGGTTATGCGTATATATAATATAGATCAATAGGAGAAAGAAATCTGAAGCACACAAATATTTACATCTAAATAACGTAGTATGAAACGTTGCAGACCTTGCGTTCAACTAGACGCTGAAGAATAAAATTCTGGTGCTCCCTGGATGGTTTGCAGCATTCAGTTTTCCGCATAGAGGCAGACAACAGTTTTTAATTAATGCTTGTTTTTCCGCTTTGCACCTAACATTTATGAGAAAAAAAACACTGATATATATTCATAGATCGTCACCTAGTAAAATGTATGGGTTTTAGTAATTTTGCACCACAGTTGATAGCGCTACGTATTTACCGTCTTTATGTGTACTTATATTTGGTTATATACCGGCTGGGGCATTTATTAATCTAGTATGTATTTTATTGCATGTAGTTTATATGGGTAAAATATTCTTATTGGCATTTATTAATCTATTATGAATTTTACTGCACGTATTTTATATGGGTGTTGTGTATGATATTTGTAATCGATATTTGGCAAGTAGATCTGTAAAGAGACGCGACCGTGGCGCTTGAGGTGGCGGGATACCGCGACGTCACCTGGCTGAGATAGCGCGCCCTGGTCAGTGTGTGAAAGTCGGCCGCGGTGTTAGGACGGTCACAAGATGTATGCACTCAATCGCGGAGCGAGTGGTTTTCGCGTACCAGCTAGGCACAGCTCGGGCGATCTTTTCAGCAGTATGGGACTGCAATGTAATTTCTCACCGGTCGTGATGTGCCGTGTGTTACGTGAGCAAGTGAACGTCGCCGTAACTTTTCCGGGAGCAGACAAATTAACTGTTTAGAGAATCTTATGAGAATAGGCAAGACGTGAACGCAGAGACGATATTGCTGTGTTTGCCTGTAGCGCGTAGCGTAGCTCCTGCTAGTGAAATATGGGCCAAGTATCGCAGAGACGTAAAATTGATGCGGACATATTGTGTGTGAAAGCGCTGTATGTACGAGTAATAAACACTTTAATACGAGCGTACTAAAAATCGCGGAAATAACTGTGAGACCACGACTTGTAACTGATGGCTCGTGAAATTGATTTTTGTCACCCTTGTCAAGCTCCCCGTTTTACGTGGCTTGAGGACAAGCATTTTAAAGTGTACACGTAGTAATAGTAACATACGTCAACGACCCGTGTTTTTGCAATATTTCCTTGGAGCACAGAAAACTAATTTTAAATATTTTTTTGCAACTTGTTTTACGCAGGTTTTATTGCGACCGGTGTTTCATGTGGCCAGAGTGCTGGACGCATACCCGTACTTTTTGCGTAACGACTAAACACGCCGAATACTCCCGAGTGCGTCAGTGCGATTGCACATGTCAGCGAGTGGAACAAATCCGCGCATGGTTGTGTGGAGGCCCCGAGGTGAATGACCCGACACCTGTTCCATTTTACAGCGTTGAGCGGGCGGAGCCTACAGCGAGGTGCTAATGGATGTTCCCCGACATGACCTGGTGATCAGCTGCACGGTATTCTGTATGAATGCAAAACTTAAGGTATGCGTTATGCATAAGCGCCGTCGTCAGCTTGTACCTGCGGAGTCCGTCGTAGGGCAAAAGACGTTGAACGTTATTAAGGGGTCTGTCCATACAATATGTAAATTTGAGTGCAAATTTTTTTTAGCATATTTTATCGTGTGTATGTACGAGTAAAGTTAGTGCCTGTAAACAGTCGTTTAGATACAAAATAAATAGTGTATCAAAAAACCTTGGAACTTAACACACCTGACACCCCTGCGGGGTACAAGGGCGTCTCAGGCAACAATTTTCAACCTTCCAACACCATTCGGTAGGTGGAAGATCAACACCACGCCACTGCTGCACTTTGAAAAACAATGATGTGAATGTTATTTGGCTAATGCAGATGCCGGTGGGAGTGCAGCTAAGTTGAAGTTTGCATTGACAGTTTGGTTCTGAACTGTTTTTCAGCATGTTCAGTACCTGGCCATGTCCAAATTTCTGCCTGACTTCGCTCCATACAATACTAAGAAAAAGTTTTTTCCTGCCACTGATGATGTTGAACTGTTGAATACTTACATTCTTTACATTCTTTCATGAATCGCAGCACTGCTCTTAAGTTTTTGAAATGGAAGTGAATTAACATATAACAATAATAAAATATTTTAAGTGTGTAACAACAGTAAAAAAGGTTTCGTACATAACATCTTAAGTACTTCAACAACAAAGTGTTGTTATAAAACATGACTTTATTTATGAAAGAAATTATTGTTCATTTGTCTGGACCCCGAAAAAACCCGGGATTAAAATTCATAATAACAAAATATGTAGAGCCATAGATAGAATTTTGTTTTGAGGTAACATTCTTTTTTTTATGATTGTATAAGTCCAGAAGTAAGTTTATTAAAAAAAGGCGACTTGATTGCTGTATAGTTAAAAAATTCATGCACATGCCGAAAATGGAAGAACAACGGCTGGACTTTGCTGCTGAGACGTTGTCCATCCGGGACATTTTCCTCGCCAACGCCAGTATCGGTGTTACTATATCATCAAGCCGGCTTCAAGAAGACGCAAAGCGACTTCAAAAATATTTGCCACGCCTCGGCAGCAATGTAGTGAAATGGCCTCAACACAGTATTTTCTGACCTAACAGGTCGATCGCCGTAATAACATAAATTTATGCAACAAATAAAGAGGCAAGAAAGATTCACCCAAGGCGGTAAAACTAAAACAATCACATCATTAAAACTAGATAAATAGCCGGAGCTAACACAATTTTCTGTCACGCCATAACGGAAAGGTATCAAGAAGAAAGCTGTAGGGTGTATTCCGAAAATACCAGTGATTATCACATATATCAAGTTGCTTGACACAAAACTAGTGATACCATCCTTTTTCATTACGCGATATTTTATATTAATACATGAATACTTTATAAAATTACATTGAGAGAGAAGAATTTAAATATTAAATATGTAAACCAAATACAGGATATTTCATTACAAAATTTACATATGCTATACATTAACTAAAGTTATTTCAACCCGTTTACACAACAGCTTAACCTGATCAGAGTAACTGGTCATCGATAAATTTCAAAATGACAAAGTAACAAAATCTTGAAACATTCTTAGTTAAATCAACAAAATTACAGAAACAGTGAGTAAAATATTATCTAACCTTGCTTTTACATAGAAATAGGCAATTAAGAAAGCTAGGTGCTAGAAAAGAAAACAAGGGGTTTTGCCATGGAAACCCGTAACGCCCCTTTAGGGCGTAGCAGGGCTAAAGGAAGGCAAGGAGAAGGACGCACAACATAAAAAAAAATCAAGAAAACATGGACACAAAAATTCCGAAATCAATACAAATATATTGAAGCCCATCTCTACATTATCACCAAGAAAAACAACTTTGCAATTTGATTTGAAAAATATAAATTACATCTGTAAATGTCTCTTGCTTGCTACCAATCGGTGAACTAGGAGAAGGAGAGAACACATATGCACTGGAACAAACACAAAAGCAACAATATTAATATATCCTGAATAATTATCCAGCCTGAATATACACTTGTGAAATCCCATTACAAAAGGTAGAATGATTCCTTGAGTAAAGCAAGCACCATTATGTTAACATAGCGTTGCTTATTGCTTAAAATAAACAAATGCCTACAAATTCAGTTCTTGATTTTGTTCCAAATTAAACTCTTAACGGGTGAAAAAGAGTCAATTTTTCATGGATATTCAATATTTCTTACATCCAATAAGATATCAACGTGCAATTTTCTTCAGAATACTATACATACAAATACCCAAAAAAAATTTTTTAAGAATTTTCCAAATTACACCTTTAAGGGATGAAAATGGTTAAAATATTAAGTCTATCTAGATGGTATCTGGTACTGTGAACTCGCGTAGCACAGTGGTTGCGTGGCGAATGTTGGAAGGCAGGGCAGAGGTCGCCAGGTGTTAGGCCGGGAACACACGGCAAGCTTCACCCGGCCCGTTCAATTTTGATGATACATAGAGAGGCATTAGGCAGCACACACGGGCACGGGTCGGGCGCCTGGGGACGGACACCGGGCGCTTTCCGGTACCGTGTGTTCCCGGCCTTACCTTCGGTTCGAGTACGATGTAGAGTGTCAACGACGTATCGCTAAGTTCGGACTACATTACTATACCACGTACGCCCTTCTATAAGTTGTTCACGGGAGTATGAACACTTTTGAACACCCTGCTCAAGATCTACTTGTGTGCACGTTGTGTAGTCTTCTGCCTTAGCTAAAATTAACATTGCCATGGGCCTCATAACTTTATTCATGCTTCGGCCAAGTACTCAGCAACTATCAGGAAAGGAAATGATTACGAATCTGTACATTTTTAAACTTCCATGCATTAAAAAAAACAGAAAGCGAAATAAATAATCTAAGTTACCACAAATGGTTTCCTTACACGTTTTATTCGACGTTAAGATATGGAACGACTTTCCCTGCATCGTTACCGACTTTACTATACCTATATCACTCAATGTGCGCGTTAAAATATATGCAAGTAGGAGCAATGACTATTTTCTAAAGTCGATTTCAAAAGTGGTTACTTTATCGTGAACAGTCTTCACTTTTCCTTTGTCAGAGGGCCGCGGTGTGTAGTGGTTAGACTAATCTCCTCCCACCTAGGCGAACCGTGTTAGATTCCCGGTTGGTTCGCTCTCGGCTTTTCGCGTGTGGAAATGGTGCCGGATGATGCCGCTGGTCGGCGGGTTTTCTCGGAGATCTCCCATTTCAACCGCCCTTTCATTCAGGCGCTGCTCCATACCTCGCTTCACCCTCATCGGCTCTCAAGGGCTCGATGGCAAGAGCCGCCCAAATCTCTTCACTCACTCCCTCGTTTCCCAGTCTGTTAGGCGAGATCTTTATTCCCGTCCTCTACAAGCTGACGAAGTCTGGGTCGGGATTCCCCAAGTATTACGTAGTGAGGTGAACAGCTGTATACCTGTGTGCGGGGGAACGCCTACTTTCTTCAAACCAAACCTTGCAAACATCACGTCGTTCATCTCGGGCTGGTAACAGGTCCGACTCTGCAAGGGCCGCCGGTTTGAAATCACCGTCAAACCTGCCGCGTTCGTGTTGACACCATATACTTAAGTTGAAGCAGACAGATTTTACTTCTTCTGCGCATGGTCCTACAGCTGTCAAAACACGTGTTCAAACAGTGAAAAAGACGTGTGTGTTTAAAAGAGTAACTTAAAAAATATAAATATCAGCTAGCATCCCTTGCATATGCGTTGTTTACATTTAAACTTGGTCAAGCAAACGAACTGCATTTATATTTAAAAAACAAAGATACATGAACCTACTAGCGACCGTAAATCGAAGACAAGTTGTTTTTACAGTTCTAGTGACTAAGAGAAGCTCGATATACTGCAGCGCGGCTGCTATCTATGTGAACGCTACCCAACATTCCTTTAACGGTTGACACCAGCGGCGTGATTTTAAAACACTGACCGTCAAAATGACAAATTCTATGTTTGACATTCAGGCACTCGTTGAAGTGGTATGGATTTATACACACGTCTGTGCCCCCATTTTACTACTGTAAAGTAGCCCATAACAAAACCTTGTGAAGAATTTTGGACAAACAAGGAGAGTCGAAATTCATACTCAAGGTCAGCTTCTTCCCCTATCTACCAAAATAAAAACTTTGTACATATGCATACATGCACATATTATATATATATATATATATATATATATATATATATATATATATATATATATATATATATATGTGTGTGTGTGTGTGTGTGTGTGTGTGTGTGTGTGTGTGTGTGTGTGTGACTCTGTAACTGACAGTCCTTAACAAGCTATCGCTTATTTGGGGTTCATGGTTAATAATAGTTCATCATATACTTAGGATTTTTGTGTGAATCACAGGGGCTCAGCAACAACTCAAACCGCTTCGTTTGTGGTACGGCGTGCTCAGGGTTAGTAAAAGGAAGTTGTCTCAGGCGGGCGCGCATCTTTCTGCGCGGGTAGCGTGGTGACGTCACGTCAGTCCACCACCTCGACCTTTCTTCAGTCAAGACGCGCGCTCTTTTACAAGATCGGTTGCGGCATGGCAATCTCGTCACAAGCGTACTTCTTAAAAGAATAATTTGTGCAGTTTATGGCTGTCACGATCACACGCGAAAAACTAAAGGAAGTGCGATTAACGGCTAAGGCTGCCTACCAAGCCGGCAGTCGCCAACTTCAAATGGGGAATCTATGTTAAACGAAATTCCTTCTTATTGCCTCTGTTTTAAAGATAACTATTTCAAACAAAAAACACGTCGACCCGATTTTCTCAGAAAATATTGCTACCTAAGATTGTTTTTCACAAAATGAATAATCATCTTTTTTTTGTCATGTAAATTTAAATATTAACATTTTATAAAAAACATATTAAACAAAAAAATTGGAGATATATTCTAACGTAGCATAATTCCTTAAGAAATTTCACCTAGAATTCATTTTGTTTGAAATAGTTATCTTCAAAATTGGCGCAATGAGAAGGAATTTCGTTTAACATTGATTCCCCATTTGAAGTTAGTGGCTGCCGGCATGGTAGGCAGGCCCGTTAAGTACGTCAGGTTTCCGAAGAATGAAGATTTGTGTAAAAATATATAAATTGACTAAAATACGAAAGGCGTAAAACATTAATGTTTACAATTGCGTTAAACACAGTTATAAACTAGCCAAAATTAGTTTAAACAAAAGAAGAGGGAAATTTTTCAATCTTGCAGGATATTCACATCACTCTAGTGAGATTTTTGGAAACTTACCAAGTCGTCTTCGAGCATGACAACTGTCGAAAACCTTGTTTATGTACGTCTTAATGACGTCATACGAGAGGACAGGAACAAGATACACTGAAGACCAACGGACACGCTAACTGCAGCAGGGGCTAGGGCCTCCTTCGCTGTCTCTGATTCTATAAAACAGTAGTTTTGTTTTAATTACCCGTTGTCAATCAATAAGACATTAAGCCATATATAACAACACTACATTTTGTATAAAAGACAGTATGGTTTCTTGTGAACTATGCCGAATCTAATAAATTTTAAGTAACTTAAACATAAATTTTTATGGTTAGAAATGTAAGAGAAACTGTTTTCTATTTGATTAATGTAAGATATCCCCTTATTCAATAATAGCTAATTAAATAAAAGCGTTATCAACGATGACTTGGATGTACAAGCTTCTTCGATCGACTTGCACACAAACAATGGATCGTTGAGGACCATCGTTGCACACACCAACGATACAAGACGATAGCCTTGAGGTTTTATAAAACTCGCCGAGTACGACAAGCTATCATCTGTGACTTAAGCTGCGACGCAACGGACATGATTTTGTTGCAATATGGTTACAAGCAACGTTCATCTTGTGTCACAGCTAGATGTAGGGAGAAAGGGACGGCTGTTCCCAGTTCGACGCCTGGAGCTCCCATTCCCACGGCTGAGGGAGAGTGTGTGGAGGGAGAGAGAGAGAGAGAGAGAGCGGGGAGGGAGGTGTGGGGATCTCGGCCCGCAGGGTCAGCTAATCGACTGATGTGTCGACTCGCCGACGAGGAACGAGGTATCGACTTCAAAAGACGCCGACGAGCGCGGCACGAGAGAGCACGCGGCGGCGACCCGTCCAGCCGCGAAAACATCCCGGAGGCGATCGTAATTACACGAGGACGGCAACCCCGACGATGCGAGCGGGTTATGAAGTGCGCTTTCGCAAATCAGCGGCCCTAGACGCGGGCCCACCGACTGTTGCCGCGGTTACACGGGATCCAGAACTACTTCACTAAAACAAGTTGAGCCACTGAAGAGGTAACATTACCTTCGAAAGAGTTCCGATCGCAGTTGTTTCTCGTTCAAAGTGAACAGTTTTCACTAGTAGTTTCAAACAACTTCTCTTCTCTGCTGCGCTCCTGTTGGCTGCTTCGAAGTAAACAAGCAGTGAAATTAGTATTGCTGAATTTGGCGGGAATTCCTGCACTTGTTGAATTAACTTAAGTTTAAGGTAGAATGTACTAATACCCACACATTATAACATTACAGTCAAAGTGTAGGTTTCATAACAATTAAAAAGACCAGTAGTGATAAATGTTGGAGGTTATTATAATTAAACACCATACGTTTTAAGTTGCATGTTTGTTGAGGTTAGAATTCCCATTGATTTCTTCAGCTCTGGGTGTGTAACAAGCGAAAACACGTTCTGTTTTTAAACTTGTTCAGACATGGCTACCGAATATATTTAGCTGAATGTGTTTAACAGTACTCGGGTAACCACGACCTGGGTCACATTTCAGCCACACCGCTTTACATCAAGCACAACACGTCCTGCTTTCAGTTCTCTTCTCTACGTACTCTAATTCGGTGCAAATTGCGCCTGGCCTTGGGAACAGCCAGAAATATAATGAATCTCGAAAAAGTGAACAAACACGAAAGCAAAATCTTCAACAGACGACGTACCAAAAAATCGAAAGCCTATTAAACTCGTTGAGCAGTCAAACGGCGCGCGTGCACACACACACGCACAAAAAATGACGTCGCAGCCCCGACGCCGAGGTCCGAAAATCCGAACCGACATCGACGGCGACTACAGAAGAACTACTTATTATACAGCAAGCTCTCGCCATCTCTCCCACGCACAACTGCCAACTTGGCGATTCTCTCACCAGATCTGGCGATTTTAGAAGATGGTCTGGTCGCCAAATTTTATATTTACGGCAGGTTGAAAATGCAGTGATTTCTGTGAAAATCTGGTGGCAAATCTGGCGATATGAAGGAAGAATGAATATTTTCTATTACCAGACTTTTTTGTATCGTCAGGATTGTTGTAAATGGCAAGTTTTCTCAGAGTTATTTACGAAGGATTTTTTTACCCCCAAAACTTATTATAAATATGTTAAAATATCAAAATCAGAATGCTCTCGATCACGTCCACTAGGCTTTCATCTTGTGTTTAAAAACGGCGAGATTTCAAACCGCGCGAAAAAAATCGTTTCAGCTGGAAGCACATGCACTCTTAAGTCTGAATCAGTGAGAATTTCACTGTTTCAATCAGTTAAAAGTACCTGACTGATTCAACAGTGACTTCAGCGAATTTAACTAATGAATCAGAGACAAAATGCCAATTTTCCTTCACTTACTGATTCAGTGACATTTCCCACTGATTCATCAGTGACTTATTTCACTGTTTATCAGTGATTTGTTTTTTGACTGATGGATAAGTTAAACAGCGTGTAAAAATGGCCGTCAAACTAAGTGTAAAAGTATCCGTTAAACAACGTGTATCAAGCAAAACCACAATACAAAATACTTTCTAAAATACCGACCTCCCGTGGCGCAGTCGGTTGGTGCTCCACCGATCTGGGGTGCGGGAGGCTCTGGGTTCGAATCCCGGGTAGTGCATGGATGTTATATAAATTAGGTTATAAGTTAGTGTGTACGCCGTCCCCTGCTAAGCTTTCAAGCATAAAACCGGGGGACGTTAAAAAAAAACCCTTTACTACACTATATTACTTTCTAAAATCTGTTTCGTGATTCAAAATACCGTTTTACGAGGTAACGTGAACATTTAGTCTTTAATTCCGATTTTATGTCTTTCATTTCGTTTTCATATAACCATCAAAGCGCTCTGTTTGACGGCTTAAACTGCATATAATGTGGTGAAGAGAGTGCGCTCATGTTTGCTGTTCGTTTTAACAATCCAAGCGATGCCAATTAAACCAAAACTAAAAGTAAGGGCATACAATTTAAAACTGCACGCTTTCGATGAGAAACGGAAGATATATATTTTCCTCCATTTCATCAACTTAACTTGGTAGCTGAAATTGTATGATAACGGTCTAAAAACGAAGTGGAAAGGGTGCGCGAATTCAATCCCGGCCACTTGCAGGGATTTCCTTACTTTTTTTTTTAATTTCAGTAAATTGCGCAATATTAATAGCGAAATATCGTAATTATGTTTTTGGCTGAATTCAATAAAAACAATATTTAATACGTTGCTACTGTTAGCTGTCACTTATTCAATCCATAAAATTGTTTCACGTCACTAATTCAATCAGTGAATCTTTTTCACTGAAACAAACACTGGTTTTCCGCTGATTCTAAATGGAACCATTTTCGCTGATTCAAATAGTTGAATTCCACTGGGAATCAGTGATTTTCTACTGATTCGAATTTAGAGTGCGCTTTTGTGCGCCATTTGATATACGTCAGGCTGATAATTCCAGTGTAAAACTTCAATTGATACAACAAAAAATTCCCTTAAGCCACACGTTAAATTCTAAGTCAAAATTTGTCTGCCGTGCAACATCGTGCAGCGAGAAGATCGGGCGCGTAATGTTTTGAGCCCAACTTCTGTGTGCCGTATTAGCGCCTCTATTACACTTATACTGGTAGGCGAGATGGGGAAGGCTCTTCGTAACCTACAAATAAAATAAGTCATTACGGCTTTCCAAGACTGTGTATTAAGATGGCGACGTAAGCATACTGTAAAAATTAAGTAAAAACTTACACATACATTTTCTGGTAATTTTATATTTTGTATGTGTAGTTTGTAAAAACCACTAGAGTACGTAAAGTTCTACACAAATCTCTTAATAATCTAGAGAGTACTACATGTATTTGGTGAAAGTACATTAATGTACGGCTTAATAAACACAATGTTGGTGTTGATTTACACATTTTGGAGTATGTGTAAAATTACACCCACTCACTGTATTAAAGTATTTTTCTTGGTCATTCATACTATTCGCGTACTGACCATAAAAGAGAACCTCCCAGAGGCAATGCCCTAGGGAGGCTGTCCTCTTCGAGTCTTCAAGACTCTTTAAATATAGCAGATGAGGTTTCCCCCCCCCCCCCCTTGCCAGAGCAACGGAGCTCGGTGCGAAGTTATGTATTTCTACTGGTACATAGACGTCGTATGAACACCCAATGTCAGTGTATAGTTGTACAACTTCAATTGTGTAATTTTACAATGAAAGTGGTTTATAAATTTGCATTAGACTACATTCGGGAGTACCTATGAGCGTATATTTACATATACAAATTTTCGATTATTTTACATTTTTATGTGTCATTCGCTGAGACGAGTACAGTATTTGTAATCTCACAATAATGTTCCTGCGAATTCAAATATAACTACAGGTATTTGTTTAGAACATGTGTTCTAGCGATAGGGAATAGTATTACATCGACCTCCTTTTGTACGTTCAAAATGAAATCTTAACTCCCGCTGGTGGAATATGGTGGCTTTTGTATATAACTACCTATTCTGTATCTGAAGTCGATTGTTACCCACATTTAGGAGATAACTCTTTATCACTCTGTTAACTACCACGTTATAAAACGGAGTAAAGTAACATAAAAATTATGAAAATACACATACAAAGTATGTGAATTAACGTGATGCAGTTTTAAAAGACACTGACGGTGAAATTACATAGTAAAACAGTGGAAAGCGTACAGAAATTGTGTAATTACAATTACAGTGAGTGTGCGGTTTAAATTTAATATAGTGAGAAAATACACATACACAGTGGCGAAATTACAAATGCAAAGTTTGTGTAAATGTACTTTCAGTGGGAGAAAATACACGAATGTTGCGGTTTATTTTTTGCTGCATAATAATAGTAATTTTACACCATTTTCTGTAAAGTTAGTTGTACAAAGTACATGTTATTTTAATATTTTGTAGAATAAATTTACTTAGACACAGAGTAAAAGAAAAAAACATTGACATATGTTGGTGTCAAATTACACCGATGTCAATGAAGACACTGATACCAAATACATTTAGTGTAAAATTACACAACACTTTTTTTTAATTGGTGCGGAAAAGTTGTGAAGCATGACTCCATATCATCTGGTGAGGTAGGGTATTGGATGACGCAATCACATAACAGATAAGCGACATGGTCAATGGTTATAAATTTTTTATAAAAGTAACTACGCCACGTGAGGACAGAGAGGGGTTAGAGAGAGAGTCAAAAATGAGCTCAATACGTGTTTGTGTTATTGCCTACTGTGACCTGGCCTTCAAACGTTAAAGGCTGTTCACGATAAAGTGAGCACTTTTGAAATCAACCTTAGAAAAAAGTTACTGGCATGCCTGCATATACTTTGACTGACGCACTGAGTGACATGCGCCCAGTAAAGTTGGTAACGATGGATGGGAAGTAGTTCCATATCGTAACGCCGAATGAAAAGTGTTAGGTCTATTTCTGATCACTTAATTTGTTTCTTTCACTTCCTGTTTATTTTTCAATGCATCGAACAGTAAAAATTAGCAGATTTGTAAAATGTTTACTTTTCTAATAATATCACAGTTTCAATTAACCGATGCATGAATAAAGTGATGAGGCCCATGGGAATGATAATTTTACATAAGGCGGAAGAATACAAAACGTGCATACAAGTAGATATTAAGCAGGGCTTTCAAAAGTGTTAATTTGACTGTGAACAACCTACCTGTAGGTGCGAAACTTGGATGACGCTCAATCAGTTTCACTAAACGAATTGGGGCCACATTCCTTTTTCTAATGACAGTGCTGAGGTTACTGGTCAGCATGAAACCATTAAGGACCGCAGTCAGCCAATCAGAGATATCAATCGCGGAACACTCGTCAGCACTGTCCGCAGTACGAATAATGGCGTCCACCCGACGAACTTGTTACTTCATCAGCAATGAATGTGTCTTTCGATTATAAGGAAATTAATTTTTACAAATTATGGTACCGACATTTAATTCAGGCGGAAATAGTTGAATATTAACCCATATTTACTATAGGCTGTTCATGGTAAAGTGAGCACTTTTTAAGGCCCTCCCAACAGGCATCAACCACTAATAAATATAACATATTCCAGCCTCAAGCATTAAATTTCAAGGGTGGTGAAATGTATACACTGTGTTTATTGGTCACATTGCAAAACGTATATTAAAAAGCAGCAGGAAGATGTAAATCGGATGAAAGGAAAAATTTAGAAGGGCCTTAAAAAATGCTCACTTTACCGTGAACAGCCTATATCGTTATATTACCGGCAGATAACAACAATGTTACAGTTTCTTGGTTAGAATTATCGTTAACCCCCACAATTGTTGTGCGTCAGACACTTCTGAGATCGCCTGTCATCCACGTCAGCAGCCTCAGCAGGAAGTGTAGCCTCCAACCCAGACGTCAAAACACTTCGTCAGCGACTCATCAGTAGCTTCAGTAAATAAAGAATCACTCACTAGTAATCTCAGATGCTGACGGTTAAGAAAATATATGCAGTAGATTCACTTTAATGGACTATTTTTTAATACAAATCCCTTCTACTGCAGAAAGGATTGCAAGGCCGGAGAAACTCTCCTATCTGAAGTTACGGGAAGTACATCAATATAATTCGTCGTAAATGATGTCTGAAAAATGTTCTAATGCACCGTCAAATCCACGTACTCCTGTAAATACAGAACGGTAACTGTATTGCCATGCATCATCATCACTTGGGCGCATGGGCTTTTCGATACATTCTTGCCTGCAATTATAATTGAATGCGTGGCCTGTTGAGAAACTAAATGCTTTTTCTGTTCCCGAACCACGGGGCGCAGCAATTTAAAAAAAAACACGAAAGGTCGAAACTGCGAGGAACGGATTATAGCACATGAAATCTCGCTGCGTGGTAAATGCGGACGCGCGCCCTGGCCTCTCGTCACTGCCTGATCTCCCGGACGTTGAAGAAGACGTGGGAGGCAAGGGGAGGAGAGACCCCCGGACGTTCTCGAGCAGCGGGTGGGCCGGGTAAGGTAATACCGCGCGGGGGAAGATGGCCGGGTTCGATTCCCGACCAGACGAGGTGTGGTAAGAGCGGATAGCGGCGCGATAAATCAGCCCCCATCGCCGGCCTGGGGAGGCGAGTAAATCATGCCTGGCGGCGCGGAGCGAGAGATGGCGGTTGAGAGGGAACGGGATACTACCCCGGGGCAGGGAGGGGTCCTTGCCCCCTCAGATAGCCGCAACTGGGGCCATGTGGCGACCTCGCGCGCACCCCCGCACAACCAGCGGCTAGCGAGACGACACCCGACACCATAGGGGGCAGGGTGAACAGCTCTCCTTCCCAACTCGCTCAATACGGACAAGAATTGTGCAAGAATAACAGCTAGGATAACTCAAATTTTAATGATGATATAGTAGACTTTATATTTTTTTTTTATGTATTAAATTTAGTTTAGACTTGCAACTTTGCAACCCTGGCTAAAAGAAATTAATTATGAGTAGAATTAATGCCAGTTTTCATTACAATTACGGGTATAATCATTTAATTACTTTTTAAAAATATGGTTAAAAGGGGAAGGAACAAATGTTACAATGTTATGTTTCTGCATCTCCACCAACATTCATCACGCCCAGTAATGTGGATTCAAAGTGCCTCTTCTACTGAAAATGTTCCAAATTAATGAAGTTTTGGGCAAGGTGGATGAGATAAATATGAACGTCGTGGTAATTTGTGTGTGTGTGTGTGTGTGTGTATGTGTGTGTGTGCGCGCGCGCGCGCGTGTGTGTCAGAAATTCTAAGTGGCATGTAACTACAAAACCACGAACTTACACTTCAAAAAGTACTGGTCACTTCTGTGAAAAGTCATTTGAATGTGCAAGCACGTTCGAAATTAATCCTGAAACGAACTCAACTATTGGAGCAGCGGTCTGTGCAGCGCGTCCATCATTGAATGCAAGCGGGGTCACCCGAGCGTAGCGCCGGACCAGACAACAGCTATCAGTTAAAAGGTTCTAGTAACATACTGCAAATTCGTAGTGATGCGACTGACATAATGCAGTGGAAGAATAAAAACAACCTGCAGCGGAGGAAATAACGTCATTTACAAACAAGAAATATAAGACATACGGCTTTCGTTCGGAATAGTAGTATACAAAAAGTATGCCCGAGAGGACAATGTATGCGAGGCGGCTACCAACCTGTAGACGATTGAAGACGTCGCACAGTGGTCTACTTGCAAGTGTTAGGTGGACAAAAATGTAAAATCTTAATTTCCAGAAAAATATTTTACTAAACAGATGTGTATTTTGAATGAATCAACGCTTCCTAATATACACAGATGTTGTGTCCAGAGTATCGAGTAAGACAGCAGGAGACCACGAAAGTTACTGCGCCCAGCATCCATTTAGTCGCTCGGGAGTGTTCGTGGATAGTTGCCGTATCTACGCCTACGTCATAAGTAAACGCTTGATCCAAGTCGAACAAATTTTGTACATATTTGGAAAACAGCATTCGAAGGTATGTAAGAAGCAGTTATTATTATTATTATTTTAAGTAGTCGTGAGCATAATCGAACTCACGCTGAGTGACTTTTTATAATTATGAGATACCTTTTATTTCATTCAGAGTTTCAAAAAAAGTTTCACCAGGTTTCACAATAATTTTATATGCGAATTAATAGTAATTTTACTGGGAATAAAATGGTGTATAACACTTCGTCGTCGGGTCTCATCCATTAAAATGGCATTATTTTTTAGAGGCCCAGTTGACCACCCAGCTTTAACAAGGCACGTCTTGGGCCACAAAGACAACCAGATGATGATGACTGCAGCAAAACAGTTTAAAAATGGAAACAGAGGAAAGTAGGATAATATACAACAATAAAGTTTTTAGGCTGTTTTAAATAAGAAAAAAATATTACATTATCTTTATGTTTGGTTGTGTGTGGGTCTGTGTCTCATTCTCCCTTCACCAAACATGATCAACTTTTGAACTCTTGCACAAAATTTTTTCAAATGTCTTAACTTTACAAAAACCAAATGGCAGCACACTAGCACACTTTTGTACTAACCAGATCGAGTGAATATTTTGAAAATGGTGGATTTCTATGTTTTTTTGGTGTTATGGCATATGACTGGATACATACAACATATGTCGCTAAAACTTGGCATGCAAGCATAACCTAACCTGAATATTTATTTTACTCATTGGCTAAATATTTTGTCCAGTATTTTGGAAAGTAGTACTGCATATATATATATATATATATATATATATATATATATATATATATATATATATATAATATATATATATATATATATATATATATACATACATACATACACACATACATACACACACAAATACACAGTGAGTTCAGTCCATATGTGGGTATTTGATAAGCACATACAGTAGTGTTATTACAGGCCACCATTAAATATAAGGTTTTGATGACTCTATTCCGATCAAGGGGTGCAAGACCAGTGCTGATGCCCTATCTGGCAATGAAACCAAAACAGGTCTAAGTGTTGCCAATCGGAAGTTATCGTGGAACGAAAATTCCCATATTTTGCTACCGAACTTCTAAAAAAAAAAAATGTTTGAAAGGTAACCAATAGAATAGATGAATTTTTTCCCAGGTTGTAGTTTTTTATAATCGCAATGCCATAAAAAAGATGCAGTAAAAATTTCATAGCTATAGGGCTAGCCGTTTTCGAGGAAAAATTCTATCTCGGAAATATTAGAGCTAGAGTGGTGACATATATTCCGAAAAACCCGTAATTTGATTACCAATAATATCATGTAAAAACATTGACTGACATGCGGTTAGTTTAGGGATAAAAGCGGATTCATCGAAATTAGGCGCGTCTCTACTTTTCGGCAATACTCTATGTGTACTGCTGTACTTAATATTTTGCGTCGATATTTGTGTAATATTAGTGATTCAGTTTATTATTTTTATATGCTGGCCTTATTGTACTTGAACCATTATAGGTAATATATATAAAAACAATGCCGTTTAAATAAAACCTGTTATGGTTGCATAAATTGAGAAAAGACAAACGTTCTAAAAAAACAAACGCGTGTGCGATTCACGTGTACATATATAACATATTTTTGTATTTATTTATTTGTTCGCAATTTCTTTACTAAATTCGATTAAATGATACTACTATACGATTTGCATGGATATTTATGTAATATTACTGACTCATTTTATTATTTTTTAAATGCGGCATATGATATGCCACGCACAGTTAAACTCAAACCTGGTATTGTGGCATAAATTGAGAAAAGACAATCGTTCTAAAAATAATTTGGCAAGTTAATCACCCCTAAAAAATTACACGTACAATTTATATTTTATTATATATAATCGAAAGAAACGACAAGGCCTAATTATTACTGTCGATAAAATAAAAATATATAGATTTACTTCTTGTCGTAAAGGACATTGAATTTGTGAATAAAATTTAATAATAAAATTCATTAATGGTTACATATACTGAACACTCCATTACAAGGCAGCAGCATGTCTCTGTAAAGGGGGGCACTTTTTGGAGAAATAGTCACAATGACTAAGCTCGAAAATATCACTTCCACCAATTACAGTTACACATGTTCCCAAAGAAAAAACTTTTCATCAGATTGGACGTCCAAAAACACACTTCTCGCAGGGTTGTTCAGAAATGAAAATTAGAAATGTGAAGACTCTCACTCAATCTCGATCTCCTGAAGAACTCGCCTTAGGAGCGCAGCTAATTAATAGCTCCTCGGGAAAAATAAACGTTGCAGAAATCATCAAAGGTGCTATGACTAGAAGCCCGCGATCAGTTGAGAGAGCAAAGAGAAGTTTTGAGGTAGCAAAAGGCACAGGTCTTGGTCCGAAACCGTATACACAAAGAGGCCTTAGCACTAACTGTTGACTTACAACTTTCGCGACATCAGTAGGTTTCGTTGCGAAGGGAATCCAAAAAGAGAAATGCGTGTACCTGCACTTCATATGGACAAATTTGAAAAGCTACCCTAAGGAACTGTCTCTTACATATACCAAAGGAGAGGTACAGTTGCAAAGTCTATTAAATCATACGGCAGAATGTTTACTTATAGTACAGGAAACTGTACTTCAAACAAATTTCCCCAATGAACGTAAATATATTCTACAGATGACTCATAAGTGGTGGTGTGATGGAAGTTCCGGACATTCTGGTTACAAACAAAAATTCTCTGAAACACATGAAAGTTCTACAGATTCAGATGTTCTCATGATTTCAGTTGTACCCTTGCAACTAACGTTCCAAATAAAAGACAGTCAAGAGAAAAAAGTTATTTGGTGGAATCCCAGAACATCCTCCACAAGATACTGTCTGCCAGTTCGCTTCCGATTTTTCAAAGAAACCCCAGAAAGCATCAGAGATGAATTTCAGTTCATATAAAATCAAATACGGCAGCTTGAGCCTACAAAAGTGTGTATTGAAAACAGCGAATATTTAGAGATGCATGTGTTAATTAAGACAATGTTGGTTGGTAAAGTATGTAGTGCATTGGTGCAAAATCCTTCAGCTCAAGTTTGCTACATTTGTGGAGCATCCCCTAAACAAATGAATAACTGGCAGAATGTCGTGAAAAGAAAAGTGCAGAAAACCATATTTAATTTCGGCGTATGTACACTACACGCCCAGATAAGGTTCTTTGAATGTTTGTTGCATAAATTTTACAGACTACAGATCAAAAAATGGCAGGTTCGTGGTAGCGAAGTGGTGGAAATGACTGAATTAAAGCGAAGAAAGAAAGAAATAACTGATCGTTTTCAAACAGAACTGGGTTTGCGTGTTGATGTTGTAAGACAAGGAAGAGGACAACAAACGACGGCAACATTTCTCGTCGCTTTTTTGAAAACACAAAAAAATCTGCTGAAATTACAGGAGTTGATGAAAGGCTGATTCATCGTTTGTCCGTGATTCTAAAAGCACTCTCGTGTGGTTATTATATTGACACAGAGGCTTTTAGAAAATATTAGTTTGAAACAGCTCAAATGTATGTAAAGCTTTACAGTTGGTTCTGCATGCCTGCTAGTGTACATAAAATTCTTATTCATGGATCTGATCCAATGGATGACATGATTTTCCAATTGTTCAACTGTCAGAGGACGTTCAAGAAGCTCGACATAAAGAATATCGGCTTTACCGGGAACACCACATTCGGAAAGTGTCAAGCGAAAGTACGATTGAAGATTTACTGCACATTCTGTTAATAAGTGCTGATCCTCTTGTTTCAAACTTAAGACCATTGCCAACAAAAAAATCTTATTCTCTGTCAAGTGATGTTTTGAAACTATTAACAACAACTTCTGTAGAAGTAAGTGTCACTGATGAATCAGAAACATAAAGTGACGACAGTACAGTGTTAGTATGAGTCATAATGTGACTTGAAACTTACACTTTTAGTAATTAACTTTGTTAATTTCATTTGAAACGATTTGAAAAATATTTAATCTTTTAAATAAATAATGCTGGTTATTTTATTTGTATGGTGTTTGAAAGTAGTGTGTTGGCATGAGACTTTCACGCTTATTGTGAAATATATTTGGACTAATCAAAACTGTTAACACATTTTAAGCATATTGAAATTTGGTTTTATTATTTCTGTTAGTATGATACATTCGGATATACACTAGAATAGTATTTCATCCTTAATCGTAAGCATGGGAATTAATTTTGTTACTCTGCTACTTCAAAATGTAGTGTTGGCATAACACTTTCGCCCTTACTGTGAAACATATGTTTTAACCTTGTTATTTTCGTTTTAAAATAGTTTCGATTCTTGAAAAATGAAATTGTATTGCTTTTGTTAGTGTGGTATTTAAATATAATCGAAAAATGGTATCTGACTCCATAAACAAATAATGTTTATTAGTTTTCTTAGCGTGATACTAGGAAGTATAGTGTTGGAAAGACACTTCCATCCTTACTGTGAAACCAAATATGTTTGGTTCTTTAAACTAAATTATTTTAGTTAAATTTTGTTAGTATTGAATATAAGAATATAAACGAAAATATATTGGATTATTAATCATAAACGACGGAATTGGTTTGGTTAAAAGTCTATTCAAAAGCATGGTGTTGCTGGCTTGAGTTTTTCGCCTTTACTTTGAAACATTTTGTTTCGACTTATCAATTGTGTTGATTAAATTTTATACATTTTGAAATTTATGTTTCAATTCTTTGCAGTAATGATATTACTAGATATGTTGGTATGGTATTTTAAGATTATATGTCTCCCAACTTTACAGCTATTTTTATTTCGATTAATGTTACATTGTATGCCATTAAAATATTACGATAGTTTTTGTATCGTTTGTGTTTTTACATGCAAATATATAAAATAGAGCATACATAAAATATAAATTATTTTTCAGCTGTATTTAATTTTGTTCCGCTAGCGAAGGGGAATCGACCACTGTGCGTCGCCAGAAGTCGGCGAGAGTGCGCGCAACCAAGTGCCGATCCAGGAAGAACGAGGAATATGTCAACCGCGCCTCTAAGGGACAGATAATTCTTGTGATGACAGATGACAAATTACTATATTGTAAAACCGAATATTTATGAGCCATAAATATTGAGTACCAGAATTGATTTTTATTTTCTTTTACTTCATTCACTGTACCAATGAAGCTGATTTTGATTCGTTGTATACTGTGCGAATTTAACTTCTTAAACCAAAATAATTAGTGTTTTTTACTTTAATACTATACGTGAGCAGTGGTGCACTATATTCATTGCCCGGGGAAGTGTACTAGGAGCTCTTGCAGACCAGTCAGCGTGTCCTCTGCGATCAATTCATTTCTGGGCGTGTGATGGCTAGAAACTGTCTAGCCTATTACGAAGTTTGATATTTTGAAATCTAAAGATACTAGGCATGTAATTTGAATTCCTGCATGATATGGTACTACGTTTCAACATTAAGACCATAATAACACGGCAGTTACTGAAATAAAATTTAGATAAGATACTGCAAAAACGAAAATGATTAATTAGATTTATTAATACAAGTTTTATTCGAAAAAGTTGTCCGATTATGGAAACTATCACAAAAGTTCGTTTTTGTTACCTTCTTTCCAAATAAGAATGGCATCAATTCACAAACGTCGTCCTTCTGTTTTTAAAATACCTAATTTACTAATTATAAAGATCGAGACAAAAATATATGGTACACGACCGCTGCTGGTAACTTCTAACCTAGAATCAGATAAATAACATCTATTCAGAAAATCTACGAGGCCCATTTGACTGGCGACGACCATCACGAAACGGCTGCTCATGCAATCAAAATATTTAATATAAATTGAAAAACATTTTATATTTGCGTAATACATTAAATAGGACTTTACGCACATGCGGAAGAAACCATTTTAAAAAATACTTAATGAAATTATTAACTTTAAACCTACCCGTACCAAATTTCAAAAACCTCTACAGAGCACAGTATTTGACTATAGTTAAAATCATAAATCAATAATATAATTACTATTATTACAACAACAGTCTGAGGAGCACTTAAACTGCTACCTCAAGTTAGTTGAAAAAATAAAAGGCAAAACACTTATAAGTGCAAACCTTATCGTAGGTCGCCCAAATTTGCACTTTAAAGCATTTAAGAATGGCATCCTTGTTACCAGAATAAAATGGGCAGAAAGTCATTAACAAAAATTTAAATGCGTATATTACAAAAATAATTTCATATTGTGCATTTAGCAGCAAGTTAGGTACCTAACGTGTCTTCATTTGTGTGCACACATCTCAACAGGATATAGTAAATCGAGAGTAGAATATAAATAAACTGAACAAGCAACTGCTTTCCAACAAAATAACTATTTGGACACGCAGAAGAGAACAAACAAACATCCACAAACAGCACAAATGTCCACTTTAATATTTGTCCCGATAACTCTTGGCTCTGAGCTTGAAGGCATTTTGGCATTGGATTTATGTAGACCCCTGTGTCTGGCAAGTATGCTGACGTCCATTTGTTTCCACTCCTCTTGGACGCACGCAATGAATTCTCTTCTGTTGGAGGGTTGACGTATCCATACTTCTTCCTTCATATGACATCACCGTTCTCTATTGGATGTAAACGTGACTGAAGTGGAGTTTCAAGGTAGTGTGGTTTTTGGTAGAGGATCCACTGTCGAACATAATATGATCTGTCTTTGGAATCGTTTTCATCATACAACTGTCACCCGACCCAAGTTTCTGTGCACTTTCCTTTAGATTGGTCTTTGGAATAGTTAAATACTTTTCCTAGTCCATAATGCCGTCAACATCAATGTTACCTATCCCGTTAAAAGTCACACACCCCTAAACCATACAACGAGTTTCCTCCACATTTCACAGTTGGAGCAATTCCCTCTCTTTTGAAGGCTTCGTATGTCTTTCTTCACACGTGCTCATACCAATCACTTCCATACAGGTTTATCTTAGTCACCATATGAGAAAATAACTTTTTGTCAAAATTATAATAGCCTTTTTGTTTCTTTTTAGCAAACAGTAGCAGTTTCTTCCTTTGTGCTTAGGTTAAATATGGCTCTCTTATACCTGCACATGCTCGGAATTAAATTTTTTTAATAATATTGTATCTTCGACTGTTTGAGGTGTAACATTCAATTGTTCTTATGCCCAGTTGCACCATCGTGGTTCGAAACTCGATCCTAGATCGGATCTAAGATTTTCACAGAAAACTGTTGCACCCTCTTTTATCATGTTTGGTTTCACCATTCGAGTTCAAGCTTCCAACCAAAGATGTTAGAAGAGGGTGCAACAGTTTCCTGTGAATATCTTACATCCGATCTAGGATCGAGTTCGAACCATGATGGTGGAACTGGGTATAAGTGATTGAAGTTTCCTTCACAGATCGAAAAACGTAGCTTTGATCACGAGCAGACAGCTTCCTTGGCCGGCCTGATTGTGGTTTATATCGGAATAAATGTCTTGTAAACAGTAGAAGTTGGCTTCCTGACAATGCTGCCAATTTATTGGTAACTTTTACATTTATTATGCAATTTCATGCTTACTGTTCTTTCTTCGAATATAGTTTCTCTGCTTTTCTTCCCAATTCCTTTTGATGCGTTAAAAATATGTGTACTGATTCATTACACTGCAGTGATTGCCCATGGCGACTCTAGTAAGCACAAGACAACATAACGAATTTGTTAACAGGTTCGAATAGGGCTGTCGAAAAACTTATTTTGTGTTCAACTTCAGCTGACATGTAACGCTTTATTACCTTTAAAGCCAAAAATGTGATGAAAGAAACCCAAAGAGAGGGAAATCGAGGAGCATACCAGCGACATCAAAATAAGGGAAGAGTTTACTACCAGAGACACATTTTACGAATGATATAGGCTACATAGGTGTGTTTCTCTCGTCGTTCGACGTGTCAAAATATTCTATTTTTACTTACTGTACAGTATCGCAACTGTTTAGTGCGTGTAAGGGAAAATGGGGTCGAGTGCTCATGTTTATCATCACTGAAGTGCTTCTCTGCCAATAGAACTCTCAGAAATACTGGATAGAGAATGGCAAACTGCTTGTGCAAGTAAGAGCTTTGAGCTGTTTATATATTTCCTCTACCATAATTTTAACGCAACTAGAATAATGTATTTTATTTATAACATCGGTGTGTTGGAAATTTAACAGTAAGCGAACACGTTCATCACTGTTGACAACGTGACTTCGACAGTTGTACTCGAGATGGAGGAGTCAATGTTGGCGTAGTGATTAAACTTTGGACTCCCATTCGGAAGGACCGGGGTTCAAATCCCGGTCCGGCCATCCTGATTTCGGTTTCTATGGTTTCCCGAAATCACTCCAGACGAATGCTGGGATGGTTTCTAATAAAGGCCATAGCCGATTTCTTCCCATTCCTTTCCCAATCCCTATTCCCTGAGCAACTTGTCCATGTATAATTACCTCGCTGTTGAGATGTAAGCCTAACTACCTAAAGGCTGTTCACGATAAAATGAGCACTTTAGAAATGAGCTTTAGAAAAAATTCACCAACCCTGCATTCATATATTTTAATGGGCGCACTGAGTGACATTCGCCCAGTAACATTGATAACGGTGGATGTAAATTAGTTCCACGTCTTAACGTCCAATAAAAAGTGTTAGGTAACCATCTGTGTTAACTTTAAATTAATTCTTTCACGTTCTGTGTTTTTTTTTCATGCACCGAAGTGTAATATTGAGCATATTTGTAAAGTATTTCCTTACTTAATAATTTCACAGTTTCGTTTGACCGACGCATGAATAAAGTAATAAGGCCCTAACAATTTTAATTTTACGTAAGACGAGGAATACATAACGTGTATACAATTAGATCTCAAGCAGGGCTTTCATAAGTGTTCATTTTACTGTGAGCAGCCTATACCTATCTACCGTCTACCTCATATTTAGTCTATGGTTTCCTGTCTTTGTAGTAAAATGGCGGGTGTGAGATTGTCATCAGTGGACATGGACGGGGCGTCGCTGGGGCAGGAGAGACGACCTTCGTGGCAAACAGCGTGTGGCCGTTGGGACCCCGAGGTGCCGTGACTTCATTAGCTGGCGCGCTTATCTACAGTACCTCATCTCGCGCGAAGACTCGTCCCACCTGGCCGCAGCCGCCAGGCCAGCCCCCATTAGCTGCAGTGCACACGTGTTCCTCGGCGCTGCTGGTTTGAGTCCCCGATACGTCGAACTGCTGAAGCTCCCGTCCAGTCACCCTCAGCTCTTCGTGCGATTTATTGATTATTAACGTTGTCCCTGACATGTTCTTCGCCCGCTTCAATAGGATGTACACGGTAAAATAAGCATTTTTGAAAACCCTGCTCAAGATCTACTTATATACACTTTCTGTATTCTTCCACCGTTTGTAAAATTAATATTGTCATGGGCTTCGTCATTTTATTCATGCATCGGTCAAACGAAACTGTAAAATTATTAAGAAAGTAAATACTTAACAAATTTTATCATTTTTACATTTCGATACACAAAAAAAAAAAAAAAAAAAAGAAAGCGAAAGTAATAACTTTAAATTATCACAAATGGTTACTTAACACTTTTTATTCGACGTTAAGATATTGAACTACTTTCCATCCATCGTAACTAACTTTACTGGGCGAATGTCACTCAGTGTGCCCATTGAAATATATGCATGCAGGGGAAGTGATTTTTTTCTAAGGTTCATTTCTAAAGTGCTCACTTTATCGAGAACAGTCTATACCTGGCGCTATAACTGCATTGCTGAGTTTTTACGAAACACGTTTCTCTACGGAACTATTAAACGCGCACCCAGTGTGCTGATCTACGAAAAGAAAACACACGTCAGACGCGGCTTGCTGGGCGTTTTCAAGACGCCACACACAAAAGAAACACCATCTCCGAGCATTCCGACATACGTAGGTAAAAACGGCTTTTTCAATGCGCTGCATCTCAAAATGCACGTGTCAGATTCACACAGAAATACTCAAGGCCAGGTACTGAACCTTGCTACAGACTTGCCACCAATAAAATTATAGGGTCACCGCTGATGTCCTATAGGTACACACAGTACGACGAGAACATTGCACGCCAGTTCAGAGCCTTGCACTTGATGGCGATTGCGCACTTTATGCTTGTATAGGCTGTTAACGGTTATGTGAAAACTTTTTAAGGCGCTGTGTTTTTTTTTTCAATTAATATCTACCTTTCCGCCACTTTTTAATATAAACATTGCAATATGACCAATATGCACCATAAGTTTCATCACTCTCAAAAGTTAACGTCTGAGGCTGTAAAAATATATATTTATTAGTCGTTAATGCATGTTGGGGGGAGAGGGGGGCTTAAAAGTGCCCACTTTACTGTGAATAGCTGATAACAGTGTGGCGTTTATCGCTCCTGCACTTCTCGGCCCCAAACGCGGAAAATAGCACAATACATCTTAGCCGACTGCCGTGGCGTCGTTGGCTGGAATTCCAATCTACAGTGAAAAGGGCCCTGGGTTCGAACCCTGTGTAAGGCATTGATATGCGTACTCATTTTTACGTACTAGTGTATTTTTAGTTTGAAGCAGTTGCCTTCCTCCGGTAACCGATTAACCTTCCTGTATAATTCAGAAGCGGAAAGTATGGAAATTTTTTCCACCCCTACAACTATAACCTTTCTGGGATATGTACGGGTTTGACTTTCCTTATGCTTTTATTTTGACCTATGGCTTTCTGTTGTCGAATCACGATATTTCTCACATTTTTTTCCCCAGATATCACGTGCAAACATTACAAACCAGGATATAAAAAACTCGAAATGGATATGCCGTGGACAAAAGTACATGAGTAACAACAAGAAATATTCTTCTTGCATTAAAGGCCACGTGGCGCAGTGGCTAGAGCAATCGTTTCTCAACACGACGAATCGGGGTAGATTTCCGGCGGGGTCGCTCCACGATTTTCGCACGTGGGAAGCGTACCGGACGATGGCGCTGTTTGCGGATCTTCTCAAGGATCTCCTGTTTCCCCCGCCCTCACATTCCAGCGCTGCTCCATACTCACCTCGCTTCACCCTCATCGTCTCTGAAGATCCCTATGTTGAAAACCGCCTCAACCTCTGCATTCCACTCTTCTTGCTACGTAACATGGCCAAGCCCGGTACGCTAGGCTTCACAACACAAAATATCAAATTCACTTTCAGAGCTAATTCGAAAGAAGCGCCAGAATTCCAGAAAGAGCTGACCGCTAAAAGAAAAACTGGGATTGGCTGTGTTGGGGACACGGCCGTTTGTTTTGCGTGAATACATCTGCGTTGACGCGCTCGGACGCCTTGATGTTTATTTTACGTTACCTGCACCGCTTCACTCGATCATTTGACATTGTATGGGTATAACTGGATTGCTTTTGAGATACTCTTTCCAACCGTGCATGAGTTTTGTATTTCAACTTGGCTTTTTGACGAGTATAGGTCGAAATTGTGTTAAGCTTTCTAAATTTTTTACATTAAACTCACACAATTTCACCATAACCACGTCACACAAATGTTATATACACGCAATCGATCGATCTTGACGAGAATTGTAGATTGAAACCTAACCGAGCGTCGTAACTTCTCCTTTTCAAAAGTTATACTACGCGGAAGTTATGAGACGCTGTGAAACGAACTCAAAATAGCCCCCCCCCCCCCGGCCCCTACCACTCTACAAGCGTGATGCTTTGCAGTCTTCACTCAACGGAAAATATTCGTTGATCCTATGGCAATCGAGTGGTGTAATTGAATTTTGAATGTAGACGATAGATTCGGAGCTGCAATACCAAACTGTATCCCCCGATTTTGTAATCGGATTTTCTGGATTGCCTTCCTCTAAGGTTGCAAATTTAAAGACGTATTCACGTCAAAAAGACGCTCCTCCGGACTTTCAAACGACGAGCATTGTTGTTGTTGACCAAAGTACGCATGTGTGTAAGAGTCGAAGTGCACGACGGCGCGTAGCACATTAGATGGCAAGGCTGTCTCGACTGCGCATTTTCTGGCAACCAACGTTTCATCGGCGCATTCGACGCAAGTGAATGCCGGCACTTGGCCTACAAAACGGCGCGATCCCGTTCGTCCGTCTCTGTGCGACGAATGGCGAACATCGACTCACGCATCGCGGTGAGTTTCGCCGATCTTCCGACCCCTGAAGCCGACCTCTTTAGCGACTGAGCACTTCGCTCGGCTCTCTGCAGGTCGTGTGCTTCTAACGAGAAATCGGAGTTCAGTTGTTATTTTACTGGGCCTTTATAAAGCCCTTGCTTTTATAATGGCTAACGAAGCGAACTGGCTCACTCTTCCATCCGAATATAAAACACACATCCAAGTCTACACATGATTCGCACCCGGTAGTTTATGAGGAGGAGGTAACATCTTAGCGACCTTAGCCAGGAAGTTGACCGACAGGGAAAGAGCCTATGCAAACGTGTTGATAGCACAAAAAGAGAGCAATTACGCCGATTTCTCCTCGTGAAACACCATGAAGTGTTAGCCAGTTCTGTGTTTCCTTTTGTGTGTGTATGACAGAGCGTTGCGGTGTTGTTCCGAGTAAGTGTTTTCTGGTTTTTACAAGTTTTCATATCTACTGTACCTAACGTCCGGTTAATGGCGTGTTTTTCCTCCGAGTTTAAACTGGCAGATTCAGCACGACCTGCGGCGTACATCAACAACATCGCATTTGGAGCTAATGAATTCACCAGACGCCGGTGGAACAAGAGATTTTAGTTGGTAAAAAATGTAACTGGAGCTCCAGGGCCTCCGTAACGACAGCGGCTTCCGATGAGTTTCTGAAGAATACCGTCGGAATTGTAAACAAGCTTTGTATATACGCTACTTCCGTTCAGCGCCTTCACACCATCGATGAGGTGACAAAGTTGGGCACATAGTGCTACACGAGTTGACATTGGCCAAAAAGTGACGCCGTCTGGAAGTGTGCAGTTCGCAAAATCTGAGGAATAAACATGAAGAAATTCTGCGTCGTAAAAAACGTCCTGGAATTTGTTATGAACAACCTCTGGTTTTATGATACACTGTTACAGTGATTCATAACATCTTCCTAGCCGGGACAAGATTGTCATGGAGCATCGTTGTAGTCCTGCACTTCATTAATTTCACCGTAAACTATATTCCAGCAATAGTCGACAGACATCGCATCCTAATGTTGTATGACAACACCTACACATCACACAAAAAACTATGCACACTCAGTGAATTCCAATATGAAACCCTTTTCTTCTCCGCCACATTCCCCTGGCCTATTTCTCACAAATTATCTCCTCTTCTGCCATCTTGACATCATCTTGGGGACATAAAAATTCGTTGATGACAGAAAGATTCAGTATGCACAGACAACTTATTCGCATCAGAGACTCTCCCAATTTCTTTCACCATGGAGTTAGATCTTTGACGGAGTGATGGCAGAAGAATGTGGAAGCCGAGGAAGACCAATTCGACTAAGTGGGCAATGTAGATGTAATCAACGTAGCATCTGACACACGTCTGCACCAACCTGATATAAATATTCCGAAGAACATGCGACAACAAAAAATATGAGAAATTTAAGTTTAAAAATACTTTTAGTTGAATTCAATAAGGAAGGGAAAGCCTGTTGGTTGTAAACGCAAATGACTGACCATGGAGTAGGACTCTGAACGGCGGAAACACTCTAACTAGCTCTGTCGAGTATACCCGAAACCGTAAAAGGGGGCCACGGTGGTATAGTGGTTAGACTACTCGCCTACCACCAAGGCGAATCAGGTCCGATTTCCGACGGGGTCAATCCCAGATTTTCGCATGTGGGAATAGTGCCAGACGATGTCACTGGTCTGCAGGTTTTCTCGGGGATCTCCCGTTTCCCCCACCCTTGCATTCCGGCGCTGTTCCATACTCATCTCGTTTCACTCTCATCGGACCTCAAGACCTCGATGTTAAAATCCGCCTAAATCCCGTCACTCATTCATCCGGAACCGTAAAAAGATACACTGTTTCAGATTACACTAATATTGTTATTTTTATAATATTATTTTCTCTTCACATACTGGAGTGATGGAGTGGTGAAGTCGTATACACGAAAGAGCTTCACTGTCTCTGAATGCAATGAAGGTGTAAAACCACTTACGAAAGACCGCCTACACTACAAATGGTCAAGATGGAACCTATGACCTGTACATCTTGAGTCAGCCATGGCAACCAAATACGCACGCTGTGCTACGATTCAGACAAATATTATATGCTTGATGCCATTCATGCCACCAGTAGAAAGCACTCAATTTCTGGGTGCTTCGTAACGAACGCACTGCAGCAAGTACTATAGAAGATAATACCGGGGCAGCTTTATGCAGACAACACAGGAAAGAGTACAAACAAAAAAACACACACATTTTGCGTTTTGAACGTATCTAGAGTTCGGAATTTACCGTTGTATTTTGCCTAGAATTCTGGGAAGAAGGCGAAAGTAGAGAAGACGAATGGGAGCACGTTATTGGAGTCAAGAGTTCGTTATACTAGTACTGAATTTTTGAGACCACGAGGCATAATACAGAACAAATGTGCTGCCAGGTGTTGCCTCGCAGAAATGCGCCAGCTAAGACTGGGAGAGGAGCGGAGCAGAGTTGGGGACTCGAACCAGCACTGATGCGAGTCTGGTACGGGGGCGGAGGACGTGTTGCGGCACCCCGCCATTGTCACGCATGGCGGACGTCATACGTCACGGTGTAGGGGGGCTCGAGGCCCCCCTCCCCTACGTCACACACGTGGGAACCAAACTGATGCTCCCTTCGTGATTCCTCGCGCGAACCAGCAGGCGACGCGGAACCTCATCAACACGACAGAATGCGTGCCAGCCTGCACGGTGTCTATCCTGCTTCTAACTAGCGATGGGATAATCGGTTAGTTTTGTAATTCGAAAGAATAGATTACGATTATTTTTTATCAAATGAATAATCGTTAGAAATAGTAGATTGTCTTGTTCTAATCCGCAAATAAAAATTAGCGTCAAATACTTTATATTTATATAAATTTGTTTCAAACTATTATCACCAAATTTTTTTCTGTTTATTTTAAATAATTTATGGTAGTTTTTAAAGTGAGTGAGATGTTTCACAAATAAAATGAGGCCAAAACGATGTTTCAATAACAGCTCTTGCATATTTATTTGTGATAACGTATCATTTAATTAGCCTAATTGTTTAGTAGTTACATGTTATTCAAGTAATATCGAAAGAAAATATACATTGCATTTACATTACGTACTTGCGAATACGAAAATTTGTTGTTTAAAAATTATATTTTATATTATTTATAAAATTGCGTGAAACGTGTAGGTATATACAATGTTTTGTTTTGTTTATGAATAAACAGCTGAAAATTGTGAATAACCGAATTGTTTAAAAATAATCTATGAAACGATTTTAATTAAATAATCGAATAATCGATTACGTTTCAGGCGATTAACCCATCACTACTTCTAACTCATTCAATTATCACCCTAAAGGTGGCTGTAGGGAGCAAGAGTGTGTAACCAGCCTAAGCATAACAGTATAAGTTAGAAGTTGATTGTACACCAGTTTAATAACACACGTTACTAATCTGTTCGGGGGTGGCTCTTAGTGAATAATCAGTATGTCAGCTCACTTCACCAAGTCAAAAGCCTAACTGGAGTGTCCCGACCTTGTTCATGTAACCGTAAGCTGAGTTCAAGCGGCGGTTAGCGCCGGCCGGACACGCCCATCTCCAGACGTCTTCTTAATCCGATGCCCCCATGACATAAAACTCCGCTCATGACGTCACACTGACGTTGTGCAAGTATCGGCCCCACTTACAAGTCGGCGGACAGGATTTATGCCGACCGTGTCCTGGTTTTGGATTTTAGTGCTAGGCGGAGTGACTACACCGTTCAGCTAAAGAGTGATCACAGTTCATAACAACAAGTATTGGTGTCGGTCGGGTCGCGTAGGTAAAAGCAATGCACGATAAAGTGAGCACTTTTGAAATCAACCTTAGAAAAAGTCACTGCCCCTACCTGCATATATTTCAACGGGCGCAATGAGTGGCATGTGTCCAGTTAAGTTGGTAACGATGGAGGGGAAAGTAGTACCATATATAAGCGTCGAACAAAAAGTGTTAGGTAACTATTTTGTGATAAATTATTCCTCTCGCATTTTTTTTTAATGCATGGAAGTGTAAAAATGAGCATTTTTGTAAAATATTTTCTTTTCCATTAATGTCACAGTTTCACTTGACCGACGCGTGGATAAAGTGATGAGTCACATGGCAATGATAATTTTACACAAGACGGACGAATACACAACGTATATACAAGTAGATCTCAAGCAGGGCTTTCTAAAGTGCTCATTTTACCGTGGACAGCCTATATGAGTAGAGATCCGGAAATTTCGCAAGTTCATTTAACAGCTAGGATAATTTCTGCAGTTCTGTATACACTCCGAACACTGCAATTTGCTCAGTGCAACGTGCCTTCATCACGAGCACTTCATTCTGTGTACTAAATCGTACCTGACTGGCTCGGTCGCTTTCTGTAAGTCCATTACTGGTTCACGGTACTGCATGTCACGTCAGGGAACGATTATCCTAATATATAGTAGCAAGAAAATACAAGTATAACCCGTAGCGCGAGGGCAACCTGTAGACTATTTATACCACACAGTATTAGTTTTCCCCCACAGAGCAGAGAAAACTTTCTTACTTGCAACATTACTGTTATAGAAAAGTTCTAGAGAGAATATAATCTTCGCGTAGATCTGACGTAGGGAAGGTCTCTGCCGATCACCTGCCACTGGAGGGAGGGAACCCATGTGACACCGCTAGCGGTGTACAGACCAAACTGGCAAAATCGCTCTCTACTACAACGCTGTTAAATACCGCGCTGCACGGCTTACGTTTTTTCAACATGTAATATGTACATGCGGAGCAGCTCTCGCCAACTGTACGCGGCGGATGTCACTACTAACTATAACAACCCTACCCCTTCGTGCAGCCACAATGGACTCTCCCGAGTCGCCCAACACACTTTCGACTTCTGCGCATTATTTTCTCCTTTGGATTTTCCTCCAATACTGTTGGGTGATCTTTCTTGAACTATGATAAAAAGTCTATATTCCCCCCCCCCCCAAAAAAAAAGGCAACCGACCTCCTCTCTAAACAAAACACGTTGTTACCTTGGGTCATGAGGTAACGAATTCGAATTCCGGACAAGTCATGCCCGTGACGTTTAATACCTTAACGCGTGGACCACCGCAGCGAGCGCCATGTTACCTGTCTTACTCGCGGCCGGTCTTTGCACCGAGAAAGAGGGAGGGGGAGGGGTACTCACCACGATCCGCCTCTCCTCCAGGCAGTAGGCAGTCCAAGGCACCGCTACGTCACCAGGCCGGCGAGGGGAATGATTGGCAGCTGACCTGTACGAGCGACACTGCCTCCCCTCCCTTTTTTTCCAGCGAAGTCTACGACGCGACACAATGCGCAAGAAACTTCTGGTCATCACCTCCCTGGGCGCAACTTGACCTGTGAAGAAGGTTCTGGGTCAGGGCGCCTGCCCTACAAATACCGCCACAATTGTATAGGGTCGGCAGTCTTTGAGTGCGGCAAGTTTATAGAGAGGATCGGGCATCGAGTAACTTCGAACTTCGAAGAAAAAAAAAGGCGACGAAAGAGTGTGTGAGACGGTGACGAATGAGAGTGCGTGAGTGGTGTGGAGAGCGAGGTATCCGACGAGTGGAGGGTTACTGTATAAGGGAACACTCGGGGTTCTGCACAACATTCCAGACAGGAAAGACTGGCGAATGGACGTAGAACAGTTTGTGTTTAAGTTTTTTTTTCTGAAGCTCTGCGCACCTTTCGGGGGCTCAGTCAAGCGAGACCCTTAAGTTAGTCATTTAGCATGTAAGATAACCCTATCCCTGTTAGTTGACCGCAATAAGGTAATGAAATACGTATTAGGCTCTCTCGGCCATTTTTCATGCAATGAATACCACGGTAATATCCAACTTGCAACGTAATCACGCTGCAGGCTTTGCAAACCAGTCTCACACAAAGGTGTGAGACATGTCAAAAATAAGATATTTTACCATATTACCATAAAGACCTCAAACACAAATTCCTGTGAGGCGAATCTGCTCTGTCAGCCAAGTAGTCTAGCTTACAAAACGGTAAGTAAGCTGAACAAATTCTTTTTGAATACAAATGCGTGTGTTGGTTTTACAGAACTCGAACTTCACAAGCCGATCTGTAGGACTACGAAGATACTGCCAGATGTAAAACATAATTTTCATCGAACTACATAACTCGGACGGACACGGAATAGATTAACTACACAGAAACGAAACAACTTTGCGGTTCCTTTAACGTGATCGTGCCCATTCCATGACTGGCTGCGCGAGGCTCTGGGAACGGACTTGCAAAAGGTTCACTATTGGCTTGGCCGCCGGCTGGCGAGTAAGATACCAGACGCCGATTACCGAACGTTTTGCTGAAACATTGACGTCATTTTACTGGCGTGTGCGGTTGAAGTTCGCGGCACAATCGAATGTTTCGTGGAGTGTAGTGGATTTTTTAAAATCGAGGTCTTGAGAGCCGATGATGGTGAAGCGAGGCGAGTAGGGAACAGCGCTGGAATGCAAGGATGGGGGAAACGGGAGATCCCCGACAAAATCCCGTCGACTAGCGGCACCGTCCGGCACGCGAGAATCCGAGTGACCCAGTCGGGAATCGAGCCCAGCTCGCCTTGAAGGAAGGAGAGTAGTCTGACCACTAGACCACCGCGGTCCTCGATTGTTTCATCTCTGGGACCTAGACTTAGTGGTTCGTGATGAGCACCAACCAACCGATTTGTGCAGTCGTGAGGGTTCACCGTGTATAACGTAAGTGAATAACCGTGCGACGTAGAAAACACTAAATGTAACTGTCAGTGGTCGTGATCGCTAAGGCGCCGCGCTTGTGTGACAAAAGAGGACAGACTGGTATTAGTTCGAGACCCACACGCAGCATGACTTAGAATATGAGACATCTAATCCGTAACAAGACCTTACGGGGAATATCATACTCAGCGCGCCTTTGGAATTTCTGTGCATTGCCGCGCCGTGTAAAACCCAATACAAGAAATAGCCATGCAACGGAGAGGAATTGGAGACTGTAATAATAAAACAAGAGACACAGAAATAACATTTTTTTAAATAAAAAAAACTAAACGAAAGACTGTAGCTTCAGTCCACGTTTGGGAATTCAACGGTGTACCTCACTATGGACAAAAAAAAGACGGAAGTATCTTAAACATAACTTGTGTTTAAGCTTCAATAAAATCAAAATCATTAGTTTAAACAGCAAATCTTTCACGGCGTGATATATTTATAAGGAAAAACACCGGTAACTTAAAAAAAAAAAATTTCGTTTCCACGAAATTACGTTGTAAAGTGTAGTTTGAAAAACAACTCCGAAGTCACAAACGCGTGGGTAATTTCCAACGGCTTTTCTCAATTAACTTCCACCACAGCGCAGCAGTCTGTTCCGCTTAGACGACGACACGTCGGCATGCCCGCTTGCAATTATCCCCCGAGATTACAAGGCTCCATGATGAAGGAAGGCGCTCGCTAACAGGCGTTAAAAGTGGCTGCTGCGCAGACGCCATCTCGGGCGGGGACTCGCAATCCAGCACCTCTCTCCCGAACACCGGACGTCACATTACTCCCCGGAACCGATGAGGAATACCGAGTCGCGAGACTGTTCGTTCCCCGCACACTGAGTATTTCCTGATAGCGCCGTATGTATGCAGGATGCAAGCAGCCGGGCGTGCCATAGGGGGAAAGGGAAGCCCTTCCCTCGCAGTCGTATTTTGCATCTTCACTAAGTAAGTTGATAAATCACTACGAGAGTGGTCAAAATTCCCTGCACGCACTCTAAACCCACCCATCCTCCTTCCCTCCAGTAACGCCTCGGAACTACGTATACGTCTGGCATGTTCCATAAGCTCCTTGTACTTTCTTGCCCCCTCCCAACCCCTTAATATTTTGAGTCGCATTTAGGGGTGCAAAAATAAGCGCCCGCTTGCCTGAATAATCGCGAAGTCTTCCTCTACGAGTGATATGGGCTGGCTGGCGAGGGGATGAGGTCGACATCGAAATCCGTAGTTAGGCTTCACGGTGCTACGTGCGGCAATTTTGAAAGTTGAAAAGCTAAGTAATTTCATATCTGTGTTGTTTTGGTACATTGCCCTGGTAGTTAGTAGATTACTTACATAGTTGGAATGCTGAATTGTAGGAATGTTTATGTCTTCCTGCGTTTTGAAGTGTAGGTCTTTTTTTTAATAGTTAGTTTTAATTTTCTGGCGTCTCTTAGATATGCGGGGAAGTGATTCTTAGCCGTCAATTTTATAACTATCATAAATTGCTGTTTTTATAGGTTTTGTAAGAGGTGCTTTTTCTTGGCAATGAATCATGTGTGGTCCATCGAATGTGTTTTTTAAAATGGAAATACCTTCTGAACATTCGTATTTTTTTAAAGTGATAGCCACCTCACCTCATTTCTCTATTATCTGCCAATAGAGGGAATCATAGTGATTTTTTTAAATGTAAATTATATTCCAAGGGTGTGTGTTTTTAAGTGTTGTTTGTTACAGTTTGGCTCCTTTTTTTTCTCATGATAGATTTTTAAGGGTTGTATCACCATTGCTGCGATTTGTTGGGACAGATTAAGACATTTCTTTTTCTGTATGTTGCAGTATATTTTCTTGCCCTCCCCCAGTTTGGTAGCATCAAGCAGTATCATATTGGATTTAAAAAATAATTTCTTTTGTGTAATTTTAAGTTTCAATGTATAGGAATTTTTCTTAATCGTATGTCTGGTGTTGACCGTAGGTTTGTATACCTTTTCCTACCTTTTCTAATCCTTGCTACATCCCAAAGGGGCGTAACAAAAAACTGTGCCACTCTGCTGAAGGCAGAGTTGTATGCATCCTATTGGTCCTTCTCTGAGTTGGTTGGATGTTTGTCATTGATTGAAAACTAATTTTTTACTTGAAAATGTTTAGAGGTACCGCCTGGCTGCAAAACCCCTCGAAAGAGACTTTCAGTCAGCTTCTTGAACAGCTCAATGTCCCTGATGTACCAGAGGAGGCTACTTAGGATGAACTAAGAAGGCACGCGCGGGCCTTGGCAGTGAGCAGACTCGTGGTGGAAATTAAGTTAGTGGTGAGTCTTTTACAATTTCTCCCAGTGTCGGTGCGCTTTCTCATATGGCTAGTAAGCACATAGGGACAATATTAGCATATATTCCTATTCTTAATAGATGCGCTGCAGCTTAAGTAGTAAAGTTTTTGCAACAAATTTCTTTATTAGTTAAAACTCATTATTTTGCATTGAAAGACATTTTGGCTTTTGTAATGGTTAATGTGCCCACTGAGTTACAGCCAATTTTTATTAAGACTAGAGAATCTAATGCACCTGGGTACAATAGTCAAAGAGGTGTTTGATTTTTTTGATAGTGAACATATTAATGACCAGCTACGTCGTTTGTTCCTCCAAAAAACGCAACAACCCGGAGAAACTATATTAACATATTTAGGTAAAATAGGGTGCTTGGTAGAAATTCTAGGTTTTCGATACAGGGAATCGGAATTTATAGGCAGTATTATAGATCATGTGTTACCGCAGTATCAACCCTGTGTATTCTCTGCCGGCTTTGCACCCACTAAGACAGTTGTTTCACCGCGTAGATATGCGCATACAGGTGAAGGAATGTGAAGGTAGCATAGCTAGTAAGGGTCGTGTGCAGGAAGAAAAATCCTCCAAAGCAGTAAAAAATATTTTTTGTTTTAAATGCGGGAAACGTAATCATAAAGCCTACCAGTGTAAAGTTCGGAAGGTTCAGAGAGATATTCCTCAGAATAAGTCAGTAGGGAATGGCAGACCCCCTGTGACTTGTTTTGGTTGTAGTGAGCGTGGGCATATTAAGCCCCAATGCCCTAAACAGGAGCAGCAGAAAATTACGCATGTTCAAGTCGTGCAAAGTAACTGAGTGACTACGGGACGTTATAGTTCTCAGGAAAAAGGAGACAAATAAAACCGGTTCCGAGCAAAATAAACAAAATAGTAAAATTTGGAACCGCAAGAGGTTTAGCCTCCCGTTAATTTTAGCCAAAATAGGGACTGTTGAAGAACCTGCTCTTATTGATAGTGGTTGTTCGGGTGTCCTTGATTAATCAAAGCTTCTCTAATAAGTTGTTTACAGAACATCCTTTAGGAGTGATGACTGTTCAACATGAGAAAACAGTTTTTAGCGTGGCGAATGAAGGTGTGATGCACTCATGTGCATTACTGACTATGAGTACCCACTTAGGTCATATGTCGTGGAAGAGGGTTTTTTATTTTTATTTTGCCGAATTTAAGTCACATGTAATTTTGGGTATAGATTTCCTCCACAGCACTCAGGCGCATTTAAATATAGAATAGTGTTTTGGTCTATAAAACAAAACGATTTTCAACATTGTATCGTAATTCGTATTTCAATAGTTCTCCTCGCAGAAATACGAAGTAAAAAAGGTATTAACATATTTGAGAGAAAAATATGTGTAAAAATTACTTGTAAAGGTTATTCACGGTAAACTAAGCACTTTTGAAAGGCCTGTTTAAGATATTTGTGTCTAAACATTGCATATTCTTCCGCCATACGTAAAATTAACATTGAAGTGAATCTGGTCACTTTATTCGAGCGCCAGTAAAGTGTAAATGTAAAATTATTGGATAAGTAAATATTTTGCAAATTTGCTCACTCTTAAACTTACATGAATTAAAGTAAACAGAAAGCAAAAAGAATTATTTCAGTATGCACGAATGTTTACCTAAGAGTTTTTATTCAACCTTAAGACGTGGAACTACTTCCTCTCCATCGTTGCCAACTTTACTGGGCGCGTGGCAGTCAGTGTGCCTGTTTTAAAATATACGCAGGTAGGGGCAGTAACATTTTTCAAAGAATGATTTCGAAAGAGCCCACTTTATAGCGAACAGCCTACTGTTACATAATTACGGCTGGTGTGCGAGTGGCATTGCGAGCACACACTCAAAAAACAATTTGTACTTTTACAAGAAAAATCCTTGGAAAACCCAGCTGCCAGCTGCCCTTTGTAAAACTACAAAGAGTTTTCTTGTACAATTTGCAAAACATTTATTTGTAATATTACAAATGATAGCCTTGTATTACGACTGATATTATTGAGAAGTATACATAAAATTTCTTCGCGAAAAAAAAAAAACCTTTACCAGCACAAAAAATAGAACCCACACTCCTTGAATTAATAGTCGGCACCCTTAACCACAAGACCAACTTGGTTTACGACCTTAAAGTTTATATTTAGTCTAAATATAGCTGCAAGTACCTGCAAAACATTATTGGCGTTATTTGCTTAAATAATAGTTAAATTTATTTTATTTTAAGAGCTAAGCTGTTGAGTTTAAATAGATTTGGACGGCTATTAACGAGGTATTGAGAGCCGATTTAAGAGTTCTGTGTCGTTAGGAAACTTTAACAATTAATGAATAATACGGTCACGTTTTTTTTAATTGTTGTTTATTATGTATTGTAAAGGGCTTTGTTAGCATCTTTTTTATCGTCTCTCGGTTTTATGGTTAAAAGCTTAACAAGGAACGGCTTACAGACTAACTTATAACCTAACTTAAATTAATACCCATGCCTTACCCGGGATTCGAGCCCAGAGCCTTCCGCACCCCAGACCGGTGGCGCACCAATCGACTGCGCCACGGGAGATCGACCTCATATTATTATGATTATTTGAGTTGTTTCACATGTTTTACGTTATTCAAACTTGCAATACATTTCTTTTTGCATGCAGCAACACTTTACATCATATATAGTTTTTCCACAAACAGCTATATACGGTTTTACGTTGTTGAGTGTCCCCATTTTGGCAAAAATTCGTGGAAACGGGTCAGTATAAAACAAACATTTCTTGAGGTATATTACAAACACGGCCCTTGTAGTTTCACAAGAGAAGCATTTGTTAAATTACAAATAATTTCTCAGAGAAAATTACACAATTTTTTTCTAGTGTAGCGAGCACAGTGTATTGGGGAGGTTCCGCAGGCAGAGAGGAAGGAAGGACACTGACCTGCGGCGGGTCCAGCTGCAGGACGTTCATGGTACGCGACTTGACCTGCAGCTCCCTCTGCAACACCTCGACAGTGGCGAGCTCGACGAAGCCCTGCTGTGTCAGCGCCGTGCACGTCTTCTGCACCTGCTCGATGCACGGCGAGAACGACACAAAGCGACCCCCTGGAACAAAGCGATCACCTCAGTCACACGCACTGCATTGCCTTCCTCGGTCCACACTGGCTGTGTGCGAGTCAAGTGAGGGGATATCAAGGGGCAATTCCCCCCCCCCCTCTTTCTAAAGGTTGTTCATGATAAAGTGAGCGCTTTTGAAATTAACCTTAGAAAAAAGTGACTGCTCCTAATGTCTTATATTTTAACGGGCGCACTGAGTGGCCTTGCATTGTAAAGGGCTTTTTAACGTTCCCCGGTTTTATTTGCGAAAGACTAGCAGGAGACGACTTACAGACTAACTTATAACCTAACTTAATTAACACCCATACCTTATCCGGAATTCGAATCCAGTCTACCGCACCCCAGATCGGTGGCGCACCAACCGACTGCGCCACGGGAGATCGGCTCACTAAGTGACATGTACCCAGTAAAGTTGGTAACGATGATTGGAAAATAGTATCATTATCTTACCGACCAATAAAAAGTAATAGGTAACCATTTGTGGTAACTTAAATTATTCCTTTCGTTTTCTGTAATTTTTATCCATAAAAATACAAAAACGACAAGATTTGTAAAATATCTTCTCTTCCAAAAATTCCACATTTCACCTCACCGACGCCTGAATAAAGTGATGAGGCCCATGGCGATGTTAATTTTACAAAACACGGAAGAATACACAACGTGTATACAAATATATCTTAAGCAGGGCTTTCAAAAGTACTCATTTTACCGTGAACAGCCTTAAAATACGTTTCCTCTAGCTCATGTAACAAAAATTATTTCCCTGCATGGGAAAGTTATTCACCTTCCTGAAAATTAATAATGCATAATGTCGTTCCCACGGACATACAACAACGAAGCTTTACGCCTACTTCAGATGGGAAGTACTGGCTGGAAAATACACAAGTTCCACGCATCACTAGGATATACGCCTCACAAAAAGTTTGGAATATTGTGAGATAAGGCAGTTTGAGTGGTAGGAGTTACGTAATCCTGTTGTGATCAACAGAGACCGCAGTAAAGCATTGATTAAGCCTGGGCCAAGCTGAAAACAGCAGTTTATAATCGTCTAGGACCTCCAGAAACATTTACACATCTCATAAGAGCTGCCCAGATGGAATTGGACTTCTTCCCGAAGATGACGTCAACACACTGATTACAAGCAGGCTGTGGCATGTTAGGGACCTGTATAATGCACATGGAGCCCATACACGGTGCTAAGCTGCAGTGGGAGGAAAGAAACCCTCCGTAGTCAGAGACATCTTCAGGTTAATTTTGTTGTTATTTAACTTAATTTGTCTGTGATATTGAAGACTTGGTAACGTATAATTGCTATGCTTTCGTTTATGCATATTCCATACGCCTTTACATTCTTTATGCATATTTCAAACTTCTTGCGAGGTGTTTATATTGAATTGTCAAAACACAGGTTTTCGGTGTAGCACAAAATTTCGTGTCATCCTTAGTGTACTTAATTTCACACCAGGCACAAATTAGAGACACATAACAACTACACATTCCCGCCACCAAATATCAGCCACTGTGCAGAAAAACGAGAATCTCTGAAGTCTCCAGTTCACTAACAAATGATTCCCCCGTCCCTCCTATGCAAGAACTTTAATTCACACCTTCTGAGCGCTGGAAACACGGGCATGTACGACACGCAATAACCAATCTCTGTGTTCCAACACTGGGGGAATTTCTGCCCACTGTAGATGTCAAAACCACATGGGGCGCTCTTCTGTATCTTTTTAATGTTCTTTACATAAATACAGCTACCGCGTAACTCTTTATGAGACAAAGTATTATTCTGCGACACCAAATTTAGCCATCACGGTCTTATGAATATCTCGCGACTGTCTTCATGTAAAATTGGCTAACGAGGTGGCTTTATGAACGATAGTGGAAAGAAAATGACTAGCATATTAAGATTAAATCAAACAAACGTACTCCAAAGTGGGGAGAAAAATTAAATGCCCCGAAGACAAGCATACGAGAGTAAGGCAAAAAGTATCTCCACATGTTTGACTTACCCTCGTAATACCTCATATTAGAGGAGATTGATATAGTTCCTTCGGGGACAACCGGGATCAGGGGGTGACTCGGTGGCTCGATCCGGTCACGCAACCGCCATATTGGATTCCGCCATGTTGGTAGCCAGTACTTTGCCCTCTTGGCAGCCAGTGCGTAGCCATATTCGTAGCAAGTACATTATCTTGGGATGTAATTTTGGTAGTCAGTATGTTATTTGTCATGCTCTATTATTTCATCATGTTTTCTCGTACTGTTGTTCATAATCTTGTATTCCGAGGGTTTCCTCCGAGTGCTCCCATGTTACTCTCTCTTGCATTCTTTCTTTCCTTTCTTTCACTCTTTCTTTCTCTTTATCCCCCATTCGTTTGCCATGTGTTTACATCGGCAGCTAATAGGGCTCCATCTTGTTATTTTTCGTTTATCATTTGTCTCTCAAATTCGTTCGACCCGCCATATTTGTTTACATCGGCTGTTGCTGCAGGACGCCATCTTGGTTTTTCATTTGTCATTTGTTTCCGAATGCCATCTTAGTTCTGACGTTGGCCACTAGGAGCGCTGGTGTCGCTCTCATTCGACCACCATATTTGTTTACATCGGCTGTAGCTAGGTGTCGCGCCAGTCGCTCGGCCACCATGTTAGTTCTGGTGTTGGCTGCTAGGAGGGCTGGTGTCCCTCTCGTTCGACCACCATATTTGTTTACATCAGCTGTTGCTAGGTGGCACACCAGTGGCTCAGCCGCCATGTTAGTTTTGACGTTGGCTGCTATGAGAACTGGTGTTGCTCTCGTTCGATTAGTTCTAGAAATTGCAGCTAGGGGTATGAAATCTGGCCATACAAGGCAGGAAATGCCATGACGGGTGCCACACTAGCACGTATACCGGCCGCTATGGCGAACCTTGCACAAGCTTTTACGGAATCTGGTATCGTGTAATATCGTCTTAAGGAAGCTTTTCAAAAATAAATTCTGTGATTGTGAAACAATCTAACTGAAGGGGAACTAAAACTTAAATGTCACTTTACTTGTGGAGATATTATTCTGTCTTGGTGAAAACCGCAAGTTTATCACAGTCAAATATTACGTTGTCAATAATCACTACAGTTCATAGGGCAGGGTGATTTGGCCTAGATCAATCACTGGATAGAGCAGCCTTTGTGTATAAACACACACAATCCAGCATGGCAATGCGCCGTCTAGTAGGTGTCGATTAGTGACAATATTGTAGCAATATGTTTTTTATTCGTTTATGTTGGTAAAGAAATAAATGCAGAGAGAAATAAAAAAAAATTAACAGAAGAGACAAAAAGTAACAATTACTTATAAGTAACAATTAGAACTCTTTCGCCATAAGTAGATTATATATAAAATTTACTTTTTCTTAGATGTAACGAATTGCAAGTAAAAATTATAATTATACAAATAGTAATCATTACTGGTGACGAGATTACTTGTAATTAGTTACATGCCATCATTGAATAAGACTTGTAAAAGATCAATGATTAACTCCATAACTAAGCAGTTCATCTAATGTAATGTTGTATTGTGTTAAATATAATTAATTAAGTCTCTTCAAAGTTAAATATACTGTGTTTAACAAAAATGTTGTTTGGTGAACTTTTTAAAATTATAATCCAAACAATATTACTGTATATAAGTATAATAATTACACCATATGTCTAGAACATGTCTCAAATAGAAATATTTGTTTGGTTTATTTTCAATAGAAACTCAGTCAAGCATTTGTATTAAATACAGTTTATCTTTACAAAGAGAGCATACTATTTAGTTAATTTTAGAAGAAACAGCTTAGTTATGGCGAAGAAAACTGTTAATTGTAATAAAAAATGTAATTATTCACTATGCTAAATTTCATTTAAAAGGAAAATAAACATTAATACAGTAAAAATAACTGTATTTTTTTCAAACAAAATTTAAGTACTCTCTACAACTGGTTTTATGTCATAAAAGGAACATAAAATACTGACAATAATTAGTTTTCTGTAAATGATAAACGTATTAATTTAATTTAAATTAAACCTAACTATAGTTATTTTAAAGCAAATTAAAGTATTCACTACAACATGTGCTCTTAAAATGAAAAAAAAAATTAAGTTACATGAAATACAACTATACGTAATCTTAAGAATATTAAAGTATTTGCTTCATTACGTTCTCTTAGTTACAGTAAAGACAACTACATTTATTTCAAAGAATATTAAAGTAGTCACTAACGTTAGTGTTCGTAAAAGTACAATGACGTTAAGTTACAGTAAAGAGAACTACGTTTATTTGAAGGAATGTTGCATTATTCCCTACAATGCAGTTTCTTTGATGGGAGGAAACATATAGTTATCTTAAAGACACCTATCTTCAATGTAAAACAAAGGAGGAACACTGGCTTTATTTAAAGAAATACATATTTTTATTTTAAAGGAAAGAGCATCACTAACTTAGGATCACTAACTTTAGGGTTACCATACCATTTCTTTAAAATTAACATACTAGTAATTTGTTGGAGCAAAATTAATCTTCTCTTTAATTCAACAAAATAATTTTAAGAAAAAATTTCTTAGCTGCTAAATAACTTTGCAGTGGTTGATATTTGAACAAAAGATTTCTTTGTGGCAACAAAATTTGCATTATCATAAATAAAGTGTTTTTAGTGTGCAGAGTGTTAGCAAACCCAGAATATAGCTATTGAAATGTGATGTACTATGGAGCAAACATAGTATTAGAATAGCCCATACGTTGGACGACCACTTTATTCTGTACCATGTACATAACCTAAGCCACCTCGTTGTGATAGTACGAATCCTATGTTAAGCACCACATGGCAAAATATTAAATTGTGTTTGATGTTGGCACTATGAGTGATTCAGTTAGCGAGTAAAGAAATTAATATTGTTGCAGAGAAAAATGTTTGCTCGGCTATACTCAGTTCAGGACGCAGTATGTAAGCTGCGTAGTAACTCACCTTTGACAACACCACCCTCGTTACAGGCAAACGATTATTTGCCACGCCAGTTGTGAAACTTATTATATATAACTACACACATATCAAAGGCACTTGATTCATTATCTTCAACTGAAAGTAGGTAGATGAGGGATAGGAAAAAACGTGCATACTCAGAAAAGGTGTCAGACGTGTGAAATCCAGCTAAAAACTATTTATTCGAAACTATTCAAAAATGTTCAAAATCAAAATATCCGTTTTTTTTAAAGCTGGTAAGATAATTTAAACAATCAAAAATCCCTGAATGATAATGAGTAAGGAAAAAGAATAGTATTCAAACTAAACTGCCGTTAGGAAGTGGTCATGGGTAACGGTCATTATTTAAATACCCTTACGTGACACGTATTTAACAGTCTGACTTAACACATTAAATATACGCAGTTCTCTCCAAAATAAAATGTCTTACATTTAATTCAGAAAAATGTTACTTGACTGTCTCAACTTAGGTAAAACACTTAACTTCTCTCTCGGGTAAAATTATGGTTAAAGTTCTCTGAAGCTAATATCGGCGTCTTGCCAACTTGGCGTCGTGTAGAATGCTCTACGCCAACGGCGTAACGTAGCTAAGTGAATAATGAAATAAATTTAAAAAAATTGATGGAAAACAGTTCTAGTAATGAAATACCAGGTTGTAGGCGAAGGCAGGACGTAGTATCTTATAGAAGGAACGGAGGTAGAAAAATGTAGATCTGGGTGCGGTGCTACTATACATGGCTCAGATCTCACGGACGTTACAGGTCTAGCTATCTACCTTAACTGGTAAACAGCTGCTGAAATCAAAATACGCGGAGTGCTTACTCTCTAAACTCGACGCAAAACACAAGTAAAAACTGTTGCAAGCTGTAGGAACTAAAACACCCTAACTACTAATTTAAAATTCCTCCACTACGTCCAACTGTAGGACGAGCGTCCTAGCCTTACGTCTAGCGCAGTTGAAGGTTGGTGGCAACCCTATGTTGAGCTCTCCAGAAAATCGGAGTACAGGATTTGAACCTGTTAGCCAATCGCAAGATTTCCTGACTAACGATCGAAAATGACACACTCCAAACGACCTAAATCCCTATTATATATAGTTACGGGTCTCGTGGAAGTTAATCCAAAAATACAAAAGAAATTCCCTGAAAATTTCACAATAAAGGTGAGACCAAAAATAATGCAAAAATATAAGTTATTATATAAAATATAAAAACAAAAGATAATCTAGCTATCTATTTCAATTAAACATTAATTATTTCCATTCGTGCATCTAAATCAAAATATCCTAACCATATGAAAATATGAAAAATAAAACTAATAAAAATTTCGAAAAACAAATATATATGAAACATAGGTAAAATTACAAGTATTATGCATGACAGTGCCCAATGTGTGAAACAAACATTAATTGTGACAAATAGGTGCAGATAGTGAAAAATGTTGTGTTACACTATCAGAGGTGACCAACTTGAGAGCCGAGCTTCAAGCGTGTTTATTTCCAGGTTTTACTGATGTGTTAAAAAATTTTTTGTGCGATCAGTACAAAATGTGTTACAATGTATTCAGACAGTATGTTTTCATCTCGTATTCAAGAACTCCAATTCCCTATAAATAGTTCGTCTAATTACGTATTTTCTCTTGCCCCCGTTTTTCCTACTTTTGGCGATTAGTTTGGAACAGCTATGGAAGACCACGATGTACGCTGCCTTGGTGACGTCAGCGGTGTTGCCAAGAGTTGCAGGTTGAAGAGAGAAAATGCGCACGACAGAAAATAAAAGACTGTCGCCGTGTAGCTCTGAAAGCCCTCAATTTCAAAATACATTTTACCTATTGGTTAAAATTAAATATACCGAATTAAATGCAGAATACCCCGTTGCCAAATCTATTAAATGTGAAGTAGTGGCGAGGGTGAGGAAAGGATTTTTAAATAAATAGGCAGACATTCTTGGAGCTGGTGTACTTGGTTCTCACACACTGCATGTGTTCACCATGAATATAAGTATTTTGATATTTAGGATCTTTTCAAAATAGTTGTAAATTGAGGAGAAAGGCAGAAAATTTCTAGTGTTAGGCTTTGGCCGGAATATTTTTTAATGTTTTAAAATTGAAGTTGTGTAAAAGGGAAAGAGAACTAAAAGCATGTAAATTTTGGGGATGATACTTTGAAAATATATCAAACTAATATAATGTCCCTTTTCGTAAAAGATTATAAAATATTCAAGAAAATTATTTCAAGTTTTGTAATTAGGATTTTTTTTTAAATTTCTCATAAAATGTTTCCAGTTGCAACAATAAAAATAATACTGTTTGAATGGTTTGAGGAAACATGACAGGGCACCTTTGTGAGACAAACTTAAGAGTCGGTGGGAGTAATTTTATCTCCATATACCACCAAGGTTAATTTTTACTAGCAAATTGCAGCAGAACTATACGCTCTTTTGAAACGCAGTTTTCTGGACACTCAAGAGGAACTTAAAAACCTTCAGAATAGTATTTTTAAAAAGTTTAAATTATCATTTTAAAAATAAATTTTTGCCACTTAAATTACGCAGCGTTTTCTGCACAGACATGTTATACGAGAAAAAGTGTGTTTCCCACCAAAAACTAGTAAATGTTTTTATATAGCTGGGTAAATAATTTTATTTGTGATTCAATACTGCATTTACCATTGGCTTAATATAAATACTCTTTAATTAAATTAACAAAAGCTGTTTTGATGTATAATACTGCAAAGTACGTTTTGGACATAGGCGTGTTTTGAACTACAGAGTATTTCACGTTGTCTGGAACTTCTCGTCTCGCGCGACAACTTAACAGGTTGTGGCGAGCGACCACAAAAGCCTGTGAAATCCCCATCACATTCTTTACCTTGGGAAACTGATTTTACAATTAGTTTATTTCATAACAGAATGAAAATATTTTTATTCTTATTTATAGTTTCTATAATATATGTTTTATTTCTATACACGGAAATGAGTTTTGGCTAGGTTCGCTCAGTTCATGGAAACAACTTTTGGACTTCTGGGAAAAGGTGTGTATGTTTTCAACATAATACTGGCTGAAATATCGGAATTCAGTCTTTCACATTAACCTAAATTAACACCTGTGAACGACACACACGCGTCAGTGGCCAGACCGAGATTCGAACTAGAAACCTTGTGGTGTGAAGGCTCCTGGTATTTGCTAGTTATTTTTTGATACTTCTCTATGGCGTAATCTGAATAACATGTTTACCCTCGATCAATTTATGAATCATCGGAGAATGAATTACTGTTTCTTTCTCTGTAAATAACGCCCAATAAATTCTACGATTATAGACCACATCGCCAACCTCCCATGCGCCAGTTGGTGCGCCGTCGGTCTGTGGTGCGGGAGGTTCTAGGTTCGAATCCCAGGTATGGCATGGGTGTTAGTCTAAGTTAGGTCATCAGTTACTTTGTAAGCCGTCCCTTGATAAGCCTGCAGGCATAACACTGGGGGATGTTAATAAGCTCAATCCAATATATCACATCATCTTGTTTAGTTTATCGTTAATTCTAACGTATGTCTTAAAGTATACAACAGTACAGATATGTGAGTAGAATGTCTAATCTGTATCAAATATACTGTACTAACAAAATAAATCACACAGGCTTATGTCGTAAATGTTATGCTATGTAAATTAAAAAAAACAATAGCCAAAATTCGTTCGTTGTTTTAGTATTATTAATACGATAAATATTTTTTCCAGGAGTGAACTGAAAAAGAGTTTTCGCCTGTGTTTATAAACTAGAAACAGTCTGTCGAAACTAAATATTTAGTATGGTTGAATGATGAAAAAGTGATTTAATACCAAGAAAAAATGTTGTAAAAAAGACTGTCATTTTTTCAGTCAATAAATCCATTTATTTGCATCAATGTTTTATATAGTGCAAAATATCGATAACGCGATTGTTGTTTCTGTTCGGGAATATTTATAATAAGATTATGAATAACTTTTGTGTTATAAAAAAAATGGCCAGTTACAAACGGCCAAAACTTAAGTTTTTCATCACCGAGGAAAAAATTTCTGTAGGGCTAATTATTACGGCTATAATATCTTGATTTTCTCCAAGATTCATCTGTCCCACTCCCAAACGTCCCACCAATACGGAAAATTTATACACGCTATTCAAATACAAATAAGCGATTTAAATGTTTTTCGATTAAACTAAAAATTATATTCACTAACGGAATATTATATTAAAGGTAATTATCTATACTAAAATAGATAGAAATTGAAAAATAAAAGTTTCTCATAAGTATATATTGCATAACATTATTCATAGTACATTTGTACACGTTCAAATATATTTCAAAACAAATATCAAAGAATTTGAAAACTGTTTAGATGCAAATGCTCCGTTTTACACTATTCCTGCTAATTCGTAATTTGAGATTGCCAAATATCAAAATTGTGGCAGAAAGCAACATCCAGGCACGTATTTTCATATTGTGTTCTCAGGTATATGGGAACAGCAAGGAGACAAGCTGATGTCTATAGCGAATTTCCCTCCCATACCCCTCGTTGGTACTACACTAATCCTCTACAGCCGGCGTGCAAAATGGGCATAACAACCCCGATGTACTGCGTATCTTTCCGGTGAGAAAATCACGTATTTCGGGTCAAGTCCCTCCGTTTCTTAAAATGATCACCTTTCTGCCTCGCGGAAGCTTTCTTCAGCGGTGTTTCCCAAGCCTCCAGCCCACACGCGGTAGAGGCGTGCCAGTATTTAAAAAATCCACAGCCTCCGTACTCTGTCAGCATCGAGCAAGATGGCGCAGTGGTAACACAATAGACCCGCATTCGGGAGGACAAGGGTTCGATTCCATGCCCGGCCATCCTACCTCCTGTTTTAAATGGCTTCCCGAAATCACTGTAGGCAAATACTGGGATGGGTCCTTACTACAGACCATGACCGAATCCACACTTGCTGCTTCGCTGAGCAACTTACTCCCGTCTCTAATAACCTTGCTATCAACGAGACGTCCTACATGCATATAGGCTGTTCACGGTAAAATGATCACTTTTGAAAGCCCTGCTTAAGATCTACTTGTATGCACGTTGTGTCTTTTTCCGCCTTATGTAAAATTAACATTGCCATGGGCCTCAGCACGTTATTCATGCGTCGGTCAAACGAAACTTGTAAAATTATTAGGAAAGTAAATATGTTAAAATCTGCTCATTTTTTCACTTTTATTAATAAAAAAAGTCAGAAAAAAGGGGAAAAAAATAAAAAATTAAGTTATCACAAATGGTTACCTAACCCTTTTTATTCCACGTTAAGATACGGAACAACTTCCAATCCATCGTTACCAACTTTATTGGGCGCATGTCACTCAATGCGCCCGTTAAAATATACGCAGGCAGGGCCAGTGACTTTTTTCTAGGGTTGATTTCAAAAGTGCTCACTTTATCGTGAACAGCCTTTACCTACCTACTGTCTATCTCATATAAGATGGCAAGATTTTGACAGTCAGTGAGTGGAAACTTGACGTATACGAAATAAACAAAGTGCCGTTTACAAATTCGTAAATCAGCTGATGCACGGACGAACAAAAGTTAATATTAAGTTGGCTATTCTGAGTATACTGGCGACACACAATCAGACAAGTGCAACATACGCGATAACAAAGAGTTTCTAGATTAACCAATATATTTTATTTTACGTTGTCACTAAATCGCGATTGTGTTACAAACTAACCTTCGATCTAAAGTAGTAATGTATTTATGTTCAAAATGAAATGCACAATAAAACGATTCATAGCCGAATGAACGCGACTTCAAACCTTAGATCTTTTTATGTCGTATTTTCACTGTCCATCCATGCTTTCCATATGTGCTTGATATTAATTCCAAAAGCCTACAGAAATATTGCATAGTAATATTGAATTAGTTTTTCAAATAATTTTACGAAATATATTTTTTATTCGTGTCATTTCGAGACAGTAATAGTTTTTAAAAAGCAGGATCTAGAGGCGGCGAACCTGCTGCTATCTGGTGGTACCGCGCGCGGGTCATACGCTTTACAAAGTCATGCGCGCCATTTGTGTGTTCTTTCTCGAACCTAATCAGCTATCAAGCTCAAATGAATATGTTTCGTATGTAAAATAAAAAATTTACGTACATATACCAATAGTTTTATTTTTCCGCGAGATCTGCGTGATTTTTAAAGTAACATATATTTCGTGTACAGCGATTTTTATTACTAGTAATTTCTATTGGGCCAGTAATTATCCGTCTATGTCCTAAACGCGCCATGGTTTTTTCCGGAAACCCATTTCCTTGTTTTCGTGTAGCATCCAACTGGCGCACCAGCTGATGGCGAAAGGATACATAAACTAAAAGTAACATTCGTTGAACTGTCAAAATCTTTCCATCTTATATGAAAGAGACAGTACCATGCGCAGGGAATCGCCCTTTGTTGATTTACAGCTCACACCCAGCAGCGACTAACACCTTCGTTGCTACAAACTTTTCGCCAAACAAATCACAAGGTCGTCGATGCAATCAAGTCCTTAGTAAATGCTACATGACGGGAAGCCTGCGTGCCAGGTCAGAACCTTGCGCAAAGTGGTTCCATGGAGTATTTAATGCGCCTTCTACTGTCAAGAGTGAGAGCTAGAGTTATAAAGAAGACGACTTTGGATGAATAGAAGAAGCTTGGGTGGGAAGGGGGCACAAAACTATATCTTCACATGTATAGTCTGTGCGCGATTTCTTCACACTTTTTGAATTAAACCTTTGAAAAAATACTTTGCATATGAAGTAACTAGTTTTTTGCTAAATTTTTCATGTGCATCGAGCGTTTTATACTTCTGTTAACATAAAAGTGTTTAATTTTTGTTAAATCGAACTTTTAATTGTATTTAATATATAATATGAATAAATATATGGAGGAAATATGTGTGTTGGTAATGCCCAGTGAGAAATAGTTTTTATGCATATAATCATTACACTGAGAGCGCACGAATGCGGTGCGCTGTCTCTCTGGCGTAATTTTCAAGACTGGTTTAAACTTTGTTAGCAGGATGCGGGGAGAATATCTTGGAAGTATAACTTTAGCAGGGCTTCAGAAAAGTATGAAGTAACAGTGACTGAACTATAGCTTAATCCGTCGCTGACTGTGCTCTTGCTTCTGTTCCCCTGTGTAAAACAGCCTTTGACGACGGCGAGCCAGGCGCAAGTTTTCACAATCCCTCCTCGGAGCCAGTCTGAACACCGCACAGAAAGGAAACGGAGAAATCGTGGGATCAAATAGAAAATAGACAGACCCAAGAGAGCCCTAGAATCACCAGAGAAAGCCGAGTGTTTATAGCCAACTGGCTTAATCAGTAAATCGTTTCGCGCCCTCATCGTTACTAAATACATTTCCCGCCCTCTCTTCCCCCTTTTGTTTACCCTCGGCCCCTCCCCGGGCCCGGAGGGGGCCAAACCTGTAATTACTTAGCGCGGCGGGCCGGTGCGCGCTATCTCGGCGGGCGAATTAACAGCTCGCAGCTATCGGTAATGGATCGCGGGCCCGCGCCGCCGCCGTCCAGATATCTGCGGCGGGAGGAGGAGCGCCGTTTGTTTGCTCGCCCCGGCCGAGCAGCCCGAAAATAACAGAGAAACGCCCCCCCCCCCCTTCCCTCAGGCTTTATTGGTGAGCCCGCGATGGCGACGATAATCCGCGAGCACCATCACGTGCGTGGCCCAAGCACCGGTCCGCCCCGAGTCGCTTCGCCTTCGTCGACGTATTAATTCATCACAACACCCCACCACGACAATCCTGCCGTGGCGTGCGTGTTTGCCGCCTGGCGTAACTGGCGGCACAGCATTTATACACAACCATCCAGCAAGTTGACTGATAAAAGGGGGGGGGGGGACTAACGCCCATAATCCCCTGCATCTTGTAGAAAAACTATGATTCGAACCGTCCCAAGCAGTACATCTGCAACGATCGTACCTGCAATGCAGAAAAAAAAAAATTAGACGTACGTCTGCTCCATCGTCTCTTCAACCATTTCGGACGGAACCAGTAGGGAAGACAATCTGCAGCGATAAGGAATCGGTCATGGGCAATGGTCTGTATTAATTAACCATCTTGGGCATTCGCTTGGGGTGTTTTCGGAAAACCATGGAAAACCGAAACCAGAAAGGCCGACTAGGAATCGAAACCCGAGAGAGGTAACCTATGCGCTACCTCGATAAGCCTACTGGTGATTGTCTATCCCACTGTATCATATTAATCCATTTGCTAAAATAAACTGCGGATGAGGGGCACATCCTTGCGAGAAGGGGTCCTGATTAGAAGGGAGAGGGAGGGAGGGAGAAGCATCCATCGAATTATTTTGGGGGTTCCTTGTGTCCACCTTGAACTTAGACTAGCTTAGGAGCTAAACTTAATAGGTGAAGCATCTGCGCAAACACGTAACACATATCATAGGGTTGAAAAGCAGGGGCGATGAACAGTAGTGTCCACTAAAATCCCGGCAGGTAATCGGCAAAACCTACCACATTTCACTATACTTGAATTCGTACCCGCTGGGTAATGAACAGGCCCGCACAGAGGTTTTTCGGAGCCTCGGGCAAACAAAGATGTATGGGTCTCCACCTCTCGTTCGTTTCGCTTCAGGCCTGGTAATTCGACAATTTTCATCGGAAGTTGACAAATAAGGGAATCAGCAAAATACAAGAAAGTAGTTGATAAGATTTGATCAATGAGTGCAGTGGTGTATATATCTCAACTTACACTTCAGGTCGTGCGGTCGGCGTTTAATCTTCTATTTTAAGTATGTGTCTACTTGTAATTAACCTAAAATGCTGATTACTGGTTGTATAGTGCGGAAATGACATAGAATCCGAATGATGGGTTGCGTGCTCTACTGTTAAATTTGAATTAGTACTTTAACCAGTAGTTTCGCAAGTTGAATGATGACTGTAGAAGTGACATTGTAATAAGTGTACTTAATAAATCGTTTCAGTTATGCTCATTTAGTGAGAAATTACAACTTGTTTAAAATGAGATACCTACGCCCGCTCTCAACAATTCAGAGGCAGAAAACAAAGTCAGAAATGTTGTACGAACATTTAATCCTGACTTTTACAAAAATTAATGAATGATTACTTATAAACAAATGGTAAATATTAAAATAGAGATAATTCTTTAAAACTTAAAAGTAAATTATGTTTTGTGGACTTTCATAAATAATTTTACTTTTTTATTACGTTTAGACAGGGAAATAATTACATTTTTAACCGACTTTAAATTATTCTTGTAAACAAGCATAAATGTAACCTAGCCTTTGTCCTCATTCAAGTGACTTACTACTAGAGAATTGAAGCGGTTTGTGAATTTTGGTTGTTTAAATTAATTTTGAACATTTCAAATTTAAATTTAAATTTATTTGATTTGACCAATGAATCTTGCTATTTGACACCTGGATTTATGTTTTTCATTTCTCTCATCTGGAACGTAAAAATGGTTTTTTTTTTTTAATTGGCTACGAGAACTTTTTTTAAAATTGGTGCCTACACTAACACTGCATGTTATCCTAGGGATTAAGTTTTCTTATTTATTAATTCATCTTACATACTGAAGTGTCTTGTCTATGATTTGTCTTAATTTAAAGTGTCACATATGATTTTATTTAGGGTTTAATTGTGTTCAGTGATATGTGTCGAGGTATTTGAGTGTGGTTATTTTGATGTTTTTGTATGTCTTCAGTACTTCACTTTTCTTCAGAATTTACATTTAAAGATCTCGTACAGTTCATGTACACCTACGCGAGCGTAATATCTAGACCTGGAGAAGCTTTTGAGCTTTATATGGACATCTTTTAAGGTTAGTGATTCTATTGTGTTTCAAAGCGACCCAGATTAAGGCAAGAGCGAGAGGAAAAGGGTACTCAAGAACTTACCAGCAAACGTTTTATTTTCATGTTGTTATTACTAATATTTAATTCCTCTGTGCGAAACGAAGTGGCAAAGTATGTTTCGTTTCGTGTTGCATTCCTTGCCAAAATTTTCAGAATACGCTCTTGATGCTGTTGTTAGCAGCTTGAAAATGTGTATTACTGTGTATTGGACTTGTATGTTTAGTGATAAATTTCAACCATTTGCGAATAAAACTCAGAACAATCAATTCTTTAGTAAAATAATAATTATTGCTCCTAGTATTGTAAACCTGGTTTACATAGGCTCATACTGTACTTCAACCGTAATCAAATATGCATACATCTGTTTTATCATTCAACACTACACAATTAATTGTATGCATGCAAAGGAGTCCACTGATGTTACACAATTTCTGACACATGTTTTTTTTTACAAGTCCCGGTTTATTTAACCCTCTTTAGCTAAAGTACAATTTTTGTGCATAATTAATGTTAAACTTAATAAAAACTAATCAAAGCGAATTAAAACTATCTCTAAGTCATTTGTCTTTGTTTTCACCCAAATTATAATGCTTAAACACTTTAGAACAATAACATTTGAAAGCAATTCGTCAGATACTTGCTCACTTCAAATGTCACTCGGGACAACAGCAGTTCACAAGTTACAGCCTGTTAAATATTTAGATTCAACACGAGATAGTCTTTTGAATAATTTTACTTCAGATGTCCCATTTAGAGCATCTGTAAGTGAGCAGAGAACTATAAGAGAAATCATTATTTTATCCCATGTGTCTCACCGTAAAATGAAAATAAAAATTAAGTAGTTCAGCATTACAGTTTTAGTCACAAGGAACAAAGTTGTTACCAGTTTACACAAATTTCTAAATCTTGCGTTAACAGAAACTCTTTCGATAGTGGGTAGTCCGTGGAGATTAGTGCAAAGTACCAGGTACAGGAGGGTGTACAATCAAAAATTGATGCTTTAAATTACGAATTTCGACGTGTAAATAAGAACCTAAACTGATTTTCCCAATAAGTTGGTTCACAACATACCTTTGTAGTGTGCGAGTAAGAGGGCAACCCAGTGGCTAGACTAGCAAGTGTCAAGAGGCCTACAACATGAAGGGGCCCACCAGGAGCTGGTACGTTTTAATTCATCTTCAAGAAAACGCCATAGACATTACATAGTTTATGCGCATGGACATTCATTTCTACAATTATATCGGTGTATTGTCAAAGTGTTACCATACTTTTTTTTTGGCTTGTGAATGGTAATAATGAAATAATAGGTCTACGATAATCATATTAGGCTAGCGGTGTGGCAGAATAATTGGTGAGGTTATGTTAAAGCTTTGTAATCTTATGCTGCCAGATGTGACTCGTCAGGGCCAGCGAGCACCATGATAAAGAATGTCAACATTTTGTATCTATATTCACTCAATGTTTGTAACTCAAGACGATACCGTATGTCCACCTGCATATTAATTAATACTTGCACCTTGCAAGCATATCAAATAGCTTGAATTTCTTCGTACTTGCCATAGGAAAGTGAGGCGTTACTCTCTCTCTCTCTCTCTCTCTCTCTCTCTCTGCTCCGACAGTAAGAGCAGCGTGACACCCCGTGCTAAGTCTTTCTCTGCGCGACATCGGACGCCTTAGTTCACACCAATTAAATCCTCTGCAAATGCTGCACATGTGTAATTATAATGTCTTTAATTTAACCCCTCCGCTTATTATAAATTACTACGAGTTCCCCATACCATCGAATAGCTATTTTAATATATTAAAATATATTTCAATTTATAAGAAAGGTCACTGAGCACTTGGCAGTAGAGGGTGAGTGAGGTGAAAGGGCGCGGACATCTGCGCCAAGACGCCGCCGACGCATGAGTAAGGGCGGGGCGTTATCGCACGCGGGTGGGGCGTAAGGTGGGGGGCGTGCCTACACCACCCACGCGAACACGCGCAAGCGTCAAAGAGCTTTCATTTCCGCGTGGAGGGGAAGGCGCGCGAACCGTAGGGCCCCCATTACACGCCATTGTTCTGGGGCGCCATTACTCGGGGCCGGCCGGCGGTGACATCGGCCGGGTCGGCGGGGGTCGCCGCCCGGAACAATGGACACGCGAGCTCCGGTCACTGCGGGGCAGGGCGGCGCCCCGGTGCCTCTGGGAAGCTCCCTCTTCGCCTGTGTCGCTCCTCCGCGGACCACGGCGCATTTCAAACACCGCCGAGGTGGACGCGAGCAGTCGCACTCAGGGACGACGTTGCGATATTACTGATATGAGCAAATATCGATACTTTTCTTTCTTTCGATATCCGAAATTTTGGTATCAATATTTGTACTGTTATTAGTACATTTATTCCCAAATTTTGACACACGATGGCATATTCTAATGACTTCTGTTGTACACAAATTCAGTGTTTTATTGTAATTAACAGTGCATATCTTCATTTTATACGTACATTTTCTCACATATGTAAAATTATTTTATGTTTCCTAGTATCGATATTTTGTATCATTATTTTAAGTTTATTTATTCATGTTAATATCTTATGAAATATCCATACTTTACAATAATGAAACATCCCTAAGTAGGCCTACGTTTGTGTATTAATGGACATTTGGAAATATCATTCGATATTCTGGGATATCGATATTTTGTTATCGATACTGTTATTCAATATTGATATCGAAAGAAGCATCGATAGAATAGCATATCGCAACATCCCTAGTCATACTGCTAGCGCCACAACTGCCGGCGGGTGATTTTGCGGGGAACGGGGTACAGCCGGCGAAGGAAGAGGTACTACCTGCGCGTGTAGCCTGCCGCAACCTGGTGCCCTGCTGAAAACCGCAGTCTCCCCATAATCGATTGCGCTTTTGGCGATGTGAGCCGAATGCTTTTGTAACAGTTTGTACACAGCCGGACCGTCACTAATGTCAGCTGCTGCAGGCTGGGCCATGCCGTCGACCTAAACGCAGGCATCTAGGGAATCGAGCCGCCAGGACTTGTGGCGCTTACTGTATAGGAGACCATCGTTAATATCTTTACCGAGGTGCTACGAATAAAATTTTCATCCCTCATGTACTTGCGGAGAAACACTATAGTTTGGTTATCGCAATAAGCAGTGCCGTATTAGTAAAGGACATAAACCTCCTGCCCCGTCCAGGTTCACAGTCAGGACATTACAGCCCGGCAAAACGTATTCGCAGGCACTCTCTGCGCCTATTCACAAACCAGCTCCCACTCTTGACACCCCTGCAATGCCAAATACACAACCTCAGTCCCGCCCTCGCCAGCAAAATTCGCCAGGAGAGATGCGAGGCGTTATGCAGGATTTTCATGAACTCATGGAATTCCTTAGAGCATGCGACTTCGCCTCGCTCATGGCTCATTTCCACCCCTACATACTAAAACTCCGCAACATCACAGAGAAACAAGAGAGAACCTGGCTACTTCTCGAAGTTATGGCGTCATTTGCGGCCCCCTAGCCCGTCAACTAGACCCGCATATACCAATTTCCCCTACTCTGTACTGGAGCGACTACGAAACACATTACACAAATATTAATCACTATGACGAGCGAAATAATCGCGTATATATTCTAGTCGTACACAACTGAACATTTTAAGTTTTGCAGCACCAATTATTTATTTAAAACGATTTAATAACTTTAATTACAACCGCTTTTAATTTATTTAAATTTTTCCGTGCCAAATAAAAGCTGTTGACGGTAAATTAACGACCATGCTGCCATCTCTCGAGCAACTTCATAAGCCCCGCCTCACCAAGTTCTCTCGGCCAATCACAGCCCTCTGGCCTATATTACTGTTTAACTTCACTCACGCGACGTGTTTTCATGGCTCTGCTTTCGAATTTTACAAGTCTAAATAATTATCAATACGGAATATAGTTCAAAACAACTTTAAAAATATAATTCACGCCTTCAGCGCAATTATACCGCCCGATTTCATAGAAATAAGGCCCTGAAACTGGCCGGAATTTTCCGATCGGTGCGGGGCAAAAATCGACCACGTTTAACAAAACTAGTTGGCGCTAGCATCGCGCCGGCCATATCGCTCTCGGACTTCCCCGAGTTAACATGTTTTACTTGACTTTTAGTCGCTCATCACGGTACATTCAGACATGCATTTACACACCAATCAGATTATTTAATGGTTTTTAACAATAACTCACAAGATATGAAGTAATTACTGAAACAACTACACTGATTTAAATTTTCGCGCAACTTAAATTCACCACTTCAATATACATATAATTAATTTAATTATATAAACCCTTGCCACTCCAGTCATGGGAAAGCTACTTATATCGATAATTTAACTCCATTTGGCTATTAACCTCCGCTTTTTATACCAAACTGTCGCTAGCTCTCTCACAGGGAGCTCGTGACAGTACTTCACAAGTCCTGAACTTTAAAATTCCGCGCTGATAAATTCAATTAACTTCACCACTCTCTTTTATCCCGTACAGGCAGGGAAAAAGAGAGTAAAACTCAGCTATGGAAACAGCTCCCAGGCGCTACCCTGGGAATCCTGTAAAAGAATGCTAGCTTTGCAGCATACAGTAAGTTTGAGGGTTGCGGAGGGGGGACGGGGTTAGCTTCTCCTCGCCTCCGCAAGCTAACTGACAACTAACTGGGTGGCCAAGATCCCTCACAAGGGACCGATCTACCGCCGCGCTGAGGGAGTAGCGTCCCAGTGATGTAAAATGGCGGTGGGCGAGTTTTATCACTGTATCTACCCGAATTATCCTAGTGTGCAGCTTTCCATTCTGACTCGTGCCCTTGCAACAGTAGCATGGTCCCTCTAAAGTGCAGTGTGCATCGAAGAAGAGTTCAACAGCACTTCGAAATGTTGGATGCTGTTCGAGAGGGGTCAAATTGCTAACTGCGAGGTGGGGTACGGGGCGGAAACGGAAGAGGTTATGTGAATGTCAGTACTGTTGGTAGACGACTGCACGATGCAGCACTAGATGCACGCAGACCGTCGATGGCGACTTCCCTTAGCATATCAACGTCGCCAGAGACTGCAATGGTGTCGTGACCGACTCATGCAGAATTTTACCATGTAATCTTCAGTGATGAGTGTTCCCGCTTTTGATTTGGTGGCGACGACTAACTCATCCGTGTGTGAAGGCAACGTGGACAGCACCAAAATACACAGTTTGCTGTGACACGTTCAGATGACCTGGTGACATGGTGCAGGGCGCTGTTTCGTACGATATCCGGTTACCATTGGTCTTCATCACAGGCACTCTGATATTTAAACAATACATTCGGGGTGAGGTCCTGCAGCCAGTGTCTCTGCCGTTTGTGAGCGCCTACGCCAATACTATTCCAACAGAACAATAGATTGCTCATCCTTATAATGATGCCGAATCAAGAGCGTAGCTTAAAGCCAAGGACACACTGTTATTTCCAGCCGCATCACCACTCCTATCTCCAATTGAAAATGTGTGGTATGTTACAGATCGCTCTATTGCTACTCCACCTCTACTGCAAACTCTGCATGAAATGCGAGAGAATGTTCAAGCTGCATGGGAGGGATTATCGCAGGACACCAGCTTCATGACGTCTGGCGGAATGTGTTCGCCGAAATGGTGGCCCGACGTCACGCTGAGAGACGTATGCAAGGGCAATAAAATTATTTCTCATACCAGTCTCAATTTGTAAAAATTTCTTGTTGTTGCCTTCTTTCCGAATATCTTTGCAATCCAACACCTTGTAGGTGTAATCCGACACCTTGTAGGTACAACCACTTTTTTGACGATAAGTGTACATATTGAGGCAACTCCTACAAAACTATGTGTTTCGTTGTCTCTCGCCCCGACCCATTCAACCCGATAACGCACGGAGTTACGTTAGCACGGAAAAATACTGGAAGTTGTTCAATAGAATAATATACCTGGGACTTGCTTAAAACACCTAAAACTTATCTTTTCTCATACCTGGTTGCTGCATGCTGTGTCTGGTGATGGAACAGCAGCGGTTAAAGCACAGCTTTCGTCACTTTTATAAAATGGGGTCACGCACACCTCCCGCGCGACAGATGTGGGACGAGGCTCGCCTAGTACTGTGGGGGCTAGTTCCGCCTGCCGCATACGAGCACCAAGGCGCGCCACTGTTCATTCTCGGGTGGCTGGCGGCTGTAATGTCACGCTGCACTCTGATGGCCGCGCAGTTTTAACGTGTTCTGAGTGACGTACTTTCCACTGATGTGTGACGCAGTGGTCGCCTTATTTGGACCAAAACACAGTGATAGACTGGGGAATTGAAGACCCCTCTACAGCCAAAAATTAACTTTTTCAACACCCCTCTACCAAGAAATGTGTGTTGTTGCCATATTAGCTAACCAACACCCCGATTGGAGGGCTCACTGAGTGCAGGCCTCGAGGCAAAAATGAAAAATGTACAACTGTGCTGCTATTGGCCAATGACTTGCATTCACCCCTCCAACACTTAATTGTGATTTTTGTGTATAAATACTCGCTGTAAATGTTCAGTCGGGGTCAGATGATCGGCTTCGAGGGAGCATCCATCTAAAATTATGTGTTGGTAACAAACATTGCTTTAAAAATATAAAAAAGGCAGACTCGTCAAGCAAGAAAAGGTCCATGATGTCACTTTGACGTGATATTAGGTGCCAAAAATGGCTCATTTTACAATGCATTAAACATATGCAAGTACTTCTTTCTAAGGGAATTTGACAGCGACTTAGGACTAAAATGTTTTCTAGCAGTCGCTTTGTGCAGGAACCTTCGTAGTTTTTCAAACAATAAATTTCCTCGGGGGTTAAGGCTTGCTATTTGCGAGCAGTTGCCTTGTGTTAGTTTGGAATTGTGGAAAATTTTGAAAAGCATTTTTGTTACGGAAGTTTTGGAGGCAGACATGTTAACTCAGCCTGTGTTAAGAATTTTAAATAAGGGCATTCTGCTGTGGTGATGCACAGGTGATCTAAACGTAGTTTAAGATGAAATGGCAAACATAATTTTAAATAGGTTTTGTGAATGGCCTCTGTACGGCGTATAAGCTGAAGTTTTTTTATTTGTGTCAAAAATATACCCCATTTATAAATGTCAGTTTTTTTTACAGTTGCGTGGTGTTAGCCAGAACCAATATACTGTGTACTAATACCGCCTATAATGTACCTGAAAATATTAAAATTTTCGAAGGTTTGGTGGAAAACGAATGTCTAATATTTAATTCAGCTACGTTTTGCAGTAGATTATTGCGTGGAATATTTTACCTGGTTCTGGTTCTTCTTAAAAATGTTCCTTAGGCTACATGGAGAAATATATAGTGTGTATTTCTATGAAAAAAAAAAAAACAATATAACTTACAAGCAAATGGAAATAAGAAAATTAGTAAAAGCTTTATTCATACTTCATGAGTTTTTGTGTTAGTTTGAACTTTCACTTTTTAATCACCCTTAACTTGCTCAATGGATTTTCATACTGCTGGCACTTTGTGCCATTTTGCTGGGATTTGTTGTAACTTCCAGCCTTACTGCGTCCTTGGGCTCAAGGGCGTAGCAAGGTTTGAATATGATCACAAAAATGTCTTAATAGGGATACCCAAAGGCATGCACTCCCCTACCCCCCCCCCCCGGGCAAGTAGCGGATTCCTTAACTGGATACATTGTTTCACTAGTCACTACCAGTGAACTGCATTCTAAATGTTCAGTGACGTTCACATTTGAACACTGTTGAAAGCACTGCTGAAGATCTACGTGTTTTCCCTTTTTTGTAGTCCTCCACCAAATTTCAAATGTTACATTGTGATAGAGCATGATGACTATTAATGCGTGAATTAAGAGCAACTATTAAACTGTTAGGAATGTAAGTACGTTACAAATATGTTAATAAAGTTGTTATCAAAAATTTAAAAGCGATGAGTTTGATGCGACGCCAGGGTATCGAATTTAATGGCTGAATGTCGGTCAATGTGGCGGTTAAAATAGACGTAAAGTATGAACAATCCGATATTTTTTTGTGAAGGTTGATTTCGAACTTGCACAACCTCGAACTAGCAATAATGATATGAATCATTTCCACGACGTAGAGCAGTAGCGAAGGTTCACCTATCAGTAACCGACAGGGGACGTACTGACAACATTGAGCACTGAGTACGACTGCCACGTGTTAAAACTTAAAATAAGAGGAAATATGAAAATTATTTCCCTAATCGTCCCATTACAGAATTATCGACATGTTTTTCCTCCAGGAGGATATATATGTACGTGTGTATGCACGTAAACGTGCGTATATTCGACTGGTTAAGTGTTAGTCGTCCCATTCATTAACTGTATCTGGAGTGATTAATTAAATACAATACGAACTGCACACTAAACTGAGCTGGCAGTTTACACGCAAGGGATGCACAAGACAAGAAAGAGAAATTCTGCGACGTCTATTGGGAAACGGAAATTTCGTCTCGGTTACTTCAAGCTTGCGAACACCAGCATTAAAAATATAGAAAGAACTTACTGTAAATAAAGGATGTGATTCGGAAAAGAAAATTATATTAAAATTCTAAAGCTTAAATGTAGTATCTAAATATAACTTATTAAACAAAGCATTATGAAATACGGGTGAAAATCTGATCAAATAACGACATGGGAGAGCAGATAAAATATTGGCAAAATAAGGGAGAACATATAAAAAAGGAAGAAATGACAACCCTACAACGTCGGGGTGGACAAATCACTTAAGTCATGGGACACGCTATATGATACACCTAGTGTGTACGTGTATATTGCTGCCACTCGAAAGAATTTTTAAAAATCCTGTCAAGGAAGAGTTCTGGAAATCATAATTTAGTACAGTTATGTTCGAACAGTTCTTTTGTCCGCTAGAGGTCTTCCCTGCCCAAGCGACCGCCGCAACTTCGCATTTTAAAGTACAAAAAAAGGGTGGTTTTCAATGTAACACTGCACCAGAGTCCATTAAGAATAAGTGCGCGCACTACCACGATATTGTCATACGTATGAAAGAAACTAGAATACTCATTTAAATGTTTGAAAAATTAATTAATATGGGCCTATTTTGAAAATAAATTTTAGCGTATTTCGTTTTGGATGCTTCAGAAAGCACATAAAAAAACACACAGTAATTACTTCAATTGTATGTAATAAACATTAGTAATAATGTTTACAAATATTTTTAATAACTGATTTTCTACTTACGTGTATTACAATAAAAAAATTATAGCTTTAGTGGTTGAGAAGGACTGATTGTTAAAATATTTGTAAAAATTACTCCTATGATTTTATTATACATACAATTACAGTCATTATTATAATGACCTTGCTTAATAAAGGGTTCTCGTGCACGTATAGCAAAATTACATCTTTGCAGACCTGGCCGTCTACACAGCCAGATTCATATTCATGGAGGGACGTACATTAGAAAAACATGATGTACACGACCAAGATGCTGCCAAATCTGTACCTTAGAGGGGCAAGAGCGCACGTGCCACTAGCATTATCAAAAATAACGTTGGTAAGATTTGAAGCCAGAGTAGGCCTACTGTTTTATGTAAGTATGTGCTTTGAAATGTTTTTGCACTTCCTCTAAACTAGTTTTAATGCAACTAGAATATGTTCTAATTTGTGGAAGTATTTAATTCACAACTATCCGTCTGTTGAAAATTGAAATGCAAACAGACACTTTTTTTCTGCTGGTCATGTGACTAACAGTTGTATTGGTGGCCGATGATTCAATATTGGGGAAATACGCTGAAGACGAAAATCGGTCTACCTTACCTTGGAAGTACCTACTTCATACCTACGTCTATGGACGTACATACTTCATCATTCTAGCCATTTATAAACACGGCGGAAATCATTACGGACACTGAACCTGGCCTCGTCCGTAAACAGGATACAGCCCCCACTGTTACCTGAAATACGCTAAATGTTAAATGCATCACTTTAATAAATCAACTTTGTGTGTAGCCTTCAATGGGACGTATCTCTCAGACATCGAGGCATATAGTCCCAATGTCGGTAAACAGCATTCCTGGGAATTCTCGTCCATGTGGCATCGGCTCTCAAGACCTCGATGTTGAGAGCTGCCCAAATCTTTCTACTCCACTCGCCCCTGTGTATGCACTCTCCCTTCAAATACGTCATCTGGATGTTACGACCAAACCAGGATCTTCTAGTGCCATTGTAATCCTTGGACGTCCACTGCTGAAGAATCGACTGACAGCTGACACTTCCACACTGATGAAATCTCTGGCCGTAGAGGGATTGGGGCACCGCCATCTGAATTTGACCCGCCTCCAGTCACCCGATGAGTCTTCCCCTTATATAATCATCAATGTGCGTTATTCGCACACACTAACTGCACGGAAATAACAAGCACGCATTTTACACTCCATTCTGTTTAACACATTAATGCGTAACATATCTCCCTCTTATCATATTTACAACCAGATTGAAGTATATGCAGAGATTACTAGTAAAGGAGCTTGGGAACAAAACAGAACTATTTTGATGCTGGTAGAAATGTACGGTCTGCCTTTGCATTGCTTTTTAATATTATCTTGAATTATTGATCATGAATGTAAGTTTCTAATTAATTCTTTAATAAAATTACATGGTTAAAATATTTGTGTATCAACTGCTATAGAGAAGCTTAATAAGGCTCCCATTTTTACGTCAGAGCATTCGTCGACTTTAGGATCCCGAGTATTGGAAAAAAAAAAATTTTTCTCTGGTAAAATCTACGTGAACTTTAAAAGCAAGCAACGGTACATTAATCTGTCGGGTGAAGATCTCATACATCTGAAAAGCATTTTAGTCATTAAAATAGTGGATTTATTCGGTCTTACATTATGTGTATAACTTAGTAATAAAAATTCTGAAATCTTTCAAGCATTGCTTCATGAAAATTTGTCTACCATCCTTGTTTATAATTATTTAGTCTGTCAATGATATTCCTGAATTTGTTGTTACTTTGTCCGTATTTATCATGCGGATGGATGGAAGACAAAACAAATTTCACCTTCTCCACCTAAAGCAAAATCGGCAAAAAATGCAAATACCTCAATCCACGTAAACAAAGGAAATAACCATATGCCAGTATTCCTCCCGGCAGAACTACTCAAGAGAATAAACTTAATGTAAATTTGCACGGCGAAACACATACAACTAATCTTTTACTGCGGATACAGTTCTGATAATTTTGGCTTTCCAACTTCCTCTCCAAGTCGACCACATTTATTTATTACATAGCAATAAATCTTTGCTTATTTTTGCAGCTCTTTCACAATACACATCTGTGACCACACTGCTGTCAAAGCAGTTACGAGAACATGCTTTGTATTAAAAGCACCGTTTTCTAATTTTTTGGATGAGATCTTACGAAAAACACAAATATTTCGATCCATCATTTCACTTCTGAACATAATTTCTTTTCTAACCTTGAAATCTGAAGGGACGAGTGTTTTCGGTTGAAGAAGGAAGTTTACAGTAGGCCTCGTATAAAAACACGAAATGCTTCACAAAAATATTTGGGTTGGCACTTGAAAGTTCAATTTTTCCATGCAGCGCGAGTGGATCAGAGTTCAGTGCCTGGCACATAGAGGCGATGATGTGTTTGTTACGCACGCGAGAGCCACCCTTGCCGCCGGAAACAGCGCGAGGTCCGCGTGGGCAGGCGGTGAGTTGGCACCTTCTTGCCGCCAGGCAGAGGCGGGGGTGGTGGGGCGAGCATCCTAATGGAGGCTGGAGGGAGCGGAAAATCTCCAGGTCCCATCATCCCGGAGAGCTGGTCCACCCGTCCATACCCCCCTTCCCCACACTCGACCCAAACCAAGGTCTCATCCCCAGATACATCATACAAGAGGTAAGCGCGCGGCGTCGACGACATGCCCAACTCGAGCACAAGGATTACACGTACACTAGCGGCCAAGAGAAGTGCAACACAGCACCGCCGACCTGCACCACACCAACACTGCACGCCCCAACGTCACAAAACCATTATTACATCAGATTTTCCTTCCTGTCGTTTATTCTGGTGACACGTCCATGAGCGGCGTGTGGTGAAGTGTTGCAAGGTAAGCTGGTACATTCTCGGTGCACGCAGCTGGAGCCAGTACCCACCGTGCAGTCTAGATATGCTGAATGCATTCCGGCCACTCACAAGCGAGCAGCAAGGGACCCATTACACACGTCCTGTGGCGTTAGCTGCCGAGCTACGTTTTAGTGGTGGAAGTGTAAATTAGCAAATGTTTCACATCAGTGTATACGTGTATAGATTAGGCTCTAATGGCGAAGTTATTTTTCGTGAAGCCATGGTAGCTTTCCTGCATTTATTCAGAAAAGAGTGAACTGGGTAGCAAGGTTCCCAACTCTATATTTTAGCGACGCTCAACATTTATACATTTCCACTTTAATATGTCGTACAATTTCGATACTACGCTTAAGTAATAAACTTCCATTACAATTTAAGAAGTTTACTAGACATTTATTTGCAGTGTTGTTCCACGCATCTCTAATGATAGGATTAATAATAAGTATTTTTGAAGACCTTCCTACATGACACGAAAATTACGGACGGACATAATAAAATATGTATAGCTTATGCATTTGAACAGCAGAAGAACAACAACTTAAGGTTAACATTTCTTGCTGAATATTTATAAATAAACAGATAAACCTAAAGCATTTAGTTGTCCCTCCAATCTGAAATACTTCGCTTGTTTGAAGAAAAAGAAAATCCAGGTAATGCTAAGAGTAAAAATGGCATTGGGTCAAGTTTCCTACCACTTTAATTCACCTGGCATGCAGTATGTCGGTTGTGAAGTTGCGACAAAGCAACTGAATACGGGAACTTCAACATGTTAGGTAGGTGGCGTTCCGTTTACCCTAATTTCGTTTGCCCTAAAGTAAGACTAAACGAAATTAGGCCAAACGAAATTATGATAAGCGCAGTTAGGGTATTCACAATTAGGCCAAACGAAGTTAGGACTAGTGCAGTTAGGCGAAATGCAAGTTTCAGATTTTAGGATAAACGCAGTTAGACTAATATAAGTTAGGCGAAACGAGATTAGGCCAAACGCCGTTAGGACAAAAGCAGTTTCTGTTAAGAATATTCAAAAATTGACATTTTAGGGTAAACGAAGTTAGGTTAAACACAGTAAGGACAAACGCTGTTAGGCTGAACAAAATTAGGATAAACGAAGTTAGGCCAAATTAAATTACGTTAAACGAAGTTAGACTAAACGAATTTAGGATAAACGTGGTAGGACAAACAGCATTACCGAGCGAGGTGGCGCAGTGGAAACTCACTGCTCGCATTCGGGAGGACCCGGGTTCGATTCCCAGTCCAGCCATCCTGATTTCGGTTTTCTATGGTTTTCCGAAATCACTCCAGGCGAATGCTGGGGTGGGTCCCTAACAAAGGCCATGGCCGATTCCTTCCAATCCTTCCCCAATCCCTCTTCCCTGTGAAACTTGCACCGTCTCTAATGACCTCGCTGTCGACGAGACGTTAAGCCCAACTACCTACCTTCCTACCAACAAACAGCAGTAGGCCATTCGCTTTTAGGGTAAACGAAGTGAACTCGTTAGGTAAAACTGTCATAGATAGAGGAGGAGGCGCGGAGAGCAGCAGGCAGCGAAGACGTCCTCTCGAGAGCGAGCTGCGCACAGTGTTGTCGACGGCGATAGACGGAGGGCGCTGCACATGTTAACGAGTGCCGGGGCAGAATGATTAACGGCAGGAAAATTGCACGCTGGCGCGGGGTCGAGAGCGGGGCCGACCCCGGAACTGTTTAATAGAAACGCATCCCTGCAGCTATAAATAATGGGCAACGGCCCACGGTTATTACGATTCCCTCCGCCCGGTGCAGAGCATTCCACCTTGTTAAGGCACGACTCCTCGGGGCCCCACGCAGATGCGATGAGGTAAACTACACACACAAAAAAAATAAACATGCGAGACGCGCCGTATGCGGTAATTGTGGCAAGCCCGTAGTGAAGTTTGAGGTACTTTGGATTCGCTGCAGGTGTGAAACCCAGAGCGTGTGAGTTCTATTCACGCTGTGCCTTGGCCTTGAGGGGCCACATCCCCACAGACATTTTACCGAGTCTTCAAAGGGCACTTAATCCATCACCGGGCAACTAGCGATTTCGCTGCGGATAAAAGATGGCCATACTTTACGAAATGCAATCTCGCCCTCACACGGCATGGCACGCAATTCTTTACGGAGTTGTTTGTTTATGGAAACAATAAATTTACAAAATTAAATAAATACGTCGAGTATGTTGCCAGCAAATTTATGACTGTGCAACTACTGGCATGTGCACTGTTATTTGATACTCAGGACCAAATTAACGAGTTATGAAACTTTTTAATTTTTTGTAACAATATTTGTTTACCCGTCTGTAATACATGTTTTGAACATCTATAGTTATTAGTAACATATGAATAATAAGTTAAGTATAAAAATCTTTTACAAAATGTGTTTTGAAATGTGATTTGTTCTAGAAGTAATATTGTACACATTATTTGTGATAGGTGTATTTCGCGAAAATGTTTATGGCCATGCTAGACTTCAATATCCTACGTCCACAACCACAACTTCTCTTGGTTGTTGGCCGCATGTTCCTATTTGACTTGTTCCTATTTTGAAATGTTCCTATTTGACTTGGCCAAACGTAATCGAGTACTCTGATACTTAACGTCCAAGATACACGGACAGACACATGAGGCACATGACATTTAAAAACCATCCCACCACGAAAGTGCATATAAATAACAATGTTCTGGAGTACAACTGGTTTTGAAATCCTTTCGCGAAAAACACTTGCCCCTACACATTAAAGAAAAAATTGCATTCAGCACCATATTTGTTAAATAGATATGTTGAGCACTTCCGAGTAAGGACTGTGACAGAAACAAGAGGTTATCCGATAGCCTATGTACACACTTGTGATCTTACCCATAGTAAGTAATGTTTGCAATTTGCACACTTAGGAACACTGCAGTCTAGTAGAAAAAAATGTATGAGACAGAACAAGCACATGTTCACTATGTAAACTAGAAAAGAAGTGTTACTGGCTAGTGGTTGAATGACAACAGTAACCGGGTGTGTTTCGAAAATCGGGAAATTTATTTGCTGAACAGTCTTAATTAGTTCTCCCAGAAAAATAAAATTATTCATTCAGATGACATTCATTAAAATTTTGCAACTGATCCGAGGCTCTGGAAAACATCGGCAATTTAATTAAAATATTTTACATGGAGTAGTGACCTTCGTAACACTAGCGCCCTCTTGATGGCTTAGAATAAGCAGGTAAAATGTTCAAATCGCGCCAAATGTTTAATAGATCTTAAATAAAAAAAACTGTAATTTCGAATAAAACTTGTGTAAATAGCTAGCAATAGGTTTGAAACTCAGTTCAAAGTTTCATTGTAAATGTCGGAAAAAGCAAAACGCGTGAGAAAACAACACGGCGGAGTGAGAAACGTTAGAAAGTTTGTACTAAAGTTGTTGCGTTAAATCTCAACTTGGAAATGTCTTATCTGAACTAGTTTGGTCGAAATGAAGAATTGTGGAGGTCTTAACGTTCTCAGTGATCAGGTACGACGACGAGGCATCTCTCCAGATGGGCGGGAGCTCTGGGTGGTGTCTTCCCTATGTAGGCTCACGTGCTCACGGTGCTCGCATACAATTCATATATGTGATGCCTTCTCAGAAAAGGTACCTTAGGACGAAAACCATTTTCGGGTTTTGGGCTGTTTGTGTAGACAACTGTAAGAGTAATTCAATGAAACAAGTCGCACACTTGTGGCGTTTATACTCTCAGGATGTCCCGTTCATATCTCGATAATTTTCACATTTTCAACCTTTTTTTGGGCCTCCTGAGAAACTTACGTTTTCGCCCTAAGGTACCTTTCCTGAGAATACGTCACATATACACCTTAACCGGCTTCGCGCAACTTCAAGCTAACCTCACTAACAGCTACACGGGGGGAGACTGTAAAGTCTTGCTTCTATGTAAAATCACCCCGCGTCTTCGTCTGTTCTAGACAGCCTGCAAATTCAGGGGTGCAAACTCGGCTTTTTTCCTAATAAAAATATAATTTAAGTACCTAGTGCGCAGGCCACCCCGGCTGGCTGCCTGACGTCGCATACCACACACCACATGCCTGTCTTCCTTATCGAAAAACTCAACTTAAGAATACTCTTCAAAGCTGACCAATCACGAGGGGGACAACTCGAAATTATTCATACTGCCACTTACAGTAGAAACTGCCCCAAAAAATCAAAAAGCACAGCATCATATGTACACATACACAGTGCGAAAACTGAAGAAAAAAAAAATATACAATAACTATTAAGTACATACTCCGTTTCAAAACAAATAAATAGCTCTCGCTATTAAGAATAAATCACAGGTAAAATAATATTCAGCCTATTAAACATAAAAATTGCATGTCACTATTCATTTTTAAGGCTCAAAAAGCGCGTGTTACAGTAGTGGAAACAACGATGCACTGAGTCAATAATTTCAAAACTAGTAGCACTTGAGATCAAAATACATGTTTCCAATGTGAGATAACAAGTTAGAGAAGAAAGTACAACAATTCCAACAATTTATACAGAGAAATGAGGCCCTTTATTCAACCGCGTACGGACTGAAATATATTCACAGACTGCTGCTAAGAATTCCTTGCACCGATTGTAAGGAAAATCTCAATGCTTGTAGAAAGAACCAGTCCAAACATCGACATTCCAGTCGAAATATTGTAACGTGATAATTTAACGTAAACGGCGTGGTGTTTATTTTCGCGTAAAAAAAATCAGTCGATTGGACCTTGGGACAGTGTACTGGGGCTGGAAATTCCCTAGAACGATCCCCGGAAGACAGTTAACTGTGGCATCCGGGACTACGTGGTAGTGAAACAGAGGTAGACGCCTTAACCCCCCCCCCCCCCAGGGGGGGAGCGGTAACGGCGTGTCTTTTACAATTTCCGCGTTCCCACTGCCGGGGGACTACTTCTGGGGTTCCTGGGTCGGGGGGCGGTGTCCGCTCTCGCGAGCACTGATCGGGCTGTGACGTAGTCAGCGCTTCTAGCGGCTGGGAGTGCGGGGCGTAGCTCGCCCATGTTGGCGTGAATTGAATACGTCTTTAAATTTGCAACCATAGTGGGAGGCAATCCAGAAAATCCGATGATAAAATCGGGGGATACAGTTTGACACTGCAGCTCCGAATCTATCGTCTACATTATAAATTCCATACACCATTCGATTACCAAAGGGTAAAAAAATATGTTACGTTGAGTGAGGACTGTGAAGCATCGCCTGGCTAGGTAGAAATGGTGAGAGGGGGGGGGGGGGGACCGGAATTCTGAGTTCGTTTCGCCGCGTCTCATAACACTTCCGCGCAGTATAACTTTTGACTAGGAGAAGCTACGACGCTCGTTTCGGTTTCAATCGACAGCTCTCGTCAATATAAATCGATTGCGTGTATAAAAACATTTGTGTGGCGTGGTTATGATGAAATTGTATGCATTTAATGCAAAAAAAATTAAGAAAACATAAAACAATTTCGGCCTATACTCGTCAAAAAGCCAAGCCGAAATACAGAAATGTATACGGTCGGAAAGAGCATATCAAAAGCAATCCAGTGATACCCATTAAACCCCATATGATTGAGTGAAGCGGTCCCGGGAACGTAAAATAAACATCAAGGCGTTCGAGCGCGTCAACGTAGACGTATTCACGCAAAACAAACGGCTGTGTCCCCAACACAGCCACACCCCAATTTTTTAAGGTGTTGGCGACCTGTGGTGTCAGTCGCGGCACGGCAGGACCAGAGATTAGCACATCGCCCCGGCGCTGGATGTAAGCATAGTAGGTATTCATACTTGTTTCATTTATTATGTTCTTTAGCCAAAATGATCAGGGTCTGAGGTACGGTGGTGGTTTGTGCAACTAAGCCGTTCTCTCTTGGCGCGGATAAGGCATAACTTAAGTGCAAGGTGCACCAATAATAATTGCCAGGAAGCAGCTATTAAAGCTACGTGTTAGAATTCAGAAAATGTTATTTCTAATGTTATTGAGTTTGCATTATGTTAAATGCCATGCAGGCTCATCTGTAGTTAGTAGTGTGCAAAATGTTTACTAGCTTTGTTGTTAATGAATGTAGTAAGAGATCGTTCCTCGAAATTTGTCACTTTCATCACTCTAGCATTGACACCACTTATAACATGCTGTGACAGAAAGATCCCTAGAATTAATTCTCAGTGCCAAGCGAAATTACTCAATAGCTAAATTACATCCTGTTGTAGGCTCAGATATTCGGATTTCAACCCCGAGATTATAAAGCTAATTGATGAAGGGAGGGAGGGGGCGGGGTAGAGGCAAATTTAACGGAAGAAAATTGAATAAGAGAGCTGCTAGAGTGCCTGCTTCCTCCCCGCTTCGCGACAATATTAAATATGAACAGTGGTGGTAATTTATTGCTAGCAGACGACTGCAGTGCGCAAAAGAACATGGAGTTTTTGAGTGCCAAAGGAAGAGCAACAATTTCTGAGAAAAAAAAGCTTTTATTGACGGAACACTTAAAAAGTTGCAGTATCCCAAGTCTACGTCATTCATGTTGACCAGGGTAGCTCATCGGAGGAGAGAGAAAATTCCTGCGGCATAAGCTGTTCTGCCCAACAAGAAACATGATATCTACAGCCGGCATTTTAAACTAATAAGAAATAATGTTCAGCCTGGAATCCTGAGTACTTCCACATGTATTTCTAAGTACTACTGAAGCATTGAAATATTTGTTTTCGTGGGTGCAGATTTGTGGCTGCAATTTACACTTTGGTCGATGTCTTTGGAGTACCTACAGAATCTTGAAAGGACTAATACTTCACACGCAATCCCCTCTGTTTATAATATTTACAACTTTGTGAAGGTGACAACGGTGTGGTGAAGATTCATGACTACCTTACGGACACTTAAAACTTCAATAATTTTACTACTCTGCTGTTAATCATTGGTTAGAATATTCCATCATTCCCAAGGATACGTGAAACCAAAAGATCATTGAACTAACAATGTTGCTGAGGGCTGGAATCATAGTTTGAAAAACCCACTTCGGGAATCCTCCCCAAACATATATGCGATCGTAAAGAGAATGCACAATAAGACGGACTTGTCTTTGGCATGCACAACGCAGAAAAGAAAGGAAAACTACAGAGAAGCTGGAGACAACAATACAAAAAAAAAGGGGGTCCGGCGACCTAAAACAGTGTCTGCGACAGTTAGCTTACGCACGAAAATACAATTCTGGTTGGATGTAGGCTACTAGCTTAAAACGGAAATGCACTTAGTGAACAAACTATTAATAAATAGATTAAAATAACTTTCAGCCGAATATAGAAGCTTCGAACTGACAGGTTTGCAGTGTATCAGAAACCAAAATAACCGTAGACATATTTGCTAAGTATCTCAATTAAAATAGAATAATACAAATTAAATAAAAAAAGTATGCGGTACAAGAAACTCCCTCCCTGCCCCACATGGTGTACCACAGAAACGACATTGTCGGCTAAGAATCGCGCCTTACAAAAAGTTTACTTCAGCCTGCGCAAGTGAGCGTGTTTGCACATCTGCCACACAACATTTGGGCGCATGGTCTGAGATAACACTCGTCCAGGCAGACCACACGCACAAATGCTGGCGAGGTGACACACATCCGCGCAAATGCTTGTCCACCAATCTGTCATACAAATGCAGAATAAAGGCGGTTCACGACAAAGTAAGCACTAAAATCTATGTATAATATGCGAAACATTTTTATTAATGTACAAAATTACTTAGCAGTGGAGAGACATACTACGCTCAACTTTGCATTCAAGAAGAAATTAAACTGTCGCTGGTAGACATGTTAGAGGTTTACACACAAATAATTATAATATTACTATAACTCTGAAGTCAATTGTGATTCGGACTTCAAATATAGCCAATTTTCAATTAGTACTTTGTAACTACGAAATTACAGAACATAGCATAAAAAATTGAGTAAGACGCTGTGTATAATTACACATTAGCACGGCACATCTGAAAAAAAAATTGAGAATAATTGTAAAACGTTGCACGCACACCATGTGTGTTAATTTACATAGCGGAACACTAAGAAAATAAGGACAGCGTGGGGCATTTACACTTTCAGTGAGTTAATATTTTTATTTTTTATTACAGAAAAATCACAAAGTATGTGGCGAAACTTGTACTGCGGAAAGTTACCAACTACGCCCCCAACTTGACTGCGAGCGGCGCTACAACCCACGTCCCGTTTGCTAGCTCGACAACCTGCCTGCCTTACCTACACTGCACGACGCAATATCGACCGAAGTTTATATTTCCTAGAATTGGAAATACGCAAAACACGTGTGTGCTACGTGGTAAAAATACAGAACTTTTACCTTGACTGGAACTGTGATGTACACGAGGAACAATATACGTTTACATGTTGTTCATCGGAGCCCGAGCCGCGACAGACCGTCCTGTTACAAGGCAGCTGTTAATCAGAGCGACCCGGAAAATATGGTTCATTGACTTGCCACCTTGGGCGATAGTGTAGCGGTATGGATGTGTACCAGCGTGTAATGCGCGCTATAGATGGCGCCACAAGGACCTTAATTCCGGGGAAATTAACGACTTCTGGAAGGTGCAGAGGCTCACCATTAGTCAAAATTAAAAATTGACTGTTTGTCCCTAATGTAGTGGGGTGGTTTCCCCACCCAAACTTGTACTAGAAATTAACCCAGCAGCCGACTGGTCCTCCTCAGAGACTCGGCTGCTGGTTTCTGGACACGTCTTCAGCTAAGTATTTCTCATCATGTTGTAGGGCCCATGTTTGGCCAAGTTGAAAGTAGAAAAAATGGACTTCTTGCCCGTCCATGAAGCTGGTAGAAATCATCCTGGCAGGCCTAGACAAATGAATGGAGATGACTATTCAATTTATTAAAAATTGGTATCAAAAGGCTGTTAAATTTAATAATGGTTTTGCTTTTAGACTTAATTTTGTAACCAAAGTTACGTCAAGAAAATGCGTTTTCAGCGTTGGTGTAGGTTGGTAATCAGTCACTTATTGGAATATTTATAAAAAAATATAGTCTTCTCTAGTTTTACTTTGTCTTGAAAAGAAGTAACCTTGTAAGTATAGGAAGTACCACGAATACTTAACGTTATACTTAAAAGAAAAATTATCTCTTACACGAATTTAACAAACGCTAGTGAAAAAGAAAACAAATGTACCTGTAATAAATGGCAAATTGGTAGGATTTTACACCAATAAAAAAAAAAAATTCTGGGAAGTACCTATACACATGAATTAATGAAAAAGGTAATTTAGCATGATGTTTCATGAGAGACTTAGAAGGAGTTACTGATTTTAATATACTCCCAAAGATGTGATTTTTCAACCTAATGCAAAGTTTAAATTTTCGTGCAGTGTCATGATGTTTTAAGGGCTGTTTTAATCGTTGTTTAGCTTGAAAGTGTACTCTGTCTCTCTCTATAAAAGTATTGAATAGTCAAAATGTACTCAGTTTTAATGAACAAATGAAATTTTGTAGCAGTACACCCTGGGGAAGTAGTGTTTTTGTAAATATTTGGTGCTTTTGCATGGTTTGTACTGAAAATAGTTTTCAAGTACAAAGGCTTTTCTCATACAGTGTGTGTGTGTGTGTGTGTTCCTAATTTCTAGTGGTACTGTGTATTTAAACTGCTCTCAAGGTTTCATTTGCTGGTTTCATACGACTGGTGGTCTTCTTGGTTACAAACACAAACTAAAACTGCAATGTCTATATAACTATCTTCTTGTGGCAGAAAAATTAAACGAAGTGTTTGGACATACTTCTGCTACATAGTAATTATGACACAACCGCACTCTTTAACTATTAGGACAGTGTACATATTTTACCAATTAGAACAGCATTTTTACTTGAATGCACAGTAGAACAAAATTAACAGCTGCACGTGTAAAAATTCGCTGTCAGTGGAGCACTGCTATCAAATATATTTGTGCAAATTACACAAAATCTTTTTGTTGGATTGTTGACTCAATACCAACAAACATACATAACAAAATTTTCCACTTATCGCCAGTTTATTTTAGAAGTAAAACACTGATACAACTTTAATTTACAACCCTATTATGTACAAATAGCATGACGAATCGACCAGAAATAAAAAATAATATTCACGCAGAGCAGAATATAAACAGTCGGTCAACTTGATGTGTTTATCAAATTAACAATTTTAACATAGTCATTTAAGTACTCATCACACAGTATATAAAACTAATTTTTGGGGGGGGGGGGGATATTTCTCAAAATAAAACGTACTGTGGAACTGAATATATTTTTGTTAAAAAAAAAATTATTTGCAGAATAACACCCGACTAAAAATTCGGGTATTTACTATAGGTAAATTATGCGGGGTGGGGGGGGGGGAAGTAACACTTTGACAGCATTAATGAAAGATTTCGAAATGGTTTGATCAAAGTTTGACTCTAATTTTTACTTTGTTATATTTAATGAACATGTGTTCAATTTATGTGAGACTTGTCTCGTTATGCGTAAAAAATCTGGTTTGAATATGGTGTTTTGGTTTTAGAGTCATGACATACCACCCAAAAGTTCTGTATTGCCTCTTTTTCACAATATTCGAAAGCAAAGAATATGGGATTTATAATTGTAGGTTAAAAGAATATTCGGTTTAGTATAAACATAAGAAGAAATAGTTTAAAGTTTTAAGAGTTATATTTTTATTAGCGGAGTTACGCAGAGACAAATCTACATGTAGTTCGATTAAATAAGACTCTTTCAATAATAACTCTGCTAAAAATCAGTATCGACAGAAACAACTAACGTTTCACCAGGTCATTTTCTTCTGAGAACAAATATTAAATATGTCTGAAAATAAATTTGCATAAAACAAGATTCTCTGTCTCGCAAGCAGCATCTTGTTTCTAAAGCAAAATTGCTTTACCCACAGGTTCAAGGTGAACACTTATGGCGGGAAGCTAGCAACTAATTAAAGTACGCAGCCGTGGCGGTTACATGCCCGTAACTATTGTCCTGTCATGGCAGGAAAGTGAAAGAGGTGAATTATTTTGGGATGGTTAACCATTGGCGTGAGTAATGGAGATAAAAAGCTGTATACTGAGAAAAGCACCCTGACCGGCATGGAATTTCCACTTTTTGTTTTCTGTTTAGCGAGATCGGTGTTCGAGTAATGTAGTAACAAAAATGCGTGTGATGATAATCCAAATTATATTTGAATTAATCCAAATTATAATAGAAAGAACAAATCATTCAGAAAAAGTAAAACGCTAGTGTTTCTTGACGTCCCTTTCTATGACGGGCTTGCCACACACGCTGACCTATCCAGGTGCATTACCGTGAATGTTTGGTCTGGCGGCAGCTCAGTCGGAAGGTCTGGGTTTCGGGTCAAACCTACTGCGGCGGGGATACTGTCCCTTCTCCCGCGTGGTTTTCAGTCTCTAGAGGATGCCCCGCTTCGAAATAAACAAACTTCGCCAATGTGTACTACAGATATAAGCAACAACAAAAGCCACACACACGAAGGCTATGAAGCACCGTTTCACAGTCACGGTGATGGAAATGTAATAAACACAACATATGAAATTACTGTATAGCTTTATTGACATTAAGTGAAATATTTTTAACATACTCCAAGTTCAACACTATATCGTCAGAGAAAACCAAGTCAGACATGAAACAAACACGAAAAACGAACCAAGAGTGGCCGTAGTCAAAATATATATGTAAAAACGTATAATAAATACCACAAAACAATTAGTAGATAAATAACAAAACAGAAAAAAAAAAAACAAAAAATTAATTACAAAACGAAATCAAACGAAATAACTGAAAAACCCAAGGACAAGACGATGCTGACGACACAGACGAAAAGTTAGTTTCAATCAAACTGAGAAAGTGAAAAAACCAGACAAAACACAACTAAGACAGTGAGGCGAATAAAAAGTATCGCACAAGATTGGAAGACACAACGACGACAACGCTGAAGAACACAGAGTAGGTTAGACGAGCTTGGCGTGACGTTTCGGGGGCTGACATCTTCTCCCGTCTTCACGCGAACTAAAAGCTGGTATAAAATGGGCACTGCCTGACCGCAAGCAGGCTGCGACACGTTGCAGTTGAGTTGTGCATCAATGATCACCCGTACCAGCTGGTTCCGTGTGTCTGGTTTCCGCCCGCGAGAAAAGACCAATGAGGAGAGGTCAAGAGACCGCGGCGGTCATGGGACTGGGCCACCTCTTCCTACCCACCTGCGCGGACACACTATATTCAAGAATTCTGTCACAGCCCTGCTGAGGTGTGGAGGTAGCCTACCCCATCCTGCTGCAACCACATGTCACGCCGTACTGATAACGGCACATCCTCCAATAAGAGTGGTACGTCGGTTTCCAGAAATCGCCTGTAGTAATGAGCACTGAGATTGGCCGTATGAAATGTGGTCCAATGAGAAAATTGCTAAGTAATCCGCGCCACACATTCACTAAAAATCGTTCTTGGAAATGTGTGTGTATTGCATTTCCTTTATTACACTTCTGAAACGAAGCTTCATATAACTCCGCAACGTCAACAAAATATCTGTAAAGAATGCGGTCGCGCGTCTTGACTTTGCTCAAGGAGATAAGACGCTGGCGAGGGAGGTATAACAAATGACTTGATTTTTTAATTCAATAAACTGAATTCAAGTAATTGAATTTAATGATAATGTTTAGACATCTGTATTTCAAAGTTTTGGTTAATACTGACATACAGCTTACAAAAACACAAAGATCACAAATGGGTCTGATATGTCAAACAAATTGTCATTTTTAAATGCTTCTTACAAAACCTCAACAGCAGTATTTTTTGTTTTACTTTACAAGTCGTAAATGATATGACGCTATTCCTTTAAAATGTTTCTAATTTTTACTTGACGTCATACTTTCAAAAATAAGACTGACTCAGTAATTGTTTCTGATTTTACAACAGTCTTCATAATGAATTTATCTTTTCAAACATTTTACGTTTTTTCAAAGACATTACGTTAAAAATATCCATTCGTGACATTACTGACTACAGTTTGGTTTCCATTTAAAATATGTCACCATTTTTGGGGCATTAACTAGAATTTACAAATTCTAAAACTTGACATATTTTTTAAATTATGCCCATTCTACACAGAACTACTATGTTCAAAAATTATGCTAAGAACCGCTCAGGGTTTGTCTTTCATAGCTGTTAGCCTGAGGGGCTTTAAAACTACATAACTACATAATCAAAGTTTTGTACTTAATTGTCACGATCCCAGGAGACAGGGATCGCGTTATACACTCAAAAATTTCACACAAAAAAAGATAAACTCACCAATAGAAAATCACCCAATCCACACACATGGAGGGACAACGGTGGCTGAGCGGTTAGCCTGCTCGCCTCCCACCAAGAGGGGGTCACTCCGGATTTTCGCACGTGGGAATCGTGCCGGACGATGCCGTTGGTCGGCGGGTTTTCTCGGGGATCTCCCGTTTCCCCGCCATTTCATTCCGGCACAGTTTCATACTCACCTCAATCGCGGCTCTCAAGACCTCGTTGTTAAGAGCCGCCAAAATCTCTCCACTCCACACACACATGGAACCTTCGAATTGTTCTCTAATTCTAAGAAAACGTGTGAAAGTGGCTCCGCCTATAATCATATTTGCCGCTGAGCGATAGCGCTCCAAACGACAGTGCTGCTCTCACGTGGTGCCTCGCTGAAACAGCATCGGCCATGTCAGATCTCGAGTCAATAGTTTGCAAGGCGGACGCGCCGCCGCCCCGTGCCCCGGTAACCTTGCAGAAAGTCAATTTAATTCGAGCACAGAGTCCAGCTCTTCAACTAGGTAAGGTAAAAAGCACTTTATTTTACACAGTAGTGTTATTCTTGCTGAAAGTTTTATAAAAAATGTGTCTTCAAATGACGACGGTGACTTCTGAGTAGGTGCGAGAACACGTCAGGGCGCAGGTGACAAATCGGTCCGTTCCGCTAGGCATCACGAATTTGTACTTGCGTAGTTGCGGAAAAGTGAGACCAGCTGTCTCAACCTGATTGTGTGAAAGGATCTTAAGTCATAAAATGTTCCAGTAAAAAAGTCCAAGTATTCACAGTAAAGCCGAGGATATTATTGGTGACGTAATTGCGTATTTTGGTAACGATAAAGTTTCTGGAAGACATACTTATTCCATTGAAAAAGCCACTAAACGAGCAGCAGCTGCGACACGTAATTCGGTGGCAACAATATGCAAAATACATAAGAAAATGAGTGTACAAAACAGATAAAAAATTATATACACCAGGGAAAAAACGAAAGTTGAGTAACATAAAAACAGTTAGGGATCACTGATTTGTGCGTTGTTCGACGCACAATTCAAAACTTTTATGCCCGCAGAAAAGAAGTACCATCTTTAAGAAAGCTACTGGCTAAGGTATATAATATTGCTTATAAAGAAAATAATATCTAAAGCAGAACTACCCTGCGATGTTAAATACCAACGCCTAGCTCCAAGTATTATTACAATGTCTCTCTAGAAATTAAGTGGGCTAAAACCAAGTTCGTTAAGGAATGGAGGTCTTAATAAAAATAAAAGAATTAATTTTAATTTTAATTTTATTTACATTAACTGCAAACAAAATTCTCTCAGCTCAACATCTCACAATAAATTAACATCACGCACTGTTTACATCAATGAATTCAATTAATACAATTTACAACTACCTCAAAACCTCAGTGAAATTAAAGAATTAAGAATCAGTACCGATAGACCGTTTATCAAACCTATTCAATTATTTTATAAATTATGTGTCCATATTTGACAGTTCCAATATCTACAATAAAATCCGTATCATATGTCCACTCAGTTCCCACCTCAGTTTAGTCCATGTCACGGTAGTCCGCAATGTTCAAGAGACTTCCAAGCGCCCTCACGCACAGTAGGCTTCACTCGCTGGGTTTCCCGCCCTCTCGTCTATTCACACCAAGAACACTCGTCCGCCGTCATCGTCTCGCACCTCACTTCGCTCGCGCACTGCCAGATGGTCTCCGCCAAAGACTGCTGGCAGCTAGACCACGGCAGTATACAGGATGTGTCTACATTACCATTACACAATGTAAGTGCTTGTAGTGAGGACCAAGGCGGTTATATTTTGCATAGGAACTTAGGTGCGGAAACGCACAGTTTTCCCGCAACAAACAAAACACCACCACATCACATGTTGACCTCTCCCAAGTCTGCAACGTACTGTAAGTTGTTTTTCTTCTGAATCTAATTACAAGAGGGGCTCTAGGTGAGCAGAGTTTCTGGATGGACATTTTATTGGGCCAAACCTTATCATGGGTTCCGCGTACTTGATTTTCCTTGACCACGTACTGCCTGGGTTTTTAGAAGACGTGCCACTGCATGTGCATCAAAACATGTGGTTTCAGCACGATGGCGCACAACTTCATTTTTCTCTTGCGGTCCGATGTCATCTCGATCAACGTTTTGGCCAACAGTGGATAAGTCGAGGTGCACCGATTGCTTGGCCTGCACGTTCACCAGACTTGACTCCGCTAGACTACTTCCTGTGGGGCCACATGAAAGGCTTGATTTACGAGACATGTGGAATCAGAGGAAGAACTGCTGGCACGGATTATGGCTGCGGAAGATCTTGGACGTCCAGATATTGGTGATCGTGTATATCAGAATATGGTACATGGGTACCGTATTTGTGTAAGACGTCGCTAGTCGTCACATTGAGCCCTTCTTGTAAGTGGACCTAGAAGAAAAACAACGTACAGTATGTTGCAGACGTGGGAGAGGTCAATATGTGATGTGGTAGTGTTTAGTTTGTCGCGGGGAAGCGGTACGTTTCCGCACATAAGTTGCTATGCAAAATGTAACTGTCTTGATCCCCATTACAAGCCCTTTAATTGTGTAATGGGAATTTAGACACTCTGTATATAGCCTTGTAGGCCGTCACCCAGAATTTTCTGTAACTATCGCGCTGCGCCGCGCGTCCTAATGCCCAGAACGTTCGTGCGCCTCCCACATGTGTCGGTTTATTCAACGGGGGAGGCGGAGGGCTGTGACGCCAGCTACTCTCACCAGGATATTCTTGCGTCTTCACTACATCCGTCGGCATCTCCAGCAGGGGAAAGGAGGCGGTTGAGACGCCAGCCAGGCGCCGAGCGACGCGAGAGCTTGACCGCCACCGTCAATTATCCACAGGCTTTCTTGACGCCTCTCTTTTCAAAGCCTTGATATTTAGTTTAAGGCCATGATTATCCTTCATTTTGCATAAAGGGATAAAAATTAATGTAATTATTACATCAATCGACTTAAATTTCACGTCTGCGCATACATCGACCCCCATTTTTTGCTGTCTGCTGCGCTAACCAATAACCATCCTTAAACACTGCCGTATAGGTTTGCAAAAATAAGTCGGTTCGGCTAAAAGTAAAATAATAAATTCGGCAACCTCTAAAGGAAAACCTGGCTCCAGTTTTTAAAGGCTTCAAGTAACCTTTCACGAGAGAATCATGTTTTAACACGCAAATCTACTCCATTCGTATCATGCAACGAGGTCCATTAAAGCACTAAACAATGATGAGGCAGACTGCATACATACCGCATGTCATACGGCGCATTGAAAAAAATTGCAACTGATTAAAAGTTAAAATATAATGAAATATATCAAAACACCCGACGTAAAATTACACACACATTTCAATATGGAAAGAGAGACTAAAATAAACGAAAGAAGAAACAGCAGGGAACGAAGTAAAGCAAAAATCGAAATTATATATATATATATATATATATATATATATATATATATAAATATTGAATGAACAATGCGTAATTTATGATCGTACCGCAGTTGTTTCTTGTCGTTAATATGTCCACTTAGCATGATAGCCACAAGAACTGATAACTATTTATATATTAACTTTAGCCTACCCAAACTTATAGGTCCTAACTGAAAAGTCACCTACGTCTGATGCTGGTACAAATACTCTTCTGCACTGAATGGTTCGGAATTTGAGCATCGTAGAACGTGGTACGGATCCCAAAGTGGTCAGTAATGACAACTTCTGCCTTTCTGTAGATAATAATGCGAAGAAAATTCCAGTGTAATATTGTCCTACGGATTCGCGGTTGGCCACGCCAAGTGCTATCTCCCCACTACCACACGTCCAAGCCAACAGGCCCACAAGAAAAATTGACATTCCATAAATCTCCAGTGTGGCAAAGGGCTATGTGACGACAAAAAAAAAAAAAAAAAAAAAAAAAAAACAAAGAGAAGACAAAGGTCGTACAGCGGCCTTTATTTGCACAGATAAAACAGTTCTTTCTTACATGTCTATGCAAAGATGTGTGTTGGAGGCTATTCGCGGTAAAGGGAGTACTTTTGAAAGCCCTCTCATTTGGAATAATAATCAACAAATATGTTTTAGTTTAGCCTTGTACGTTGACTTCCGAGTGCGGTGGAATATACGCTGTGTTTAGTGTATTACTTACACAGCAATATTTATTTTAAAAAGGTGGTTAAAGGATAAAAAATGGCTGAAAGGAGAGAGTAAGAAGGACCTCAAAAGTGCTGAAATTACCGCGAACAGCCGACAGTTCTGCATGAACTGTATTTCAAAGACGACATACTTATGTATTCTGCTGGTATGTAAGCTAGCGAATCCATAGATATGTTACAAGGAAATTCAAGCCGAAGGGGGGGGGGGGGGGGCACAGTTCCATCTAGATCTGAGGTCTGAAAGAAATGAACAGTTCTTGTTCGTACCAATATATGCCGTATAGTACCACTAGACGTGGGAACATTGAGATTCCTGGTTATAAAATGTGAGTTGTGTATGAGCGTGTGGTTTCCAGGAATGCCCTTCCAAGAAGCAGGTCTTTCTGGACTGGACCGGCATGGATGGTTGAGAAAAAAAGGGGGGCAGCGGTCGCCTCTTAATTACTGCCATCATGCGAGTCGTTGAAAACTTGGCTCGCTTATTATGATGATTGCCGTGGACGTGTCTCGCGGGAGAATCGTGGGCCAATACTGATGTTCCCACTACGGCGAAGATGAGATGGGGGAGGGGAGATATACTGACATCCTGAGGTTCCTTATAACACGAGGGCTGCTTCGAAACACATCCAGCACACAAGGAAATTTGCATCCGCGAAGCTGCCACAAGTATGACGGAAGAGAGGGGGGAGGGAGGGGTTGACGATGGAGATCATAAAAAGCCAGACTTAGCAATAAATGCCAAATACTTATAGCTATTACAAAAATGTTTTAACGCTGGAACCGTTTCATGGAACTAGTACGGAACGGGTGCTCACATCAGCGGAGATTAGGTTTAAGGAGAAGTGGTCGGTTTTATGAAGTGGTTTTATTCTTTACGCACTCACTGTTTTTCTCTCTCCGCATCTGAAAGAGAGAGAAAGAATATATATATATATGTATGTATGTATGTGTGTGTGTGTGTGTGTGTGTGTGTGAGAGAGAGAGAGAGAGAGAGAGAGAGAGAGAGAGAGAGAGAGAGAGAGAGAGAGAGAGAGAGAGAGAGGAGAGAGAGAGAGAGAGAGAGAGAGAGGCGAGAGAGCGAGAGAGAGGATATTTTGGCGGCTCTTAACATCGAGGTCATGAGCCGATAAATGCGAAGCTAGGCGAGATGAAGCAGCGCCGTAATGAAACGAGATCCCTTAGCAAACCCACCGACCAGCGGTACGATACCCACATGCGGTCCGTTTACTTTAGTTTAAACTATGAAAGCACGAACTCACCCACTATACTATGTTACTTTAGGGTGACCTAATAGGTTGAACTCCCCCACCCCCGACCAAGTCTGTGCACACCTTTGGTCCTTCCTCTGTCGATAGCACCTCCCCCTCGCTCCTCCCATGGGGGGGAGGGAGGGACGCGATAACCGGAGGGGTGTTCTTCACTTTCTATTCGGCCTGGAAAACGCACTGTTCGGCCGATTGAAGTGAGATTTGGTGGCTGGGTTTCCTTTCAAGAATGATGGGCGAAAACACACACGTAGAGTAACCAAGGCATCACCGGTCTACAGATGTTCGTGACATTTACCACGGCTTCGTTCCTTTCACACTAATATGTGGAGTGGAGATATTTGGCCGACTTTTAATAGCCATGTCTTTGAAGGCCGATGAGAGTGAAGTGTGGTGAGTATGGAGCTGTGCCAGAATGCAAAAGCGGGAGAAACAGGAGATCCCCGAGAAAACCCGCCGACCAGCGGCATCGTCAGGTATGATTTCCATATGCAAAAATCCAGGAGCGACCCCGCCGGGTCGCCTAGGTGGGATGTGAGTAGTCTGACCACTACTCCACCGCGGCTCCCAGTAATATTTATATACGATAATACAACATAGCCAGTAGTGCGGTGATAGTTATTATGCGATAGTTATTATGTTTTGAGAATTTTCCATTCCTGCTTAATAGAAACCATTTAGGCGTACTCCTGATAATTCCATGGACCATTACTTATATATAGTATGTTCACCGTAAACTGAGGCCTTTTGAAATCCCTGTATCTACTTGTATTCATGTTGTGTATTCTTCCACCTTACGTAAAATTAACATTGCCATGTGTCTCATCACACTTTATTCATGCGTCGGTCAAGCGAAACTGTGAAATTATTAGAAAAGTAAATATTTTACAAAGCTCATTTTTTCACTTCAATGCTTAAAAAAATTAGAAAGCGAATTAAATATTTTAAGTTAACATAAATGGTTGCCCGACAATTTTTATTCGATGATTATATATGGAACTACTTTCCCTCCATCGTTACCAACTTTACTGGGCGCATGTCACTCAGTGCGCCAGTTAAAATATATGCAGGTAAGGGCAGTGACTTTTTTCAAAGGTTGTTTTCTAAAGTGGTCACTATCGTGAACAGCCTTTAGGGCTATACAGGATATTGCAAAATCGCATGGCAATACTTCGGGGAAACATTCCTCACATCTGGAGGATGAAAAAGATATTATATGAGCATAGGTTCGCAAACGCTTCGTCTCTTTACTACAGCCCGCGGGTTGGATTATGTTACTGTGGAATGCCATCGCAGCTGTAATTGGCAGCCCCATACCAGCCCCCAAGAAGCCCTGATTTAAATCCACTAGACTTTTATTTGTGGGGACCTTTAAAGGCACTTCTGTATGCGACCCTAGAGGACGATGTAGCTATCTCCGTAACCGTATTGTGCCGGATGTCCATGCAATGGCGGGTTAATGTATGTGTTCGTGCTTATGGAGGGCATTTTGAACATTTCCTTTAGTGCCAATGATAAGCTTTTACCCATGCGTAACTAATTCCCGTGAAGTTCCTACTTTTCTAGGTGTAGTGTGAGGTGTCGTGTATCATGCAAATAAACGCTGCGATGGCATTCCACAGTAACATGATCCAGTCCGCGGGCCATACACTGTAAGTTTTGTATTGCAGGCAGAAGTAAAGAAACGAAGCGTTTGCGGACCTATGTTCATATGACATTTTTTCATCCTCCAGATGTGAGGAATGTTTCCCCAAAGTATTGGTATGCAATTTTGCAACATACTGTATATTGGTCAAGACACTAAAGTGCAAAAATACGCGCAGATATAGGCAAGCATATAAATTTGGTAATATTATTGACAATCAATTCTATGATGCCCACATGTTAACCAAGGACATTTACTAATGGGTGAAGAACTAGAAAGGGGTAAGTTAGGAACGATACGGACAATACGCGGAGTAGAGACGAATCACACGGGAAAAAACAGCCACAGTGCAGTTGACTAGATCAAAAACGGCAATCTCCTGAATGCAAGCCAGTCGCACTATAGCAAGTCCAGACACTCTTTGCGAATACAAACCAGGATACATCAGTAAGCGAGGCAACTCCTTCGCAAAACGGGACACCAAAAAACAACACGATGTTCTCTTAAGGTGATATTTCATGTATTTTTTATTTGGTTATGTGAAAGAGCTTTCGAAAAGTGCCCCTTAATGCAGTGACTAGATGTCAAATCATTGTAGTTTTAAAAATATAATACTCAAAAGTCTTGATTTCGCGAATTCTGCAGCATACAAGGCTTTGCTCCTAAGAATTTTTTCTCAATCAAATTAAATTTAATGCAATCTGTATGGTGTGCAGAACATACTGATTCAGTATGAGTGCGATTTATAAACAGGTGTGAGAGTATTGGCACTCCGAATTTTGTTGAAAATAGGTGTCAGACTTGTCGTAAATATATTTTTGTTCATTCAAACGAAACTGATAACGTTCATTTAATAAATATTTTGAACCATAAACTATAGAGGAAAAGTTGTTTTTGTTCCTTTCGTAGCTTGTAACACAAATGCAGTATGCTGCGTTTAGACTCTAATTCAACACTTTGAACCTGCCTATAACACTCTTGTGTAAGAATTCGAGTGTTATATTTCGAAAACTATAATGATTTGACAACAACTGCAGTAAACAGGCATTTATCAAAAAACCTCTCTCAGATAACCAAATTAAAAAAAAAAAAAAAGAGAAATATCACCTTATTTCTTCTTTGAAGTGACAGTTGCACGTACGTGCCTATTTCACTGCACATTATTACGACGAACCTGACTGCATGCAGACGGAAGCCAGTGTTAATTCGACAGTTTTGTAGAGTGAACTTTCATTTTAGTTTAAAGTTGTCTACGTAAGTCTTAGAGCGTGGCTCAGTACAGTGCTTGAAGTACATATAAATGTATAGATTATTTTTGACGGATTATAATAAGTATGATGGTATTAGCAGTCAAAAATTGTGATTAAAAAATTATTGTGTCAAGTCTTACAACCAGAAAAATTAAAGAAAACACATATTTAAACTGAGTATAGGCTGTTTACGGTAAAATGAGCACTTTTGAGGCCCTAGTTACTTCTTATTTCAGCTATTATTTATCCCTTAACCACATTTTAAAATAAATATTGCCATGCAAGTAATGAGCATAGTGTGTAGATTCTATCACACTCGGAAGTTAAGGTCTAAGGCTAAAATAACATATAGTAATTGACTATTATTCGAAATGAGATGGCTTTTAAAAGTGCTCACTTTACCGTGAATAGCCTATAGCTACACATACATACATTTCCATTACAGAAGAACCTGTGTGATTTAAATGCAGGTACCATACGGCCTACTTAAATTCCGAGCAACGTCTTAACGAAAATGGCCAACGAGGATAGCTCAAAGAAGGAAAAAAACGCTAGAAAATGTGAAAACACAAGATGACATCAATCTTCCAGACTTAATTATTTTAGGTACGGGCTCCTACTCTCAAGGAGAATGCAGGTAGAGGAGGGGGAATGGCAGAAGGGTGACCGACCAGTTGACCCCGACAGGCCTGTTCGTGTAAGTGGCCTGAGTGAGTGGCGGGGGGAGGGTGAAGGGACGTATTTTATTGGGCCTCGCCGATCCGCGCCTCGTGTGGGGTCCGTGCAAGGTGCAGCACTTCAAAGGACGCCGAAAAGCCGGCACCCACATACATCCCACCGCGAGGAAAACTAATACCCCGGCCCCAGGGCGCCACCCGGGATCGGATCGGCGCGGCGCGCGTCTTCCCCGGCCACCGCTAACGATGCCCGGGTACTCGTTACTCCTGCTAGACGCGGAGCTCCTTCCTTTCCTTACACTACACACCACGTATAGGTTATTCACGGTAAAATGAGCACTTTTCAAAGCCCTGCTTATGATCTATTTGTATGCACGTTGTGTGTTCTTCCGCATTATGTAAAATTATCATTGCCGTGGGCCTAATCACTTTCTTCCTGTGCCGGGCAAGTGAAACTTTAGAATTATTATAAAGTAAGTATTTTAAAAATCTGCTAATTTTTACACTTCGAAGCATTTAAAGAAACAGAAAGCGATAGAAATAATTTAAGTTATCACAAATGGTTACCTAACACTTATTATTCGACGTTAAGATAGGGAACTATTTTCCCCTCCTTCGTTTCCAACTTTGCTGGGTGCATGTCACTCAGGGCGCCCGTTAAATATATGCAGGTAGGAGCAGTGACTTTTTTCTAAGGTTGATTTCAGAAGTGCTCGCTTTATCGTGAACAGTCTTTAGCTACACCGATTTTCGTTTCTTGCGCATGCCCTCAACACTGACTTAGCCACCAATACAACTGTCAGTCAAATTGTCAACAGTGACGAACATGTGTGTTTATACCTTAATTTTATAAAAGACTTTTCATATGAACAAAATACTTTTGCTAATTTGAGTTCAGTCTAATTATAACAGACGGTGATTATAAGAAGTATACAAATATCTCAGAAAGAAGTCCAATGGTAAGACACGGAGAGTGGCAACTGCGCAAGTCGGGTGCGCACTTTACCTCGTTTTCATACTACGTTCCTTTCGCGCGTGTCTATCGCAAAAAGTAAATTTGTCTCTGAGACGAACAGAGGACGTGTTTCAAGATCGGTATGGTTTCGAATTACCTACGGCTTATACAGGATTGCATTGGATGGGGTCTTAATAAAATAATACAACTAAATGTAATCTTCCTATATAATTTACAATTGTATAAGAATACACACATCTATTATTTACGAATATAACTGTTCGTTCCTGTTACCAACATATTATTTATTTCAGTGAGCACAATTTTTATGCTAATCTCAGTTATAGCTAAAGTTCTAATAACTGTCCTTATACTCCTGAGCCCTTATGCTTTTGAAAGTCAAAAATATTTACCCATTCATTACAAACACACGATAAAAGTAACCATTGTCATGTGTTTGCACCATTCGAAAATCCATTAAGAATGGGATGGACCCCCGGGTATTTTGTGAAATAGTTGTTTAAGCGAATACGCGTATCTCGGTAAATAAATTTTCTGCAAATAAGACTTTTTTCAGGAAAGTTAAAAAACAATTATCTATGCCTCTATTTTTTACTTTTTGTCACATTAAGTGTATTCTTGCAGAAAAGAAATCGTTAAAATGGTCAAATATCGCATTTTAAAATTGTTTATGCCGTTTTCTTAAGCGGCAAGAGAAACTACAAAGATACGGGCGTAGTTTAATCAGGGGTCTTTCATCGCGTGTAATAAAACTCCACTGTTGCGGATCTAATTTGCACAGTACAGTGTTTCGACGGAAACACTGCACGTCTTGCGCGTAGGCGCGATGAGGCGCTAGAAGTGCGTGTTGGTGTCGCCCGTATCGCTCTCTCGATTCTTGACATTGGGCGCGTAGCTCCTCCATCCCACTCTTACCTCATCAAACAAGCCCCAATTTCTATAGGTTATTTACGTTAAAATAAACACTTTTGAAAGCCCCGCTTAAGATCTATTTTTGTGCACGTTGTGTATTCTTCCGCCTTATGTAATAATAACATTGCGATGGGCCTCATCACTTTATTCATGCGTCGGTTAAATGAAACAGCGAAATTATTAGAAAAGCACATATTTCACAAATCTGCTAATTTTTACATTTCGGTGCATTAAAAACACGGAAAGCGAAACAAATAATTTAGATTATCACGAATGGTTACCCAGCACATTTCATTCGACGTTAAGATACGGAACTACTTCCCATCCATCGTTACCAACTTTACTGGGCGCAAGTCACTCAGAGCGCACTTTAAAATATATGCATGTAGGGGCGGTTAGGTCAGGTTAGGTTAGGTTTCCTTAGGTTACAACAGGTGTGCAACACTAAAAAAGACCACACATCTTAACCGATAATTCAAGTCAAACGGAATTTTTGTTAAGGTTTAGCATTTTACATGTAATGGAAATAACCAAAAACACAACTGGGTTAGTACAATAGGTTATTATTTTTTCATTAAACATCATTACAAATATAATTCATTGACAACATTAGAATCTTTTTTTACATATATAATGTATCTACCATTCAATTAAACATACGCCAACGAAACACAGTTAATCTAACGTAATAAAATTAGATATATCCATTAAAACATTTTTACACACACCCTCTTAGCTAACGATACAATCATTTCTGTTTTCGTATGAAACCTGAAAGCCTACTCGAAGGCTAGTCCTCAAAGTCTGAATCACTTGTCCAATCAGGGCCATTATCTGCACATTCAGACAGCAAGGGGTGGGGCATCCATCCCTATCCACTAAACCTATATGTGGCGAACTATTTGATGAACCTGCCACAGGTTCTTCGAAACCGAAGCTGCAGGTTCATCGAAGCGTTCTAACTTAATGGTAGGCCTCCTTTCACATAGCACTGGCTGCTGGCCACCGCACCGACCCGACGCCCGTGTCACCCAACTGCCTCACGTCGCACGCACTCGGCACTAATCGCCACTCAAAACCGCCGATACAGAGGAGTCGCGCCGCGGCTCTCGTAGGTGAAGTGAGCTGGCCGAGAAGGTTCTAGAACCTTCCATCGAAAATTGCAAATAACCAATTACGAAAACGTCCACGAACACGGCCGAATATCCCACAGAACCGTCCATACAAACGGCCATGCAAGCTAGCATAGAATCGTCCAAGGAATCTTCCATCATGGCATATACGCTTAATGTATATAAAGACCGGACAATGCCATGTTAACAAACGAACCACTAAATGGGGGCGTCGAAGACAGGCGACATCATAATAACAAATTAGAAATTTACAGGTTGGCTACGTCGCCAGGCAGCCGTTTTGTTTTCTGGCAACATCTGCTATAAAACGTAGCAGTCGGTTGTCTCGTTTCCCTCGTTGCCTGCCAGATACGTTGAAGTGAACTCACGAAATCCTGGGGGGCACGGGGATTCGATCCGGCCATCTACTGTATGCTTCGTAAGGCAGGAATCTAGCCATCTGAGTTACGAAGCTTTGTTCAATACAAGCTTCTGTAAGTTATTTTTAATATTTTACTAATTAATTACCTCGTGCATGCTTTACTTGCATTTGCACGCCATCTTCTGCATGTAAATAAATATAATCAAAATGTTTTATATCAGACTATGCAGGATATACTAATTATTAGAGCCAAACCCAGTTAAAAAAAATGAGACGTAAAAAATTGAGCTGGCCATTTCTTTTAATCGTTTACCGACATCGCCTACAATTTCACTTGTGTGTTAGCATAACTTGAAATTAATATTAGTTTATACTAGTAAATATATTATTTATATGTTATCTAATTGCGTCTCATTTATTATGTACCATGAATAACAATAACTTTTGTTCGGCAAAAATGTTTTGTTTATAATGTCGTCGGGTAACGATGGCCCCGAAATTAGTGGTCCAGTCGGCCCTATTCGGTGTCCATCACCTGGGTGTAGCGGCCTTCTCTTCCCTTCCACCGATCACAGAGTGCTGTAGTCTGGTGGCGAGGATTTTGAACAGGTAAGAAGGGAGCCATTAGTGTTCTGAGAGCATATAAGATAGCTGTCAAACAAGTTATTAGTTTTATTTTATTTCTTTTGATTTTTTACGCCTGACGGTAAGTGACGAATACTATTAATTTTATCTCAGTACGTAGTAAGGTAATAATTATTTACTATAGTGTCACTAAAATATTATGTATCAGGCTTTAAAAGAACGTGTCATAAAATTTAGTAGATTACTTAGTCTGTTCTATAAAAAAATATTGTAATAGTATCTAATAACACTTACACGGTTGCTGTAATAAAAATACAGAGATTTTCTCACTCCTGATAAAACAAGGCAACCCTTAATGGTGTTTAGGGGTTTTCTGGGAAACGGAGGCTTATAACGAATAAACACAAGAGAGTGGATATATAGATATATAGAAATTCGATTCAGGTCAAAACGGTTTAAATTACGGATCTTTGTTTTTAGTTTGAATATTACCATTTCAAAGACCATTTAAGAGAATTTATACTTTATAAGTTATTCATAGTGTATGAAGGTCATTTTTGAGTCTAGAAATATCGGCAAGTTTCCTGAAAAGAAACGGAAACCCAAAATTCATAGGCAAAATTAAGTTTTCAAAATATGCAACCGAAAGGGAACATGATTACATACAGCCACATACTGTTAGTCAACTGATTTTGAAAATTTAAAGAATTGAGTTCACAACCGCAATGACTGTTCGTGTTATATTTATGTGCAAAACTATCTATATTTTGTCGCCTCCGTATCTGCTTAACGTGCGTTCGTATTTAATCCAATTAATCAGTGTTGTCAATCAGTAGAATTAATTTACTCTATCTTCAGTTAATGAGCTGTCATCTACTGGCGAATCAGCGGAATTCACTACGAATCAGTAGAAATAACTACAGTTTAATCAGTGAATACCAGCAACTAGAATTCTCCTGATTCAAGTGGAGCAGTTTGAACTGATCTGCAGTCAAATTCGCTGATTTGGAGCAGCACATAAACGGCGATCCGGAAACACGATTCCCTCATACAATGTATAGGCTGTTCACGGTAAAGTGAACACTTTTAAAAGCCCTCTCATTTGGAATAATAGTCGAAAAATATATTTTATTTTAGCATTAGATATTAAATTCCTACGGCGGTGGAATATACACATGTGTTTGTTACTTACATGTCAATATTTATTTAAAGAGGTAGGCAAAGGATAAACAATGGCTGAATAAAAAGAAGTAACTAGGGACAAAAAGTGCTCACTTTACCATATAAAAATAGGTATCTAACGCCGTCCTTTCTCGCTCTGGTGCGCGACGCTTACGTCACCAATGAGCTAAGTAAACGACGGGAAGGCGTCTCCAAGGTTAATGATATCCTCATTACTTATGCGCGTGTGCGACAGGGAGCAAGAGAGCGAGACAGAGCATGCGTCTATGCGAGACAAGATAGAGTCTTGTATTAGTTAGAAGGGGGGGGGGGCGGAGACGCCGACGTAAGAAAAACTGGATTGTCAGGTGGAAAGTGGTGCGGGTGTGTGTGTGTGTGTACCTGGTCTGCGAGAACCAGTTCATCGGCTGGCCGCACCAACTGGCCATCAGCAAACAAGCTATCACCACGGGTTCTCCACTCACTACGGTAATGTTTCATCATCGACGTCATTATTACGGCTCAGGCTTATCATGAGCACTCCCTTCAAAATTTGCAATACATCACATCCGCAGTGTTTGAAGATTTCAGCAGTCACTCTTGATATCTGTATTAAGTATTGCTTATTGACGTCAAAAATGATTCGCTTCTCGCCATTAAAACGAGATTTTTTTTTTAAGTCTTACTTTGGCTATACTTGGGACTCGAACCCACGACTCCCCGACTGGTAGTCAGGCACTCCGATTCATACACGACGACTTCTCTTACGTATTTGAATGTGGTTTAAATTCTAAAATCGTCTTCACATTAAAGCGCAGAAAGACTATGTTAGTTATCACTAAGAATATTGTTATATTTTGAAATATAAGTGAATTTAATTCACATCAGTTACCGTAAACTGTATGAACGATGGGTGTTGGTAACGTTAAACTTTTGTTACATAATATTGGCATTGTAATCTATAAATAAGAAAGGTATCGATGTAAATAAATATTAAGAATAATAAGTAAATGCACCGCGAAGTGAGATACAAAGAGTTGGATTTATTACATACTAGCTTCTACCCGCTGCTTCGCGCGCGTGTTTATAGGGATAAATAATGAATTGTTGTGACACCAAGCCATGTCGCGTTACATAATCGCGGTGCATCTAAATTTTCCATAAGCATGACCGGAACGCCTAATTTTAATTTGAGCTTATGTGAGGGCACACCTGACAAAACATTCAAGAGCTCTACAGTATATGTATTGCTATGTGCTTTGTCTATTGACAAATACTCTGTTATTTCTCCTTGTGCATCTTTCAAAATACCAGAAATAATTTTGTTAACGATGTAATGTAGCCCATGTCATTTCTCAGCCCACCAACTAACTCTGTGCAAAAAATACAACGATTTGTTTCTCTGTCGTGACGATGTAATGTAAACAAATAAACACACTGTCCCATTTATATAGTATAGTAGTAAGGATTATCCGGAAATACATAAATATAGCCTATCTTTTTCTCTGGACGCCGAAGGCCGACATAATTCACAGATCGCCGGTCGGGACTCCCCACTACAGAGCAAATTTTATCACTTCGTCTTTATGGGCAAGAACAAACCAAGATCTAGGTTTTCAAGTGCTTTTCGCAGCATCTTCTCGGTGCAGTGATGGATGAGGAAATGTAATACATACGGGGTCTTTAGCATTTCCAAGGCATAGCCATGCAACGACACGTATCGCTCTTTGTGCATAAAAGGGAATTTTGGCTATATTTTTTTTATAAAGACAAGCTTTGAACAGGAAACGGGATACGTGAATACTTTGAGAACATCTTCCCCCTTTTTCATTTCATGAGATCAGCCATGCTAACCACATCAAGATAAGCCGTTTACAAAATTTGCGGCCTCTCAGACTTAAAGGAGCGGCTATTTACGAACAACTCAACCCAACATTTTCCTTTCTCCCATTTATTTGGCGACCTTTTCTCTGGTTTCTTTTTTAAAGAATGGAACTGATAAAACATAGTTTCTAATTGGTGTTAACCACTATAGTCCATTCGCAGTTATTTCCAACTTTACTGAAGCCCTGCTAAAGTTCTACTTCCAGGATATTCCTCCGCCTCATGCAAACAAAGATTAACTAAATCTAGAAAATTATACCAAAAGGACAACGCACCGCATTCGTGCGCTATCAGTGTATTCTCTATTCGCGGTTTCTTCGCCCTTTTTGAATCAAACCTTTGAAAAATCTCCCCATGTATGACGTGTTTAGTTATTTCTAACATATGCCAAATATCACAAGCGCTTTAGACTTGTGCTCATAAAAGTTACTTTTTTTTTCTGTTAAATTGAAATGTTATTCATATTTTATCTATTAATTATAATGTTTCATCTATAAATAATTTGAATAAAAAACAGGGAGAAAACATGTATGTTAGTAGCGTCTAGTGAGAAATAGTCCTTATACAAAGTATTGTTACACTGAGTGTGCACGAATGCGGTGCGTTGTCCTTGGTGTAATTTTCCAGACTTGGTTAAGCTTGGTTTGCACGAGGCGGAGGAATATCCTGGAAGTAGAACGATAGCAGGGCTTCAGAAAAGTCTGAAGTAACCGTGAATGGATTATAATGATATCTTGTATAAGAACTATTTCTTATTAGGAATTACCAACACACCTGTTATTTACATTGATATTGAATGTAAGTAAAAGTTAAATTTAACAAAAAATAAGAGATACTTTTACGTTAACAGAAGTATGAAAGGCTTGTAATACATTGCATATTTAGGAAGTAACCGAACACGTAATACATAGGGAATTGCGAAGAACCCGCGAATAGACAAAAGGAGTACATTTTGTACTTTCTAAGCCATTATAATCTGTAAACATTTGCATCTCTACACACGTAATGAAATACGGACTTGGTGGACTCGAACCCGAGGCGGCAAGACTGGGTTGGCGAATGGTATGAGAAGTTGCGCTCCAACCACTTGGCAAGTGGGTTCTGTGAGTCACGCAGGGTCGGGCGAGAGGTACCTGTCACCGGTGTTTGGATGACGGATACTTGCGCCGCCAAAACACTCCTGGCCTTGGCATTAGACAATGAGTCTTGTGCGGCCGGCCGAACGTAGCTATCGCGTCCGCCAAGAAAGCGGCGCCCTTTCACGTAATACTCCCTCTCTTTTAAGCACGTGCACGCACGTAAATAACTGCGGGAATCATATTCTAGTCCAGTGGCGTGTGGCGAACCGTTACAAGGTAACCTGGCGTTAGCTCTGTGCTGTACGCTATTGCTTGCTAGTTAGTACTTCCAACACTGAAATGTAGTTTAGCAGTGACGCCAGAGGACGCGTGTAATGGGTCCCTTGCCTGCTCGTTGTGAATGGTCGAAATACATTATGTTTCCCTAGGCTCCACAGTGGTTAATGTTTCCTGCTGCGTGCACCGAGAATATACAGCAGTGAGCAAGCACCAGAGTACCTAGCAACAGTTCATCACACACCACTGTTCAAGTAAAGTACAGCATTCTTTGCTCATGTAAGTGGCTGCTGAAGTCTGTATGGTGAGACCGTGAGTCTCATCTACTGCGGAAAGTTACCAACAACGCCCCCAACTTGACTGCGAGCGGCGCTACAACCCACGTCTCGTTTGCTAGCTTGACAACCTGCCTGCCTTACCTACACTGCACGACGCAATATCGACCGAAGTTTATATTTCCTAGAATTGGAAATACGCAAAAGACGTGTGTGCTACGTAGTAAAAATACAAAACTTTTACCTTGACTGGAACTGTGATGTATACGAGGAACAATATACGTTTACATGTTGTTCATCGGAGCCCGAGCCGCGACAGACCGTCCTGTTACAAGGCAGCTGTTAATCAGAGCGACCCGGAAAATATGGTTCATTGACTTGCCACCTTGGGCGATAGTGTAGCGGTATGGATGTGTACCAGCGTGTAATGCGCGCTATAGATGGCGCCACAAGGACCTTAATTCCGGGGAAATTAACGACTTCTGGAAGGTGCAGAGGCTCACCATTAGTCAAAATTAAAAATTGACTGTTTGTCCCTAATGTAGTGGGGTGGTTTCCCCACCCAAACTTGTACTAGAAATTAATCCAGCAGCCGACTGGTCCTCCTCAGAGACTCGGCTGCTGGTTTCTGGACACGTCTTCAGCTAAGTATTTCTCATCATGTTGTAGGGCCCATGTTTGGCCAAGTTGAAAGTAGAAAAAATGGACTTCTTGCCCGTCCATGAAGCTGGTAGAAATCATCCTGGCAGGCCTAGACAGATGAATGGAGATGACTATTCAATTTATTAAAAATTGGTATCAAAAGGATGTTAAATTTAATAATGATTTTGCTTTTAGACTTAATTTTGTAACCAAAGTTATGTCAAGAAAATGCGTATTCAGCGTTGGTGTAGGTTGGTAATCAGTCACTTATTGGAATATTTATAAAAAAAAAAATAGTCTTCTCTAGTTTTACTTTGTCTTGAAAAGAAGTAACCTTGTAAGTATAGGAAGTACCACGAATACTTAGCGTTATACTTAAAAGAAGAATGATCTCTTACACGAATTTAACAAACGCTAGTGAAAAAGAAAAAAATGTACCTGTAATAAATGGCAAATTGTTAGGATTTTACACCAATAAAAAAAATATTTCTGGGAAGTACCTATACACATGAATTAATGAAAAAGGGAATTTAGCATGATGTGCCATGCGAGACTTAAAAGGAGTTACTGATTTTAATATACTCCAAATGTTGTGATTTTTCTGCCTTATGCAAAGTTTAAATTTTCATGCTGCGTCATGTTTTAAGGGCTATTTTAATCGTGCTTTTTTTTTTAGCTTGGAAGTGTACTCTCTATTTATAAACGTACTGAAAAGCCAAAATGTACTCAGTTTTAATAAACAAATGAAATTTTGTAGCAGTATATTTAGCGGAAGTAATGTTTCGTAAATATTGGTGCTTTTTGCATGATTTGTACTGAAATAGTTTTCAAATACAAAAGCTTTTCCCATACAGTGTGAGTGTTTCTGTTTTCTAGAGATACTGTGTGCATAAACTGTTCTCAAAGTTTATTTGCTGGTTTCATACTACTGGTGGTTTTCTTGGTTACGTGGCGTTTCTCGTGTCGTCCTGGTTTGCAGGACGTAGCGAGCCCTACAATGTGAATCGAAACCTTAGCTATGTCGCAGAGGGAGGTTTCCGCAATGCACACACAGTTTCCAAACCGACGTGATGCTACGGTGGACTGCCGTTTCTTCCGCAGTTTTAACACGAGCAGGGAGAGGCAGCACAGCGTCTACCGATAGAGCTGAGCAATCCCCTATACGTTAACCTCTAATAAATATATCTTATTGCCGCCTGAGGCATTAAATTTTGATGGTGATGAAATGTATACACTGTGTTTATTGGTCACATTGCAATGTTTGTATTACAAAGCCGCAAGAAGATGGAAATTGGATGAAAGGAAAAATTTAGAAGGGCTTTAAGTGCTCACTTTATCGTGAACAGTCAATAAACCAAATAGGATGACTTAGATATATACTATAATTTTAAACAACATCAAATGAAAAGGGTTTTTGTCACAACTCATGTATTACAATTTAAAAAATACAGCACCCAATGACCGATATTGCTAAGGCGTTGGCTGTAGACGACGCGGTTCAGACTAGAATCCTACGTAACCCATAGGCAACTGTACTGTTTTTACTTGTCAATTATGATTCGGAGTTTACCATGTAAATCCCCCCCGAGCCGACAGAAGAATATGAAAGCGAGGAAGTTTAAGACCGCTAACTTATAAATTAGAGGTGACGAGATCTTTCTGCGTTCCTCCAGCAGATGTTCGTGAGCACACCGACCGATGTAGTGAAAATATAAACACGAACAAACACACCCCCCCCCCCCCCGGCTCAACAAATGCTCAAAAATTGTATCGTCACCACCAGGCAAACATCTCTACACACACAATTTAAAAAAAGGCACGTGTTAACTTGTGAGGCCATAATAAGAGTGAGTTATAAGTGTTTTTGAGCTTTCGTATGTTGTATTTCGTCACATTTTTAAGCTTTACCACTAACCTCAGTGGCCTAGTTTGCTGGGATGCCAGAGCAAAAGTGCTAGAAGTCATGGGTTCGAGTCGTAGGTATATAATTAATTTCTGCGCCGTTTTAAGGTGAACGATTGGATTTAGTTTTGTAAATAAATCGCAGCCTAGTATGTTTAAAACGGGGGAGCTAGTAAACAACAATTTACAAATACTGTCGTTTTAGATAAAACAAAATCACGATCTAAGCCATTATTCTCGTATACAAAATCGAATCGCGTGACCAGTTTGCCAACATTATGTGCCAAATCAGTTACTGTCAGAGGCGATTTGGTTCACGGCCAAACTTACACATTTAAAGGCCCTACATATTTTCCCTTCTTTGAGATCAATTGTGTCATTCCACCACATGTAAAATTTAACATTCTAACTGGTCCAATTATCAATCAAAACACGTCACTTTAGTGACTGCGAAACTGTTACAAACAATATATAATAATTACGACCATTCTTACCTAAAAGGGTATACAGAATGTTGCAAAATTGCATGCCATTACTTCGGGGAAACATTCCTCACATATGGAGGAAGAAAAATGTTCTATGAACATAGGTCCGCAAATGCTTCCTTTCTTCACTACATCCCGTAATACATAACGTATAGTGTATGGCCCGCGGGCTGGATCATGGTACTATGGAATGCCATCGCAGCGTCGTTTGCATGATACACCACACCTCACACTAAGACACTACACCTAGAACAGTAGGAAATTGCATTGGAATTAGTTACACATGTGTGAAAGCTTATCATCGGCACTAAACGAAATGTTTAAAATACCCTCTATCAGCACGAACACATACATCAACCCGCCGTTGCATGGACATCCGGATGCGTTGATGAATCCCTGGAAACTTCCTGATAGTTCCGCAGCCCGCCACAATACGATTACGGAGGGTGCCCACATCGTCCACTAGGGTCGCATACACACGTGCCTTCAAATATCCACAAATAAAAGTGTAGTGGATTAAAATCAGGGCTCCTGGGGGCTGGTATGGGGCTCCCAATTACTGCTACGATGGCATTCCACAGTAATATGATCCAGCCCGCGGGCCATACACTGTACGATATGTATTACGGGCTGTAGTGACGAAACGAAGCGTTTGCGGACCTATGTATATGTATAATTTTTTCATCCTCCATATGTGAGGAATGTTGCCCTAAAGTATTGACATGCAATTCTGAAACCACTGTATTGATCTGGCAGTAATAACTAAATTTTAACTATGAGGTTTCTTTTATCAACTACATATTTGAATTAACAAATCCACTGCATATAGCAATACCCGACCAAAAGATTCCTCACTGTTTTTATAATAATAATAACATAAAACCTATAGCGACCACAAAATCAGCACATATGCAAAAATAAATTATTTCAAATCGATACAATTTCACTGTGCAAACATTTATAAAAACTGAATTTTTTCAAAAATCTTAGTTTTAAACAAATATATTTTTTTAAACCATCGCCAAACTAAAAAATTGTTTTCAAAATATTATTTTTACGAGATACATACAAAAAAATCATACATTGTAAATAACATTATTATATAAATTCTAAGATAACTATTTTATTTACTAACTGGGTAGTTTATGTGCCAACATATATTTTAGGAAAATCGAGCAATTTTAAAATCTAAAACAATAGAACGTATCAACAATCAGTGGAAAACCACTCATTGTTTCAGTGAAAAAATTTCACTGACTTAATTAGTGTCGTAAATCCATTTCACTGATTGAATAAGTGACGGCCAACTGCACTGGCGAATTAAATATTTGTTTTATTTAATTTAATAACGACAAATAAACATATTTACCATAGTTTAATATTTATATTACGCAAATTTACCGTAATTTAAAAAAGCAAAAAAAAAAATTTTAAAAAAAATCTGAGACAGCCAGGATTCAACTCGCACACTCTTTCCACTTAGCTTTTAGGCCGTTGCCTTACCATCTTCGCTACCAAGCCATGTTAATAATAAGAGGAAAATATATTTCTTATACTTCTTTACTGAAAGCGTGTAGTTTCACATCGTATGTCCTTTTCGTTTTTGGTTTAATTGGTACCGATAGGATTGTTAAAACGATAAGTTCATATTAGTGCATGTTGGAACCTTCAAACAGAGCGCTGTGACGATTACACGAAAACGAAACGAAAGACGTAAAACAGAAATTTAAGTACCAATGTTCATAAAACCTCGTAAAATAGTGTTTTGAAAGACGACTCACAATTTAAAAAGTATTTTGTATTTGGTTTATTAGCATATTCGTTGTTATTTTACTTGATATACGATATTTTACGGCCATTTTTAAACTTTGTTTGACGGCCATTTTCACACTATGTTTAACTGATCCTTCAGCAAAAAAAAAAATCACTGAAAAACAGTGAAGGAAAACTTACATTTTTTTCACAGATTCATCAGTTAAATTCACTGAAGTGACTGTTGAATCAATCTGGTACTGCTAACTGATCGAAACAGTGAAATTCTCTCTGATTCAGATTTAGAGTGTCTATAAGAGTTATCTGTATTCAAAATATAACGAGTAGATATTTCAAATTCTGTTCTTGGTTTTATGTTCCGGGAATACGAGCACTACCGAAGCCTATTCTCGGTAAAGTGAGCACTTTTGAAATCAACCATTGAAAAATGTCACTGCCCCTGCCTGCATATATTTTAACGGACACGTTGAGTGGCATGCACGTAAAGACAGTTCACGATAAAGTGAGCACTTTTGAAATCAACCTTACAAAAATGCAACTGCCTCTGCCTGCATATATTTTAACGGGCGGCCTGAGTGACATGCGCCCAGTAAAGTTGGTAACGATTGTTAGGAAGTAATTCCGTATCTTAAGCCAAATAAAAAATGTTACGTAACTATTTGTGATAATTTTTTCTTTCGTTTCCTCTTTTGTCAAAATGCATTAAAGTGTAAAAATGAGGGGATTTGTTAAATGTTTACTTTTCTAATGATTTCACAGTTTCACTTTCCTGGCGCATGAATAAAGTGATGAGGCCCATGACAATGTTAATATTACATAAGGCAGAAGAATACACAACGTTCATACAAGCAGGGCTTTTAAAAGTGTGGATGGGGCAGTCCCAGCTGGCCCCTGAGCCGCGCTGCAACCCGCCGGACAAGCTCGCCTTGAATGCCGGAACTGCCTGAGCATGTGCTGGCCTTCTGCGGGGGCCCGCCACTTCTCCCGACTAATCCGCTCCTGCACAGCTCATGACTGCTCTTTTTTTTATTACTTTCCACAACGAAGTGGTTACGTTATGGTCAACACCCGAACACCTTCCGACCAGCTGTTCCAAATGTACTCGCACCTCCTTAAGCTCAAGTTTCCCAAGTCCACGGCAACTTTAATACGCCAAAAGACTTCATTAACAGTTATCCCTGAAGTAAACTATACTCTACTCTTCGTTTGGAACTTTATAAAACAAAGTTTGCAACTTTATCACATTCTAAGTTATTTCATTGCCGAAAAAAAAAAAAAACTCTCATTAATGTAAGTGAAGTATGTTACAATCGAATTCCATAGGAATACATTCAATATAGCCGTTCACGGAAAAAGAGCACTTTTGAAGCCCTAGATAGTTTTTCTTTCAACCAATTTACGTATATCATTCCACAACTTGTTAATGTAAACCCTGCCATGTGAGTAATAAGCACAGTGTATAAATTCACCATTCCCAAAACAGAAAGTCCGAGGCCACAATGAAATGCATCATTGGTTAATATGTCCCATAAAACAGCTTCAAAAAGTGCTCACTTTACCGTGAACGGCCTATAACAATAAGAAAACCAAACCCTGAAAAGTTATTAGATTATTTTTATTGTGAAATGAATTCGTAGGTCTACCAAATCTACCAGGAAAAATTATATACATGTTCATTATACAATTCACTATTCCGAAGAAACTTCACTTTGACTGAGCAGTATTTTAGACGCTGTTACCAGTATGACTACGTAAATAATGAACAAAATACTTTTTAAGAAATGTTGGGACAAAAGTCCAGTACAAGCAACCTTCACGGCAGAAATCGCTACGGCATCGTCTTTGGACCACGAGGTACAAGATTCGACTCCCATGCTAGCACAGTTACGCAAAGGTTAATTTAGTATCCGATTTCCCATCGCGTCACACACACAGTTCCGATATTATACTACTGGTAAAAAACAAGGGCATTTATATTCAATAGAAATAGTCTTGTAAAAACCGTACAACGCAATGTTTTACAATTGTTTAAACCTTTCAGACCCATTTAAATTTGTGGTTTCAGACGTTGCAAACAAACATTTTTATGATGTGTGTTGTACTCAAGTCGACACAACACTTGATTCGTTGTCACAGCCAACGAGCTGTAGTCTTTACGTTAGGCTGCAGTTATACGAACCAATTATAACTTACACCAGTAAGACGGTTTGTGCATCATTTACCCACAGGTAAGATCATTGGTTATTGAGTTTCGCAGTATGCAGTACAGACCAAAAATTACCTACACCTGCGTGACGTACATAACTGTGTACACTGGGTCTGAGTGAACTAATGCCTAAAACTGCACCAGAACTATTTCTCGCTCTACACCGTACACACCACCGCGCTTGCACAATGCCGCTTCATGGTACTTCCACTCTGTCTCTCTTCGCATCAAGAAGGCCATGATCCTTCATTTCCACAGCTTTTGCGAGAATTAATTTTTTGTACTTAAACGGGAGCCGAAATTGTCAAATCCTCTTACAGTTTTGTTACAAATTGTTTTTATTATGCAGTCTAGTTTTTCTAACACAAAAAAATGTATACATTTATCAAATTAATCAATTAACGGAAATTTTGTTTATTTAATAATTAGTTAAATTTATACAGTTTTTGTGCTGAAAAAAAAAATTACACAATCAAAGCAATTTGTAACAAAATTTTAAGGGGATTTTACAATATCTACTCCCGTTCGGGTAAAAAAAAATTAATTCTCGCAAAAGATGTAGAAATGAAGGATCGTGGCCTTAACACGCCAAACGAGAGCAGAGCAGCGAAGTACACAGAATAAATACTGGGTGGGCGTTTCCCGAACTACATATGCACGAAAAGTGAAACTGATTCAATCACCAATGATACGGCAGGACGTTATTTGAACAGCCAATGTTTAGAGACGTACCTACCATAAGCTGGCAGTACGACGTCGCTGAGACGCGTGGCTCGCTTCCAGGGCATCAAGCAAACAATCAGCGAGAGGGCATACCTTCATGAAAGGGATCGCCCCTTCATTTTGCTTCATTACACTTACTTATTTTAGGGTCAATGATGAACAAGGAGGCGCTCGCGGGGAAAGGATTAGCTTTGGACGGGTTACAGCCGACTTATAAAGTAAATATTTCTAAAATGTCAACTCCCAAAAAGAAAAAAAGTATTGGAATTCTTAAGAAGACGTTATTAGGGGAATAAAGTGAGTGACCTGGTTCGTTTCATGCGACCGCCTGATCACTGGTAGCCCTGCTCGCCAAGATGTTACGTTCGTGTAGAGAAGAGGCCGCACCGAAGGGTATAAGGCTGTTTACGGTAAAATGACAACTTTGGAAAGCCCTGCTTAGTGTCTACTTGTACGCACGTTGTATATTCGTCCACCTTATGTAACATTAACATTGCCATGGGACTCATAACTTTATTCATGCGTCGGGTAAGTGAAACTGAGGAATAATTAGAAATGTAAATATGTTACAAATTTGATCATTCTTATAAATAAATAAATAAAAAGAAAGAAAAGAAATGGTTTCAGTTTGCACAAATAGTTACTTAACACTATTCATTTCACGTTAAGATATGGAACTATTTCCCATCGTCATTACCAACTTTACTGGGCGCACGTCACTCAATGCTTCCGTTAAAACATATGTAGGCACAGCTGTGACTTTTTCTAAGGTTGATTTCAAAAGTGCTTACTTCATCGTGAACAGCCTTTATCAACGCAATTTTTCAGCATCGTGTGAGGAGTCCATTATAAAAAGGTCATTCAACTCATAGACTTTCAGCGCTAAACCATATGACATAAAACATTTACTTTCCTGTTACAGTAGAATATAAGCACAGAGTATTTAAGAATGCAGAGATGAAACGTCCGCTCAAACAACCGCAAACACAGCAAAATAGAGTCATTGGTCAGCAATATGTCGGAAACATAGACTAAAGATGAGGTGGACCGATTATTTGTCTTCTGCGCATGTACCCAACACTCTGCTCAACACTGACCTACGCCAAAGCAACACAACTGTCAAAGCCACATGGTCACTAGTGATCAACGCGTTTGTTTATATCTCAATTTTTAAAAGACACGCACTTTTATACGAAAACTGTATTCGAGAATGGTTAGAGAAAGTATACACACATATCAAAGCATTTGTTTGCTATAGGCTGTTCATGGTAAAATGAGCACTTTTGAAAGCCCTGCTTAAGATCTACTTGTATGAACGTTGTGTATTCTTCCGTCTTATGTACAATTAACATTGCCACGGGCCTCATCATTTTATTCATGCGTCGGTCAAGTGAAACTGTGAAATTATTAGAAAAGTAAATATTTTATAATATGCTAATTATTACACACTGGTGCATTAAGAAAACAGAAAGCTAAATAAATAATTTTAATCATCACAAATGGTAACCTTACATTTTTTATTCGACGTTACGGTACGGAACTACTTTCTATCTATCATTACCAACTTTACCGGGCGCATGTCACTCAGTGAGCCCGATGAAGTATATGCAGGCATGGACAGTGACTTCTTTATAAGGTTGATTTCAAAAGTGCTCACTTTATCGTGAACAGCATTTACACAGAGTTCTAACTTCAAATCCAATCCAAGCCGTTTTTGTTAGACGTGTTGGTAGAAAAGCAGTTCAATCTTGAGACACGGAGACTGTGTTGACTGACTGTGTGCAGCCAGCGAGACAGGTCTGCCTCATATTTAGTGTATGGTCAGAACGGCGCTCATCAACCAGTGTTTGGTAACTCACTCGCCAGCCAGCATTCCAACCAATAGGAAAATTTGAGCAGCCAACAGTAACCAATAGGACACAAGGCTCATTCCCAGATCCTCGCGCAGTCAGGCAGGAATCGGTACGCCTACATCAAATGAAGCGCCGCACCATTTATTCTCTGCAACTGTTACAAAATGTCTGGCGAACTTTCTTGAAATAGGCTACAAGTTTGGACGTGAATACGTCTTTAAATTTGCAACCATAGTGGGAGGCAATACAGAAAATCTGATAATAACAAAAACCGGGGGATACAGTTTAACATCTATCGATTGCCAAAGTATCAAAGAATATGTTACGTTGAGTGAGGACTGCGAAGCATCGCGCACGGCGGGGAGAGGGCGGATTTTGAATTCGTTTCGCCGCGTCTCATAACTTCCGCGCAGTATAACTTTTGACTAGGAGAAGCTACGACGCTCGTTTAAATTTCAGTCGACAGCTCTCATCAAGATCAATCGATCGCGTGTATAAAAACATTTGTGTGGCGAGGTTATGGTGAAATTGTATGAGTTCAATGTAAAAAATTAAGAAAACTTTTGGCATATCAAAAAGTCAAGTCGAAGTACAGAAATCGTATACGGTTGGAAAGATCATCTCAAAAGCAATCCAGTGATACTCATAAAACCCCATATGATTGAGTGAAGCAGTGCTGGGATCGTAAAATAAACATCAAGGTGTCCGAACGTGTCAACGTAGACGTATTCACGCAAAACAAACGGCCGTGTCCCCAACACAACCACGTCCCATTTTTTTTAACTCGTACATTGCATTGAAAATAATACTACGTAACATCAAGCTGCAAATGTGGGAACGTTGCGTCGCTACTACACAAAGTGGAGAATTTCGCTACGCATTCGTTCTTTCATGAGGAAATGCAGGTAAGCTATCATGGATGCAGCGGCGTTTTGATGATCCGTTGCAAGGTAAGCGTGTGCTTTCTCAATATTGTACATTCTCGGTACACGCAGTAGGAGCCAGTTTCCACCGTGCAGCCTAGGGAAACTGAATGTGTTCCGTCCGCTCTCAAGAGAGCAGCAAGGGGGCCATTACACGCGCCCTGTGGTGTCAGCTGCCGAGCTGCGCTTTAGTGGGTGGGTAAACTAGCAAGCAACAGGGTACAGCACAGAGCTAACGCCAGCTTACTTTGCAACAGTTCACTACACGCTACTGCACGGATGTATGGGAAAAAAATTTACCACTCGCGCTACCTCACCATACTGTGGCCGATTGGTATCAGAGGCGGGGTGTCGCGGGATGAACATCTCAAGGGGGAAGAGATACGCGCAGTGCTGGTTAAGCTTTCAGTTGTTTCACATACATCAGGTATCGCGTCCTCACTGCTGCTACCGAAGACTAAAGACCGGATGTTTGTGGGATGGCGCATATGCTGCCGGGCCGTCGCTCAGCTACAAGTCTGTGATTGATGGGTTACAGAGTTACAAGTGTGAGGAATCTCGCGTGCCCAAACGTCTTCCGGGCACTTGACGTATACACTCACACAGCAAATTTGCTAATAATTTCTTAGTATAGGCTGTTCACGGTAAAATGAGCACTAAAAGTTTATTTGCATATTTTCACCAATTGTTTATATGGAAATTGCTATGTGACTAATAAATACAGTGTATACATTTCGCAGCTCTCAAAAGTTAACACGTACGTCCGAGGCCACAATAAATTATATATACAGTGTTGGTTATCAAACCTGCTGCGACGGTTTTAAAAAGTGTTTACTTTACTGTGAATAGTATATAAGTGTGTGTGTGTACTTATCTAACACGTACCACGACTGTGTACCTAAGACAGTCACACCGCGAGAGAGTGAGCGAAGAGAAATGGGCGGCTCTTACATCGAAGTCTTGAGAACCGATGAGGATGAAGTGAGGTGAGCATGGAGCAGCACCTGAATGCAAGGGCGGGGGAAACGGGAGACCCGCGAGAAAACTCGCCTTCCAGCGGCATCGTCCTGCACGACTCCCACATGCGTAGCCCCACCAGGTAACGAACCCGGTCCGCATTGAGGGGAGGCGAGTAGTCTAACCACTACACCACCGCGATTTCTGTTTTACAACAGTGTTAGTTAGGGAGGTGTGGCAAGGCGAGGCGAGGCAGTGGGATGCACGCCCACGCTGAGACGATGCGCCGCGGGACGAGCATGTCGCCATCCGGGGGGAGCTGAGACAAGGCGAGCGACTCGGCGGCGCGGCGCGGCGTGAACCGACCGGCTCGTAACTAAGGCGTAACGACGCGACCTACTTGAAGCCACTCGTCCGCATCTCGCCGCCAACACGCGCCTCAAGGGTACGCATGCGTCTCCGCGGTTCGCGCAGACTCATCCCACCCCTCCACCTCCCCTTCCCCCCTCACCATGCCAAGCGAGCGTACGCCCTTGAGATCTTTCTACATCTCGAGGCCTGCCAGCTATATCAATATCAATACGAGGTACTGATCCGGTCGAGTACTCAAAACTGATAGTGATGTAGTGAAAATATTGTTTGGCATAGACTGTTCACGGTAAAGTGAGTACTTTCGAGGCCCAAGTACTTTTTTCCTTTCTGCCATTTTTATTATTTAATTAAGTTTTTAAATAAATATTGCCATGTAAGTAATTAACACAGTGTGTATATTCCACCTGACTCTGAAATTAACGTCTAACGCTAAAATAAAATTGATTTATCGACTATGATTCCAAATGAGAGGGCTTCCCAATTGCTCACTTTACTATGAAAAGCATATATAGCACATATCAACGTCTCAAATACTGCTGATGGCTGTTTACGGTAAAGTGAGAATTTTTGAAAGCCCTGCTAAAGATCTACTTGTATGCAAATTCTGTAAACTTCCGTCATATCTACTCGCTTTATTCATGCGTCGGTCGAGTGAAACTGAAATTATAGGAAAAGTAAATCTTTTACAATTTTACTAATTCATAAACTTATGTACATTAAAAATACAGAAAGTAAAACAAATAATTTCTGTATTCTCAAAGCTTTTCCTAGCACTTTTAATTCAGCGTCAAGACATGGAACTGCTTTCTTCTAGTCGTTACCAACTTTAGACGGCGCACGCAGGTCAGTATGCCCATTAAAATACATGCAGACATAAGGAAAGGTATTTTTCAAAAGTGCTCACTTTATCGTGACCGACCTTTAAGAATAATCACAGAAGTCGACAGTGTGAAGCAGTTTAATAACAGACACATCGATACCACAAATAGTTCTGAGACCCGAAATGAAAAACACTGAAATCGCAAATATTTTTTAGCCGCCAATATCCAAATATTACTATGCAAAAAATGTAATTTGCAGTAGAGCGTTTTACTCTTTTGTACCCATATCGCACTTTCCATATTAAAGGGTATTTTATCGTCTTTGATATACTGATATATCGAGCCGCCATAATGGGAAATTATCCTTGTTTAATTGTATAGCTATTTTAATCTTATAATTATTGGATACTGATTTTTGCCATTTGCTATACTGCAAATGTATCAAAACTTAATGGACAAAACATTGATTATAATGGGAGAAAAATACCTTCATTGTGGTTCAATACGCGAGCCGTACAGTTACAAACCCAGCCAAATAAACATTAAAAAGTTAATGTGCGACTATAAATTTCAAAAAAAGCACAATAAAACAAAATTTCTGATATCAGTGATCCTTTCTGAACAGTAATCAACGTAATAGGAAGCTTTATTGTATTCTGTTATAATCAGGGGCGTTACTGTTATCACTTTGTTGGTTTTCCCTGTGGATTTGTAATCTACCGTACATGTCGAACAACACTCCCATCTTGTGTTTTTAAGCTAACTGCCGCCGTTTTTTAATAAATTAATTCATAATGTTCCAACAACGAATATCAATGTCTGGTACATAGCAACACACTTGATGTTGGTGCATGATGTTGCTGTTTTAAACGACACCGTGTATTGTTGGAACACGTCACGTGTCTCCTGTTATCCATAACTACGAGGACAAACTATCACTGATACACAAGTTGGGTCCGCGGTGGCACAGTGGCCAGGCTGCTCGCCTCCCACCACGGCGAATAGGACTCGATTCCCGGCGGCGTCGACACGGATATTAGTATGTGGTTTCTTTTTTCAGGGCATACCCACTTCACCGCCATGTCACTTCGCCATTGCTATATCTCCACCGCAGGTCACCTTCATTGGCATTAATTAATTTCTCCGAAACGGCGGCAGTTAGCTTGAAAACACAAGACGGAATATTTGTTCACTTGGTACAGTAGATTACAAATCCACAGGAAACAACAAAAAAAGCGATACAGTTGTATTTTTAACTGCGAAAACGTGCTGCCAACATCTCAATTTGCATGGATCGGTGTTGTTATTGGAGTCCATATTTTTTTGCTTTGTACGTCGTCGTTTAATAATTCAGTGACCGAAAACTCAGACATTTATCGTTCATTCTGGCTGTGGTACTAGCAAAAAACCTCTGCTTCAAACACACGTTCAAGGGCGTTTTTCACCCCTTCGGAATACACTTAAGACTATGTTACCTATTTTTTGATGGGGAATCACCTGCGAAGTCTGTCGGTGGAGTTCATATCTAGCCTGTATAATGTATTACAAGAGTTTCATACTTATGTTAACATTAAATACCTTATTTTTTACTCAATTGAACTTTTAGTTATATTTTATCTATAAATTATTATATTTTTATATTATAATTAATATAAGAAACAGGGGAAAATGTGTGTGTTGGAAATTCCAGTAAAGAGATGTGTATGGCTCTTAACATCGAGGTCTTGAGAGCTGATAAGGGTAATTGATGTGAGTATGGAGCAGCACCGTAATGAAAGGATGGGGGAAACGGGAGACCCTCGAGAAAATCCGCCGACCAACAGCATCGTCCGGCACGATTCCCACATGCGAGAATCCGGAGTGACCCGGCCGGGGATTGAACACGGATTGCCTTGGTGGAAGACGAGCAGGCTAACCGATCAGCCATCCTGGCCCCAGTATAATAGTTTTTATGTAAAATGTTATTACACTGAGTACGCATTAATACGGTGAACTGTCCCTTTGGTGAAATATTCTAGACTCGGTTATTCCTTGTTTGCATGAGGTAATGGAATATACTGGAAGTAGAACATACGCGAATGAACTATAAGCGGGGAGAAGGTCTCTGACTGATCGGTTGAACGGGTCCTTCAAAAAAAAAAAAAGCATCTCGCGTGTGGAATTCTTTGTGAGCAGGCGACAGTAGCGACGCAACACCTCCTCGAACCGCGGACGACAGTCATGACGCAACACCTCGGCGGACTGCGGACGACAGTCACGACGCAAGACCTAGGCGGATCGCGGACGACAGTCACGACGCAACACCTCGGCGGATCGCGGACGACAGTCATGACGCAACACCTCGGCGGATCGCGGAAGACAGTCGCGACGCAACACCTCGACGGACAGCGGACGACAGTCACGACGCAACACCTCGGCGGATCGCGGACGACAATCGCGACGCAACAACTCGACGGACCACGGACGACAGTCACGACGCAACACCTCGGCGGACCGCGGACGACAATCGCGACGCAACAACTCGACGAACCGCGGACGACAGTCACGACGCAACACCTCGGCGGATCGCGGACGACAGTCACGACGCAACACCTCGGCGGACCGCGGACGACAATCGCGACGCAACAATTCGACGGACCGCGGACGACAGTCACGACACAACACCTCGGCGGACCGCGGACGACAGTCGCGACGCAACAACTCGACGGACCCCGGACGACAGTCACGACGCAAGACCTCGGCGGACCGCGGACGACAGTCACGACGCAACACCTCGGCGGACCGCGGACGACAGTCGCGACGCAACAACTCGACGGACCCCGGACGACAGTCACGACGCAACAACTCGACGGACCCCGGCTGACAGTCACGACGCAACACCTCGGCGGACCGCGGACACAGTCGCGACGCAACACCTCGGCGGACTGCAGACGACGGTCGCGACGCAACACCTCGGCGGACCGCGGACGGGAATCACACCGACGACCTGTAGCAGCGACGGGGCGAGCTAACCAGATCCGGCAGGACAACGCGGGTCGCCGAAATCGCTCTCCCCTGGGACCCCTGGTGAGCGTCGACGGAGACCTTCCCGCGGCGGAACCGACGTCCACTAGGCGGCCGCCGCGCCGGGGCTTGCCAAGCACACACCCGGATCCGCCGACCCAAGGCCTGCCCGGTTCAGGTATGAAAATTATACCGCCGCGCCAGGTGTATTTTTAGCGCCTCGCACACTCGCTCACAGCCCGGGCCTGTACGACCACCTGAGTCAACACGCCGGCGATATATATATATTTGCACACCATGTCCGCAAACTTGCTCAGTTACTGCTTCTTGTGTGTTTGGCCCGGTGCTCCGAAACTCTGCTTGTGGGGCACTTTGATGAGCCTGGCACCCACCCAACACTAGGTTCGACACAATCAGTTTTCCGTGCACACGTTTACACCTCACCTAACAACCAGTCCTGTAGCCTACCTTCTGTATTCAACATACGTACCGCAATAAACCCGGTAGTGATGGGCCGGGCCATCCCCGGAATGACTTTCTATTTATTAGCACGAAATCAGTAATCACGTGGTTCGGAATCTACCGATTGTATTTAAAAAAACTGCCGTCTCATGCAATCTTTCTGTGCGACGAATAAACCGGGCTTTGTTTTAATTGGGTAACGTTTTACCTAAATAGGCGAATATTTTTAGCAATAGTCCGTTTAGAGGTAATGCGAAAAACTACAAATCCGATCACCAATAACCATCTGTAAAATCCTCTCAACAATTTATTTACGATCTTATTTTAAAGCTCGAGGTTTAATTAAAACCAGACGATTAATTGCTCACCCATTTGATAACAAGTATACAAATATTCTTAAAAAATATACAACAAAAAATGGTTATTTAGGACTACACAAGTATCAAGCATTAAACAAATTCGACTTACTTACTCCAGCAAACATAATCTTCGTTAATTACGCAATGTTTCGAACATGTGTACGCATTTAAATGAAAACGAAGTATGAATATACTGCCATAGCCTTTCAAACTGACCAATGCGCCAAGTATTTAGTATATAATCCAGTGCAGTAAATGCTAAAAGTAGACAATTTGCTACTCGAAAAAATATTATCCTGTTTTAAACATTTTAGGATTTCGTGGAGAATCGAAAATCGCCTCTATCAGCGTAAAATATGTTGCCTAGTGATGTATAAATGCGTCATAGGAAACCGCACTGACACTCATATATGAATAATAAACTTCATATAATATTATATCAGGTAATGCAAGAAAAGGTAGTACCTACGAACATATACTTTACTTTTGGCAAACGCACTGCAATATACTTCTACAGTGTAGTAAGCAAGGTAAACCAGCATTTAAAAAAAAAGTTTAGTGTATTCGCGGTAACTTCACACTTTTTGAATCAAACCTTTGAAAAGTCACCCCATGTGTGATGTGGTTAGTTATTTCCTAAACGTGCCATGTATCACAATCGTTATATACATCGGTTAATATAAAAGTAGCTTATTTTTTGTTAAATTGAAGTTTGTTTATGTTATAGTCATAAATCACAATATCTAATTTATAATTAATATGAATAAAAACCATGAGAGAACATGTGTGTTGGTAACGCCTAGTAAGAAATAATTCTCGTGTGAAATATTATTACAACTGGTGCGCACGAATTCGGCGCGTTGTCCTCTGCTGTAATTTTATACACTTAGTTAAGCTTAGCTTGGACGTGGTGGAGGAATAATCTGGAAGTAGAAATTTAGCAGCGCTTCAGAAAAGTGTGAAGTAACTGTGAATTGACTAAACCGCACGTCCTCCGATGCGTCATTACTTCTAACGTCTGACATCGAAACAAGCGGTACGTCTGGAATTAAATAGAACGTCTGGGATTCGAAATATGCAAATGTATTACTCTCAAGGGTTTCATGTACAACACAAACCAAGAAATCTATGCATACAAATGTCTAATTTAAAATTGTTACCTTGGCTCGTTTAACACACCGTGCGCCTTGTAGCAGAGTAACAAGTAGAGACTCAGAAGGAAGAAAGAAAACAACAGCTAACAGATATGACACTGCAAGGTAAATTAAAACTATGCACTTTATTCACTACCAAAAGAGTGCATCATTCATCATAAAATACTGTTTAATGTGTTTTCCTTCTATACATCTGCATGATATCAGCTCACCACAAATACGCAAAACTTCACTACTGTCAGATCAAAAGCCTAAATAGATAGTGTTACAATCTCTCAAAAACTCAGCAGAATTTCAGTATACCCATTTCACAATTAAGTGTGTCAAACTGTAAGAAAACACTATGGTAATGCAAATGAAAACAACAACGATGTTTCTATTTTAAATGATAAAAGAAAACTGTGTCCGTAACAAAGGTAGGGAAATAGTTAAGAGTGGGATATACCCACGAGTATTTTGTGAAATAGTTGTTTGCGAGAATACGCGTATCTTGGTAAATAAATGTTCTGTAAATATGCATTTTTGTTCATAAAAGACATAAAACTATTATCTATGCCCCTATTTATTTATTTATTACTTTTGTCATATTAAGTGTATTCTTGGAGAAAAGAATTCGTGAAAATTGTTAAATATCACATTTTTGAAGCATGCCTATGCAGTTTTCTTACTCAGCAAGAGAAAAGTACAAATATTCAGACGTAGTTTATTCCGCGGTCTTTCATCACGTGTAATAAAACCCATATGTTACAGATCCCATTTGCACAGTACAGCGTTACGACAGAAACACTGCACACCTTGCGTGTAGGAGCGATGATGCCCTAGGCGTGCGTGTTAGTGCCGCCCGTATCTCTCCCTCACTTCTTGACCTTGGTCGCGGGGTTCCCACGGGTGTCTATCACTCTCTTAAGTCGTCATCAGCGAAGTCATTAGATACGGAGAAAGTTGCCCGGAGAAACAGAAAGTAGTGAGGAACCGTTCCACCCTTCGCCCGGAGTGATCTCGGGAAGCTGTGGGAAAACGAGATCAGGATGACCGGACAGGGAATCGAACACAGGTCCCCTCGAATGTGTGTCCAAAGATTTACCTTTGCGCCACCTCGCTCGATGTGTACTAAATAAACAAGACAAGTTTCAACTTCATCTGTCCGACTGCACGTAATGACTTTGTAAACACCAAAAAAAAACACTTGCGAGGTTTTCTCCAGTCATCAACGCGGCTTCCTGCTGCATTTTGCCAACAACATTCCATATAGGGATAGCGAACGAAGCGTGCCAACTCTTCTCACTTTCACTCGAAGGCCCGAGCGTGTGCGGGTCCGTCAGTGACCACGGGCTCACCAAGGTTTCACAGCGTCGGCAACGACCCACCGCGACCAGCTCGAGGGACGCGGAGTGACCAAAACAGTCGTCGGACGTCACTCCACAGCCTTGCCGCGTGTCACTGCTGCAGGAAGAACACTATGAGGCAGACGTACTCACTCGGTCGTTCTTGGCGCTGTGACGAAACAGTGGGACTTAGAGGATGAGTCACAATCTTGCACTATCCGAAGGCCGTGTAAGTAATCTTACCCGGACGTTCAAGTCACCTGTCGCAGAAGACCGTAGTAGTCTCATTAAGGCTACCGCCCAGTGATGAATATGTTTGTGTGTGGCAAGAATCGACAAAGCGCTACGGCAGACACCGGCCGACGCATGTAAAGCAATATCGTCTCTACGCGCAAAGTCGTGAACCCACGTGCAGTAAGCTATTCCCGTCGTCGTACCTCTGAAACAATGGAACTTCAAGCGACCAGACTATAATTTTACTCGAAGCAACATTGTAGCGAACTCCAATGCACTCCTTCGTCGCAGTTTCGCATGTTAGAAAGCATTAAAGCGTTTTTTTTTTTTCCAATGCGTGTGATGTCTTAAAAGTACCACACACAACTAGGCTAAAGTGGGATTACGTTTCGTATGTAAGCACATTTTGGACGCGTGTTTACAAAAAAACACCGGGATTCCAAACACACTGCAACGCAGTTGAAATGCCGGGTAGGAAGGCCTCTTAAGGGGAACGGTGCATGCAAACAGTATATTTATATCATTTTTGTCATAACTTGTTTTACAGAGGACTTTTCAAAAATGTTGGCTCGACAAGACGTAAATATCAATTTTGAGCACCTTCTTACACTGTTACAAATTTACTGTTTTTGTTATTATCGGAGCACTGATTGAAGATAAGAAAACAAAAATGATTACTTTTCATTCACCAGTGCTCAGAGAATAATAAATGCAGTAAATATTAAAACAAAGTAAAGAGACGTTGAAAATTATTATTTGCGTCTTGTCAATCCAAAAATTTCGACAAACCATTTTAAAAATGACATATCGAAAATCCGGTAAATATGCTGCTTTCATGCACCATTCCCCTTGAGAGTTCCGCCTGCCTGCAGCTTTCCCGTGTTCGAAGCTTCGAAGCGCACGAGCTGTAAGGCTGACTCTTGCTCACTCACAACTTGACTCATCGCCTCTACGCGCAATATGCTCAACTGACGTGCAGTCCTTCCGACGGCGACTCGCCTGAACATAATTTTAAGCGATGACCTATTGTTTTTGTGGGCACGCTAATAAATAGGCCTATAAAAGAATAATGTGCATCTAAAGAAAACTAAATTTTTGTACCTAAAATTTAGCAGCTAAAACTGGTTCGGACTCGTTGATAGAACTAAGTGAGTGAAGAGATTTGCTCGTAACATCGCGGTCTTCAGAGCCGATGAGGGTGATTGAACCCAGTTCGCCTTGGTGGGAGGCGAGCGTGCTAATCGCTCAGCCACCGTGGTCCGCACTAATGAACTAATCTCTGAATTGAAAAGAGAACTTAAATTTATATCTGTGCCCGAAACGTTTCTTAATTGCTTTTCGTGTTTAGACACTACTACAAAATACCCAAACGTTATTAAATCACGAGTTTTATACCGTACCTCTCCAAAGCAGTTCACGCGCCAGCCAGGCGGAAACCTTAAAATTAAAAGAATTACATACAAATCAGAATCAACGCTTAGTACTGTATCCAATTATACTGTATACACGTTTCGAGAAATTTTCTGAAAGATCAGAGTGATTTAGCTTAGTGATCTGAACGCTCGAATCAGACATGCACTTCCAATACAAGGCAAATGTGTTTGGTGAAACCTGTACGTCGAGAGCCTGTCATTACCATTTCAAAATTTTTTTTTTACGTTTGCATGACTGTTCCATTTTTTTTTGTCAGCAGCGCAGGGAAGAGAAGGATACTATACTGCCTTAACGTTACCACTTTATTAATAAAGAAGTTATATTATATAATATGAACCACGTGGAACCCTCTCGCCTCTTCCTTTCCCCTTTCCAAACATGATATCATGAGTTCGACCAACCCTGGTAACATAACTGTTACATACTTTCGTCACCGACTTCCACTAAACTACGCTGTAACAAGAAAGCAAAGGAAAAGTACAAGTTAGATCATAGTACAGTACATGCACTAGGTTATATGTGGCTGCAATAACTGAAGCCTGCATTATACGGTACCGTAATTCGCAGAAGCTTGTATAAAAATTGCCATAATAGGTGGTACACTACCTAGTACGCCAACCACAATCGCCTGGAACAACGGGATTGCTTACCAGATTTGGTAACTGGACTCGCTCTATTTTTCTGCCCCAGGTTACACAAGTTTTCTTACTACAGCATATCAACGGCAGTTTCAGAGCCTGGGGCACTCGTGGCCATTACGTGGAAATAACAGGCAATTATGGAACTCATGACTCCACCTTATCAGCAAAGTTTCGCCCCTTAGGTTGAAATTCATTCAGGGTTTTGTATAATACAACGACGACAGAGTTTATTATAGGCTGTTCACGGCAAAGTGAACACCTTTGAGGCCCTTATAACTTTTTTCCTATCAGCCATTTTTTATCCTTCCACTTTTTTTTTAAAAACTAAGTATTGACATGTAAGTAATAAACGTAGTGTACATATTTCATTGAACGCGAAAGTTAACATCTTAGTCTGCAATAAAATATAATGATTGACTATTATTCCAAATGAGAGGGCTCCAAGAAGTGCTCACTTTACCGTGAATCGCCTATACACACTATTTCGAAGCAAGCCTAAGACTGAATCAAACACTACAAACGAAAAGTGTAATTTAAGTGGCTTCATAGAGCTGTGTACTTTTGTTATTTTCGCCTGTATCTCATATACCGGATAATTTAAAACAAAACTGACAGCACTTAGTAGGTTGTGCGGGACGGCAAACGTCCATTTTTCAAAAGGGTAACCATGTCAGGAAAAACATGTTTCGGCGCTGTTGGGCCTGTTTCATGGCCACCGTGGTCACTAGATCAGACACCTCTCGCTGTTTTATTTGGAGGTACTATGAAGGATATGGTGTATGTGACTCCTATACCACCAGGGTACGACCTCATCGCTTGGATTTACGCAGCGACTGAACTACCGAGCACACAACCACATTTAAGTCAATATCTGTACCGTCGATGTACGCTCTTTTCGTGACACAATGTGGAACGTACACCCGTCGTCATAGTCGAAGTGTTGTCAAACTTCGAAGCCCCACAGCGCTCAAACCATGTTTTTCCGAGCATAGGTCCCTTCGTGAAACATGATCGGTTTGCCAACCCTGACAACATAATAAGAGCATTGTTAAAATCTTTATTTTAAGTTGTTAATTATTAGACGTGTTTGTGATATTATATTTATTATGCGCTGAAATAGATTTCGTGAGATTGCGTTTGTATAGTACGTTAGTGTATATGCTAAAATTATTAGTTAAAAAATAAAATTAAGAATGATTAAAATTGAAGTAATAACGGAGTAATTCGTTATTTTTAAAATTGTAAAACTATTGTTTTATTTTTAGATTTCACGATCGGATGCTATGAAAATAAAGACGAAATGCAGAGCTAGTCCAATGAAAGCATTAATGGAGCAATGTAAGACATTTGAGAGAAAATGGGTTACAGGAAAGCATCTAAGGTCTACAGCATGCCACAAACTACTTTGGAGAGAAAGTTAAAAGAGGCTCGAAAGAAGGGATGTCTTCTGAAGCAGCTGCTAAAATAGGTTAGGTAGGTACAAAATAGTTTTTTATTCAGATGCTCAAGAAAAAGAATTGGTGAATCATACATTATTGTTATGCGCTCGCTGCTTTGCATCCTGGGCGAGCGAGTGGAAGTGAAGAACAGCAGTTATATGATAGCAGCGGCAACAAGTCAATGGGTTGTTTTCATTGAGATGCGAGCAATAGGCCGGTGGCCGCGTGTCTGTTAAAAAAAGCGAGCCGACACGATTATCCTTTTTGCGGTGTGCGCTGCTGACCTTTGTTGTACTGAGTTTCTACATCTATCTGAGGAATTTTCTAGTTGTTTACTGCCCTAGATTCTGTCCGCAGGACTGAGGGTACGTCGAACTTTCCAGCACAAGGCTAGCACAGTATACATTGTGCGACGGGCCTCCGGGCCGGGACTAGATGATGAGTAGATGAGTGGCTGAGTTTCAAGCGATAGACGACGATCAGCGAGTGAGGTGACCAGCAGAAGGGAAAACTGCGACTGCGAGTATTAAGCAGTGAAGACTGCGGCTGGCAGGCTGAACTATTGGACTAGATGTGTTGAGTGAAAGACATTACAAATGATCGCAACAGATACACTGAATACGTGTTAATGAGTATGAGTTAATTGACTATAACAAAACAGAGACATTAAGAAGAATGTTAATTAGAGTTGAAATAGACATTAAATATTGTGCTCACTGTAACATGAAATGGCAATAGTAGAGGCAGATAACTTAATGCTGTAACTGTTTGTGAAAATAATTAATACTATTCTGTGCAATCATCAACGTAAATGTTAACTAGAAAAATGTCTGCAGAACTGGAAGCACTGAGAGCAATAATTGAGAGATTAGGTAGCCAAGTCAGCGCAAGTAGCTTGAGGGAAGAGCTAAATACCCAAACTAGAAGCGTGAAAACAAGCGTAAATGAAACTGTAAATATACAAATTAGTTCTGTAACTGAAATTGTAAAAACAGTTAATGAGAACGTAGACAGAAAAATTGACTCTGAAATGAAAATGTAGACAGGGTAGATAGAAAATTTAAACGGTAAATAAAAATGTTGGCAGGGAAGTAGAATGCATTTGCGAGTTAGAGAATGAAAGAGTTGACTACATGAACAAGAAAACTGACAGTGTAAATGAAAGGATGGACAGTGTCGAGAATGAAATGAAACAGAAGATCAATACAGTAGAGAAGCATATGGAGAAATTTCTTCAGCAACGGAGTGTCACTACCATCACACCTGCAACCGAGAAAAATGGGGAAGCAGTACAAGTCGTCAATAACACAGCGACCTCGGAGGATAGCTAGCAGCTTTACGAAAGTGGTGTTGCGCAGTCATGTGTGGGGAAGGGGGTCTCAATTAGGCCCGCCCCTTACGACGGCCAGACTTCATGGCGGGAGTACCAACACCAGTTTGAAATAGCCACCACCCTGGATGGCTGGTTAGTCGAACAGCGGGCTTACTGCCTCGCTGCCGTACTGAGAGGCCATGTACTCACCATACTACAATCTCCGTTCGAGCGTCCTCGACTGGAGTACCCCACAATGGTGCCGGCATTGGAGCTACATTTCGGCGACCAGTACCTGCCACACGCCCATCATGCCCAGCTGCGAAGCCGTACCCAGAGACCAGGGGAGCCACTGCAGGAACAATGGCAAGTCATTGTGCGGCTCTCCCACCTATCTTTGGAAGGGTGATCTGAAGAGGCGTGCGACATAATCGCAGTCGGTTTCTACATCGATGTCATCGCCGACACTCAAGCAGTACGTCTTGCTGCACCCCACAACATGCAAGGCGCCTTGTCCTAAGCACTGGAGTGGAGTCAGCAAGACAGAGGGCTGCAACCCGATGTCACGTACGGGCAGTGATGCTGAACGAAGATGACGAAGCATGAAGAAGACACTGAAGTAGTTGCAGATAGTCGTGAAGGACATCGCTTCCAGGGTCCGTGCTCTAGAGCTGCGTTGCCCCCCCCCCCCACCAACCAGACGGCCTGAATGTTGGTCATGTGGACAGCTGGGGCACCTGAGAGCCTGTTGCCCGCAGCAGCATCAGCAGCAGCGACAGCAGCAGCAGGAGAAGAGGCAGGTGAAAATACAGCACATTCGGAAAACGTTAAACATCGATGTTGGGGGGTGAAGGTCGGTGACTGCTGGAGGGAAGGCCCCAATGTTCTTATGTGTATGATGGGTAACAGGATTGTGATGCAATACTGGTGGAGGGGAGCCTGAATGATGTTCCTTGCCAGATGGTAGTCGACACTGGGATGGCCATAACAGTACTAAGACCAGACATCCTTGGGCCTTCCCTCCAGCGATGGCTCGACGACAACACAGAACTATGCTATTTGACTGCATCAACAGGTGAGACCACCCCAGTAAGAAGTAACAGGAAAGTGATCATAAACATTGGTTAACTTAGCATATAACACGATGTTTACATAGCAGAAGTACATAATTAATGTGTTTTGGGGCTTAATGTACTATGTAGGCTGAGGTGCTGTAGCGTACTCAACTTGGTGTGCTATGGGTACGCAGGTCAGAGTTGGTGATGTCAACACGCCATGATTTATCGCCAATTATCTGCCCAGTAGTATGTGGCCAACCCATTGCGTACCCACTTATAGTGAAATTATCGTTACAGGCAGATTTCAACGTACGTCTGTAATGTGTTTGGGTCTAATTGAGCCAGCAGAGGGGGTTGGCATCCTGCCAGGTAATGTAATTGTAGCAAGAAATCTGGCCTCTTCTAGTTCTGACAGTTTTCCAGTTAAAATTATAAATTTGTCCGATAGTGCCATTCGTCTTGAGGAGGGGGGCAATGATTGGCATTTATACACAGTTCACACAGGTAATTCCAAATGTTCCAGAATATTCGATAATAGAACAAATAGAATATCGTCTACCAGAAGCACTAATGAACTGCTAGTATGAACAGAAGAAAATATTAATTGGTGACAGGAGAAGGCTGTCTTTGAATTACTGCAGAGGAATATGGATGCCTTCTCGTGTGAACCAGATGACCTTCGAAGGACTAACGTGACCTGCCACCACAGTGATACAGGAGATGCCAGGCCTATAAAGCAGCCACCAAAACGACTGACATTAGCTTCGTATGAGGCAGAGGGAATTCTGAAGGAAATGAGGGAATTATATGTGATAGAACTATCAGTTAGTCTGTGGTCATTGCCCATAGCACTCTTTAAGAAGAAAGATTACTCTATGCAGTTTTGTGTAGATTATCGCCAGCTTAATAACGTGACAAAGAAAGACTCTTTTCTGCTCTCAAGGATAGATGAAACATTGAACAGCTTAGCAGGTTCGTAATGGTTTTCAACTTTGGAAATGAAGAGTGGGTACTGGCAGGTTTTACGGCCCGAAGGCCAGCACACCCTCCATCCTGCCGCACTGTAACTGTACCCCGGTGAGTAAGACAGTTCACAGCACTTTCTCCTCTTCTTACGTCGTACCTTGTGCCTTCTTTCTTGAGTTCATACACGGCTTTCTGTTGGTTTTCACAGTAAAACGTGTCCTCCTCGCCATTCGGTAGTACTCTAACTTTATACATTAAAGCCTTTATCCGTGCACTCCCTTGTGGGCCATCGGAATGCTCAAGCTTCCACTGGTCAAATTCTTCGAGTCTTTTGCCCACCTTGGTGGCAAAGCTGTTCCATAATTTGTGCAGCTCATCTGCCACGACTCTTCTTATGTCCAATTTCCTTCCTACCGGCCACCCCGTGTAGCCATTCTCCTAGGTCTTCCAGCATGATACACTCTATCAAAACATGTTGCAGTATGTCATCAATGCCACATGTGTCACACAGTGGGGAGGTGACCAATCCGAGTTCATGCAACTTGACCTTGAAATTTCCATGACCAGTGTACAGCTGAGCCCTGTAGTGGTTCATGGTTAATCACTTACATTTCATTCTCTCTTCAACACTTGGTAACAATTCATAGGTGATCCTTGCCCTGGTGGACCGATCCCATCTTTATTACCAAATTTCAAGGGTGTTCTGCCTGATTAACCTTCGTTCTTGAATGTTGAGCCTTCCAATCCTTCTGTCTGCAACCAATCCTCTCTCTTTTATCAAGAGATCAGCAGGCAGGGCAGGAAACCAGCCAACACAAGAAGTGCCTCATTATATACCATTCTGTAAGCCTTCAAACACAGCCAGCAGTGCCGCCCTCTGAGCACTGATGAGTTTTCTCCTATACCATACCAGTTCTGTTCGAGTATGCCACATTACTGGTCTATGTGCTATGATGGCCTCGAACACAGCTTTATAAATTTTGCTTAGTGCAGGAAAATCCAATCCCCACTCTTTGTTCCCAATTGATCTCAGTTTGTGAAATACCACAACAGATTTTCGGGCAATATACTGGATATGCTAGGTACTGGCAGTGCGAGTTGGTTCCAGAGGATCAAGCGAAGACTGCATTTTGTGTCCAATTTTGCTAACCGCTACAAAAAGTGCAAAATGCTGGCAGGATCCATGGATGTTGAGTGAGCAATATCTTGCAAGACTCGGATGGTGAATTTATCAACTTTAGGCGGATGGTTGGTGATACTCATTGGAACCGCATGCTGTGACGGCTGCGCCGTCGAACACCACTGGCACTAGGAGTCCACCGTGGCCCAAAGCAATTCTGCAACAGTCACGATACCATCAACTTTCAAACCAAGATCGCCCAAAAAGGTCAGTAATTCTTCTTTTTTGAACATGTACAGAAAAGCCAACTCCGCAGAAAACAAACAAGCAGCTGTAAAGAAACTCGTAAGCAGAGTGCCACAGGTTTTATTTGTGATGATGTACAAATAAACTGCATAACACTAAATCAGAATTGACAGCATTTAATAATATCCTCATACAACGTTGCTGTTTCAAAAATTCAATTACTGGAATGAATAGATACAGGTTACATTCGAACCAAATTAACATAAAATCAATATAAAAACTTTAACTTGTGCCAATTGTATACAATCTATACTTTAACTTGAGCTTTTATTTACAGCACACATAATTTAAAACAATTACTTTGAGATCACCAAAATTGATTAAAATATAAAGGGGATGGAGGGCATTCATATAGACCTGCCAAAGCCTGTAATTCAATAAAATTATTTAAAAAATAACTATAAAAATAGATACGGTGGAAGGCAGTCAAAGTAATCCTCCGAAGCTCTCACCGTTAATAATTGATATCAATAAAACCAAGACAACTAATTTAAAACGAATGCCCTAGCAAGTGAGTCGTGAAAATGGAAAAAGCACTTACGACAGCCAGAAACAACATTTAGAAATAGGAAGCAGCTACTGCACACACAAGCAACTACACATACATGCCACACAAAATTACAAAACCATTAAAACTCTACCGCATGACACTAACGTTTTCCACGACATGTCCCATCGCTCTGAGCAACGACTAGATGTTGTCATAGATTGAGATCAGCTTAGTATAATTCTTGTACAAGTACAGCACAACCATGCGAAGTGAAATGCATATCTTGACCGCGCAAGGCCTTAAATCAAAGACTGTTGCCAGGCACAGAATAAGACGCACGCGTAGAAGGGGAAAAGGAGGGGAGGGAGTCCAAGGAGAATGAAGGAGGGGATTCCGAGCGCGAGCTAGTACTACGCCACTGACGGCAAATATAGAGGGCGCTCACAAAAGTAACGGAGATGACGCACGGAAACACCGGGAAATAAGCAGTAATTTTCTCACTTTATATTGAAAGTTGTGAACAACGCTGTAGTACTGTAATGTGCTTATACCAAACTGACCATACTAATATGCCCATGCATATACAAGCCCGCAGTAACACTATATAAAGGTTGTTCACGATAAAGTGAGCACTTTTAAAATCAACCTTTGAAAAAATCACTGTCCCTACTTGCATGTACTATGACGGGCACCCTCTGAAGTTGGTACCAACGAAAAGAAAGTAGTTACATGTTTGAACACAGTATTAAATGTGCTAGGAAAACATTTCAGTATACTGCAAATATTAATTTTAATTTCTGTACTTTTAATGCATATTAAGTGTATAATTTAGTGAAATTGAAAAATATTTACTCATTTTATAATTTTACGGTTTTCCTTGACCGATGCATTAATAATGTGACCAGGCCCAAGGCAATGTTAATTTTGTACACGGCGGAAGTATACAGAATGTGCATATAAGAAGCGCTTTAGCAGGGATTTCAAAAGTGCTCAGTTTATCATGAACAACCTTTGTAACACTAATAATGGTCATTTATTGAAGCAGTTATGCAACACCTAAAACTAATCTACGTACATTTCACGTTTAGCATTTATACTGTAATTTGTCGTCCCTTCTAGTGGCAGCACTCGCCAGGAATGATACTGAAGAAAAACCGGGGTTTGCCACCCGCAGTACTGCTGACAGGGAAGATACATTAAATTCAGTTTTTCAAGGGATTACTGTCGAGAAAATTAATGTGGATGCTCCCCCTTGCACAATTAACCGGACACATCAAAATGATAAAAGTTAACAGCGTGATCTACAGACAAAGTTTCTTAACGGCGCGTTTAAAAGAGCCGATAAAATACAAAAATTATAAACTTACAACTCAGTACGCAGCCTGGCGTCGACGATAAACAGGATTTACAGTGTATTTAATTAAAATTTCTTTTACACGCAAATAAACGTGTTGCCTGTAGAGAAGAAAGTTTTCTCATACGTCAGCGTACACAACATGATTGCCATAACATTTCCCAGGAAGTAATGCGCATACACAGAAAATTAATTTGCATCCAGTGAAGGAAATGTTGAAGATAGGGTGTAATTATTGTAGAAAGAGGAGGGAGGTATACTCGAACCTTCATCTATCATCAGATACCGCGACAGCATTTTCTTTGATTCGTTTACACGATACGGTAAATAACTTTTGCACCACTACCCTTTTGTAATTACGGCAACACAGCTTTAAGCTACAAAGCACTCAAACTACACATTGTATTTATAGTTCGTGAGGCCAACAGACTAGTTATGTTTCGTGCCGGTTCTCCGTTGACAGCTCGTGGGCTCCGGCGGTTATTCCGAGAGTCGTTGATGAGTCACGCGGTTCACGAAGCACTCAAATATGGCCATCTTGACGCCAAGTCACGCAAATAACGCCAAGTAAGTCACGACAAACACTAGTTGTGGACGTTTAAATCTCGAATGTAGGTGTTTACTTCTTTATGCTATTCACGTTATGTGAGCCCTGTCGATTGTGGACGGGGCCTAACGAGCAGCTGTCTTTCAGTTCGACTATAAAAATTTAACGGTAGTGTGTATTGCAATGGCGTATGAGAAGGATATACTGTTAACAACCAGACGAAGGATCGCTATACTGAATTGTGTGTCAGGTTACACACAAGTGGCCAAAGAAGTTAGTAGGTGAAGCGAATAAAAATTTGTATTAGCTAGTCACGGTAAAGTGAGCATTTTTCACGCCCTAGTTACTTTTTCCTCCCAGCCATTTTTTATACTTTAACCACTTTTTAAAACAAATATTGCCATGTAAGTAATGAACACAGTGCATATATTCCACCGCACTCGGAAGTTAAAACCTAAGGCTAAAATAAAATTATAATTATTGTCCAAATGTGAAGGCTTTCTAAAGTGCTCACTTTACCGTGAATGGCATATAAAAGCTACTACGTCGTTATTTTCACCATAGACGCTTAATTTCGTGTGAATAAGAATTGTTACAATTTCTCTCACTAGAAATTAAGTGGGCTATACCAAGTTCGTTAAGGGATGGAGGTCTTAATCAAATAAAAGAATTAATTACAATTTCCTTATTTTATTTACAATACTTACAGCAAAATTCTCTGAACTCAAAATCACACAATAAATTGAAATCACTTACTGTTTACAATTGACATAAATAAACACAATTTATAATTACGACAAATAAATCAATGAAATTAAATAATTAAAGATCAGTCCCAATAGACAGTGTATCAACCTATTCAATTATTTTATCATTTATGCGCCCATATTTGACAGTTCGAATATTTACAATAAAATCAGTATTTCACTTCCATTCAGTCCCACCTCAGTTCAGTCCATGTCTCGCCAGTCGCAATGTTCTAGAGTCCTCCAAGCGCCCTCACGCACAGTAGGCTTCACTCGTCGGTTTCACACCCTCTCGTCCATTCAAGCCACGAACACCTCACTTTCCGTCGTCCTGCAATCTTCCGTTGTCGTCCACACTTCATTTCACTCGTGCACACTCGCCAGACGGCCTCCATCAAAGATTGCCGGCCGCTGGGTTGCGGCAGTATATATAGTGTCTTAGGCCAGCACCTAGATTCTTCCCCAATTCGCGTGATGCGTCGCGGAGGGCTGAGGTGCCAGCCAGTCTCACCAGAACATTCTTGCGTCGTCGCTAAACGTATCGGAAACTCTAGCAGGCGAGAGGAGGTCTGTGACGAAAGCAAGTCTCACCATTGTCGGCATACACGGGATTCTCAGAAAAAAAAAGGGGGGGAGGGAGACAGCCACGAGCGCATCGTTCCAGGAAGAAGGGAAGGCGAGGTGGGTCTCCGATTACGGCGCGGGGCAATTGAGTTGGCGCCAGCTGCAGCACGTAACAATATAATAAAAAGCAGGTCCTATAATAGTAACTTTTTTCTCCAGATGGTGTAGTATAAATTCATATTTCGGTATGAATAAAGAGAACATGCTAATACGCATCTGTAGTAGCAACCTAATTAGTTTGGAATACGTAAGAGGGCATGCTTCGTTTTCACTAGTTCTCTTGTAAGTCTTCAACAGTTGACACAACTACGATGTTCATACCCGTAAAATAACTGGAAACATTTGGTATGCAGAGAGTTGTTGATAAATCTACGTAACATTTTAATTTAACAGCGAAAAAGTACACTACTTAACAATGGAATTTGTACTCATCAGCGATGAAACTCGATGAGGTGCACTGACCATGAGAAAACGGACGGAGATACTACTAAGTTATTTCGCGAATCTGGCTTCCAGAGTGAGGAAGTAGAAGATTAAGGAAATGAGCGTTTAACTGTTTGTAAAACTAATAACCATTCGATGGATCGTGCTCCAGCTTGCCGTACGTCGGTGTCAGCGATAGCGTCGACGAACAAGCCGACGGCGATGACATCTCGTGCCTCTTCCGAGCATCCCTCCAGAGACAGGTGCGACAGCCTTACGACGTCTTGCCACAGCTCCTGCAGTGGTTCGCCGGGTCGCTGGATGCGGCTTCGTAGTTGGGAATGGTGGGCGTGTCGCAGGTACCGGTCGCCGAATCGCAGCTCCAAAACCGACACCGATGTGGAGTATTCTGAACGATGTTCTGCAGTATGCTCAATGCTGTTCCCCTCAGTACAGCCGCCAGGTAGTTTGCCTGTTGCTCTTCAGTCCAGCCATTCAGGGTGGCCACGATCTCGAATTGGTGCCATAATCGCGCCAAGGTGTCTGTCCATCGTAGGGGGCGGGCTTAATTGTGACGCCTTTACCCACCCCTGGCTGGGGCGTTCCCAAACTGCAGAACAGCTGCGCATCCCCTGCGATAGCTGAACTGGCGGCGACCTCTACCTTCTTCTCGCTGCCCGCACTCGTCGTATCGGTGGTCACCAATCGCGGTTCCTCTTCCGCCCCTGCATGTCGTCTCCCCTGCTACTGCAAGAACTCCTGCCATTCCTTCTTGAGGGCGCTCACTCCCTGTTTCATTTCTTGTTCAGCCTTGTTCAGCCATGTCCATCCTCTCGCTCACACTGTCAATCTTCTTGTCCACACAATCTATTTTATTATTCACCAACTCGCTCACACCTTCTATCTTTCTGTCCACATTCTCATTCACGCTGTCTATTTTCTATCTACATTTGCGTTTACACTGTATATTTTCTTGTCTACTACTTCGCTAACACTGTATATTTCTTGTCTACTAATTCTCTAACACTATTTACAGTTTCACTAACACAATTTACATTTTCACTAACACTAATAACAAATTCACTAACATTATCTATTTTGCTATTTACATTTTCATTTACACTATTAATCGATTCCCTAACACTACTAATCTGATTATTTACATTACTTATTTGACCACTCAGTCCTTCGATCAAGGCACGAAGTCCTTCAATGTCTGCCGACATTTTTCTAGTTAACATTTAAGAAAAATTTCAAAACAATTCCTTGGCCTATTGCTCAAGTATTGTGATATTTACAATTACTAATTACGAATATTTGATTATTTTATTTTTATAAAAAGCCTCCATCTCTCTCTCTCTCTCTCTCTCTCTCTCTCTCTCTCTAGAAATTAAGTGGGCTATACCAAGTTCGTTAAGGGATGGAGGTCTTAGTCAAATAAAATAATAAATTATAATTTCCTTATTTTATTCACAATAACTACAGCAAAATTCTATGAACTCAAAATCTCACAATAAATTGAAATTACTTACTGTTTACAATTGACACAAATTAATAAAATTTATAATTACGACAAATAAATCAATGAAATTAAATAATAATTAAAGATCAGTCCCAATAGACAGTGTATCAACCTATTCATTTATTTTATAATTTATGCATCCATATTTGACAGTTCGAATATATACAATAAAATCAGTATTGCACTTCCATTCAATCCCACCTCAGTTCAGTCCATGTCCCGCCAGTCGCAATGTTCTAGAGTCCTCCAAGCGCATTCACGCATAGTAGGCTTCACTCGTTGATTTCACACCCTCTCGTCCATTCAAGCCACGAACACCTCACTCGCCGTCGTTCCGCAATCTCCAGTCGTCGTCCACACTTCACTTCGCTCGCGCACACTCTCCAGACGGCCTTCGTCTAAGACTGCCGGTCGCTAGGTTGCGGCAGTATATATAGTGTCTTAGGCCGCCACCTAGAATCTTCCCCAACTCGCGTGATGCGTCGCGGAGGGCTGAGGCACCAGCCAGTCTCACCACAACATTCTCGCGCCGTCACTAAACGCATCGGAAACTCTAGCAGGCGAGAGGAGGTCTGTGACGCCAGCAAGTCTCGCCGCTGTCTACATTCACGGGATTCCCAGAAGGGGGAAACAGGAGGCCGCGAGCTCATCGTTCCAGGCACAGGGGTGGACGAGGCGGGTTTCCTATTACGGCGCGGGGCAACTGAGTCGGCCCAGCTGCAGCACGTAACAGTACATAAATTGCAGTAACATACTGCAAAAAGTAGTTACTACTATCCCATGCTTCATAAATGCTCCATCATAGCTTCATAAATGATATTCCGGTTTTGCGGATAAAAATCCTCTCTAAGAAGTAATATCGACTTAGCATTAGCGTTTGTTTATTCAGCTTCATTTTACCAGACGGCAGTAATACTTACCAGATGTTACTGAGAAGCTGTTAACGTTTTATTCATTTCATCCAGTGTTGATTCTGTTTTCACAGTACAACAGTAGTACTGCAGCACTGGATTCCAGAGAAACAAACTGAATGGAGATTATTATGCTAATGTTTTGAAAGTTAATTTTAGAAATGCAATTCAGAAAAAGAAAACCACTGAACTGCTGTCTGTTTTCCCTCCACTGCATAACAGTAGGCAATATGCGACACGACAGGCTATGGAAGCTTTGGAGAAAACTGGCGGGAAATGTCTTCTAGATCATCCTCCATATAACCCAGACCTCGCATGTTTTCCAACATTTGAAGAGTTAGGTGGAAAGAAGTTTGGTACGGAACAGGAAGTGAAAGCTGTTACTTCCACCACTTCACACCGGGCCTCACAAAATGGTCTGATACGTGTATTTGAGAAGCTAGTGTATCGTCGGAAACGGCGTGCGAATGAAGGTAGCTATTTAGAAAAGGAAACCCACGCCAAAGTACTACTGACTCTCACTTCGAACAGTGATGTCAGCTCAAAAAACTTTTGGAACAGCCCTCATGTACTGACATTTAACGTACGTAAATTTTTTTACAGCACTAATTCCTACATAAATAACATTAAATTACTGGAAATGCCATCTGATAACTGAATTAAAAATCTGAAAGAGCGGAGAACACAACGGTTACACGAAACCAAAATTAGAAACCATTGAAATGAATAAATTAGTTCTCAAGATGACGTGGGTTCCATACATACATTGTGCGACTATTTTAGAATACACAAACAACGTCATTAAGTAACTAATGAGGTTTAATAATACTTTTGATCTCGTCAGCGCTCGCAAGATTATGTCGTGATTCGACACACTATTGATACTATCACTCATGAACGATTAACTCGAAAAACTGACTGGCGAGTTACTCTCGAAAGTGAGCCGGTCACTGTGAACAACTATTTCGTGGACGACTGATCTTTACGAGCTTCGCTACGACGTCACTCGGTCATTTTTTGCTTCTTCCTCAGAGTCAGTCAAAGCAACGCCAGTGTTCAAGTTCGTGCCGCACTGTCGACTGTCGCAGTTTTGTCCACTCCAACATACGACCCAGGTCCAACCACTCCACAATTAAAGGCGGTTCACGATAAAGTGAGCACTTTTGAAATCAACCTTAGAAGAAAGTCACTGCCTCTACCTGCATATGTTTTAACGGCCGTACTGAGTGGCATGTTCTTAGTAAAGTTGGTAATGATGGCTGGGAAGTAGTTCCGTGTCTTAACGTTGAATGAGAAGTGTTAGGCAACCATTTATGATAAATTAAATTATTTCTTTCGCATTCTGTGTTTTTTAATGCATCGAAGTGTGAATATGATTAGATTTGTGAAGTATATACTATCTTAATAATTTCACAGTTTCATTTGACCGACGCGTGAATAAAGCGGTGAGGTCCATGACAATATTAATTTTACATAATGCGGAAGAATACACAACGTGCATACAAGTAGATCTTAAGCAGGGCTTTCTAAAGTGCTCAGTTTACCGTGAACTGCCTATAGCAATACTTAACTACGTGCGGAATTAATGAACTGTTATAAACAGATCTTTATGCTTACTTTCTCTTCACCAATAGCCAAATGCAATCTTGCCTGAGAAAAAGAGCATTTCAAAGATTAATCTAATCAACTAGTTGGAAACTGACTTTTCTTCGAAATTGAAACCACAAAGAAATAACAAAACTTTTACTGGAAATATCAGTTTCATAATCATAAAAAATATTTTGAAATTATATAATTTGTAATCAAAATCTCAAGAAGCATTACTGTACCAATGGTATAGTTAAAAAAGTATTTATACTTGTCCCAACAACAAATGTAATGCAATGATGTGCGATAAGTAGTAAGATTTGTTAAAGTCAGTTTATCGTTTTTTTATGACAGCATAATGAAAATTATTGTAGATAATACTAACCTTCAAATGAGAGCAATTGCAGACAACTAAGATAGGGAAAGAGATGCAAAAGGAACTGACTTATAATAAATAAAGGCGTTGTTTGACCTTTTATATTTAGTGGCTGTCAGCAAAATGAACCATTGGAATGTAGAGGAAATCTCGGCTTCAGACACGATCGGTTATGTTTCCCGCAGTTGTGTCATAAAGAAGTTGCAGTTTTTTGCTTCATGGTTTTCTATTCGACAACACGGAAACTCGAAAATTGCGAAAATTGAGGGGCAAATTGGCGCCAGTTCGGGAAATGTTTGGAAAATTTGTCGACAAAAAAAAATGCATACACTGTTGGCGAATATGCTACTGTAGACGAAAAACTTCAGGGTTTTAGAGGTCGATGCAGTTTTGCCAGTACATCCCAAGCAAGCCTAGGAAATATGGCATAAAAATATTTGCTTTGACAGATAAAAGGATGTTTTATGCTTTGAATTTGGATATATATGCTGGAAAATACTAGATGGGCCATTTTCAGTAAGTAATAGTCCTACGGATGTTGTAAAGCGATCGTGTCCTATTTTTGGAACTGGCAGAAATATTACAATTAATAATTGGTTTACCAGTATGAAATGAATAGCAGACGCGTTGAAAAAGAAAATAGCAGTTGTCGGAACAATCCGCAAAAATAAGACGGGAATACCGCCTATTTTTATCCAAGTAAAAGGCAGACTTGCAAAATCAAGTGAATTCGCATTCCAGAAAGACATTACTCTAGTTACCTACATTCCCAAGAAGAGCAAGACTATTTTACTCATCTCTCATTTATATGTGAACTTTGCTTCCACAAGAAAGTCTAAGTAATGGACATGATTATTTGTATTATTTCACAGTGTTGTTTGCTTATGTACATCACGTATATGTATAAATTTTGTTTATTTGTTACGTTCACAGTGTTTAATACACTTAATGTAACAGTTTTTTGAAACAGAAATTTGTTTCGTATATTATATTGTATATTAAATAAAATAATTTTCCATAAAATTAAATTATATCGAGAAAAAGGTTGAAATATTAAATGTATAATTAATATACTTTAAAATCTAACATGAATTGACATTCTTTACTATGGAAACATTCAAGAGCCTCTCAGGCTCAGCGCTACTTGAAATGTCATTCCTGGTGGCGTGACCAGTGCTTAACAATCAGGTACAAAAAGTTGCACACAACTAAAAAATGTAATGCTTCTATAATTAAACATTTTCGGTATAGGGTGTTCACGGTAAAATGAGGTCTTTTGAAAGCACTGCTAGATATCGGCTTGTGTACATGTTGTGTATTCTCCCGCCTTATGCAAAAATAACATTGCCATGGCCCTCATCACTTTATTCTTGCACCGGCCAAGTGAAACCGTGTAATTATTAGAAATATATATATTTTACGTATCTGCTAATTTTTACACTTCGATGCATTAAAAAAAGCAGAAAGCGAAATAAATTATTTAGTTATCACAAATGCTTACCTTAGCACTTTTTATTCTATTTGAAGATATGGAACCACTTTCCATCCATCATTACCAACTCTACTGGACGCATGTCACTAAGTACGCCCGTTAAAATATATGAAGACAGGGGCAGTGGCATTTCCCTAAGGTTGATTTCAAAAGTGCTTACTTTATCGTGAACAACCTTTAATGACCATCGCCCTTCTCTTATGACACTAAACCGAATAATTTCTGTACAAGAGGTGACAAAGCATCTTAAGATTGTATGGCAATCAAAAGAGGAGACCTTCCGACCAACACGTAATCGTTACATTGCTGTGTTGCTGTGCCAAAAAGAAAACTTCAAAAGCAAAAGAAAGCTTGTTATCACGTACACCAGGGCCAGAAAAAAATATATTCCAGGCGGAATGAAACAAGAATAGTAATACGTGTAGCAGTTAAGAAGGCGAGGGCAGCACAGCTAACTGCTGTACATTCCCCCTCTCGACTCCGGAGAGTAACTAATATCGATTTCAAGGTTGAGCCGTCTAAGTAACCGTAGTGTCAAAAAGGCTGAGGACAATGAGTACACGTCAACTGACACGTTTTCAATTATTTCTCTTCGTATCCCGGCACGCAGCCCGGTTCACACGAACGCACAAAAAAATTTCCGAAGTACACGATACAAGTTGGCTCAATGGAATGAGCGCCTGACGAGACAAAGTGGTGTACCATAACAACCAAGTTTAGCAGCTGACGGCCCTCCCACTTAACATAACCGTGATTTTATTTCGTTTCAATTGTTCGTATTGTAACAGCAAATCTACAATATGTGTAAACCTATTATTGTACAAAATTTGTTGCAATTTTATTTAAAACTGCTTTTGTAACATAACATGAATGGCAGCCGCACAAAAAAAAAAAAAAAGAACTTAGGAACAAAACAGCGATCCTATTTTCTTTCATTAATATGCCCACATAGGTTTGGGGACGAAACCAAATTTGAAATAAAAGAATTAGGTAAAAAACGTGGGGAGTATGTGAGGAGTTGAAAAACAATTTAAGAACAAAAAATTACAAACTCATACGAATAATGCAGTTCACGGGATCGATTAACGTAATTGTGAAGTCTGCTAAACGGCTAAACGATAGTTCTGCGAATGCACATTTTTCGCGTTATTTTTGTACAAAGTTGTGGGCCACGTTCTGGAGATAATAACTACTAGTTAAATGAAAATAAGATCATACTTTTCTATTATACAACAGCATAAATTAAGATTGTCTAGATGGCCGTCATTTAATAATTCAGGGGGATAAGTTTACAATTGCTATATTCAGCAGGGTTGCAATTTTTAAAAAGAACATTGCAAACTTGAAAATTACTATGAAATGTATACGTAGCACTATATTAGTACCGAATTGGTACAAAAAAGGATGGGGATTACGAAACGCATAGTATGTTAAATCAAAATTTCTACATTTCTACATTTTAAGTACGAAAGTATATCGTACAGTTATTCCAGTGTGGTAAAATCTCACTCTTTTTAGTATCAAAATTAAAACATTGGGGCGAAAGCAATCTTCAAAACATGCAAATGCTATTTCATGTTTTGCAATTTAAGCAGAACATAGACAATTTCACATAAATTCATTGTCGTGCATTTAAATTCAGTTGTAACCTATGTGAGATTTTCATACTGTACGCCGTTCATTGTTTTCTGATATTCTACAGACTGTTTTCTTCTGGCACTAGAAATGATTTTTGAATAAATATTTTTAACTGATTTGTTTACTACCCTTTTGAATTTATTAATTAAAATCTGCCAAAATAAAATACTTATGTATCATAAAAATCTTAACATTATAATAAACAATGTAAAGGAAAATTTCCTTTTTAAGTAGGTAATTCATAATGGGCCTGAAAGCATCAAAGTTACATCCTTTTCTTCAATAAAAAAACCAAAAATTTATTCATAAAATGTAATGTAATGTACGAATTTACAAGTGCAAATTTTTTGGGAAAAAAGCGAAACAACTTAAAAAAAATTACACACTTCTTAGATCCTCTCCCCTCTTTACCAACACTTCACACATCCAGAATCGTTCTAAAGCTCACGTTTTACGCAGTCGTGGAATCATTGGCACATATGCGAATACACACACATGGTCACCACATTATTTCTCTTCGTCGAATAATCAGACAGAATTTGTGTAAAAGGGCAAAGAATAGCAAGATGGCTTGTAGTTAACTGGAGGACGGCGGCCAGTTCTTCACGGCCCTTGCCTAACGCCGAACTCCGTGACCACTGTAGCCCGCTCCAGGAGGTAAATTGGATAGTGGAGATAGACTTGGGCGGCTATTAATATCGAGGTCTTGACAGCCGATGGGAGTGAAACGAGGTGAGTATGGAGCAGCGCCGGAATGCAAGGGCGAGGGAAACGGGCGATCCTTGAGAAAACCCACCATCCAGCGGCATCGTCAGGCACGATTCCCGCGATCAAAAGTCTGGGAGTGACCCCGCCGGGAATCGAAACCAGTTCGCCTAGGTAGGAGGCGAGTATGTCTGGCCACTACACCACCGCGGCCCCCGTATATTGGATGGAAAGTCGCTGCGAAGGGAGATGTGATGGAGAAAACTGATGACAATATATAACTGACACAATCCCTTACATGGGGAAATGCAACATTATGCAATTGATTCTGAAAAATAATTTACAAGAAGGAAAACTGACTTAGAGACAATGTTGAAATAAATACCATACGAACAACAGCGTACCACTCACCACGGTTCTCAAAGGGCAAATATCCTTACTGAAACCTTCTACGGTATACTGAATTTCGTTCACACGTTACAACTTACATCATTTGAAATATAGCTAATGTTTACAGTATGTTAAGCATCCATACCTTATAACTTTGTTTGACCGCGTACTTCGGTCTAATTCACAAACATTTGATGGGACCAGTCATAGCAAATAGTACTTAAAAATTACGCTAAAATCATCCTATAAACAATGTAAATGTAAGCAATTTTTTTTCTAACTTTCGAGTATGCTTCTTAAATGAAAACTCCACACATAAAATTGGGATGGCATACCATCTTAATCTCTCACGGTAAGACAGAGGACGTGACTATCTAATTTTCAGTAGCAGTCTAACATAAAGTTGCTTTATACAATCTCTGGTAGTGTAACAAAGTTTTGGTCTAAGTGCCTTCAACCAGATTCAAGGATTGAACATCACCGGTATCTACACGGTACCTACTATAATTCAAATGAGAAAGCATTCTTGTAATGTCAGAGTAATGTTACAAATCGGATCATGGAACCATTATTTTTCACAAGGTTCGAAAACGGGCAGAAAATATTACGTATTGTTACAAGACGCTTGGCGGGCATATCCGAGTTCGTGAGGTATGGAGGTCTAAATAAAAAGAACTACATCTGATTATTAATTTATTCACACAGGAATTATTTATATCATTAAATTATCTACTTCGACTTTTACTTTTTTATTTCTCAGTGAGAGCAATATTTTATGTCCATTACAACTCTAATTAACGTCTCTGGTTATAGTCAATTAACTCACACTCATAATTAACATACATTCAGTTCGTCCGTCACCATCATTTGTAATGTATTTCACTCACGCATACAGTCCAATAGTCCAGCCTGCCAGCCACACCCTTCACTGCTCTGATGCTCGCAGTTGCAGATTTTCCTCCAGCTGGTCACTTCCGGCGCTACTCGTTGCTCCTCTAGCTCGTCTATCGTTTAACGTCACAAAAGCGCCCAGACTCCCGACTCTCATAAACTCCCGGCTAGGAGGTCCGTCGCACCTTTATACTATCACTGGCCTTGATCTGGAATGTTTAACGCACTCCGAGTCACGCTGAGAGAAACTAGGGCTGTAAACCACTAGAAAATTCTTCAGATATCTCAAAAACACCCGATACACAAGGTCCGAAGCTGCACGCGCCCTGATAGGCATAGCAGGCACGCTTTGCAAACATTCCTTTGTGAAAAGCCGTTGAGTCTCCGATTGCAACTGATAGCGCGTGCGTCAAATCATCCATGCCTCGCACGCTCGCAGAGCGGCCGCCTATGGCAATCAATACCACGATTCTATACAATCTAGCTAGTGACTTGTATTAATATACTGACAGGAAGGCATTAAGGAGTCTGATGACTTCCAGAATTTCGTATCCACCTAAGTATAAATGACGCACTACACAGATATTAGGAATAGGAAGGCAGGAAATAATTACTTGCACAGATGGATGCAAGCGCACGAGCGCGTGTGCGTGCATTCACCTTCTCGCTTTTTGCGAATATATAGATGTATAGGCTGTTCACGGTAAATTGAGCACTTTTGAAAGCCCTGAACAAGATCTATTTGTATGCACACTACGTATTATTCCACCATATGTAAAATTATCATTGCCGTTGTCCTGATCACTTCATTCGTGTGTCGGTCAAGTGAAAATGTGAAATTATTAGGAAGGCAAATATTTTACAAATTCGCTTATTGCTACATGCAAATGCCTTTAAAAAAAATACGGAAAGTAAAATAAACGAATTTCAGAACCCACACGAGTTTGCAGAACACTTTTATTTCAGCATTAAGTCATGGAACTATTTTCACATACGTCGTTACCAACTTTACTTGGTGCGTGCCAATGAGAGTACCTGATAAAATTTACGTTAATTGGGAGCAGTGACATTTTTTAAAAGTTGATTTCCAAAATGCTGAATTTAACGTGAACAGACTATATATGCATTCTCTAACTACGCCAAGAATTAATTTGATTGATTTATTGTTTGTTTATTCAGGTAATTATATGGTTTCCCCTCGTTCACGAAAATGTAATCGTATCACTAATACAATCAAATGTGGATTATTTTTGCTGAAGCCGCTAACGTGCAGCTTCTCTACTCATTTTCTGAATATGATTAGTAAGTACAGGTGCCACCTATATTTGCCAACACAGGCTGAAAATTAACCACTTTTATATGTGCAAGAATATGAATGCTACAACTATAAACTACGTTATTATATTTGACGTAATATATCGTCAATATAGTTAACTTCATAGTTTATTAAATAAAAGTGGTAGTATTATAGGCAAAAGGCCTACAGACATTTCGTTGAGGTAAATAATTCTGTGCAAACATGCTATAATATCGCATTTTAAATTCATCAATGAACGTAGCAACAATATTAGAAAAATCAATTTATAAAGTTTCCCATGCAGATATACTAATACATTTAATTTTTGATAATTATGGACCTATTTAACGTGGTAGCTAGTCTACTACAGTTCACGGGCCCCTTCCAGCGTGCTCTGTAACATTCGGGCGTTTTTTTTTTTATCTTTCATTACTATATCATGCTTGAAGAAATAGTAGGGGAGACTAGATGGATATTATACCAATAACTTAATTAGTGTGTTAGACGTTTTGCTTGTGGACTTTTATGTCTGCTTAGTTTATGATACACGTTTTCCTTTAATAAATTCCTCCCCAATGTCTGCAAAACTTTCGATGGTCATTAACTAACGAGGAAAATATTTTTTCTACGCAACGAAGCATTCAACGACTTGTTACTTCACGCTGAATACAAGCGAAAGTATAAAATTGCCACGTCTCTGGCAGATGTGGCGAACACGACTGACGATCCAGGTACGCACCCATGTATAGACTGTTCACGGTAAAGTGAGCCCTTTTGAGGCCCTAGTTACTTTTTTCCCCCATCACCAATTTTTTATCCTTCCACAACTTTTTAAAAAATAAATATCGCCATGTAAGTAATAAACACAATTTATATATTTCACCGGACTCGATAGTTAACACCTAAGGCTACAATAAAACATATTTCACTGTTCTACAAGGGTAAATTTTCTAGAGTAGTGTTTTTCTAAAATAAGTTTGTATGGGAAATTCATATTTTAAATCAGAAATGTTCTGTCAGGCAGAGTTTTTTTTAGATATGTTTATAAATATATATATTTAACTAAAATTGAACCACATACAACAATATATTTGATTAAACCTAAGTTTAAACTGTTGGCGAAACTGACTTCTGAATTTCACTTGTTTCAGACTTAGAGGTTGGTATAATACCTGTAACTATGTTTCCATGCGTTCAGCTATTCTGCAAGACGTTAACAGGCTAGTAAGATTAGAGCTTAACCAGTGTGTAGTTTGTGTATCCGTTATATTTTGTTGGAAATATCTTGGTTAATGAGCGTTGAATCTTCTGCTTATGGAGGTAAATGTCATTAACCGTTTTTATTGCAAAGCATATGTTTCTGAAAAATTTAACCTCTAAAATTCTTAAAATTTATTCAGATGGTATATATCAAAGTAGATAACATTTTGCAAGCTTGTGACTTTTACCGCGGAGTTGATTGCATTAATTTAAACTTTTTTATTAAGTTGTTAAAAGATGGAAAAACTATTTTTTTAAAACATTGACATCAGATTGGTGCATGGAAGATGCGATATACTCTGTAGGAAAAATTCCATCATAGATATAAAGATAAAGAAAGGCTGCACACATAGCAAATTTCTCAATATAAATTGTGTACAGTAGCTTTAGGCCGTGTCCCAACTCAAAAGTGTGCTCACTCTTACTTGCCACTTCCACTCTGGCTCATTTTAGCGAATTAAGACGTGTGCTCTCTGTAGACCTTCGACACTATTTCTCTGACAGAAAAGGTAATAAATAGCAAAAAATAAAATATTGCTGGCCTTTCACTTTCCTCAAATAAATGTACAGTATTTTATGAAATGGTGATTTATTATAATTTGTTACATTTTTGCATGTTGAAACCCATTATTTTTATGTGCAAATGAAAGTATTTAATAAAATGCACACAATTAACCAAAATGAAAAATGAATATAATAACATCATAATTTGTTATGCTCCATACCGAAGAGAATATTATTGTTATTACACTTTTCACAATCGCAATGAATAATTTAAGTCCATAAAATATTTTTAACAATGCTTTAGAAACAACAAAATATATCTGGATATTTGAGGTTAGACTTGCAAACAACCTCACTCTTCTATGAAAACAACATGGCTGCCAGAGAGGGTGCGAGAGTGAGCACCGAGTATACATCGTCTTTCACTCCCACTCTCGCGCTCTCTCCTCGGAGTTGGGACAGCAGAGAGGAGACTCTGTGACGCCAAGAGTGAGCGAGAGAGTACTCTCTCAGCGAATTGGGACACGGTCTTGGTTACAGGTCACAAGCAAGCCATTTTGTAAGCCTTAAGGAAATTTGAATGTCACATTGAAGACTTAAATGTATTTTTTATTTTAAGTAAATATATTTCTTTGTTTAGTGTATGTGTCGTTACATAGTTTTAATAAACCCTCCCTTTCTTTTTAAACAGAAAATGCTCCGCCGCCGAACATGTCGAAATACACCTGTTAGTTTCTACTACATCTGCGGAGAGTTCACATTTGCAAGACATAGGAAAAAAATTTCACCAATCGTAAAAAAGGCCTACAAACATTTGGAGCTAGAAGACCAAGACAAGAACTGGGCACCACACATTTGTTGTGCCACGTGTTACGTTAAACTTATAAACTAGTGGAACGGTAAAGGTAACTCTATGTTGTTTGCAGCACCGATGTCTTGGAGGGAACCAAGATATCACGTAAAAGATGGTTATTTTTGTATGGCAAATGTTCAAGGATTTAGAAACAGGAAATCAAAGAAACATATAGTTTACCCAAACTTGCCTTCTGCAATCAGACCAGTGCCACACACTGTCAATCATTCAGTGCCTTCAAGACCAGCACATGAAGAAATTGAAACAGATAGTGAAGACAGTGTTGGTGGAGAATTTCCATGTTCTGAAGAAACTGATCCCACATACCAGGTCAAAGGTACTTCATCTCCATATTTCTTAACTCAGACATATATAAATGTTTTAGTTCGTGACATAGGTCTAAGTAAACAAAAGTCAGAACTACTAGGACCAAGGCTGCAAGAATGTAATCTGCTTCACTCAGATACAAATGTTACATTTTACAGGCATAGAGAAAACACTTTTCTTCCATATTATACGTTTGACAACTCACTGACATTTTGCAACGATGTATGCGGGTTAATGACGGTTCTGGACTTTAAGTATGATCCACAGTACTGGAGACGTTTTATAGATGTTTTCAAAACTAGTTTGAAGGCACTTCTACTCCACAATGGGAACATCCTGCCTTCTGTACCTGTTGCCCATGCTAGTATGGCCAAAGAGTACTATGAAATTTTGGAAAAAATGCTCAAATGTATTCAATACAATGAACACAAATGGAAGGAATGCGGTGATTTGAAAATTATAGCAATGATTTTGGGTATGCAACAAGGCTACACAAAATATGGACGTTTCTTTTGTGAGTGGGATAGTCGTGACAGAAATTCTCAATACATAAAAACAAGAATGGCCTCGACGAAAATGGCAAGTAGGAGAGAAAAATATTAAACGTGAAACTGGTAGCTGGTGAAGATGTGCTGCTTCCTCCACTCCACATTAAGTTGGGTCTCATTAAGCAATCTGTAAGGGCGACGGACAAAGCTGGAAGAGGATTTATGTATCTTTCAAACAAATTTCCTCGTCTTTCACCAGCCAAGATAAAGGAAGGCGTGTTTGTTGTCCCACAGATTAGGGAACTTCAGAAAGACCCAAATTACGAAGTATGTCTCTCACCGAAAGAAAAGCAAGCTTGGATGTGTTTAACAAATGTCACGAAAAACTTTCTGGAGAAACAAAGAGCTGCAAACTACAGAGAACTGGTGAATGAGATGATTGTTGCATATAGGAATTTAGGGTGAAACATGTCCTTGAAGGTGCATTTCCTGCACTCACACCTGGATTCCTTCCCTGGTAACTGCAGTGACGTGTCTGATGAACATGGTGAAAGGTTTTATAAGGACATTATGACTATAGAGAAGCGGTATGAAGGAAAATGGATGCCTAAAATGCTCGCTGATTACTGCTGGGATCTTATTCGAGACTGCAAAGAAACTGAACACAAGAGAAGCAAATAAAGTAGACATATTCACATCATTGTTACGCAGAACTTTTTATTTTCTGTAAGCTCTACATGAAATAGGCAACATGTTTAGATGCTCCTTTAGTGACAACTGTAATAAATATGTTTATATACATGTTGCGTACACTAAATAGTATAGCTGTAAATTATGTCACAAAAAATATGTAAAACGTTATCTTAAAAAATATGCCTGATACCTAAATTCCAAAAATAACTTTGAAATAAGCACACGAATGTCTACAAGAATCAGACAAGACAAATCCAGAAAAATAAAATTCCTTTTTTTTTGTAGGACAGTGCTATTATTCCAAATGAGAGGGCTTCATAAAGTGCTCACTTTACCGTGAATAGCCTATACACTAAGAGCTCAATTAGTAACACTTAAATCAGGTTGAGAGCACAGGGTCTATTCGTCCTACCGTAAATATAGAGTTCTTCTCTCAATTATAAGGTTTTGGGTACTCTGGAGCGGAGGGAGGTGTCTCTGAAGTGTACGTCGCCTCAGCATGCTGATTATTCCGTATTTTTGGAGTTCAGCCTCACGAAAGTATTGCCAGTTAACAAACGTCTTTCAAAATGAGACAACAGGCATATGGTAAAATGCGAAAATTACTTCAAATCAGTGACTTTCGACTACAAATTAGTGGACACAGTCACAGTGGAATCAATGAAATCCCACTCTTCATTACAGTGCTGAACAAATTACATTGGTACAACGATGATTTCTATTTATAGACAGTCAATAACGCTGCCTTGGCAACGTAATTTTTGCTGAGAGATATTTCACTTCTTGAAATCACTGACCAAGCTTTACCCAGTACTTACAGAGTCTTAAATTTAATGCTAAATTAATAAATGAATTTAATTTTTCAGCGTTAAGTCCTTAGCATTCTGAGAACATGTTACATTACAATGATAAATACTCACTTACTTGTAAACTGAAATATAAATTCCACGTAATTTAAATATCCAGATAGGCAGTACATTTAACACCTGTAAAATTCAACAACAGAAACCCAGTACTGTTTTTGGTACTATGTATTACAGGACACTGAATCTCTTCATTATTTCAGAATTGATCGTTATAAATAAGCTACAGCGAATTCACTGTCTTTATCGGTAGTCATAGCGTTGCTTTATCCTTATATTTAAATACACAAAGACAATGTATTCCCGTTTTATTTGGACCTACATAGCTCCTTAAGCTCCAAATAATAAGACTAGAAGAAGAACAGAAGTAACCCAATTTTACTAACCAAGGAAATAAATGAGTGCTCCGAGTTCCTACGCGTTATTCAAGAGAAATTACCAAAAAAGTCGAGAAACAATATGATATATATATATATTTTATATGTCATTATACATAAGTATATAAAATTACACGCGCGCGCGCACACACACACACACACACACACACACATATATATATATATATATATATATATATATATATATATATATATATATATATATGGTTGCGGCAACAAAATCGGCTTGGTTCAGAACTAGCATTAATTTGGTTGGATGATGGGTAATCGGGTCATTTGTTTGTCTTCATCCCAAAATACGATTCGAGTGTTTGTCATTTTCGTGACAATCATGAAAAGGGGGGAGGGGGGGTGTTTTGGGTGTCTGAACACCCCCCGAAATATCGAACTAAATTGGAAAATATACTCATGGTAACATTTATAATGGTCTAGATATTGCAATGAAATACACTTAAAAGTAATAGATAATGGGGTGTTTGAATGTTTGTTGTGCATAAAAATACTGTTATCTGGTCGGGTTGACCCTGAGCACATGATCATTGACATTGGAGCTTTTACCCTGCAGTGCACCTGCGCGAGCTGCGACTGGCCAAGGTATTTTACTTTAATGTTCAACAAGCAAATTCTGTGTATAATGTGATTGTGGGGCGCACGGGGACCCATGCTTCCTACCCTTCACTAAATACTCCCAAAAGTTTTAGAAAGTTGATCTTTAAAAATATTACGATGTCTGCCAGCTGTATATTCAATATTTAGATTCTAAAACCACTTAAATAGCGCCAATTTGAACTTTAAAATCCAAATTTTCCCGGGGAAAAACCTCCGAACCCCCACCCCCCTTTAATTGGTGTCAGCAGTGAAGAACACCCCCCCGAAATAAAATCCTGGCTACGGCCTTGCAATCAGGATAGCAACCGTGTTGTTTCTGTATTTATTGATGCGTAACTGTTTAATTATTGATGAATAAACAATCTCAATTAAACAATTTCGACACGAAACAAAATAGTAAAGTTGTAAAACTTGATAACATTTATTTACGAACATGTCTTATAGTAATACTTACATTAAGTATTTAGAAACATTTAACGCCCATCTGTAGTCGTGAGTTTAGTTGAGTGATTTGGCGGCTAGTAACAACGAGGTCTTGCGAGCCGATGAGGGAGAAATGAGGTGAGTATGGAGGAGCGCTAGAATGCAAGGGCGGGGGAAACGGAAGACCCCCGAGAAAATCCGCCGACCAGCGGTATCGTAAGGCACGATTCGCACTTGCGAAAATCTGGAGTGACCCGGCCGGGATTGAATCCCGTTCGCAAAGGCGGGAGGCGAGCAGTCTAACCGCTCTGCCACCGCGGCCCCGTCAGTAGTCATTTTAGCCGAGGTTGCGAAGGCGTAGTATTCGGCTGCACTAGTTCCCGCCTCGATACTCGGTCATGCTCTCACTTTCTTATAACCAAAACTGTTTAATGTACCAACCAAATCTTACAAAGTTAGTAGCAACCAAGTATGAACAACAAAATAATTTGATTTCAGCAACAAACAAACTTCGTTTTATTAAACGAAACACTCTTTTAGTACACACACTTAAGAATGCGCCATCATACAAAAAGAATGACTTCAATATTGATTTACAGTTTTTGGGTTAAAAGTGCTCACTTTACCGTGAATAGCATATACAAACGTTCTGTGCATAATGTGCAGCGGAGTTTGAAACCCACCAAGTGTTTTTACCTCTCCCTTCCCCTGCTTAGCCAGACGCTTCCCGATATGGCAACATAGTACAAAAGGAGAGAACATACGGCGGGGGTTTCGGTTCGCATCCCGCCAATCGCCCCGGAGGAAAGTGTTCGGAGGGGGAAAAAGCGCAGCGTTTCCGCGACAACGGAGCCGACCAATGGCGCGCGGCAGCGCCATCACGACAGATGTTACACACAATTAACCCGCAGATCATCTCCCGCCCGCGAACAAAGAGAGGGCGTGGTCCGGCGGGGGAACGCCCCCTCCCCCCTGATTCACAGCCACCATTCCTTCGAAAAAAGGGAGGGGAGGAAGGACATGCGCCTCTTAACCCGGACATGCGCATTAATGCCGTGAAGTGATCGTGTCGGTTGGAGTCCCCCGACTGTAGCTGAAGCAAACTGACTGTCGTCTCAATCCACTCGAAGTGTACAGCGATGCATTCATGTACTTCGAAGTGACTTCTGTAGAGAAGCGGGCCAATGGTAAAACTAATTCGATTAATTGAGTTCTTCGGACATAGGCGTTGTAGTTAAATTGTATCAGGTTCATAATTCGTGCTCTGTAGATGATTAAAGCCTAGAGGTAATGAAACCAAACCTACGAAAAAAATCTCTGGTTTTAACTATAGACATTTTAGGAACTTAACCTAACTACTGAATCAATACTCATAGTATTGTTAGCTGCGAATACGATAAAATATTTCCCATGCCTTAATGCTATACATAATTGTACGTAGTGGTGATATAAATGGCAACTAAAATATGTTCATTTTTGTTTTGTATGGTGACTACGAATTTTTCTAACCATTTCACCACGTCAATCGACGCATGAACATTAGTCCTTACGTCTACCCGATGTTGTTACCAGTAGTTGCGGAAGGATATGCAATGTACTAAAGGATTAAAATAGACAAGCTATTAAAAAATGCTCCCTCCACCAACCACAAACAACTGTAACAACATTTCCAGCCACCATATGGACGACATTGTTACAATTACACGAACAAAAATAATTAACAATAATTTTATACGGAATTAAATAGTTCGTTGCACAAATAAATAACAGAAGTACACTTTCATGGTTTTATTAAAAGCCAGAATACGTCGGTGTAACAACATAAATGGAGGTGGTCCAATAATGGTGCCAGGGAGAAGCGGATACCACAATACAAGTCCACACGACACATTTGCACAACGACTAAGCACTACAGCAAATATTTCATACAGGTCGTAAATGTGTTCTTGGTAGCAGTCTACTGTACCTATACCCAGCGGCAAGTATTAAGAGAGCACGGGACATAAATTAATGCTATTGAGTTTTATCGTATTTTACAAATTTTATGGAAGCCGATAGTGAAAACAAAGAAAGGGCAACCATATAGAATAGTTTTTACAACCTACGAGAGCAAATGTTTTACCTGAGTGAGGTTATTCTGCCGAGATATTTCTGACGCCGTAATTTTTTGTGTGTTTTCGTTGCGCAAGACATTATGCGAAACTGATACAGTAATATTGCAAAATAATTGGTCGTTAAGTTGGCAAAACCTATTATCTAGGATTACCATTTTTTACTTTTTTCTATGGTCGCTTTCAAAAACCAGTATACATCAATTTACGTATTTGGTGTTAATTTATGTCCCAGACCTCCTTAATGTATTTGTATTATTACTTTTTTTCGTGAGAAAGAGAAGCGTCACAATTAAATGGTTTGCCTCGTGAAAAAAAAAAGCGTGTGTTTAAACGTCCTCCGTGTTTAATGTCTCGAAAATTTATCAAGGGCGGAGGCTTGCACAAACATATTATAACTCATAAATTAGTTCGACACCACTAGAAATAAACTCGTTACATGGAACGAGAAATTTATCAGTCAACGAAGAAAATAGTACAAGGACACACATGCATTTATTGCATTCACTCAGTTCGTAATTTGCAGATAAACTTACGAGAAGATATGCTAATAAAACGTTGAACTACACAATTAAATTGGTTTACTTTCTTAATTGCCAAAGTCTGTCTCGGTTTCACCAGGTATGTTTAGCATATTATGCGGAATCTCAGCACAAATGAACAAAGATTACTTGTTTATTGCGTCCCACCGCCGTCTCAATCGGCTATCCAGAGATTCAGGTTATGCACTTATGTTGGGCCGTTTAACTTCTTAAACTTCGCTTTGTTCAATGTACAGCTGACTGCTTAAACACACTGTTAAAATTTTCGGTATATTTACGGAAATTTTTTATGAAAATGCCAGTAAATATACGGAAACGCAATCTGTAATAACGGAAAACGGAGTTAAGTCCGTAAATACAAAATACGGAAAATCTCCGTATTTCCTATAACTTCGGGTTTCGGGCACGAACAATGCCGAGTCCACACGAAACTTTCTTCGCCACTGTAACAAGAAAATTATAGTTTCTGCGGCAGTTAAGGTTATCCATGTCACTAAGACCTGTTCTTCCAAACATTAAAAAGTAGCAACAGGCGTATGTAACTCTTAGCAACACTTACAATACACTAACTTTAACAGAAACTCAGAAAGCTGTTTATGTGACTAATAAACACATTCAAAAGTTATACCAGATTCACTATGTGAGCATTGTAGGTAAGTGGTTAGGGTTGTGAACTTGTAACTTTTTGACTAGGGTTAAAATTTTTCTTAAGTATAAAATTTTTTAACTTTTTAAGATATCTTTTTATACACAGTAGAAAAAAACACATAATGAAAATTAAAATAAAATAGATAGGCTATTAAAATTTATTTAAACTAGAAATACAGAAAACTAACTAGGGAATTAACGCAGCGGTTCCGTAAATTTTACAGAAAGTCCGTTTTTTAGTATAAATGCGTCCGTAATTTTACGGAGAGTTTACAAACACCTCTGGATAAATTTTTACTTTTCCATAAAATTAAAGAGATTTTTTAAACAGTGCAGGTGCGATTTTGGAAGTTTTGAAAAACTTGGCATACGACTTCGTTGTAAACAATCAGTCACACGGTGTGGTTTTTCAAGCGCCTTTCTTTTACGAATTCACAAACAATGCAACAGTTTTTTAAAAGAAGATAAAAAAAAACATTTCGGTGCTTTAAACATGAGTAACTGTACTCGCGGGTTTGACACTGAAGCTCAATTTTATTCGCTGAGACGATTTCCTTATCTCAATTGAAATGGCCGCTGGTACGTACAATTTAGTATTTGAGGACTACGATAACGTAAAAGTTAAAAAAAAAGAACCCCAATAGTAAGTGCAATCCTACATACTATTAATGAAAATAAAATTTTTGTGTGGAACATTTTGTTGAATGGCGTGTAGAACGAGTCGGTATCTTGCTTTGAGGCGTGTGGTTAAGAAGAAGGCCTGTTGGCTAATATTTTAGCGAACTGTACACTGATGCAGGGATTGACGCACTCGCTTTGCTTTGCGAGTTCCTTGACAGTAGCAAACACGACTACAAGAACGGAACAAGTCTTCCATAATTCGATGCCATATTACATGTAGGGCTGAATCTAGGAACATTCGTAGTTAATGGACCATGCACTTCAGGAATTTTATTAGTAATTATATTTAAAAAAACGTCAAAATCAGTAATAAATAGTTTCGTAGAAAATAAAAATAATTCAATCAACTAAAATTTTGCTAGAACTAATTATATTCTTTTTGGATGAGCACACATTTTTTTTTCTCTTCAACGTAGCGTCCAAGTCACTACCAAACGTTCGTTTGTCGAGTGTCAGACCCACTACCAAACGTCGAGTGTCAGACCCAATACGCAGTACTCGTATTGAAAACACTGGTTGCCTCACTGTTGTAAGTTCGACTCCAGAATGAAACTTGCTGAAGACGACGCATCGTGACTCACTAGGAGCTGCTATCTAGGCAATAGTTCCCCTTGCCAAAACCGCCGCAGCGCGCAGAGACTTCAACATTGGCGGGCTCGAATACCCCTCCTTTCTCCTTGTCACTCCCCTCTCCTCTTACCAATCCTGCGCGACAATGATCTAAATGGAGGGGGTTATTGTGTCTTCGAGTGTAAGGGGCAAGATTCCCTCCAGCCTTCACTTCTTGATCACCAGCGACGGCGAACGGATCATCACCACTACTGCTGTGGTAGCTGTCTGCTTCACCTACTGCTACGATGAATAGTTGAAATATTGTAATACCTTTTCGGAGTCTATTTTGGATAACCGATAATTCTACGTAATGTTTAGTTGACAGAGCTTTATGAAGTAGGATGGGAACGCAACATGTCGGTGAGTGTTGGACAGGCAATTATTTTAATAGGGGCTGAATGTTGATAGTGATTTATGATTTTTTCCAGCAATTAATCATTAGGGGGTACGCGGTTTTAGTGATTTAGAATTTGCTAGTCGGCTGGAATTTCCTAGTAATTTAGTATGCGGTATTTCTCTGAGTGTTTGCTCAGGTTTGAGAAGTTCAATTAAGTGCAAATATTTTGCAGCCGCTGCCCCGTTTGGCTGGCCCGGCCACTTGTACTTGTTTGCCTTAACCTGTCCACACTCGGCGTTGGGAGTCAAAACGTTTTATAACTTTGTTATTGTCCAGTTTTATCGATCGGCACTGTGGTAGGCCACTTTTAAATATTGTTTGGGATGCCTCCGATCGAATATTAATAATTTTAATGTATAAATTTTAGTGTGTGCCTTTTAGTTCGTTCGTCTTTTAATGGGCCGCCCTGGTTGCCGCGAGTGATGACGTGGGAAAGTAGTACCTGATATTGATTAATAACTATTTTATTGATATGGTGTTTGTTAATCTACATTGGGGTCACTTAGTTTTCTATTAATGTGCTCATGAATATTATAGGGATTAATTGATAATAAACTTTCCCCGTTTGTGGATTACGGCGCTTGTACATGATTCTGCTACGCTTACTTGAAAGTGATATAGCGCTGAGTGTAAGATAGGAATAACAGAAGTGAGGAATTTGTATTCGACATTTTATGTTCAAAATCATAGTAACATTAAATTGTATTAACTCTAGTCAAGGACAGGTCACCCTGACTATGTACCTACATTGATGTGCACACGAGCCTGAAAATTGCTAAGCATGTTCCATTCTGTATTTTAACGATTTTTAGATGGAATTTCGGCTGGGATTGCTGTTGTGAGTAATATTTTGCCCCTGATATCATGTCATTGGGTTTTTAATGATATTAATCTTTACACTTCGTATTTGCTGCTTGGTGCAGTTATGTTTACATGGAATTCCCACTAACTTCCAAGACCGCTTGTATTGCGGAGTATACGAATGGTACTAAAGTTTGTATAGAGCGTTATGTTTCCCCTTCTTTAAAAACATGGGGTTTTGCTCATTCTACCTGTAGTCAGTTTTAACATGATTGTAAATCATTTGGAATGTGCGCGATTGCTACGAGCAGAGGATAATATTACGCTTATTGAATTATTAAGCACACCAGCTACAAATGTTTGCTATTAATTCATTATAATCTGTTTACTAGTATCTGAGGTGATGTAAAGAGTTGCAGTTGTAATAAAATTGTTATGAAATAGAATCTTTATTTGTGGTTACTTTGTAAACGAACTACCGAGGTGGTTAAAGCTAACTGTAGCTGTAGTACTTAAATGGGTTTCCAGATTTTATGAGCAAATTATTACACTGGCCTCTCCTGTTGCTACCTAAAATAAAGTTGCAGGTTTACAGACAAAGCGAAAAATTTTCTCCAACTCCTGTAAATAAACGGACACCTTCCCCCCCCCCCCCCCCCCGATAGCGGGACATTTAGTAGCCTACATAAATTCTTGATGAAAGCATGTTCATTAATTTTTGGAAGGTCGTAGCTCCCATGTCGATCAACACAACTGAGGTGGTTGCCTCAAATGGTTTTCCATCTCATTTTAGGTGTATGTACTGTGTTAACAAAATATCATGGTTTCCTCATAGCTCTTCGCGAACCATATCGCGATGGGTGAGATGTTTTGCGAAGTTTCGCACGAAGAGTTAGCAATGCGATTCGTATGAGAGATGTTTAGAGAATGGTCGACATCGTCTGTTGATACGGATGCCTGATCGGCTGTTTTGGCCATTTATCTGGTCAGTTTCGCCGGTTGGCCTTGTTAATTGGTTTATAAATATTGCCAGTTGGTCTTGTCAATAGTTTTGTGAATCTTGTCAGTTGGTATTATAAACTGTTTCGGCAGCTTGGCAGGAGTCCGTCTCGGCAGGGATCAGCCATGGGCGGGTCAGCCTTGAGTGGAGCCAGCCAGTGTGTGTAGCTGATCTGGTCGACATGATCGCTTGGTATGGTCTGCTGGTATGGTTAGCTGACATGGTCGGTTAGTATTTTTGGTTGGTATTGATGGTCTGTAACGGTTGGCTAGTATGGTTTATCCATATGGTTTCCTGGTATGGATGGATCGTGTAGCTGGCTGGTATGGTCTATTTGTATGGTCGGATCGTATAATCGGCTGGTATAGTTGATTCGCTGGTCGGCTGGCATTGATGGTTATTATAGCCAGTTGTATGAATGGTTCATACAGATAGCTGGTATGGTCAGCTAGTATAAGTGCCTGGTATGGACAGTTGATATGGTTGGTATGATCGGTTTGTATGGTTGTCCAGTATTATTGTTTCATATGGTTGGCCATTATCGTAGATTAATATGGTTAGTTGACATGGTTGATCCGTATGGCTGGCTGGTATAACTAGTTGGTATGGTTGGCTGGTATGGACGGTTCGTATTTTTGATTGGTGTTGTTGGTTTATATGGTTGCTCATATGGCTATGTTTTCCTGCTATATACGGTTGATATGGTTGGCTAGTATGGTCGGTTGGGTTGGTTGTTATGTGTGTATGGCATGGTCGTGTGGGATGGACAATCTGTATGGTTGGTTGGTCGGTGTTGGTTGGTCTTGTCGGTCATATAGACATTTGGTAAGGTCGGCAGTTTTGGTTGGTCTTGCATATTGATATTCCCAGTCGGCCTTGCTGGGGGCAATTGGCATGGATGGCGGTATGGGTAAATGGTATGATCAGGTGCTATGGACAGTCTGTATGGTTGGTTGACACTGATTGAGTTGTGTTGAATGGTGTTGGTTGGTATGATCGGTATGGATGTTTGGTACGGTCGGTTTGTATGCTGGGTCTTGTCCATTGATGTGTCTAGTTGGCCCTGATGGTAAGTTGGCCTGATTGGTTGGTATGGGTATTTCGTATGATCAGCCTGATGGGCATTCCGTATGACTGATCGGTATTGATGGCTAGTTAATTGGTCAGTGTTCTTGGTTTGGCCGGTCGGCATGGTAGTTTGGTGTGGTAGTTACATGAACATGTACACTGATCATCGCAGCACCTAACAATAATAATTTTTCTCCGATGCTGTTTTGGACAAAGTAATATTTTAATAAGAATTTTTTTATTTGCACTGCCTTATACTTTTAGATTTTTTTTTAGAACAAACTAAAATTGTATTAGTTTCTTAAAACTACTCAGTAATTTTCATGTGTGCTGGATCATCATTTTCACTTACACATACCAGGAAATATTTAATCCGTAAATACAATTTTACTGTGACTGTAGGGATGGTGGAGGCTAAATATAGACATATTAAAAAAGAAACAGTTCCATATTTTACTTTTCAGCAATATTTTTCAACTGTTAAGTATTTGGACATTATTTATGTTTTTATGTACAGTGAAGTCAGTATTAATAAAAAATTCGATAGTTTCCATTCTTAATCAAAATAATATTAATAAAACAAAAAATGTTAACCTGTAAATTTTAGCTGGGACACAAAATAAAATAATTCTGTAACATGTAGAATTACTGCACACTATAATCACTAAAACATCCCACACACACATAGGCCAAACACGGCTACATACGCACGATCCGTTAACTTACATGACACCTTTGAAACGCGGTGAGCTATCTAGCCAGCTACTCCTTCTGTAACCGATACAGCCAGCACGCCTTCAAAAGGCGAAATGGAGCCGACAGAGTAAACAACGCAGTTGCCTGCCACCAAGCCAACAAGATACATCAACATGTCTAAAATATCTAAATATCTTATCGTATGAGTGACTACTATTTTCAACGTCCGGTTCTGAAAATATTCCGCATTCTTGTTTGTGATATGCTCCAACTCACGCAACAAAATCCTCAACATAGGTATACAAATTTAAAACCACTGAACATATTGTAAATTGAAATTCATACGCAATTGGAGAAAGAAACAAATTTTCTTTATGTGCCATTCCACGCAATAGGACAAGCTCTGTGAGCCAGACTAAAAGAAAATAATTGAACATTTTATTGGTAGTGCAGATATATGAGCGGCTCTTAAATCGAGGTATTGAGAACCGATGAGGGTGAAGGGAGATAAGTATAGAGCAGCGCCGGAATACAAGAGCAGGGGAAATGAGAGACTCCGAGAAGACCCGCCGACATGCGGCATCGTCCGGCGCGATTTCCACATGCGAAAATCCGGGAGTGGTCTCGCCTGGAATAGAACCCGGTTCGCATGGATGGGAGGCTAGTAGTCTAACCACTACACCTACGTAGCGCACGTTATATTTGCGCAAATCGGAACTTAAAGTCCTCAGTAACTGACTACACATATGGTCAGAGATCAGTATTATATTTTAACACACCTATAAAAATTGATAGTATTTCTCTGCGAAAAGAGGACTGAGGTGTGAGGGAATTAAAAGGTAGTGATTTTTTAGTATTTTATTGGTAGCACTTTGTTTCCGTAATATTATTATTAAAATAACTGGTTTCTTTTAATTGTAGTATGACAAATACTAATAAACAACCACTATGAATTTTACAATGAGAAATTAGTCCAAATCAGTCTGACGCCAGTCTTATGAGTTTTGCAGGTTTTCTCGGAAATCACTCATTTCCCCCAGCCTTTCATTCCGGCGCTGCTCCACACTCACCTCGCTTCACCCTCATCGGCTCTCAAGACCTCTACGTTAAGAGTCGCCCAAATCTTTTCACTCACTCACTCTTGGTTAACGTAAGTCCTATTTACAAAAAAAAAAAAAAAGGATATTATAAAGGCTACCCTAACTCCGACTGCTTAAACAAATAAACAAACCCTTGCCAAAAAAAGTAAACAAGTATGAATCATAATAAAATAAAAACTAACATTTATCTCGATTACTTAAACCAATAAATTGTAATAAATTCCACTGAGAATTAATTATAAACTAAAATTAATATGATTCCTCCACTATATCATCATTCCCTCACAGTGAGGGAATGATGAAAATGAACTCATCGTTAGGTAAAATACAACAGGTTGAACCTGCAAACTGTTTCTTCACAAAAAAAAAAAAACCATTAAATGTTACCTTATGCTAACAAAATAAAAATTTTATGTTTACTTACGTGTAATTGGTATCCTGTGAGGGAATGAGGTGTACAAAAGACACTCACCAACTTCAAAAATTCGAGAAATTACTTTTAAAGTAAATGGCAAACTATTAAGCCTGCAACTCTCACAGTTTCACAGCGACAGCCAAAATGGCCAGTTTTCTCCTTCACTATCGGCTCTTACGGCCTTGATGTTAAAAGCCGCCCAACACTCTTCACTCACTCACTCTTCTCCCTCACTAGTAATGACCAGAGAGGCATCTACTGGTCATAAAATGTACTAAGACCGATATGTAAGGGAAAGAAGCAGAAACTCAAGGACAGCAGTTAGAATTTTCAATTTTAAAATGACGGCTAACAAAAATTTAACTAGCACATTTTCTTAAATTTATATTATTTTTATTATGACTGACACTTACTAAGGCGCCTCATTCGTGATTTTAATTACAATCGTATCACTGCATGTTACTACATGGAAGGGGAAAGGTAAAGGTAGGGCATTTTTGGATACACAATTTTCACATACATGTTTACATTATTATTTTTAATTAAAGTTATGCCCGTAAAGATCTTTATTATTAACAAGTTATCATAGCTTTAAAATATATTCATAATACATGGGGCTGGAATGTGAAATCTACGCTGTTGCGTGGAATTACTTTTATGCTAACTGGAAATGAATTATTCGAGTTTTACGTACCATACTTTCACGTAACTCTGAATATGTGCATGAAACTATACCGAATAACGTGCCAGAGATTTGAGCGCCAACTATCTCCGACCTTATCTCCACTCCACTTGTGTATGCCTCCTTAGGTATCGCGGCCGCCGAGATCTTTCAACGGCTCGATATTGTTACATACGTATGGGACACCTGCGGGGTGTATCTAAGTTCGTGACGGATGGAAGTCTTAATAAAATAGTGAGCGCAATATTTAATGTATATTTTGACTCTAACATCCTTCTTAATGTCTCTCTTGGATACAGTCAATTAACTCATGCCTAATATTAGCACGTGTTCAGCCTATCTGTTTCCATCGGTTATAATGTCTTTCTCTCGCGCATTTTGTCCAATACTCCAGACTCCAGCCACGTCCTTCAAAACGTTGACGCTCAGTCGCCGCCTTCCTTTCCCCACAGGTGATCATGCCGTTCGCTCTTCTGTCGCTCGGAATCCATCAGCTCCAACTCAGACTGCCCGTCACGAGGCCCGTCACACTTATATAGTCTCAGCCGTGACCCTCTAGAAGGTTCAACGCATCCCGAGATGCGCTGAGAGAACGAGGTCAGCGTACGCGAAAAAGAGATTACAGTGTCACCACGCTTGTAACGGATACGTCGCCGCTCGCCTGCCGCTATTACATAACTCTCTTTCCTTTTATTCCACCCGCAAGCCGATACAAGCGAAACAGTGAGCGCGCTAAAATATTTTAAATAACGCCTTGTTTCCTGTGAGGAAGAAGCTTATATTATTACTCTAATCCCTTCAAACCTACTGTAACTTATGGTTTCAGGTGTTGCAAAACAAAACAAATTATGATGCGTGCTGCACTTAATTCGACACATCACTTGTTTCGTTGTCACAACCAATGAGCTGTAGGTTTCATATTTACTTAAAATTATATGTACCAGTTATGACCTAGACTAGTAAAACGGTTTGCGAATCGTTTACCCACAGGTAAGATCATTGGTCACTGAGCTTAGCAGTATGCAGTACCGACCAAAAATTACCTACATGTGCGTAACGACACTGGGTCTGAATGGGTTAAAACCGTTTCTTTAGATCGTCGTAAGCATACAACCGAAGTCGGAGGTTGCCTTAATCACTTTCTACTGCTACGGAGAGTTGATACGCGGCGGAAAGTGAGTATGTTCGACCAAACTTAGCTTGCAACTTGTAAAACGTACCACACTATACACTACTAATGCAATCTATTAAAGGCCGTTCACGATAAAATATGCACTTTTGAAATTAACCTTAGAAAAAAGTCACTGTCCCTGCATGCATATATTTTAACGGGCGCACTGAGTGACATGCGCCCAGTAAAGTTGGTAACGATGGAGGTAAAGTAGTTCCATAACTTAGCGGCAAATAAACTGTGTTAGGTAACTATTTATAATGATTTAAATTATTTCTTTCGCCTTCTGTTTTTTTTTCTAATGCATAGAAGTGTAAAAATTGAGCACGTTAGTGAAATTTTCCTTTCCTACAAATTTTACAGTTTCACTTGACCGACGCATAAATAAAGTGATGAGGCCCAAGGAAATGTTAATTTTACGTAAGGCGGAAGAATACGCAACGTGCATGTAAGTAGATCTCAAGCAGGGCTTCCAAAAGTGCTCATTTTACCGTGAACATCCTATAAACTATTGTTAGCGCCACAACTACTGGTGGGTGAATTCACGATGGAAGAGGGGTTAGACCGGAGAAGGGAGAGGTAACTGCGCGCAAAGCCTGCCGTAGCCTGATGCCGCGCTAAAAACATTAGCCGCCGTATTATCAGTTGCGCGTTTGTCGATGCGCGATGAATATTTTCGCAACAGTTTATACACAATCGGGCCGTCACTAATATCAGCTGTCGCCAACCGGGCCGTGCCAGCAACCCAAACGCAGGCATCTAGGGAGGCGAGCCGCAAAAACTTGTGGCGCTCACAGTATGTGTGTGGTTTGCAAACCGGGAAATATCTTAAATGTATTCAATGACTCAAAAAGTGTCGACAAGACACACATACACCCTTCTAATCACATTCCCAATCCAATCCACACAAACTGGTTAATGTCGTTCAAGTTCTCTTCTGGATTTGTGAACTGCACCAAGTTATTTTAGAAGACTTACAAAATTAGTTTTATTGCTTTTTGTGCGGCATCTGTTGGTATATTATGTTTACATCTTACGGAAGGTGGGCAATCAGATACAAAACAATTCCTACCACGATTGTATGTGAATTTTTGCTATTTATGTTTTGATATACATTCTTTATTAGCGTGACATGTTCGTAAGCGACAAGCAATAACGTGTATGGATTTTAATGTTAGTAAACATTTTGATGTGAAACGTGAGACCATCGTCAGAGATATGTGCACTAAATATAGAATCCTAACGTGAATAAAACAAAGCTCCCAGGAAACTGTTCCTCAGAAGACTGGTTCTCAAAACCTTGTTGTTAAGAACCGACCAAATATTTCTCTCTAGAACCATCAAATCATTCTCTCTTAGGCGACTGGTAATGTCGTTCGTTGCATTCCTTTATCAATCTACTTACGCTATTGTCCTCCGAGTTCTTGCCTCGGTATTTCCAAAGGAAAAGTGCCATGCAGTACAGTGAAATACTTACCATTAATACTATTTTTTTTTTTCGGCAATGAGTTTGTGATATCCTAAAACTTTCTCATAATACAGTTGTCTAGAAATATTCCGGAAAGTGTAATAATCGGAAATTAAGTTATGAAGCAAAATGTTGTAAGATTTAACTAAGTACTGGGAGGCAAACACCGAGAAATAGAGGAGACGTGTGCCACATTTTGGTTGGAAAATTTTAAGGGAAGGAAGCAAATAAATACAAACCCAGAGGCAAGGAACAGGAATAATTTCGTACACTAATTTTACCTCCTAGAAATTATGTAAAGAAAACAACGCATCTGAACTTTAATTGGTATAGAAAGGTGCGATTGAATATTAATAAAGTTAAATTATTGCAGAGCTTCATTTTATATCTGTACTGTATCAGAATCATTATGGTTGTTATTTTTATTTAATTTAACATTTTCCCAAAAGACCAGATATGAGAGCAGAATGAGAAGCGAATAATGTCACGGCCAGCTATAGGCTGTTTACGGCAAAGTGAGCACTTTTGAGGGCCTATAGTTACTTTTTTCCTTTAAGCTACAATTTATTCTTTCGCCTACTTTATAAATAAATATTTCCATGTAAGTAAAAAACACTGTGCACATTCCGCCGCACTACATAGTTAACGTCTACGGCTAAAATAAAATATATTCATTGACTATTATTCCTAATGAGAAGGCTTTCCAAAGTGCTCACTTTACCGTGAATAACCTATAACCCTTTTCCTCAGCTCAGCGTGACTTGCTCCGACCTAGGAGACGGGTGAAAATGAAAGTCAGTTCCATGCCAAACAAAAATAAACCGGATGCGGGATAGTGAACGCGCTCAAGGAACGGAGTCTACACCGTAAATGAATTTAAGATAACTTCCCAAACTACAATGGGATTTTTTTAACTTACATAGAGAATTGTAAATTTGCCTTTCCCAGGCAGAAGATATAGAAACGTTGAACATCAATAATACACAGAATTGGAAACTGTAGTATAGTCTGTTCGCGGTTTATTCACACTTTTGGAATTAAACCTTTGAAATAACTACCCATGTATGACGTGCTTGGTTGTTCCTAAATATGTCGTGTATCACACACGTTTTATATTTCTCTCAAAATAGAAGTACCTTATTTTTTGATAAATCAAAATTTTACTAAATTTTTTTAAAATAATTTATAGCTATAGGTATTGAATAAAAACGGAGAGTAAATAGGTGTGTTGGTAATACCTAGTAATAAATACTTCTTATAGGCCGTTCGCGGTAAAATGAGCACTTTTGAAAGCCCTGCTTAAGATCTATTTGCATGCACGTTGTGTATTTTTTCGCTTTATGTAAAATTAACATTGCCATGGGCCTCATCACTATATACATGCTTCGGTTAAGTGACTCTGTGAAATTATTAGGAAAGTAAATATTGTACAAATCTGCTCATTTTTACACTTCGATGCATTAAAAAATATAAAAAGCGAGAGAAATAATTTAAGGTATCACAAATGGTTACCAAACACTTTTTGTTCGACGTTAATATTTGTAACTACTTCTCCCTCCATCGTTACCAACTTTACTCGACACATGTCACTCATTGCGCCCGTTAAAATATATAATTTTTTCTAAGGTTGATTAAAAAAATGCTCGCTTTATTGTGAACAGCTTTATTGTGAATATACTTTTACAAGCTCCGCGTAAAGATCGGGATTAGCCATTGCGTATTACATCACGAATATTTCTTTAATGTGAGAAAGGGAGAATGGGGGCCTCTACTTGTTGAACGAGCTGTAGCGAATCAGCACGGACGGCAAAGCTCATCCCTCCCCTTGCCAACCCATTGTGGCCACATCACGATACGAGAAGGGGGGAAACTCGCGGGGCCAACTATTTACAAATACTAATTGCAGCCTTATTGAACTAATCTACGGCCGCCGTCTTGAGTTATGGTCCTCAATTACCGGCTGTTATGGACCGCGGCGCGGCGCGGCTGGGGCGAAGCGCGCGCATCAGATGGGATCTGGCAGCGAAGCGCGCCCCATTCAACGTCAGGAGGCGATACCCGGCCCGCGATTCTGGTATTACACCCGCCCCGAGAACAGGTACGGCGGCAGCGAGAGTTCGCGCCCTCTCTCCTCGAGAGTGTGTGCGCGCGCACATCTCTCGCCACACACTCCGCCATCTCCCCTATTAACTTGTTTTCCCAGCCACGAGCACTTCCAACGGCTTCGCAGTTTCGTCTACTGGCAGGGATGACGGGCGGCGAAGCTCCTGGATTCGATTCGTGGCCGTGGCGGGGGTTTCTCAGATGCAGGACATTGTGTTATCCTTGTACCTTCACTGTCGTAGAATCGTCGTGTTAGTATGCCTGAACACATCACTGCGACGTTGCCTTTTGATCCAGAAAAACTTTCGGGCTGAACACATCACTGTTATAGTCTATTCGTGGTACCCCCACACTTTTCGAATCAAACATTTGAAAAACACCCCACATAGGTCTACTACATGCGTGTTTGATTGTTTCCTAAATATCCAAAGTATTATACTACTGTTAACATAAAATTACTTTATTTTGGTATAATTGAACATTTACTTATATTCTGCACTGTGAAAAATAATGGTAAATTTACCCGACGTGTATGGTAATATTCGTAAATTTGTGGGGGAAACATTCTTTTCCTTACATGTAAGGTAAAATTACCGCACTGTGGAGTAAAAATTCACGTTGTCTACACGGTAGTGAAAAATCCCATACATGGATGGGAAAATTACCATATGACGCGTGTATCTCCTAGTCGATTTGTAACTATTTGATAATGTATAATATATATTTTCTACCTTAAAATTAATTTTTGTTGTCTAGTCATACATGCTGTCCAACACGGCTCTTTATATGAAGGTATAACTACCGCCGTCTGGAGTAAAATGCACGTACATAGCGATGGAATATCCCATAAATGGATGGGAAAATTACCTTACGACGCGTGCATCCCTTCAGCATTTTCTCAACAGCTAAGTGGGAGGACGGGCAGAAGAAACAATCAACACACTAATATTCATTTTTAATATCATGCTGTCGTCGTGGGGTAATGGATAGCGCATCGGCCAGCCATGATACAGGCCCATGGTTCGCGCCCACCCTAAGGAAAGTTTCGCGGATTTAAGATTTCGGTTACTATTCGTCAGATGATATAGATAATAAAAAATTAACAGTACTAATAACCTGTATATTTTTAAATATAATTGTATTATACAATATAGTTAATATTACCTTACTTGTATGGGATTTCCCCCCATTTTTGTCACGTACTTTTCCCGTACCTTACTTGTAATGTAAATTTACTTCACATTTGATAGGTAATTTTCACTTACATGTAGAGGAAATTAGCTTCCCTTACACGTAAGGGAATTTTACCTCAAATTTTTTTTAAGTGTGTATAAATAATATTATTTCATTTATAATTAATTTGGATAAAAACAGGGTGAAACTAGATGTGTTGGTAATGCCTCGTAATAAATAGTTCTTTGCTAAATATTATTACACTGAGTGCCCACGAATATGGCGAGTTGTCACTTTGGTCTAATTTTCTAGACTTAGTAAAGTTTTGTTTGCATGAGGCGGAGGAATATCCTGGTAGAAGAACATTAGTAAGGCTTTAGAAAAGTTGGTAGTAACCGTGCAGTGACTATACTTTAACGAACATTGTATGGAATGTCGAAGTCGCTCAGTTATGTACCTCCGAATCGCGATGGTATTAGTTGCTATTGAAGTGAATTATGTAAGCAACCTTAATTTTTCCCCTCCCATGTTAACCTAAATGCATGACAGTGTTACTAAGCAGCAATCCAATTTTTCCTACATGTACGTGCGAAATAAAATTTCGCTCTTAACGTTATTTCACTGGTGGTTTCTCTACTGGACCCCGCCTCGTTTAAGACTGTTTTTTTTTTTCCTTTAGTTTGATCGAAGGAAAGTGATAATGCACATTTTGTGAGAGGATATACTGTGAATGGAAAACAGAGTAATCTTGCAAGGCTTTCCTCTGAATGTAACTTTCTTGCACCACGCATCTATGGCTGTATACACGTATTGATGAAAGGAGGGAAAGGGAAAAAGTTTGCACCCAAAACACATATTTTTTACTTTAAGCGGATTTGGTGCATTACATACAACGGCGAGGAAACTTCAGGCCGAAATAACGATTGATTCTCAAGAACATATAAATACTGTATAAAGGTTTGAGTTCTGTGGGTAATTTAGCGCTTAAACAAACGGGGGCGGGGCGGGCCGTATTCTTGTTAATGCAATTAGTACATGCCCTGTACTGACAGAACAGAAACTTCCGCAATGAATAATTTCTGCCACAATATTTCTTGCCAGCAGAAGCTCATATTGAAAACATATTTTTACTTATACGAAAATGTTATGAAAGCTTGTGATTGGTAATTTTTGTATGCTCAGTTATGGCTATTTGTATTATGAAAAGTTGTGATGGGTATTCAATAATCTTTCTGAACTGGTGTGAAAATTTAGCACAGTAATGACGAAGATCTCAAGATCTCATCACGCACTCATGAGTATGAGGGCGCAAGTGAATGAAAAGAAGTCTTCGTCAAATATGTTCCATGTAAGTATTTACACTTTACGAAACAATTCCTTAATACGTTTTTCCTTAAGAAAAGCAAAAAAATAAAAATGTCAGGTGTGGATCTTCTATTATGCATTTAAAAGTCACATAATTTTAAATAATTATTTTCGACCGGCAATTGAACAGCGAGAAAAAGTCGCCAAGCCAGTGTTACAACCACTCAGCTACCTAAAACCCGTAAAACGAGGTAAAATGTAGTATTTACGTTTGACTCGTGCACACGTTTTAAATTATTCGCTTTATTAAGAGATCTGAAATGATACGGGCAGGGGCCGGCTTGTGTTATTGGACACGCAACAAAACACAGGAGAGAAGATTAAGTCAGGTCGACGTGTATAAACGACCTGAATACGACATTTTATCTACTAGTGCAATTCCTGTTTCGCAGTTTTTAAGAGCTATTTCTGAATACACAGTTACGACAAATATTGTAATCTCCTGCGTATTCTTGACGAATGCACGACGGATAGATGGTGAAATGGCTTGCTGTCACATAATAAATAACTTACGGGTAGTAACGGCAAAGATCTGGGTGAAACCCGGCAACACCAACCAAAACAGAAAAATACAAGATCCTATATTTTAAATATGCGTTTAACAATTCAGTTTTTCGTCATAACCAATTACGTTTGTTTTGGTACACAGGCAGCACACTTATGTCGTCACTTCAACGCACTTTTCAAAAATGGTTCTCATAACTGTAACTGCGCGCATGGAAACAGTCTAGGAGTTTGATTTATCTTTCAGATCTGCCATATTGGTGTTCCCACTAGTGAAAGGGACAAACTGTAGGTAAATATGACCGAGTCAAACCGTACCTAACATGACTGATAAATCATCACAAACTAAGTAAAAATAAGAAATTATATCGAATTTAATTTAAAGAAACTAAATTAAATTCAATATCCAGTTTTAAATCTGATATTTTATTACAAAACATCTAGTGTTATTTCCTTAATGTTTAATGTAGGACAATTATTTAAGATAAATACTGAAATGTGAGCAGTAGGGAACGTGATGGTTTCACTTAGCACATCGATTAGCACCGGGGGGGAAGGGGGGTTCCACTTCACTTTTGATTAATCGTAGTCCCATAAGATTAACCTAGCACCACAATTGCTGGCAAAGCTGGACCACTTAGCACCTCAATTATCACCCGGAGAAGGGGGGGGGGGGGTGTTTCACTTCACTTAATTAATCTTAGTCCCATAAAATTAACCTAGAACCTCAATTGCTGGAAAAGCTGAACCACTCAGCGCCTCAACTACCACCTTACTCAACACCTCAAATAGCACCTCACTTAGCACCTCAATTACCACCTCAGGGGGTTTCACTTCACCTTGGCCACTGGCAGGTGTAGTGCCATAAGATTAATCTCGGAAGGGTCTCAAACAGGAGGATACCAAACTGGCGCTCTCCTCCTCCTCCTACTCTTCCTCACTTAGCACCTTAATTAGCACCTCGGGGGGGTTTCACTTCACTTTTGATATCATAGTCCCATAAAAACACTTAGGAATATAAACATATAATTATCTATAAGATAGGTATATATAGGCTATATATAAAATTATCTATAATATAGGAGTATACATATGTGTTTTCTTCTGGGTGAATGTGTCTTTGGGTTTTCTCAGAGTGCTCCCAATCACGAAGGTTTTTGATTTTTTCTGCGAAATTAAAAGTTTGGTATAAATTATGTTTGTGTTGTTTTATACAGTCGCTTTTGAATATAAGGTTAAGATCCTATTATGTCAACCAATGAAAAGGTTAACACTTTCCATTATAATGAAATGTTTTATGTAATAGCCAGGTTGGTAGAGCAGTTTAAGACGCTAGATTTAAGCTCTGGTTCCCTGTATGGGAGCATGGGTTAGAGTCCCACACCTGGTAAATAGCTTTTAAGATATATACGGAGATTGTTGATATGGTGTTATTCGCCTTTCGTATGTTGTTCGACTAAGAGCTATCTTTCTCTGACAGAGTTCGAGTGATACTAAAACCAATTGTTCTGATGTGAAAATAGTATATAAGCACATGTTCTGTATGAATGTTTTCCCTTCTTCGATAGTTGTGATGGAAGGTAAATCGTCACCAATGGATTCATCTAATGATAGTGTAAGTTTTTGTAATACGAAGATGGTAACAACAGATGAAGACTTATCATCTGTAACACCTTCAGCACGTGTTTCTCAATATTTTCTAGAAGCATTATAGAAACAAGCATATTTTCAACTGAACGCAAGTCTATAAATAGCCTCTCATTTATAGTTTTACATTAGAACGTTACTACGATATGTTAGTATGTTATGCTATTTTACATTACATTAGTATGTTGTTACATTAGTATGTTATGTTGTGTTGCATTACATTGTGTTACGTTAGTACATTATATTACCTTAGTATATTATGTTACGTTAGTGCCTTATGTTATGTTATATTACATTATGTTACATATGTGTTTTCTAAAACAATACAACAAGACAAATATAAACGTTTACAGACTATTTTTGTCACTAATTGAAGGAAGGTGAATTTTCCTTTTACAAATAATGAAGATATCATGCCTCCGAATGAGGGGTGAAGATAGTTAAAGATTGGTTAAGACTGGTAAAGATTTGTAAGGATTGATGGAAAGATTGTTAAGGATTAGTAAATATTGTTGTGTGAATTGGTGATGAGGTGAGCTCTCTGTTTCTGTAAATGAAGCTTTGACAAACAGGGTACATGAAATAAAAGAAATTATTATAAATACAAGTTTGAAAATAAAGGAATGTATCAAACAATTACAATGTAATGTGAATTTTTAAGTTAACTTTATAAGTTGAGTCAAACATAAGTATTTATTTTAGAAAATGTTCTCTACTAAATGGAACATCATGTGTGTATAAATAAGGGTTGGCAGAATGTTCGAACCTATGTCCTTCCCAATACAGATATTTGTCTTCGCACGGTATCCGACCAAGATATAAACATTGTTTATTTATTGTATGTGAATTGTATATGGATATCGTTTTTAAAGAGTTTTGCATAAACATATTTCAATGTAATTCATTATAACTTTTATTGATCTGTTTAATTATCCTGGAATGGGTTTTAAATTTGATATTTTCTTCCTTGTATGTTACTATATTGCATGTTGTGTTTAGATAAACCCTAGTGGTATCAAGCTACGAAGGTTTAAGGTATTTACTTTATTCTGTGTGTGCATGGGTTTGTGTGTGTGTTTTGGAGTAGATTCTGGTCTTTTTGTATTGATTTGGGTTATTTTGGGACGCTAGGGTTAGTTTTGGGACAATTTGGTTCATTATGAGCAAGTCTTGGGTGGAGTGAACTTGCCAATTGGAATATTTTAAATTCTTTGTGTGTGAGGAATAAGGTGTAGTGCCGCCGGCACTCCGCTAGTTTTCCAGTTCAGAAAGAGAGCATTTTAGTGAAGTATTTTCGTAACTTATCAGGTTCTGTGGTGTCCGCGACAGGAAGCTGTATCCGCTCTAATACTACCTGCAGTGATTTCAGCACCGTGTGACGATTGCTAACCACTTTTCACGGGAAATACGTCCTGTTTTCCACTATATTTTCGTCCCATGACTCCTGGAATCATGTGCTGTATCACACACTATTTTCCCGTCATATGATTTCAATACCATACTTTGGGGCCATGTGCAAAGTTCCAGCTCATTGGTTGATGCCCTAACCTTGCTCTCTCATTGGTTGGCGACTCTTCTCGCCATGATTTCTCTATTGGTGAGAGACTGCTCATGCGCGACTTCTTTGTGGAGGGAGACTACACTCATGTTTCTTTATTATGCCATGCATGGCCAGAGACTGCACATCATCGCCTGGGACGACTCGCCTGAGCTGCGCTGTGACTCCAGTCTCCTTCACCACTGTGGTCATATCATGTTATTGCTTCCAACGTTCATATTTTATTTTATGTTAACAATTCCCATGTCGTCTTCCGCCACATCGCCAAGAAAGTAAATGTATAATTAAAAGTGTAACAATTTCAGTGCTCGATTTAATTAAAAAGGTTACATTCACTTAGATTATTTCTTATTGAGTGTTTGCGCTCAGCCCTAGACTGCTTGGGCACCACAAACTGGTGGCAGCATGTTGGATAGTTACTCCAAACTGCTGTAACTGAACCCACTTCAAAGGGTTATAAGTTTATGGGCTGTAAGTGATAGGTGTTAGGTCGTTGAAAACAGTGTTAGGTTTTCCTCTGACGAATTGAAATTCAGTTGTTTTATTTTATTCGCACGTTGTGTTATGAATTCGAATCGTGAAGTAGTAATTGAGTTGAGCAATGTTGTTGAGTGGGACTTTTTAACGTGTCCTGAAGCATTTAGGATTGTGTGCATTTCAGTTGAATCTAATATGATAGTTCGTGGAAGAGGAGATTTGTACGATTATAACGAACACTTGTACTGTAGGAAATCATATTGTTTTAATGTTTAGTATGTCCACAAACCTATGAATAACAGAGTAACTGGTAATGTTGATTGTGACGTACATTTGGAAGATATAACACCGCACACTTGGGTTAGAGTTGAATATTGCAGAAATTATCTGGATTCAGCCCCACTTCTTTGATGTATTTTGCAAAAACACTGAAGTGTTATGCTAAGGTGCTTATTTTTTCAGAGGCAAGAAGGGAAAGTAGTTGAGTTTACAGTTTTGACAATCTACGTAGTTTAAACTAGTAGTACTGAGGCAAGAAGGCTTTAGAAGACTATTCATATAAATTGATACAGAAATTTTTTCAAAAGCATACATCTTTTGAATTGTCTCAAGTAGAGCCATTTCGTGCTAAGTTGAATGCATTAACTACAGGTTCAGGACTGGAAATAGCTTTCAAGGGAAAACCAAAGCGATCTTTCTGACTCCCGCATATAAAGTATACGAGTACAAAAATTCTTCTGGATGGGTAGTGTTGGAAACTGAAATTCTTATAGTGAAGAGGTTCATACCTCGAAATCGTGTTTATCCAGAATTCGAAATAGAAAGGCTTGACCTAGTTGCGAACACAGAGCCTTCGACTTCGCAAGACACGAACGTAAAACGTGAGCAAGCGTCTACTAGTTCTTCACGTGCGGAACATATTGCTGTTCCTAAGAGAGAAAAATTTAACACGGTTCATGAAACTAATCCTACAAGTCGTAGTACACATTAAGATACTCCGAACAAAACGGACTCACGATCGTAAGACTTGGATTCCTCTTTCGAAATTGAATGAATAAAATTTAATAAGTTGTAGTAGCACTTTTCTGGTTGACATGGAAGACGAAAAACGTCGTCATCTAGCCTACGCGATACAAGCACAAGCTCAAGTACCAGCTCAATTTAAAGATTTGGCAGTTATTTCATTAGTAGAAAAATTGACTGGCGAAAAAGGTTCGTTACTGGTACACGACTTTCTAGAAAGCATAGAAAGTGCAGTAAGCCTAGGAAATCTTTCAGATAAGGACAAAGTAAAATTAGCAAAAATAAGATTGAAAGGTTTAGCATCGCATTTTGTTGCGACATGTCCTAGGTTAAGAGGGGACATAACATTTAACATGTTGAAAGATGAGTTGAACGACAGATTCAAGGAAAATCAGCCATTGCAAATTTCATTATTACATGCTGTACAATGCTAGGCAGAAACATAATGAGGATGTGCAGACATTTGCAGATAGGTGTCGTAAATTATGTGAGGAACAGTTCAGCATTTAGATGAACCTGAGAAACACGAAATTTTGAATCAGGAAGCTGAAAAGAGGTTATTAGCAGCTTTCACTGACCGGTTACAAGGTAAGGTAGGTAAGCAGTTGATATATAAGATTCTACAAACCATGGAGAAAGCTGAGCGCATGGCTATAGCGCTAGAGGTTACAGAGGCACATCAGGAACGCAAAAAAAAATTTGATGATCCTCAGAGGAGGAGAAAGGTGTATAACATAGTCTCCCAGCAAACAAGTGTGGCACGGGGTAACGCGAAAAGTGGCGAAAATACTTCTATTAACAAAGGTTTTGGAAGAGGTTATAACTCATTTTACTGTGGTTCGATTGACAGCAATACGAGTAGAACGAGTCTATCGGGAGCAGGTGTTTCTCCCACGAACATGAGTTACAGACAAGAATAAGGTAATAACTGTAATATTAGATGTTTTAATTGCGGACATTTTGGGCACATAATCAGAGAATGCCGAAGTTTGGGAACCCCACAATGAGCCCAAGTAACTAGGAACGTAGGGCAGGGCATTAGAGAAACTAGAGAGAATGTAGGTAATAATCACCCAGACACGAGAAGCAGAGTGTCAGCCTCGGGCACCACACCGTGGTAATTACAGTTGTAGGGGGAAAAGAGATCCTAGCATCAGTTCTTGTGGAGGGCCAGTCTCACTTGTTCTTAATTGACACAGGGTCCGATATATCTCTCGTTCGACCTAGAATCAGCAAGAATATTATCGATGAATCTCAATTAGGAGCGAAAGGCGTAACTGGAGACTCTTCAGATCGCAGGTACTAAGTATGTAGAGTTATGGGTAAATGGTCAATGTTATCGATATTGGTTCTTTGTGTGCATATCAGAGTTTCCTTTCGAGAGAATACTTGGAACTGATTTTCTCCATTATTATGATGACAGAACAGACATTGTATCTCAAAAATACGTTTGATTTAGATACATATAATTCAATAATTTACATAATTGAGAGAGAACAGTGGTAACAAGTTGAGAGCCTGGCCATCTCTGAACTTGTATCCGGATATGTGAACAGTAATTAATACAATGAAGTGAAAATGACACAGCACACGATTCTGCCACCAAAATCGGAGACAGTGATAGATGTTGCTTTGCACACTGCGGGTTGGGACGCAGACTCGAAATTTCTTCTTATCGAACCGACATTGACGAATGTACCGGACGTCCATGTGGCAAGGGCAATATGGAACTTAATTCTTACTGGTAAGAGCCTCCCAGAGAACAAGGTGTATTGTAGGAGCAGTACGGCTAGAAACTCTATAAGGACATGTAATACATTCAGTAAGATGAATCTGGAGGATGGGGTGAACGACCACCAGGGTACCTGTGTAGTTGAAAAGAAGGCACTTATGAGGGTGAGTGACCAGTGTGTTATCCCCTTTGTTTCGGGTCAAAGAGATGCGTCCCAGTGTTTCGTTCCTCATCGCGATCACGTCAAAGGGGGCAAGAGGACATGGTGTCCTAGTCGCACGGAAGATGCAGGAACGACATGTTAAGTAGGCGGTCATGTCGAGAGGACTACTGACAGGGTAGGTCAATTTGAGGGTTCAAGGAAACCCCACAGAGCATTAGTAAAATCAGTAAGGCCAGTGACAAAAATCGTGAACATTACTAATGAGACGCTCATCGTACCAAAGGGTACGGTAATAGGATTTGCTACACTTGTCAGTGATGTTGCTGGAGTACTAAGCGTAAATAGCATACCCCGAATATCCGAGAGAAGTTGTATAAGTCTTGGGTTGGACAAAAGTGATTTAGTGTCGCCACAAATAGAACTACCGGAGAAAATCCTCGCAGATGTCCCTAGAAACAAAGATAAAAAGTGTTCGCTTCCAGGCTCCGAAGCAGTAATCACTTCGAGTTGTGTTAGCCATAAAGTGAGTGAATTAGTTAGAGAGGTCACGAAACAGGACAGATTTTGTCGTTGTGTCCCCAAAATCCGCCGAGATAGTGTATGCCGTACAGAGGAAGTTCCGATTCCAAATGAAAACCCCGAGTCCTGCAGTAAAACTAATAATTGTCGTAAAAGTTTGAATTGAAATAATTTGATGTGTCGAGATAAGTTGAAGTATCGAGATGATTTGAGATATCAGAGTAATGTGAAAAGTAGTAGAAACAGGGAAGTTAACTTTGAAAATGTGCGTACATGAGAAATCGGAACCGATGTTAGATAGTTAGCGTAAAAAGTGAAGTAAATGAGCCGAATTATGTACAGACTCAAGGTAGTCGGAGTTGTGAAACTCGCATGGAAAATACGTGTAAATCATCGAATAGAGAGAATAAATTATTAAATATGCCAAATTGTTTAGTGACTCTGGGTAGTCAGAGTTTTGAAACTCACGATAAATAATAGCGAATCAGTAAAGCAGAAGGGTAAAAAGTTAGCAGAACTTCCGAAAGATGAATTTATAGAGGTAGAGAAAATTGTTAAGAAATAAACTGAAACATTTGAGTAAGAGTGATTTTAATATAATGTTCCCAGTGTTAATGAAGTTTGCGTATATATTTCAAGTGGAAAGTAGTTCGAATTTCGGGTGCACAAATTTATTGAAACATAAGATAGATACAGGAGAGGCCAGACCAATAAAGCAAAATCCATATAGAGTAACACATTCATTGAAACCAGTAATTACAGAGCAAATAAATGGCATGCTTGATAAAAATATTATTTCAGAGAGGAAATCGCCTTGGCAGTTTCCCGTAATGATGGTGAAACAGAAAAATAAAGATGATTATTTTAAGATGAGATTTTGTATAAAGATACGAAGCAGGATCCTTATCCAATTCCGAATGTCACGGAGATGTTAGATTCTTTGCACGGGTCGAAATATTTTTCAACCTTGGACTTAGCGAGTGGCTACTTCCAAACTGAGTTAGAAGAAAGTGATAGGAAGAAAACGAGTTTTGATATACTCAAGGGGAAATATGAATTTACTAGACTCCTGTTTGGACTGTGTGATGCCCCAGCTACATTTGAGGGGCTAATGGAGAATTATGTTCTAACAGGTTTGTTAGGTGATCAGCGTTTAGTATACCTTGATTGCATTATAATATTTAGTATTCATTTGTACAAGATAGTGTAGAATACTAAGGGCATGTTATATGTTCAAAAGCCGTAGAACCAAATCAGAAAAAATTACAAGCAATTACAGAACTCCCCAGACCTAAAAATGTGACAGAAGTTTGCTCAGTGGTGGGTTTATTTCAGTATTATAGGAAATTTGTACCGAATTTCGCAGACCTTGCAAGACCATTGACGAAATTAACAAAGAAAGATGAACCACTCAATTGGGGAGCAGAACAAGGGGGAGCTTTTAAAATGTTAAGAGAAAAATTCAATTCATATCCGATTCTTGTATATCCAGATTTTTCAAAACCATTCATTGTGAGTATAGATGCTAGTAATTATGCCATAGGCGCTGTCCTGTCTCAGATGAGGAACGGACACGAGAAACCAATCGCTTATGCCAGCAGACAATTAAATTCAGCACAGAGGAATTACAGTACAACAGAAAAAGAACTGTGTGCTTTAGTTTTTGCCACAAAACAGTTCAGAGCATATTTGTACGGACATAGATTTACCGTTATTACTGATCATGCTGCATTGAGATGGTTACTAAATTTGAAAGACCCTAGTTCGAGACTTACTCGATGGACACTTCGTTTAGCAGAGTTTGATTTTAAAGTAGTTCATAAAACAGGCAAGAAACACGCGAATGCAGATTGTTTGTAGCGAATGGTAAATACAATCAATTCAGAAGATTTAAATAGAGAAATAATTAAGAAAGAACAGTGGGAATACGAAACATGTCTAAGTATAATTAATAAGGCAGATAAGGGAAATTTCTTTATTGGTAGGGAAGGCATCATATACAAAAGAGACGAAGATAAAATTTTAGTAGTTGTTCCAAAGACGCCCGTGACCAGAGTTGTTAGTCATCACCATGCCACTCCATTTTCTGCTCACCAAGGCGTGAAGCGAACTCAAAACCCTCTCAAATCTTTGTACTGGTGGCCAACACTGAATAAAGATGTAGATGAATATATTGTGAGGTGCGATGATTGTCTTAGGAGAAAAAGTATGAAAATTACGAAAGCACCGTTAGGTTCTTTACTGCAAGTAAATTACCCATTTCAGTTCGTATCTCTAGATATTTTGGGTCCCTTACCGATGATTGAGAAAGGGAATAAATATGTGTTGATATTTATTGATTATTTCACAAGGTACTGTGAAGCGATACCAATTCTCAATCAAACTACAGAGACAGTAGCCAAATATTTTGTACAACACATTTTTTTAACGCATAGTTGTCCTCAAAGCCTGCTGACAGATCAAGGGAGAAATTTTGTGTCTAGGTTGGTGTTAGAGACATGCAAAGTGTTAAAAATTAAGAAGTTACAGACGACCACTTTCAGACCACAATGTAACGGACATGTTGAGAGACTTCATCGAACCCTAGCAGACATGATATCTCATTACGTAGATGATTACAGTAGTAATTGGGAAGAATATCAGCCATATGCAGTGCATGCATATAGGACAGTTCCTCATTCAGTGACGGGTTATAGCTCACATTATTTGTTGTATGGGAAAGAAGTTAGGTGAATTGAGTAGTCAGCCTAATGTATTAGAGGGAGGTATGACAGCCAAAGAACACATAGAAATTTTGAGTAATAAATTAAAAGAAGCACATGATGTAGCTAGCAAAAGGAATAAAGTAACTTTTGAGACAAAAAGAATATTATGACAAGAAGTCAAAATCACCAAATATTGAGGTAGGTGATTACGTATATCTACACATGCCAAGTGTTAAGAAAGGCAGAGTATCTAAGTTTCATAAGTTTTGGTCTGGACGTCATAGAGTTTTGAGAAAACTGAGCTCAGTCACATTTGAAGTATTATTATACAAGAGAAAAGTAGTAGTTGTGCAGAGTGATAGATTAAAGTTGTCTAAAAATTCTATAGAGTCAAGAAGCTTGTGTCTAGGCCGAGACACACATGTAGGGAGAAAGCCCCACAGATTATTGACGAAGTAGAAACAGTTCAGAAATTTTGCGACAGTGAACGTGATAAAGAATTAAGTGAGGAAAATAATGAAGAAAATATAGGCTCAAAGTCACGCCCAATTTTAGCAGATATAACAGAGTTAGCAGAAATAGGTGAAGTGAGGAAATATGTGTTGAATTCCCTAGCGACGACAGCACCCTCGATGATACTGAGAGTTATGATAATGTAGAAACTGACGACGTTTGGGAACAGTCGCGTTATATAAAAGGGAAAATTCGTGAGAAAATAGGTGAACCTAGAGTCAGGTATTATTTGCATTCCAATGTAAGAAACCCTTCAGTGGAAGAGGAGGAAGCAGAATTAAGTGATGTGTAGCCTCAGAGTATAATGTAACCTAGAATTTGATGATAATTACGAGTTCAATGCGAAAAACTAAATAAGAGGTATTTCATTTGCATTGCAGATCACACCATAGGCACTGGCATGATTCTGGTCTAATAAATGGACGTCTTATTAACAGGAGACAGATGGACAGTAGTACTAGACATACCCATAAGAAAATTGGAGAGTATTAATCAGGAATTAAGGAACCAACTGAACATAATTAAAGGGATGAAGTTTTCTGGAAACCAAGAGATTGAAAAATCACGTTAAGAGATAGATGTTCTTGATAGACTAATTGCAGAATTAGAGGAGGAAGTAAATGAATTAATTTTGGTATTAATCAGAAAACCGTCTCGCGAAGAGAGAGGTTTGATATATGCAGGTAGTAGTATTTTGAAATTTTTATTTGGTATACATACGAATGATGATTATGTCCATATTCACCAAGTCACTACTGAGTTGGGGACGAGACAAAAAAAATTGATTCATATAGTAGAGAAACAATTTACTTTCGCGAAAGGAATGAATGCCAGAGTAGAGAAAAACTCGAAGGACGTAGGCATTTTAGCAAAAGAGTTAGCGAAAGTAATAAAAACTCTGAACCACATGACTGCTTGGAATATTTTAACAGCCTCAATGATTGAAAGAAATCACAAATTGACGATTAGCAATTTAGGGGAAGCACTTAAATACAGTAGTTTGCTGAGAGAATTAGAATTAACTCAGTCTTACAAACAAGAGGTAACAAAAATAAAATTGACTTTGGATATTATAGCGACTGGTAGGTTGCCCACTTCGTTATTGACTCCAGGAAATTTGTCAGAAATTATTCGAGATATTGCTCTAAAATTACCCGCAGACAAGACTTTAATAGCAGGAACTGATTTAGATCAAGTTTACAATTATTAAGTACCGATAGTACATGCACTTGCTACAATTGACAGTATACAGTTGATAATTGATTTTTCTTTGAAATCCACGAATAGGTATTTCACAATTTATAGAGCTCACCCTTTTCCCATATTTAAGAAAAATTTAGAGAGATATCTTCAGATAGTGCCAGATGCACCTTATATCGCGTTGTCAGAGAACAGGCAGTTTTATGTGTTAATGTCTGAAGCAGACAAGAGTTAATGTAAAGACGGGAATTATATAGTTTGTCCAGCTAACGTCCCGACGTTTTCCATAAAGGTTCCGAATTGTCTAGTGAATGTAATATTGTCACAACCTGGTTACGATTATAAAATGTGTAAAAGAGAAGTTCCAGGTAACTCATTCGTACCAGTGTTTATAAGATCAGTAGATGGTGATAATTGGATTTATTCAGTACGGGAAAGATGAAAGTTACTAAAATGAGTCATGAAAAGAGTGAAGCACACATGGTGGAGGAGTGGATCTCGGCACAGGGAGTCATGTCCCAGGTAAGCAGTTGTCTGATAATTATTGAGAAAATAAGTTGTTACCACACAGTAACAAAGCAACACATATAAAATACAATGTGAATGGAGTCAAGTTCTCTCCATTTCAGTCCTTATTAACAAATAGTGAGAAAGTGTTCGTTGCATCCATAAAAACTGATTTCAATATTAGTCTGTCAGAGCTAAATACAGAAGAAGATGTAAAGTTGAATCATCTCATGTCGGACACTCATGATTTAAAAAATAGAAAAGTTCTGAGTCAACGCATCGAACGCCACAGTCACTATTTGGTGGGGTTCGTTATGATGGGATGTGTGGTACTCGTCATCTGGTTCCTGAAACGGCGCCAGTGTGAGACACTGACCAGGTGTTCACGCGCCTGCCTCCCATGTCGGAAGGTAGCTGAGACCACAGAGCCTGCCCAACTTCCCAAGAATCAAGCAGGTACAATGGAGGTGTGTGCTGTTTCTAGCACAGTTCCAGCCCCGTAGCCGACATCGGGGATGACAGCCACTACTTGCTTTAAGAATTCCATGATACATCGAAGTGATTAAATGTTGATGCCCAGAGGCAAAAGTTAAAGAGAGCAACAAATAGTGTCCCAATGTGTTTATTCAATTGTTTGATTGTAATGCAACAATTGATTGATTTTTTTTAAAGATAATTTAACTGAAGTATGAAAAGAATTTTAACTATTGTAAGATTAATCAATGAACACAACATACAATGTGTTATGAACATATATATTCCACAAAATAATATTTCTTTGTTCAATTACTCCATGAACACTACAAATAAATGATGATAGAACTATTTAATAGTATTGGTACGCAAGACGGAGCTGTAACAATTATTTGTAATAAGAGTTAATGTTTAATGTAATCCAAATGTATATTGTGTACCAGATTTGTTTCAGCTGCACTTTGGAAAATTATAAAGGCGAACTTAAATAATGAGGAAGGTGACATGGTATTTCCCATTAAGAGTTCAGTTAATATTAGTTACTTGATGGAATAGTAATTATATAATTCCCGTTCATTAACTTTAATGATTAAGTTGACTACGAGTATGGAAGCAATTTCATAAAGCTTCAAGAAAGAAGACTCCTGTGTCAACATCGCTGCTACACCAAAGACTGTTAGCTGGGCGACCAGAAACCTGAATTTCCGTTGCTGGCGAGTCCACATCTTGTTGTTTCTGATAGAGCAGTTACACTCTTAGACTCCATACTTCAACCAGCTTCACTTTGATGACCAACTCACATATTGCTTAAGTCGCATATCTTTCTAAAGTTTTGCTCAGTCCGAACAAAACTTTTCTAAAAGAGGGAGTGATATAGTGCCGCGGGCACTCCGCTACTTTTCCAGTTCAGAGAGAGAACATTTTAGTGAAGTATTTTCGCAACTTATCAGGTTCTACGGTGCCTGCAACAGGAAGCTGTATCCACTCCAATACTGCCTGCGGTGATTTCAGCACCGCGTGACTACAATTACTAACCACTTTCACGGGAAATATGTCCTGTTTTTCACTATATTTTCGTCCCACGACTCCTGGAATCACACACTGTATCACGCGCTATTTTCCCGTCACATGATTTCAATACCATACTTTGGAGCCATGTGCAAAGTTCCAGCTCATTGGTTGATGCCCTAACCTTGCTCTCTCATTGGTTGGCGACTCTTCTCGCCATGATTTCTCATTGATGAGAGACTGCTAATGCGCGACTTCTTGGTGGAGGGAAACTTTTCCCCATTACATTCATGTTGCTTTATTATGCCATGCACAGACTCAGGAGGAGAGACTTCAGCAGAGGACACCAGAGGCTGCACATCACCGGCTGGGACGACTCGCCTGAGCTGCGCTGAGACTCCACTCTCCTTCACCACTGTGACTATATCATGTTTATTGCTTCGAACGTTCATATTTTATTTTATATTAACAATTGCCATGTCGTATTTCACCACATCGCCAAGTAAGTAAATGTATAATTAAAAGTGAAACCATTTCAGTACTTGATTTAGTTAAAAGTGTTAAATTGACTTAGATTATTTCTTTTTGAGTGTTTGTGCTCAGCCCTACACAGCTCGGGCACCACAAAGGAATGAATTTAATGAGTAATGAATGCATTTTGAGGAGTAATGAATGATTTTTGAGGAATAAGGAATGCCTTTTGAGGAGTAAGGAATGATTTTTGAGGAATAAGGAATGCCTTTTGAGGAGTAAGGAATGAATTTTTGAAGAATAAGGAATGAATTTTGAGGATTAAGAAACTATTTCTGAGGAATAAAGAACGATTTTTGAGGAATAAAAACTATTTTTGGGGAGTAAGAAATGATTTTCGAGGAATAAGGAGTCAATTTTGGGATTGTGGATAGAGGATTGAAGATAGAGAATTGAGAATTGATATGAAGCGTAGTAATTTCATACATGCTTGTGTTCAATGTGTCATTTCTAAAGTATGCGAATTTTTTAAAAAGATTTTTATAACAGTAAACTTTAATTACATACACATTATGTGCAGGTTGTGATTCTGTAGCCTTCCTAGATAAAACATTCACTTGCATCTTTTCCACAAGACCATTGTTCTCCTTCTAGAGATGATGTTGGACTGATGGAGGCCTGTGTGGTTGAGTATATGTGGTTATTTGTTGTCGACGAGCTGTGGCAGATTGTTGTAGAGATGAGGAATGCTGTATGGGAGTTGAATATAGCGTGAGAGAGTTAATGGAAAGGCACATTGTTTAGGTGTTTGTTGTGTAGTGTGTTGCAAGCTGTCATGTATAATTTATGCACAATGTCAAGCATATGTTAGTCGGATGTTAGTTCTTTTTATAGTAAGTTGTATACTTAGAGTGAAATTAAACATGATAGTTATTCAATATGCAAAAACTAATGCTAAAACATGAATTTGACTCGCAATGAAGCAACGAGTATGTTCTCAAACCTATAGTTGTATTCCTTTATTGTTTTTTTTTTTGTTTTTCATCAGCTGATGAGTATTTGGTTTCATCTCATTACATCCGTACTACTTGCAGTTGGATAATCATTACGCCAATACTTTGGTTAATGTTCTTGATACACAACTAAAAGAAATATCTACTTACCCTGTATGGTATTGAATCGCTATGTATATACTACTTATATCTAAATATTCTCGCGGAATGTGTATTTTTGTTATGCGAATATACATATTTTACTGGTGAGGTTTGATAACGCGTGTGCTCTCTCCCAATGTAAGCCAAACCTTTCATGAGCGATACAAAATTTTAAAGTTTCTCAAAATGTTAAGCTGTATAGATAACAATTAAACATCGTGTTCTTCGGAAGTTTGCGAGAATTTGCCAGCCTTTCCGAAACAGTCTCTCTAGCATAATTTAAAATATTAAAATGTTTTTGGTTAAGATAGGATATATAAGGCAATGCATTGGCTTTGTGAATGAGTTCACCACGTCACTGCAAGCCTTTGAATAATAATCAAACTTACAATCAAAAACTCTTAAAATTAATGGGCTGGACCAAATCGCACACGCCCTCGAAAATTTAAAACTAATAAGTAATTAGCTGGCCAGACCACGTCGCCAGTCACCCATTCAAATACGTACTGTATTTGGAAACCTGATAACTTGAGCGGCGAACTGTCCGACACACACAAACACTTTATCACGTTGATTTTACTGTGAAAATCCTCCAAAGTGACGCAAAAGTAATAAATAATTAAACTGTTATATTCTCGCCAGGTTTACGCTATCTTAAAAAGACTATAAAAATCTTGGGGTGCCAGGAAAATAAGCGGTACTGTACGAATGAATTTTCACATGCGGCAGCAACCAGTTCTGGCATACATTTGTATGGCGGACAGATGTTTCAGCGGTTCATCGCTTGAGCGCAGCACTGTCGACGGCGAGTAAGAACTGCTTGTCCTGGTGCGTGCGTACCCCCAAATGGTGACGTCTGGTTACGCAGTTTCTAGCAACTTGATCAAGAGGCCGGAAGTTTGTTGGCGTACTGTAACATTATTGGTGTTTGACTTTTCAATTGTGAAGACCCCCTAAGAGAAATAGGTATCCGCTGCGTCGGTTCACCTTATTAAGTAACATAAAATGCCATCGGGCACGAATATCACGACCCCTCCCAGGGACAGTTGATAGTCTCAACTATTTCTTGGAATTACGGTTTACGAAGGGCAAATAAAGGATCCCTAATTTGATTGGTAGCGCTATGTGGCGGACTTGTGTATTTAATGCCTGTTCATGTTTCCTTCTGGGCAGTCAGCAGCCTCGAGGGGGTAAGCTCGTACAAGATAAGTAGCATTCTTGTTTGATACACAAATGTAGGCTCCTCAAGCGAATAGGTCCTTTATGTCATTCTGACGTTAGGCGAGGGCCATTATGGCCGGAAATTTTAAAATATTTTAAAGCTTGTGAAACGTTGGCCTTTTAACCAAACTTTGATACTGTTATCTTCTGTAACCAGTTTTGTAAACCACCCATAAGGAAATATGTGACGAAGTCTTAACCAGCCTTTGTGTGGTTGTAACCACTGGTAACCAAAAAGAAATATTTTGGTTGTAGAATTTTGAGAACGAGTCTAGGTAATGATAGGCTATATGCGACATTACGAAGTTTAGTGCATTTTGCAACATCATATTTACTCGCGGGAGTCAAGGCTGGCATTGCTGAGCAGTTGTCCCTATACACTTGGGATCGCGAGTAGATTGGGTATTACAATTTGAAGTTGTAATGTTTATTGATTTACGACTAGTAAGGTGTTACCAAATTGGGTTTCTTGGTGTAGGAACAAAAATTATTCTGTAATGTAAGGAGTAAATGTCGGTGTGGCAGACATAAATCCGCCATTTTGTAATGATGGTAATTCGGGGTAATTTGCCCCATATATATTTTGTGATGGCCTTGTGTATTTTGCTAATTTTATGGCCAGTGTAAAATTTTACAAGTATTAGCTGAATAACGGCGGATTTATTGTACCTGAAATTTCTGGTTTTATTTTACTCTATATTTAGCAACCTGGCTTTTTATGTAACCTTTAATAGTTGTGTTACTGAAGGGAGAGGAGATAACGTTAGCTTTTCCACATGCATGTAAAATTAATACCAATGAAAGTTTGCCCACATGTAAGATTAATGATAAATGAAAAAAATTGAAAGAAACACAACCAAAATCAAGGAATATTACCACACTTCCTTGTTTCTGTTATAAATCGTTTATCACTATCAACTTTCCCTTACACTGTACAGAAAAAAATGGATTATGCATGGCTTTTGCCATTTTAGTATTCTGTTGGTTTTGCTAGGTTTTTATGCAAATCCTGCCTTGCAACACCCTTGGTTTAGGATGCAGCAAGGTCAGAACTTTCATTATGTAAAGTTGTTGTTTGTTACATAACGAGTTTTTAGCATACATGTTATTACACTATAGTAAATTAGAATGTATTTAACTTAATGATATATGAAAAGAACATTAATTTTAAAGAATGATTTAATATTTAATGTTTAAGATGAGTGGGTTTAAAGAAATAACTCGCATAGTAATTCATATACACATATTTACCTCGTTGGGGTTTGAAACAAAGAACATGTTAGTATAACTATACATGCCTGCATTTAGGCTGAAGTATTGATTAAATTAGTATGTAGGCTTAATTTTTTTTTGCAGTAGATAAATATAGTTACATGTAAACAAAACATAAACTTCTTGTAAGATGAAATAACGTTTAGTTGTGTAAATACTTGTTATGGAGATAAGATCAAAGTATTCTAGAAGGATCGAAACAACTGTTAAAAAGAGCAGATATTAACAAAAATTCTTTGATTATGGAGTTTTTACATAATAAACATGTTTTGATTTCTATATGTAATATGGGATAGCAAGATTTGAGTGCGATGAGCGTTTTATTTGGATCTTAATTTCGTTTTAACTGATGTTATATAGTAAAATAGATAAACATAATCTTGGTAAGGTTTTTCTTTTTGTATGTCATTATACTTTACAACAAATATGTGTGATAATGTGTATTGGAAGACAGATTATGTAGATTTGTTCATTTGTGTTGCATGATATTTTTTTATTTAGTTGTTAAGTACTTAGTTCTGCTTGTTATGGTTGATGTTAGGGATTTAGCAAGTTGGGGTGTTATGTTGATAGTAATATAGTTTGAAGTGGTTTCTAATATTATTGTGACTGTTTTTGTATGTTTTGTTCATTTCAGTTGTACGATATGTTAATATAGTTGTCAAGTAATTAGTTTTGCTTGTAAAGTTTGATGGTATGAGGTTTTGTGGTTGCCTGTATTGATATGTGTAAATGTGTTGTGTGTGTTTTCTGCAGTAGAATTTGTTCATTTTGAGTGAATTTTGGGTTGATCTGGGTTAATTTGGTTCACCAGGAGCAATTCTTAGGTTTTGTGTGTGTTATGAATTGGTGCCTGCAGCTTTGGTATATGGCAAATTAGGATTTGTATGCTTATAAAAGGGTTTTAAGGCGTGTCTGGCCTTGTAGTCTTGTTTGTCATTGGGGTTGATGCGTGTGTTATGAACTTGATGACTGTACCTTTGGTACTATGGGGAATTATGAGTTAGTATGCTTATAAAAGGTATTAAGGCATAATTGACCTCGTTAGAAAGGGCTTAAGGTTTAAATGACTCTACCATTGTTGGATAATGGATACGATGCCCAAGTTATGAATTTGATGACTGTAGCTTTGGTATATGGGAAATTATTAGTTAGTATGCTTATAAAAGTGCTTTGTGTGTGTTTGACCTTGTAGTCTTATATTATGTTGGGTTTTACGTGTGTCTTTTCCTATTACATGATGTATGGTTTATCAGAGTAATTCTGACTGAGTATCGAACTCCAAAATCCGAAATTAACATTATATTAATTACCCCTAGCACCTACCCAAATCACAAATAAAATTTGGTTAGAATTGGAAATGAAATAATATTATGTGCCCTGACCGAGGATCGAACTCCAAAATCCGAAATTTTACATTAAGTAAGCCTAGCACCTAGCCAAGTCATAAATAAAATTTGGTAAAAATCGGAAATGAAATAATATTAATTTGGGAAATATATACTTGATGAATGAGTATGTACTTGGTAAGTTTATGACTGTGTTTATAAAAGGGCTTAAACGCATAATTGACCATGCCAGAAAGGTTTTAGGACCAAAATGTCCTTGCTGGATATTGGGTATGATGTCTATGTTATGAATTCATAACCATATAATCAATGGTTCGGAAATTATGAGTATGTTTATAAAAGGGCTTAACTCAAATTAAACTTTTGTCAGAAAGGTTTTAGGGTCTAAATGACCTTACCATTATGTTGTATGTAAGGTACGTTGTCTATGTATGAATTTCATCCCTATAGCTCCAATAATTCTAAAATTATGAGTACATTTATAAAATTTAGCCTGCATTAGCCTACATAATGAATGACAAGTGTACACCACCGTCCTCGCACAGTGCCCAAGAGAAGGCAACCTGCGTGTAGCAGTATCTGGTTGTTGTTCAGCGAGAGTCGCAACAACGTAAGTTTCGGATTCCCAATTTGAATACATCAACAGAAAACCCACATTCATCTAAAACGTTAAGCTCACAAAAATACAGTTTCAAATAAGAAATTCTGGAACTCTATTCATCTGGGCTTTTCACAATTTTCATATTCCAACAAACAGCGTTAAGAATATTTATAATAAACAATTGAATTACGCAATAGCAATCATTTATTTAATAAGGCTCTATTTTTTTATTTAAATAATTTTAAATTGTGGTACCACAATTTCTGCCAAAACTGGACACAAAATTGGCATTGACACCTACAATTTTTTATTTAAAAATTTATTTTGGAAAATTTCTGACCTAGAGTTTTCAACTTTACACATCTATCTAGAACACACAAAACGATTAGTACGTGAGTGTTCAGATGTCTGATATGCAATAAAGTTTATATTGTTGTTTGAAATTTGAAGAATCAAAGAAAATCTGCACTTTCCTGGCATTTCAAGAATCCTAATTAAAGTTCACTGGAAGAGGTGTCCTTTCGCACATCTCATTTACTTGCAGCTAGCGTGGGGCAAGAGAGGCGGTAAACGGTGGACCGTTGAACACAAAAGCTCGATCTGTATTTACATTTCACAAAAATAATATATCTGACGGAGAAAAATAAATCGCATAAGTAACACTCACCTCAAGCGGTATATTTAGATAATTACAACGTGGTAAAATTAATTTAAAGTCCACATCTTTATGAAGCAATTCATAAAGATACGGTGTGCCGCGTTTCGAAAGGATCGAAACGCAGTGCAAAAAATACATTTATTAATGGCATTAATTTGCAGAGCAGCAATTATATTTGAACGTGTCTTAGAACGCAATATTATCGAAACAGGTAAAATCGCACAACTAATATAACATGTAGGTCGTAAATAACAAATACCAAACTTTCGTTGCCACCGAACAGTCACCGAAGCTTGAAGAAGATTTTTAACTTTGCCTGTTATACACATATAATGTTTCTGTCGTTTCTTCGTTGCCACATAGGCTTACTCCATAAACTTTCCAAAATGCAAATTACATTTAAAAATACTGAAATTACGTGAATGCTGGGACTTAACGGCCTGGTTTCGCAATAAGTAAGTAAATAAATAAATAAAAGAGAAACTTGCCCAGAAAATTAAGGAAAGCCGAAAAAAGAATAAAAACGTACCAATGAAAACGTACCGGCACAAACTCCACCCTCCAAAGCAGAACATGTATGTCTGTCCACGGCAATCAAATACTACAAACATTCACTTTCAGAAACAAAATGGAAACAATGAAAATTAATTGGCAAAAAAAAAAAGTCTCACTTTCACAGTATACCTTCCTGGAGAGATCTACCTTGAGAGAGGGCAGAAAAAGTGGAAGGATTGGAATAGATGGGTACTTTGACACAAGCGTAAACGAAAAGAAAGAGAAAATACTAATGCACATACCTAGAGACAAAGTAATTGTACTCATACTATAGGCTGTTCATGGTAAATTGAGCACTTTTGGAAGCCCTGCTTAGGATCTACTTGAATACACGTCATGAATTCTTCCGCCTTATGTAAAAATAACATTGTCATGGATGTCCATCACTATATTCATGCGTCGGAGAAGTGAAACAGCGGAATTATTAGAAAAGTATATATTTTTAAAATCTGCTAATTTTTACGCTTCGACGCACTAGAAAAAAAATAAAGCGATAGAAATAATTTACGTTATCACAAATGGTTACCTAACACTTTTTATTCGACGTTAATATATGGAACTACTTTCCGTCCATCGTTACCAACTTTACTGGGCGCAAGTCACTCAGTGCGCCCGTTAAAATATATGCAGGTAGGAACAGTGACATTTTTCTAAGGTTGATTTCAGAAGTGCTCACTTTATCGTGAACAGCCTTTAAATTATTTGTTTTGAGTGCGAGAACGGTATCGATGGGGCTGGATCTAAAGTGCGATCTGGTGAAATCCACGCCAGTGCTGTGACACTAAATATGATACCAGAGCTTCGAAAATGTTATCACTCAAGGTAAGATTGGAAATGTTAGGAGAGTGGAGGGAAGTGCCATTATGCACCAATTTTTGAATATGTTGAAAAGGTAATGATTGACGTTAACGGCATTTACAGAGCCACGAGTCATGTAAAGCGAGTGAGCTTAAAATGTCACAAATATATGTATTGACAATGAAGCAACTGCTAGAATGATAGAGGAAGAAATGCGGACTACTTTTAGTTGTGGAGCGACCAAGGAAAGTTACTTCATGGAAGCATGGGGAGAGGAAAGCCAGTCAGCTTTATAGAAAAACGGGAAGGCCATTTCTAATCACTGCCGAAGCTCAGAGCGGGGGTAGCCCGGGCCCTTTACCACCCAGGCGATCTCATGTGCAATGCAGGAGAAAGGAGAAGCTAACCCCCTCCCCCTCCCGCTCCTATCAAAATATTTTAGACCAGTGCTATATTTCTTAAAAGGAAGCCGAGTACTCCCAGCAAACCCTGGTTCCCAATGCAGTTCCCCTCCCCCCACTCCCCTGCCTTCACAGGTTCGTGGGAGGAGGTAACAGTGAGGCTGTTACCTATTTTTGTCCCTTGAATTACGTTAATTTAGAAAAATGCAGGTTAAGTTATAGACTGGACGAGAGTTTGTTAGACTCCCGGCCAGTCTTTCCTTGTAAAAACTGAAGCTAAGCCTGAATATCCCGTGAATTTAATCGCGAAGGTCTGGGTGAAGGCGTTGCCTGCAGTGAAGTGAGGTGAGGTGATTGTGTAATGAATGGTGAGAAAATATTAGTTATTCTAAAATTACTTGTTCTGTTTAATTAATTATATTTTAATCAATCAGTCTGAATTCCCTGAGGCGCTGTAAGTACCCGAGTCCTAAGACTGGCTGGAAACGTACGGTGGTCGTATGTGTTTAATTAAATATATAAATAATATTATAAGTTTCAGCCAATGGCCTCTATATTTTAATTGCAGTAAAAGTTAAAATAGGAAGCGGTATTTGCAAGTCGCGAGTGTTCCACGTCTGAGAGGAGACAGTGCTGGCTGCCATCTCTGGGTGGGGTAATCGAGGCCCCGTCCTCGGGAAGAGTCCGGCCAATCAGGAGAAGCCTTGCTAGAAGTGTATTTTTCGGCGCAGAAAAGGCGCTTTTAGGCTTGTTTATGTACTTTAAGGGGCGTTATTACATTGAAAAGTGTTTTAAATAGCCGACTTTATTGAAATATTAACTTGGATGAGTAGTTTACGCTTAGAAAACGATATTATTACATCTGAACGGGGCTGTGATTGTGGGCAGTCTGAGCAGCGAAGTGCTCTCGCAAACTAGTTATGTTAAAATGGTGAAATTTTGTCCCGGACCGATCGGAGAATTTTCGCTAGATCTGGGGTTTTATATTATATTCTTGTGTGCCGGGGGAGAACTGTTGATTAATTACACCCGCAATCTAGGCATTTTAGGACGTCTATTACGCGATTTTAAGTCTGGGGAATATTTACCGATTCTTCTAATTATTGGATTATTATGCAAGACTAGTTTATCGTAAAATTTATTATTTTCTGAGATAAGTTTATGGCCAATGCAGGGAACCTTTAAAACGTTATGCAAATCGACTGTTCGTGTGAATCTACGAGCGTTTCCTATTATTCTCAGATATTTATTTTGAACTACTTGAAGGTGGTTTATTAAGACTTTAGCTGAGTTTCCCCAGACTTCGTGAGCGTACATCATAGCTGATCTGACTATAGATGTGTAAGCTAATAGTTTTAATCGTGTGTGGAGTTGAGGATGTTTTAACAGGGGATAGAGTTGCCTAATTTTTCCTATAGCTGAATTTTTAACTTTGTTAATATGTACGCTCCATTGCAATTTATTGTCTATAGTTAATCATAGGTATTTAGCTGTTTTACTGTAGGGAATTTCTACTCCATCGTATTTAATTTGCTTTATATTTATGTCTTTTAGTTTTCTAGTGATTAGCAAGGCCTGAGATTTTTCGGCATTAATTTTTATTTTCCAGCGCTCGAACCACTGGCTAAGCTCGTCCATTTGAAGTTGTGTAAGAAGATGTGCGAATGGCAATTTCTTATCTTTTGCATATATTAAGGTGTCATCGGCACACATTTGAACAGTTGCATAATTATGTGGGATGTCTGCTGTATAGATATTGTAGAGGAAGGGCGATAAGGCTGATCCCTGCGGCACGCCTGCGGTGAGTGGGCGGGTAGAAGTCAGAATTTTCTATTGAAACATAAAATTCTCGTTTTGTGAAGTAGCTATGTAGTAAGTGAATATAACAATCTGGGAATTTGAAATTGATTAGTTTGAGAATTAGGTCCGGGATCCATACCTTATAGAAGGCTTTGGCTATATCCAGAAAAATGGCTATTGTTGAGTTTTTGTTATTAAGGCCGTTACATGTAGCCGTGACAAAGTTTGTAAGAGCGTGGGTGGTGGAATGTCCAGCTTTAAATCCAAATTGGGTTTTTGGGATTATTTTTCTAACTTGTGCGTGAGTTTTGAGTCGGGTGAGAAGAACTTTTTCGAATATTTTACTTAGGGAGTTCAGCAGTGATATCGGGCGCCGGCTTACGGGTAAGCAGGGGTCTTTACCGGGTTTTGGAATTGTAATTACGTTAGCTCGTTTCCAGTCCGCGGGGAAGTGGTTAAACTTAAGTATGACGTTAAAAATATTAATTATTATACATAAGGCGGGATACGGTAGGTTTTTAAGTAGTTGATAAGTTATTTTATCATGCCCCGGGGCTTTCTTAGGGTGAACAGATTTTAAAGTAAGCAAAAGTTCTGATAAGGTTATTAATTCCGGTTTTTTCCTAGGCTTCCTGGCAAGAAAATCTGCTGAGGTGGTATTAACGTCTCGAGTGAAATGAGGCTACTCTATTTTCTAACAGTTCTCTAACAACACTTAGTGAATTATTATTTATAACCTCTTGTAATAAAACATACCGGGTTTCAGGAGTTTAGGGGCTGTCATGTAAAGTGAAGAACGTACTTAAATCTTAAAATCATCCAAAGCAGCGAAAATAAGTTTTAAAATTTTGACACCAATATCAATTAATTATTTTGTTTAGCAACTGCATGTTTAGGGTAATACTGAAGTAGGACCAAACTCTACAGTTTTTAATACACGGAAGGCGCCAGTGAGTTGATTCTTGCCAGAGTAAACTCCGTTTCATATGTATACTTCTGATTGCTTGCCAAGGACTCATTATGGTGAACAGACAGAATCTCACTCAACATCTCTTTAAGTTCACGAAATTCTACCTTGAAAGTCCGAACGTAAAATTTGAACTCATTTGAGAAATTATCAAAACGGGACCAATAGAACACAGAAATGGGACAACATTGTAAATAATCGAAGAATATTGACAGAGCTAGTTATGTTTTTCTAAATTTAACATTAAATAAATATAAAGCAATCCCAGAGAGTGGAGTAATGTCAAATTTAAAAACTGTTACAAATTTAATTTTATTATCTAGGTTTTGGTAAAGCAGACTCAATAAAACACATCAAAATAAATTACAGAAATTCATTCTCACTATATCTTGTTGGATATTAAAACAGTTTTTACACTAAATACGTTTCATCCAACTTAACACACTTAGGCTAAACCGACTCACTTTCTAATATAAATACGCTGTATGTGTTCCAGATACTCTTAACTGCGACTGATGAAAACAATAATCACTCTGCGTGCGAACACAATTAGCACGTTATAATACTAAAGTCGCATCGTACTTGTGAAGGACTGTCTAACAAGTGGAAGCGGAAAACTAGAGCGTCTTCTAGAAATGACGTCATGCACTTGTAATCAATAAAACGCAACATCAACAAAAAGGAGAAAAAAAAGGGGCGTTTGTGCTTGGTCCAGCGTGACATGACGTGACGAGGATGAGGTTTGGCATCCGTGACGTGACAGAAGGTGACGACTCAACTAACTACACTGCAACAGTGCGCCGTCTCGTTTCTTACACTTCTCGCCTCATTTAACATATTGCTTGCGATCGATTTTTATAACTTAAGGGCAGTCAGTCCCCGTCGTCTTAAATTTTCAATACTTTTTGCCGTAAGTACCAATTAAGATTGTTTAACGAAATTTTTCACACAACACGGCCTAAATAACAGCTTCTGGAGCTTTATCAAACTATCGCATGTATACTAACTTCATTAATTTTTGACTAGTAATTGCCGACAAAAAATAGGTATTTTTTTCCGACAGGCGGTTACGGAAATGATTCTGACAACAGTAAGTACTCTATCATTACATGTTTTACAACATGTGCAAAATAATTCCCTATGACTTGCGACGCCCAAAATGTAGGATATAATATTATAAAGAAGTAATGTAAGTTAGTTTGTTTATATGTAATGGCTAATCTCGAAAACAACACGGCTTATTCTTATTATTCTTTCTCTGATAGACAGCTACGAGATAGGCATAGACTATGTTAAATTTAAAAAAAAATCCTTGAGAAACGTCAAAATTTGTAAACCAAGTCGGAGAAAAATGAGCTACTTGGCTGCTTTATAAGCATGCTCTACCAAAACCGTTAAAGATAAACTGAAACAATGTTAGAAGGAATTGCGTATCTTGAAATTAAAAAATACGCAAGTAGTCGCAGGTAGTCACAAGTAGTCGCGGGTAGTTGTAAGTAGTTGCAGGTAGTCGAAGGTTTTCACAAGTTGTCGCAAGTAGGCACGGGTAGTCGTAGGTTGTCGCAAGTAGTCACGGGTAGTCGCAGGTTGTCGCAAGTTGTCACGGGTAGTCGCAGGTTGTCGCAAGTAGTCACGGGTAGTCGCAGGTAGTCGCAAGTAGTCGCAGGTACTCGAAAGTTTTCGCAAGTTGTCGCATATAGTCACGGGTTGTCGAAGGTAGTCGCGGGTAGTCGCATATATAGGTATGTATTTCAATAACTCCATAAAACTTGAGCGAAACGATGGCGGGCTGCTAGTAAAATATAAAATATGGCGGAAATTCCGTAAATCCAAGATGGCAGAGACTTATCTCCCTTACGAGTTTGTATCACTCTGAGACACTGTATTATTTTTTTAATGGGATAATGCGGACCGATCGGGGGGTCACTTATTATGGATCGACTCAATAGTGCGAGACCGAAGTTCCTACAGGATGATTGTGAGCTACGACTGGAAAATTGACAAGCTGTATCCGCGAAACGGCATCCATGCTTTTTTTTTAAATTCCGCCGTGTATACTTATGTGTAAAACACGTATGAATCTTTTGTTAAATTTTCTTATAAAATGTAGTAAACGAATTTTTTAAATTAAAAAATGTAATCTCGCTTAATTTCAGAAATCCTCTTAGTTCAATGAATGGCGAAATGTAATGGCGAGTACGGTGGCATCCTACAAATACTCTTCTATTTCTAAAGTATAGTATTTATGGAATCGATACCTACATCTCAGAAAACCTTAAAGCCTTAAAATCGTACGATTAATATATACAATCAACAGTGAAACTAAACACAGAACCGATGTATACTGTCAAATTCTCTCGTTTCACAACTACGTCCATATATTTTTTAAATCTATGTTTAATTAAGAAACTTTAAATATTACTTTTTAAGTATTGGTGAATTCATAAGTAAAATACTTCGGAACCAGTGGAATTATTTTTTAATTATCTATCCAATCAAATGGTTGTATTATATTTTATTAGCTATCCAATCAAATGGTTGTATTATTTTTAAATACTTTATCCGCTGAATATGTTCAGACTGAGCCACAGACACTCATTCGGAGTTAACTACTCGTCTTGTAGCTTTTGACTAGCTTTATTCAAAATTTCCATTCTTCGTCCATACTACAGTTGCCAATAATACCATACACTACGTGTAGCATATTACAGTACATAATCATAACTAATTTTTAAACATTTATAAGTCGACCTCAAACCTACAAACGAATCGCAGTCAGATTCAATGTGGTTGTGTAGCAGATTAAAAGAATTATATCTAAAGTATCACTTAATTATGTAGAGAAAATTTATGGCCACAAACGGTTTAAGAAATACTGGAACTTAACTTGGAATTTTAGTAGGTATAGGCTATTCACCGTAAAGTGAGCACTTTTTAAGGCCCTGCTAAAATTTTCCTTTCAATTAATTTCTACTTTTCCGCCACTTTTTTAATGTAATCATTGCAATATGACTAATAAATACAGTGCATACATGACAACAATCTCAAAAAATAACGTCTCAGACTGCAATAAAATATATCTATTAGGGGTTAATGCCTTTTGGGAGGGCCTTAATAAGTGCTCACTTTATCGTGAACAGCCTATATACATACACGATTGAAATGTATATAGTATCTCACATAAAAATGTATCGGTACCGAGAATTTCAGTTACAAGTTTTTCGCAGGAAATAATGACTAAATCGATGGTTTTCAGAAGTCAGTTAATTGAAAAATATTTGATGAACATTTAATTTTTTTTTAAAGTAACGAAGTGTTACTTGAAATTGTCGAATTGAAGAAATACAAGTTAGACAGTTATTTAAATAACTTCTTGTGCCAACTTCCATGTAGAAATAGTTTACGTCACTTCTTGAAATGAATTTTGTGCTATAAAACTAACAAGAGGTTTCCTCCGTTATAAAAATATAGCCCATTTAAGTATATATTTTCAATGCGATTACACAAACTATTTTTACCGCCATATATCAAAAGTATTTCGAATAATGGGTGGTTGCTGAAATTATCAACCAACTAGGCTGTATATAATTATTTTCTGACTAGATTTTCACATCAGTTTTTAGTGCATTGTTTTTAAGAGTTTGCAGACACATTATTATAGGCTTTTTACTTAAATAGCGCGAATTTTCCCCCATGTTTTCCAGTTTAATTATCCTCCTGACTACTTTACGTCCGGGTATTACGTAGAATTAAAAATAATCAAAACTACCGACCCACTATAAAATGTAAAAATCGTTCTCTGTGAGACGTAATATATACAGAATAAGTGAGAGAAGATTGAGGTGAGTAAGGAGTAGCACTGGAATGAAGGGGCGGGGGAAACGGGAGATCGCCGAGAAAACCCGCCGACCAGTGGTCGGCGGCATCGTCCGGCACGATTCCCACCTGCGAAAATTCGGAGTGAACCGGCCGGGGATTGAACCCGGGTCGCTTTGGTGGGAGGTGAGCAGTCTAACCGCTCAGCCACCGTGACCCCTATATAAAAACATACAGAAGAAAGCAAAGATGCAAATGTACGTATTCTCCCTCCCACCATAAATAAACCTACTGACGAACTTTACATAGCACCAATCACTACGTGTGGAAGTCTACAAGATAAATGACATAAAGACCAGCGTACGCTAGTTATACAACTGTGAGATGTAGGACTTACTACAAAATCACCGACCGTAAAGACAGAAAATGCTGTAATTGAGGGCGATTGTCCGTTTACCCTTGAAACTCGCATTTCACGTACCATTTTTCCCTTCTCGCTGTCCAAGTCCCCATTCCTCAGTGTTTATAATCAACGGTTGTGAACTGCATCTGAACACTACCCAGGGTCAGCAAGAGATAGGTATTTTTAAGAGGGGTACAAAAAACATTCCAATTATGCCAAAGCGTAATATCTCTCGCGGGCAAGCAAATTGCCCGAGGTACTACATCGGTACCATGTTTGTATTAAACTATAATTACTTGTTAACTGCTGACATAACCTCAAAAGTCCTGCCACGCTCCGCTGCTCATGATACTGTTCCAAAACAATAGTGAATCGCAGGCGAAGGGTAGTCCTCTAGTTCGTGGACAAGGAAGAAACGGGGATTCGGTCCGGAGAAAAAAAAATGGTAACAAACAACTTACGTCACTGGGCGAAAGAAAAAAACTACCTCCACATAGTCCAAAATTTAAAAATAGAGCAAAGATTTGAAACACGGTCTCAATTACAGGCGACCCATCACGTAGTTACTGGAAGCGGCTCCTTTGATCAGGGGCCAGTGTGAAAAAAACCCCCAGGGAAGCTGTGTGAAAAAAGATACACGCGCTTGGATACCAAACTGGTGAAGGAAAGCACAAACCCAGGAACAGATAAGTGGATGGGTGCGGGTTGGGGGGACATCATAAGAGGTAGCTGGGGACACACCCTCTTAGAACACCTGTCGTTCACCATTTACATGGCCTGACAAATTAGATTAATAAATTACACTGCTAAGTATCGTGTTCCTCTACACACGCGACACAGGCATGGGACTACCTGTAGAAGAACCGCTTATATCACTACTGCCAACGTAAAAATATTTGATAGCATGTGACTCAAGTCTCAGACACAGAAGTACAAAATGATTTATTTTGCTTTAATATGCATACTATATGTCCTATGTTAACGCCCGAGAAACTAATGCATAATTTTATTTGCGTTTCACGCTTTAATGACTCCTGAGCCGTAGACAGAAGCGTAATTCTAAAACGTAATTCTTTTCTCTCGAAAAGATGAGATTTTATACGTATTAAAATTTTCTGAGAAAAGGTTTCAGAGAGTGGGTTGATGATAGAAGGATTCTTTTCGCTATACTTCAGTAAGAACAAACAAGCCAACCAAAGAAGTAAATACTATTTTTCACGATTTCATGAATAGTCTGTTTAGCCTCCATCACACGATCTGCCGATTTAATTTTGTAGTCTTTTAGTCCCGTTACAAGGAACATTACCCTAGGAGCTATGTAAGGTAGCATGGGATTCCTACAGCGACAGTAGCTGGCGCACTATCAAGGAGCAGACTTAGTGCGTTTCAGATGAGCATGGTTCACAAACATAGACCGCCACTTGTTTAATAAGTGACTAGTAACTTATGTAAATCGTATTGCTGTATTTTCAACCTATCAAAACAATGTGAAATCAATAGAGTAATTTTTTCCCAAGTATTTAGGCATACATAAGAATTTATGTCATGTAGTTATATTTTAACCAAGTCGTAATCCGCATACAAAAATAACAATATGGCGTACTTTGAAATTACGTTTACTAAATATCACTTTGACTACATACCAACACTGAAACAATATGCTAGCACAGCAGCTCAAAGCAAAAAGGTTGTAATGTACTTAAGTTAGTTACATTAAAAATTGTTATAAAATGATTTTTTGATGTGGGTAGTATGTATACTTCGATTACACACTGAAACCTTATTTAACTGTAGTCATCTTTAATGAGATTTGTTTTTGTCGTATCTTAATTGCATACAATTTCTCATGGACTTGTAATAAAAATTGCAATTTCCTACTTAGCTTCATGCAAAAAAAATTTGTGTGGAAACTGCGACAGAAAATATGATTACTATCGTTATATGGTATTAAGTACAGATATACTAGGCGAACAACTTTGACCATGGCTGCCGTACTAGCTGGTGTAACAACTACTGGTGCAGACGGGTACGCAAGAATGTTCCTATTTCACACTACCAGAAGAAGACAATGATACTACTGGTAACACACACAGTGTAACTATGCAACAAAGACAAAATGCAGTTGCAGGTTTGTCACGCGAATTTTATAGCGGCAGTAGCATACGCCTTTACATTTGGTACCGGAACAATAATTAATTGCAATTATTAAAATAATGAACTGTTGTCCAATATACTGACAATGTATGATTGGATACACGTATGTAATAACTAAGTAAAATCGAACTATGTAAGGGAAATTCGTGGGATGCTCACTTTTTCCACTTAATTTCGTGTCCCAGAAGACCTGCAGTATTAATTTTAATGATGGTTTATAAATAAGTGCAATAAAATGAACTAAAAGCCCCTTAGCTTACTTTTTTTACGTTCCACCGTTTTCGTGGAATTTATGACCGCTACTATGGTAAAAGACATTGAAAGCCTGAAAACACGTATTAAAACCAAGGTTCCTTGCGGACGCGTACTGTGGTGAATGTTTGTCCCGGTGTCAATGCGCCCCTGCCAATGTGTCACATGAAGTGTAATGAGTTGTTGCCACGTGCAGGCATTCCAATTTAAGTTTTTATTTTTGCCGCGAGGCTGGTTGCGGTACAGCTCACATACTGAACGAACACAATCCTATGCCTAAAAACGGACTACGGCGAAGGAAGTAGTCATATTCCTACAATAAGACGTTTTCTGTGAACTAACATGGAACGCAACACCAGTCGCTCATTGGCAATGCAACCTTACTTTTAAATGGATTTACCTTGTCCTTCCAAATTGAATCAAAAACGATCTGCCGAAAGTTCATAAAAAAAAAAAGGACAAAAGAGATAGAAGGAACACGTAAGAACAGTCCCGAGAAAAAGTTTCTGAATGGGGTTTACCTGAACTGGATTTGCGGAGAATTTTGCTACCGCACAATTAAATTGAGTTGACACACAAACCTTCATTGCAAAATAATGTGCTTGCCTACGTTACACAAATTAAAACATTAATTTCCAGGAACGACGTACGAACGAACTGAGCCTAATTGTTTGTGGGCCAGGTATAGGAGCTAGGTACCGCAGCTTCCAGTTTGTGACGTGACATAATCTTTTGGATGATCTACGCTCCCCGGGTCCACCTGTCTGCAATACGAATCCGACCGAGGCATTGCGGTCGCTCATTTGGTAGTCATGTGCGATGAGTCGTGTTTACTCCCTTCTTGGCCTGGGGATGGCGAAGATGCATAGGACGACTACATCTGCTGCACCTTGATTTGTTCCGTGGCGACTCCCGCCGGACGGCAGAAAACTCCTCCGCTTCAGGTTTTCATTAGAATCCACGAGTGCTTCCACGCAGCTAATGAGATAACGAAGACGGCGAATAAATTAACGCAGCGTCCGTCTGTACAGCCTGCTTGCCTGAGGCAATGCATCCTACGTGCGGCGCAGGCACACGTTGCAAATCATTGCACTTATTAACGACGGGTGAATGTTTAAGACATCGTCTGGCAGTCCACTCCCGAGCATGACGTATTACGTGACAAACTGAGCATTGAGAGGTCAAAAAGCGTACGAGACCTCGCAGCTGCAGGAAGTGAGGTGTATGACCGCAAGCTACGGCCGCTTCGAACCCACGAAACGTGCTAAAGGCTGTTCACGGAAAACTGAACACTTTTGAAAGCCCTGCTAAAGATCTACTTGCATGCACGCTGTGTACTCTTCCGCTGTATGTAAAATTACCATTGCCCGAGCCTGAGCACTTTACTCATGTGTCGGTTAATTGAAACTGCAAAATTATTAGGAAAGGAAATGTTTTAAAAATCTGCATCATTTTTACACTTTTATACATTAAAAAACAGAAAAGGAAAAAAATAATTTAAGTTATCACAAATGGTTACTTAACACTTTTTAGTTGACGTTAAGATATGGAACTACTTTCCATCCTTCGTTACCAACTTTACTGGGTGCATTTCACTCAGTGCACCCGTTACAATATAAGCAGGTAGGAGCAGTGACTTTTTTCTAAGGTTGATTTCAAAAATGCTCACTTTATCGTGAGCAGCCTATAGTACTGGACAGCACCGGCGCTGCGCTGGGTGCCGGTTGACTTCATAGACTAAAGATGAGGAAGACCGATCTCGCTGGCTACGCACAACCAATCTTCGTGTCCCAACATTGAACTGCTCACACCTGCCAACACGTCTAGCGAAAACGGTGTGGTTTGGATTTTAGGTTAGAAAACTGATTTGTAAACAAATGCGTTGAGATGTATGTATACTTCTTCTAATCAATTTGTAATGCAGTTGGATTAAATTAAAATTTGTAAAAGTATTTTATTCATATAATAGTCCTTGTCAATTGAAAATTAAGATATAAACAAACACTTTCATCATTGTTCACAATATGACTTTTGAAACTTGTGTTCTTTTGCGGTAGGTCAATGTTTGGTACATGTGCAGAAGACGAATACGCGGTCTACCTTATTTTTAGTCTACGGTTCGGTTGGCTTCATACATTTCACCACCTGCCACCTAACCCAATCCTACCAGCCTCAGGACATTAACCAGGGACCAGTGGCTGAACCTGAGGTGGCTTGTTAACCAATTACAAACACGTACTATCTCTGAGCTGAGTCACAGTACAACCTGCCCTTAAAATTACGACAAGCAGAAAACTATTCTATAACACCAGACCGACGCTAGTCGACTCCAAGTTCTCCGCATAACTGGGACATATTTACCGCATTTAAAGCACCAAAGTAAGGCAGAGTTCACAACGATATTCGCAGAAATACTATACGCATCGTCGCCTCTACATGCAGTCTTGCAGTCATGCTACATGCAGTCACGCAACTTAAAATGTGGGTGCATCATTCTATGAGTATGTTCTACGTAAAATAATACTTTACTCCTCATTCAAAATTTTGGTAGCTAAAAACTATGTAACATTCACCCGTTTCAACCACGCCCATTCTTGAAAAATTGTAATTAATTTACTCTTATAGTGACGGATTAATAGAGTATTGGACGCCTCTTCGTGCCAAAAATTAAGAGGCCTGTTCCAACATCTCGAACGATATACGACACTAAAAAAATATACAAAAAAAATATACAATAACATTCTTATAGTTATACTAATGAAATTACAATATCTTCTCTACAAAGGCCACATTAAAAAAAAAGAACGCACGATGATAAATTATTATTTCTAGGGAGGGAAGTTTCAACTAGAGCTGCTAACCGATATGCTATTCACGCAATACTCGAGTAAAAACGAACTCAAACATTTCTATGAAAATATGATACAATTTTGAAAATAGCCAATCAAATTGAATAGAATTATTACCGTTTGCAATTGGTGAATATAGGGAGTAAACACAATATTTCCTCCTAAAATCTCATAAGGAATTATTACAGCGATGATATGAAAATTTAAAAATATATTAATTTGCATTAAAACGTAAATTGTAATAGTGAACCGTCGCGGCTTCTTCCACAGTACTGTGATCATTTCTAATCGCTGCGCCTGTCCTTACAGTACCACTTTGTGAAGAACTCTTTCCTCCCGCACAACTGCACGACCACGTGGTAACACGTCCGTTGAGGCGATGGAACATAAAGTGATGCTAAACTCTACAGATTTTCAGAAGTGTGTATGTATGTATGTATGTATGTGCGTGTGTGCATGTGTGTGTGTATGTATTTTATATAACTGAAGGAATGGAAAATGTAGATAACGGTTTTTACCAATTTCGCAAAGTAAATATTTTTCAAGACTAGCGCACATTAGCTGATCCCAAACCTACGCCAAAAATTGGTACATTTTATTGCGGCCCAAGACATTGAGCTAATTGACCATACAGAAGGAAATAGTTGCCCAGAAAAAAATGTAAGTAGTATTATATTAATCTTCAACACTGGTTTTGTTAAAATCTTCATACGCTTTCGGTTAGTGATAATTGACAATGTGCTGGATGCGATAAGTCATGTCTCATGATCTCTAAAGTACGTTAAGCTTGTAGGGGCGATTACCCACGACGTGAGTGGCCTTACTGCAGCAGAGCCTCAGTTATGCTCGTACCTTGATAGCAACCGACTACTTTTGATTACTTTCTTACGTGGTGTCGGATGTAACAGTCGAACATCAAAGTCTGGGAACACCAATTAAATTGTAATCTCATGTCCTACAACTCGTATTTAGAAAATAAAATGTAACGAGGAAAATAATATGTATATTATTATTATTATTGGACTCTTATCAGATCACGCAAAGCCTTAACCATTAAATTTTATGAGTTTCCATGCAGCTCTCGTTTTTTTCTCCGCGGATTCTCTTCCTTTCTTCAGTCCACTTCGTCCTCGGTCTCATAGCGACTTCATTCACAGGCAGAACTTCCCATTCGTTAATCTTTTGTCTATGCGTTTTTGTCCAAAATTTCTGATGAATTTATGTTTGCTTATTCTATGTCTTTATATATATATATATGTATGTGTGTGTGTGTGTGTGTGTAATATATATATATATATATATATATATATATATATAATATATATATATATATATATATATATATATATATAAAATCTACGTCGGCAACCATCTCACCACATGAAGGGAGCGGAAACGCCGTGGATAGATAAATTGGAATAGGGACAAGACAGTTACCGGTAAGTGGAGAAAATGAAGAAAGAATTTAAGTAGAGGGGGGGGGGTGTAGGGGACAATCGATGCACTTCAAGCAGGAGTTGTTCCGCGCCGCCCGTCTCCAACAATTCAATCGCGTGAGCTGAGCGCGAGCGAGCTGCGGCATGCGACTGTGCGACTTGGCTCGCCCAATCAAGACGTCAGCATTCCTCGCCTGACAGCCCACTTGCTGGCCGGCCGCGACCGAAAAACACACGCCAGAAGAGAGCGGCGAAGGCACGACGGTGGCGGATATATAGTCGCTGACAGACGTCCGCGACGTCGCCGATAACTTATCCGCGAGCCCCCCCCCCCCCGTCTCTCGCCCTCGGTAAATAAAAAGCTGAAACATCTGTGGACGGAGTCTTGACAGGCGCCGTCCCTTCTTTAAGATGACGGGAGGATCGCATCCGCAGAGCATATGGATACGCGCCTTGATGCGGGCTGCTGATGCACTTCTGTCTAAAACTGCACATTCTCATACTGAAGTTAACTGGTTCACAGTGCAGCATTGCACATGACCGTACATCACACTAAACTCTTTACTGTCTGCCAGGATTGTTATAAAATTATAATTTGACCTTACATATGAAAGTAGAAAACATAGATTTTAGAAAATTATAAACGCTGTAAGTCTTTGCTGGGATTAACTTATTTAAATTTTAAAAAAATTCAATAAAAGTTTATTTTTAATTAAAATTTATGCGTATTTCCATTTTGGAAGCTTGAAAAATTTACATTAAAAACATCAAGCAGGACCATTACAATAATTACTATGTTTGCATGTCATAAAAATTAATAATGTTTACAAATATTTGTAAATAAAACAATAAAAAATGATCAGAACCGATATTTTTTACACACAGCCATTTTATAATTATCCTGATTGCCGTACTTAAAGGTTTTCTTGCTAAATGTGCTTTCTGAAGCATCCAGCATGGGAATGAGCTTAAATCTTTATTAAACATAGGCTCCTTGTAATTGATTCTGTTAACATTTAAATAAGTAATTTCTATCAAAATATGACACGTTACAAAATACGCCCTATAAGTGTTATTCCTTCATTATGCAATATAACCCGTAAATTTCCGACAATTATGGTAGTGTATGTAGGTTACTAATTTCCAATGAAGCTACTGTATTTCTACATTAACGTACGCTAGATTGTCACGCACGAAACCGAACCGATTATTAAATATCTGAAGGAAAAGTCATTAACAAGTACGCCAGACCCTAGGATTTTTCGTAAGATACAGAAATCGCTAGAAATATACGTTGATTGCCATCCTAATATTCTTTTCTCGTTGGAAAATAGACTATAATGTAAGTTTCGAGTAACAACGAACGTCTTGGGCATTTACACAGTGGAGGCACAACGAAGGCCGTTCCTACTGTTTCTTCTTGCACGAACAAACCTAGAGGAAAGAGGCGAACCCCTTTTGTGCCCTTTCATTGCTTAGAAGCTGGTTATAATACAAGGTTCCATTCATACTACAATGTTATTTTTAAAACCGAACAAATATTAGACTTAATTATTGGAACCATATTCATTTATCAAAAATGTATAAACTATACTATTTAAATTAAAACACAATGTTTGAGAATAATGTATTAGCAAGAATAAAAAGAGTAGTATTAGGATATAACTTTTCTTCCTTTCAACGAAATAACAATTAAATGTTTCAACAGATGTCACGAAATATTCTATACATTCTCGAAAACTCTTGGAGCTGGATTTGACTAATAGAACCATTCACTAATTTATTCTGCAGCAAGCATTACCAACTGCAAAGTACGAATCACCCTGGAAGAGAACGAAATTGAAACATCAATGAAAGATAAAAACAGAGAAGGAAAGAAAACAACCACAGCAGGATACTATATTAATGCTGGGTGAATATTTACGAGTGTTCCACACGCTTAGTTTCGAAAAGTGCCAGACGATGCCGCTGATCGGCGGGTTTTCTCGGGGATCTCCCGTTTCCCCCGCCCTTGCATTCCGGTGCTACTCCATTCTCAACTGATTTCACCCTCTCAAGACCTCGTTGTTAAGAGCCGTCCAAATCCCTCAAATCAACTCCACGAGCTTACGTCGTAAGTACACAACGTGCAAATAGGCCACACCACGAAAGGTAAACCGGTGACGCTGGGCTGGGAATCGAACACAACAACGCAGATCATTGTACAAGAAGACTGAAACCTCAGCTGAAGCAGACAGCAATCTCTCCGAAGGGCGGGTGGACACTTCATTAGATGGGATCCGGCATGCGGGTCTCTCCGTGCCTGGTATCAGCTCGTTATATCCGCCGCGGACGCGCGAGCAAGGGCGCACGATGCCAATCCGACATTTGTAAATCTAAAGGCATGGCGTCGCGCGACACGCGAGGGGCGGCGGCCCGTGATAACATTATTCCGAGAAGTGAGCCCGCGCCATGCCACACAGCGACGAGGGCCGCTAGCTAGTGTCAACACGCTGACAACTCTTGCTGTAGATAGATAGGACGCCGCCTAGTTGCTGCTTGAATAGCCTTGCATAGTGTGTGGAATCCGCGTTTATTTACGAAACTATTAAACGTGTCCCCATGATACCGATGTACGAAAACAAAACACAATTCAGACGAGGTATGTATAATACTCTCAATACATCGCGCACATTATAAATGCTATTCCCGAGCCCTCCAACATAGCCAAAAACGTCTTTTTCACACTGCGGTATCTCCTAGTTTACTGGTCGGAAACATGCGAAACAATTATAGGGACCTGCACTGAACTTGGCTTCAGACTTTCCAGCAATAAATTATAAGGTCACCGCTTAAAGTCCCATAGGTACACGCTGCACGACGGAAACACTGCACGCCAGTTCAGCGCCTTGCGCGTAGGGGTGATGAGAGACTAGGCGCGCGTGTCAGTGTCGCCCTTATCTCTCCCGCGTTCCCCTGCCTCAAACCCGCTGTCACAATGTCTAATTTTTCCATTAAACTGCTTCCAATAAGTTTGGTCGAATAAAGTTGAACAGTTATGACGTCATCGAAACGTCATAAACGCCGTCATTTTTGTCTTAAAAAGTTGGATGGATTCAGTTTCCATCCAACATTTGAAAATTGGAGCGGTTCTAAAATTTATTTGACGTTTGACGGTCTCAGCCAATCAGAATCGTGCACGACAAAAATGGACGTCACGAAACTTTAGAATAACGAAAGATTTCTGGAAACGAAATAAATTATGAAGCTAATTAATTTATGTAAAAGCTGTCTGGCCATGATTTCTGTTTAAAATGGATATTGCAAATAATATTAACAATGTCGGAGACATTAAATTTCATTGTTCAGAAACATTTATGATAAATAAAATTAGAATTTAGTAAAAAAATTGAAAAGAAATTACAATATTCGTTACGATTCTTCCTTTAATGGACTACATTGAAACACAACATCAGCATCTCACTTTGAAAATAATTGTTAAATAAATATTAGAATTAAATCCTCCGAGAAAAAATAAAATTGACAGTGTGGCACATTTTCAAACACATTCAATATTATTTAATAAAATTTGTTGGAAGAAAAAATTTGATGGCTGTATTTTGTCCTCAAATTTTATTGTTAAAATAGACGAAGGCAAAAATTTGATAACGTGACAGGGGCTTTAGAGAGGGAGCAAGTTAGGCAGGGAAACTAGCCCAGCATTCGCCTGAAGTGATTCCAGAGTTCGGCCGCACCGGAGTTCGAGCCTGGGTCCTCCCGAATGCGAGTCCAAACACTGCGCCACCTACACTCCCTTTCTCTGTTACTCCCAACTCTTTTGAAGACGTGCCAAAGTCCTGCTTCCAGGATGCTACTCCGCCTCGTACATCGAAAGCTTAGAAAATTATACCAGAGGCCCAACGCACCGCATTCATCCGCACTCTGTGTAATAATATTTCACATAAGAACTATTTCTTACTAGGCATTACCAACAGACCTATTTTCTCCCGGCTTGTGCTCATGTCAGTTATAAGCAATATATTATAATTTGTGGATATTATATAAGTGAAAATTCTATTTAACCAATAATAAGGGGCTTTATGGTCAAACAAGTATAAAACGCTTTTGTGGTATACGGCATATTTAGGGAAGAACCAAATCCGTCACATATAGGGTGTTATTTAAAAGGTTTGCTTCAAGAAGTGTGAAGAAACCGCGTAGACTAGAGCTTGGCAACTGCTGCTGTATGGTATGCTGGGGTTCCCTCTTCAGCGTGGCTCATTGCCTCCCAGTTTGCACAAATGCAGTTCTGCCGCTGATTTATAAAGATCTGTGGACAGTGGTGTAGCCAGAAAATTCTCAAAAGTGGGGTTCACCTGACGGAAAGAAATGGAGGGAAGACTGCGGAAAGCAGTTAATAAGGACTTTTTTTCTTGACCAGCCAAGGCCGGTCACGCATTTCTCATATCACCCCCGCACGTGTGCCCTTTCTGAGTAATACAGGATTATTTATAGAATTTTCCTTATTTTATTTATTTTTTAAATTTTATTCGACACTTTATTTTCCCCTTACAACCTTTATTGATTACATTCTAATGTATTATATAATATTGGAAATTGTCTACACCAAGTTGCCTGAAAGGTGAATGTGGCGCGGTTTCCCTGCATTCCAGCCTGACTCCCCTAGCAGCTTGGGAGTCAATTTCTTGACATTCTATTCTATTGATGATTATATTATGCCTATATTGCGGCACTTAAACTACTGCTACTTAGATTATATATATATATATATATTTATTTAAATTCCAGCCGTCAGTTTTGGAAATATCTAGCTGAGAGTGGGACCTGTGGACTCTTTTTCGACCCCCCTCGCCCCGTAGTCCAGTCCTTGTCATGTCTGGAACCTTGTCATACCATTACTCTCTCTCCTTACACATTGCCTAAGTCTTCAGTGTCTTGATTCGCTTCCTATTCACTTGCCTTGGTCATTGCTATTCCAATTTCTAATGTCCTTTGTTCGTTGCTTTGATCTTAATTATATGTTTTAGGGATTTTCCGAGTGGGAGGTAAGGCCTTCCAACTCATCAGTCGCCTTCTAATGTTCCCTTTCAAAGTTCTAGTCTATGTGCATTGGGAACACCCAAGTTGTGTGGTAGGGGCCGCTCACACCACAATGCTTTATAGCGGTTTTACAGTGTCACTTCCAGTATAACTATTTTTTTTCTTTAATAAGGTAATGGAAACCTTTATCTATCTACGGAGGAGGATCATTCACGAACTCTTGTGGATTTTCCCGAATCCATTCTTCGATTTCTTCCAGACGTTTGCTTATCTTTCTTACAAACTCTTCCATTATCTTGGCAGTTTTTCTATTTGCTACAACATTTCTTCTATTTCAAGCTTCCGACAAAGTTAAATTCTTATATATTCTATTCTTGGAAATTCTCTTAAGTTCATGTTAAATCCATGTAACTTTGCATTACAGTTTCCATGCCCAGTTAGTAACTGTGAGAGATGATAATCTGTAACAGTCCAGTGCTGACTATATATTTCCATTATGTTTGGAAATATTCTGTAAGTGATTTTGCCCTTCTCCGAATTGCCCCACCTTTCCTGCCAGAGGGATAGTGTAACCCTTCCGGCTTCTTTTTTCATGATCTTCGTTGCAGATCTTCCTTGAGTTTCTTGCTTTAGCTGTCCTCGTTCTTCTACAAGCTACTATTTTTTTTTTAATAAGGACTGCACGCACGGCATATAGTTAAAGCTGGAGGGGGTTATCGTAATATTCTGGAGATATTTACTAAGCAGAGGCTGGCTGAGGTTCCCCGGCGGGGTCACTCTCGGATTTTCGCATGCGAGAATCGTGCCGGATGATATCGCTGCTTGCCGGGTTTTCTCGGAGAACTCCTGTTCCCTCGCCGTTTCATTTCGGCGCTACTATATGATCACCTCACTTCATCCCCATAGGATCTCAAGACCTCGATCTTAAGAGCCACCTAAATCTCTTTACTCACTCACTCACGCTGGTTGAGGTCACAGGATATTCGAACAACATTAATATGCTCATTATGCTATGCTCCAGGGAAGATTTGCGAAACTTAATTCATATGTTCCCAGTTTATTATAAGTACAACGCGTCCAAGTGGCCAATAGAATTTCACAAAATTTGAAAACTGAAGTAAATTTCATTAAAAAAAAATCAATTATTTATCACTAAACAAAAAAAAGTTGGCCAGTATACAGTTCTGTTACCTGAGGTATTTGTGTTAAACTCTTTACAAATCTAAAGAAACAAATTTAACAAAGTGAATACAGTATGTGTTTGTCACCTGACACATTATAATGTGTGTCCTAGCTTTTGTACACTATTCCTGTATTTTGCGGATGTTATTACTTCCATCTTCTCTGTATACATTCGATTTATGGGGTTTTAGCGAAGGAATATTAATCAGTGAATCACCAACAAGTTCAGCAAAATATTCCTCCTTTATCTAGTGAAGTGAGATTCGAAATCGTTATTATATGCGGTACATTGCACATACCCGCACACCGACACACACACAGACTTGGGAAGCGTTGCTCTCGTCTTCAATACTCGTAGTAACCTTGGTCACAACCACCTTTTTTTCGATAATCTATTGGTACTTATATACACCGACAGTAATTTTCTGCGGAGTGTATGTTCATTTACTGGTACACTACACGTACTTTCAGACGTCTAAATAAATTTGGTCCCGCGCCATTCGTAATAAATCTGTCTCTCATTTTCACCTTTACAGGCATGTACCTTCCTTAGGAATAGTGCTAGATTAAGTATTATATATATGACTAACAATATACTATAAACATTATTATGTATGTATATGTTATATACGAGGGCTGACTCAGAAGTCATGTCAACTATTGATTATCTCCGGAAAATGACCCAATACAGGATACGTACCATGTACAGCTGAAAGTGCACGACATGTACGTTTTAAAGGTGATACTACATGGGGTATGAAGGCAGGAATTCCCGGCAAAGAACAAAGACAAGCATGGATGCTTGAAATCACCGTTTAATTAATTATATTATCGTACAAACAGTATACACTCATGTGAACGTGTACGAGCTGTTTAACATCCTTCAAAGTAGTCTCCGAGGTTGTTCACGGTTCGTTGCCAGCGATGAGGCAGACATCGTCACAGCATTTCGACGAGAGGTGGCGCACATTGACGAATCTCATGAAGCCCTCGCATTATATACATTATATTTTCATTTGAGATCAAATCTGTCGGTTCAATACTTCAAGATTTATTTACATTCTGTGGTGAATGAAAGTACTACTCGAGTATAAATACCGGTAACAAACGCTAAAACTAAAATACATTTGTGATTTTTTTTTCAATGACATGTCGGAACAGTCGGCCATTTGCTTCTCCTCTCCCCTTTTTTTAAACCGGATACTGCTATTTTTCGTACCTTTCAGCATACGCACTATATATCTTTAATTCATCATACAATTCGGCCCTGGTAAAATTGATGCAACTTATCCAGGGAAAACTTATATTAGATTCTTTAGTGTTGTTCCAATGAGGTATATATTTCATGTTCTACTACATTTCTGATAAACATGCCTTCCTTAATATCTCTACATATATTTAAAATATGAAAAAACCTAAGAACAAAATCATTTCAGAAAATTTCCATAATCTTCCGTAGATATGTATAATTTACCTGCGGGCTCGATTGTTTGACATGCCATAAATTTGGTTATGAGATGACAGAATTGGATTGTATAGGGCTTATTAACGTCCCTCAGTGTTATGCCTGAAGGCTTATCAGGGGACGGGTTACAAATGAACTTATAACCTAACTTAAACACCCATGCCTTACCTGAGGTTCGAACCCAGAACCTCCCGCATCCCAGACCGGCGGCGCACCAAGCGACTGCGCCACGGGAGCGTTGTTTTGTAGAACATTTGATAGTCACAGTTTGTAGTTTGAATTAGTGGGTCACGAATAATATTGGTAAAACTGTTATTCAGATAATATTATTAGCAAGGACACATGGTCTCGTTTTTCCTCCTGACACCTGATTCCCATGCTTTCCTACGCCAGGAGGTAGAAAATTACAAATGACGATTGATAAAATTCATATTTTTAATTTGTAAGTGAAACAGTATATTTTACTGCGTTTTTATACCATTCTTATTAGGTTATGATACATAGCTTATTGTTTATGCAATTCTTCTATGTTCCATTATTTTTCTTTTTTCTCTTCGAAAAGCGAAATAAGTTCAGGAAAGTGTAACGTCAGAAAAATTAGAAAGCGTAATATTAATTTTGTAAGTAATATATTACTGTTATAGGCATAGCACAGCAAATGTTCAAGTTGCCCCAACTTCCGTTTCACGAATGTCCGCATGGATATTTTTTTGCAAAATTTACACACGACCACTAGGGTCAGGCAGGCGACAGTGTGAAATTACATTTTTGACTCACATGTTATAATCCTGTAGCAAAACAAAATCACTGACGAAAGTCGACAAGCCAGCCATGTATCGTATTAGAGCAGCAACTACCACCAAAAGTACTCCTGTGCAAAGAGAAAAACGGCTAAGATAGTGCACCGAGAAACAGAAGTTACGTGCATCAATACAGTCTAAAAGGTTCTTGTAGTCGAAAGATAGTGAACATACGTAATTTCCGGAAGTGGAACGCTTTCCATAGATAACGTGCTTCTTATATGACTTGGTCGACTAATACGATGTGTGGCTCTAACGCGGATGTACTTAAGTAATTTTGCGAGACGTAACATCGACGTGTCGTTACAAAACTTTATTTAGGAGTATACACTACTTGTTTAATGAGGATAACATTATAAACACAGTATGTCATTACCGTTGTGGGCGTTTCAAAACCACTTATGCTCTAGCTTAGTTCTGATTTTATACTTTATGTTACCTACTTTAGCCGAGCCACAGTGGCGTAGTGGTCACAATACTCGCTTCCCACCTAGGTCAGCCGGGTTTGGCTGGGTCGCTTCCGAATTTTCACATGTGGGGATCACGCCGGACGGTCGACAGGTTTTCTCGGGAACCTCCCGTTTCTCCCACCCTTACATTCCGGCGCAGCTCCACTCTCATAGGCTATCAATGCCTCGATTTTGAGCCGCTAAAATATCTCCACTTCATTCTACTCTACTCTATTTTACTTTACTCTCGCAGTAGTGTTTCGGAACGCCACCATTGGAGTCGGAGGACAATACTAACCAGTGTCAAATGTATGACTGTTTCCGCGCATGCATCCTTTACAAGTTTCTGTTCCACCTCATGAATAGCTGAACATTTAATCTCAAATAATATGTAACATGCACATATTATAATTCAAACAAAAAGTTACAACATTTATTGTAATTAATATACAGGCTTCGAAAACAATAAACATGATACTAGTGAGCGCTATTTCACAAATTAACATTTGGAAAGAACGGCACGAAACCCACCAAAACCTAACCAAATTAAGGATACAATTGCAATAAAATGCCAAAAATACGTGCTTAAGGCTAAAATTGAGCAAGCGGGCACTCATTACGAGCCGAACAAACCCGCTGCTAAAGAATAAGTACCTTAACATTACACATTAAAACGACTGAATTATTAAAATATTGGAGGATTATTAACATTGTGATTAAAAAAAAATACAGATATGTCAACAGCAGCTCAAACAGATCAACTCTCAACCAATTAGGGTGCGCAAAAAAAAAGTGCGGTCCCATATAACTCCCGCGAGAGGCGTATAAATAATTCCTTGCATTCAGGCAGTTCAGCAATAGAAATATCAAAAGATGGAAAACTATAAAATAAAAATTTAATAAAACAAGTTAAAACTATAGGGGAACCAGAACCATAAACCGAAAGCAAGTGCCGAGAAAGCCTAGACCAGGCTGCTATACCAAATCAGAGTAAAGACGAGGCGAGAGTGATCGAACATAGCAACGACTAAGTCTTATATCACCTTGCAATAAGGGTCAGGCAGCCTTAGCGCACGCGAGGAACGGAGTGGTGATTACTGATGCGTCCAAACGAGCAGCTCGCTGCGAACATCTCAAATAGGTTGAATATTTATCAAAGGCAGGTACCGCGTTGCTTTTCTCGGAACTCAAGGCATCAAGTATCAAAGGAAGTGTGCATGTGTATGTGACGGGAATTTAGGGTCACTGGGAAGGATGGTTTCAGCAATCCTGTATCAGTCACTTCATGAATTACTTTTTTCCTCTGTCAGGTTATGCATTTGTTATGTCTAAATAGACCACTCAAACGGAAAAGCCTGTGGTAATTCATTTAAAATGTAGGGATACTGGAAAAGTTGATTATGCGTGGGGAAATAACTAGTAATGTAATGGTAGTAGCAGTAAAGAATGGTGTCAACGGTTGATGGTAACATGTTTATGTCCATAGTGAGCGGATTCATCAAACACTGATGTTTACGATGGGCAGTAAAACGCATGTTTTCTGCCAGGGTTATAAAACACGTAAAAACTTGAAAGATCGAAATTGTTATAAACGTATTTTACTTACAGTTGTTATGTAAGTTCTTCCACTAGCTCGTCTCACCTGGCAGTTAACTCGTGCGGTAACTGCATATTACGGTCTTATGGAAATGTGTTTCACATACAATAAAAATTTCTGACTTTTTTTCTTCGCAACGCTAATTCTAAACCAAATAATTTGAAACTAAGTACCATTCAGTGGCGTGCAGTAGCTGTTGCTACGTAAGCTGGTGCTTGCACAACGAGCAGGCAATGTACCAATTACACACGTCCTCTGGCGTCACCTGCTAAACTACGTTTCAGTGGTGAAAGTGTGAACTAGCACGCAACAGGGTACAGCACAGATCTAACGCCAGCTTACCTTGCAACAGTTCACTACACGCCACTGGTATCATTAGTCTACTTACTACCCTAAATCGGATTGAACACATTAGTTCATAAATCGGTGAGATGTCTGGAAATAAACACGCTCTAATTTAAACATACGTATTTTTTTCTTTGAGTTATAACCAACAGGTATGATATATGCTACTATACTGATTGAGCAGCGTATTTCAATTCAGCATGGTAACACGAAAATTCGCGAGAATCTCAATTCGGCTACGCTGAAGTGTTTCTACGTCCCTATTGCCTTCCTATGAGATTCCTGCTATAGAACAATCCACAATATCTGGATCTGTCGAAGATATATTACGCTTGAAGTATAAATTTACAATCATTATTATGTTTAAATTCTTGTACAGAATTATGGGTGGAAACGTACAAAGAGTACGCTTATTTTGCAACAGCAACAAACTACACAATTTCTCTTGAATAATGCTCAAAACAGATTGTTTGGATGTTTTTGATGAAAGCCGGTTTCGATGCACAAAATATAATTATAACAACAATTATTTTGCGGTTGTTCTCCATTCCTACCGTCACTGCCAGCCTGGCGAATCGCCAAACGCAGTCTTGAATCCGGAAGAGACATTTTCCAGGCTTGAAAATCTTCTGCCAGGCCGATAATCGAATTATTAGTCCACAAATCAGATGCCCTAGCCACTGGACCAGAATGACGAACCTCATTTGGCGATCTTCAACTTAACAATTTTTCTTCATGGCTGATATGAACGTCCTTAGGAAAAATTTGCCTTAGCTTGACAGCTACCAGCTTTCAATACGGAACCGATGTTTGCACACGGCATCAAATAATTATAGATGAAAGTGTAGCGATTTGAGTGGCCCTTAACGTCGTGGGCTTGAGAGCTGATGAGGGCGAAGAGAGGGAGGTGAGTATGGAGCAGCGCCGGAATGCGAGAGCGGGGTAAACGGGAAATGCCTGAGACAACTTTCCGAACAACAGCATCGTCCGGCTCGATTACCGCGAGCGAAAATCCCGGAGCGGAGCGACCCTGACGGGATTCGAACTACGTTTGCCTTGGTGGAAGTTGAGTACTCTAGCCGCTGAGTCGCCGCGGCACCCTATAGCTAAGAGTTAACTGCACACCACGCCTGGTTTTCCTGAAACTGGCCTCTCTCACCACATTCTACGTCTCCTAGGTCCAGGGTTACTGCCATCGTCATGTACTGTACCAGCGAAGAACAAAATACGACCTTACTAAGTATACATAAAACTATATTAAAAACTCAATCCGGGCTCAATATGCATAGCTTATAGATATATGTATGTAACTGTATACAGTATACGGAATATATATATATATATATATATATATATATATATATATATATATATATATATATATATATGACAACAACGTTTATAGCCCGTCTCAAGCTTAGATTGCAGTACAGGGCTTATGTCACTCACTGTTGCCAGATTGCTTCAGCTTTGTGACGTAACTGACAAGCTGAGAAACAAATGGGCGATGAAGGAAACTGCCTGATTAAGATAATATTTATCTGTTTACCTCCCTGCCAACTCGTAAAGGAATCCAATCCTACGACGCAAAGCTAAGCGGCTCCTTTGAAACTGAAGCCTGTGAGAAAATTTAAAATTGTGATTGGAAGGAGCACATGCAACGTAGATAGTTTTCTTTTTCGAAGTTGCAAAAAAATAACTTATCAGGCAACAGTGCCCGCAGGAACAAGGACAGCGTTAACGACAGAAATCGTGCATTGGAAAGAGAGAGTGAATGTCCATTACACAGCACAATGCAATCTAAGAGTGAGACGTTCTATAGAAGCGACACTGAAAACTTGTGTTGGTATAGATCAAGACTTACGAGCGCCTGCGACATCGGTGGCCGCCCGGCTGTATAGGTGGAGGGTGTGTTAGGGGAGTATGACTTGTCCCAAATCCATTACTGCTGTTGATTTTTTTTTTGTTAATTAATCATCACTTTTACAATACATAAGTTTTACAACTTTCTCTTCAGCACTGGCACGATCAGAAGGGTTGGGGGATGAGTAGAGGCGTAGGGTAAAGTATTCTGCTTGTAGTATGCCCGTAGTGATAACGTTAATATTTTATGTTCGCGGACTTAGTAATAATGTCTCCTGAGGCGCAGATGTAGTGATGGCCCACTGGCCCGAGGCATACTAGGTAGAGTAGTTTGTTTCTGGTGCACTGTTCCAACTACAGTTTGCGTAAGACATGCGGAAATAATTACAGCAGCATTGGCTTTGTTTAGGGTTCTAGTACGCCAGTTTATTTTAGTTTACGTGTTGTTTGTCATTTCGCCTTGTGGCTTCCCTGAGTTGGAAAAAATTGAGGCACTAACTATTCTAGATGTTGCAGATTTGAACTTAGAACAAATTAATCCAGTTACGTCAGCACAAAGAGAGATAAAATATTATATTGATTATTGTAACTGCAAGGTATCAATTTATGAACTGTAGATATTAAAAATATTTTTGGTGCCCTTTTCCATGTATAGAAGTAAGTTGGCAAAATATGAAACTTTTTTCGTACATGAAAACCCTTCCTACTTGCTTGTGTGTTAATCAAGGTATAATATTGTACGTATAATTCTTTTTGTTTTTGTTTTGGAATACCATGACTGACATGTCAACTGCGTGCTCGAATTCGACAAGGCACTAACCAGTACCCCACCAAGACTTCTTCGGACACACCACCTCTCAAATACAACATTGTGTGGTTTTGATTTTCTAAGTTTTTATTTCGTCGAAAAGTTAGAAAACTGCCACACTCTCTCTCTCTATCTCTCTTTCTTTCTCTCTCTCTCTCTCTCAATGCACGTAAGGTTTGTTAAATTATATTAAAAATACAACGATGAGAAGCGCAAAGCAAACATTTATTTCGCTCGGTACCTCAATTATTTGAACAAATGCAGAAATCCTTTCTACATGTTAGTTTGGTTTTGGAAGTTGTGGATTGTACCTCGTACTGTGAAAGGGGAGAAATCCAATCAATCGTGAATTTTCTTTTGCAAAACTTCGTAATTAATTTTCATGGCCGGACATAAGAAATTAATGCTTGACATGGCATGTAGGACTATATCACACAATTTCTCAACTTTGTACGGTTTTAAGTATTATATCCGTGTTTGCGCACGCGATACAGAAACTATTAAATAATTAGGGGAACCTTTGTTTACCGTTACACATGTGAAATGAGTAACGAAAGAAAAAGAAGTTGGATCTGGAAGCGACTGTTCAGATACTTCCTGAGCCTTGGGAAGCACGGTTTTTGAATATTGAATTTGAAAATTAAGTTATTGAAGAAGAAACGTACATCCAAGGTGGCGGGGATACCTCCCCGTAAATGCAGATATTAAGTGCAGGACCAGCCGAGTGAAAGGATAACAATTTTACATGTTAAATTATTTTAAGTGTGGCTCTGCCATACTTCACGTATCGCTGTCAAACAAAAACTCGTCTTTGTCAAGGCCACATTTCTACAAAACTTTTTTTGTAAAATGTTAAATATCCTTAAAATTAAAAATACAAAAAGATTACAGACTCGGCAAAAACACAAAATCTTATCAATTTACTGAAAAATGTTCTTTCGTAGCATTGTTGTTCTCTTGAAAAGGCACAAAGTATTTTTCGTTTGAAAGCGACGTGGTGAAAAGTGGTTAAAAATGCCTAAAGTTATTTTACGTGTACAACCGTATCCTTTCGCTCTACTGGTCGCACATTAGGCAGCGCCCGCAAGCGACGGAATTTCCCACCACTCGTGTCAAACTATGGCACTCGCAGCCACGTGGACATCAACTCACAGCCTTCGTACATGACGCTACACGATCCCAAATAAATGAACGACCTAGTGTATAGACGACAATCCGAGGACCAGGTAGAAATAGTTTTTTTTTTTTTTTGTTTAACCCTTCCAGCTCCTCCAGACGTTTTACGAGCCCGGAACTCCGGGAGCCTTCGCCCCCTCATCCGAAGATGATCCGACATTTTTATGGGTCGTTAAGACGGGGCGGGCCGGCAGGTGTAGAGAAGGTGCTCGAATGTCGCCAGGGGCGCTGACAGCCCGTCCGGCGGATCTTTTAACAGCCCTGGCAGACGGGCCACTCACCGCCTCCTCCGTGAGAGTGGGGGGGGGGGGAATCAATTTCGGGGAGTGAGGCCGGGTGAAAAGACGCATCACAGTAGCCCGGCTCTCTATCCTGCAGCCACTCGAAGAAAAAAGGGTGAATGTGTGTAGGTGTGCGTGTGTTCAGGGGGAGGGGAGGGGAAGGTTGGAGAAAGAGAAGGAAAGGAGACAAGAAAATAAAACGAAGCGACTCTTAAAAAACATAATGACATCATAAAAGTCTCATCGTGAATAATTTAATCACATGTTAACGACTCCGTTGGTCCCTCTTCGAGGGGGGAAACAAAAACAAATACTCCCGGAGATGGACAGAAAGTCTTTCTTCTTATTTCATTGGCGTGATGCGCGGAGCCGACATTAAAGTAATGTTTACCAGCCTGACCGCCCACTGGGATACGTGCTGAAAACCACTTCCCACATATACACTGCCTTTGCAATATTACCACCACTGTGGGATTTCCACTGCCTTCTACACTTACAACGGCATTATACAGGTTGATGATCCCAACAGCCGTAACAGTAGGGCTTATATGTTTACATAGCACATACTTAAAAGACTGGAGATGTGAATACGATGTAGTTACTTATTCCCTTGTACTAAGGAAACGACCATGCGATTTAGGTACAATCGGTACCGCAGGCGTGAAACAAAACTATATTCCGCGTGGGTACAACTCATGGTAGAAATCCCTACCACACAATCAGTGAAGCGATTATAGCACACAAGAATACTATATCACTCTGGACCCAGAAAATACCAACACACTCATCTGCTGGATAGATAGGCAATCGCTTAACGTTTAATTGCCAGCTTCAATAAAAAAATCATTATCAATGTTAAATGCGTCTGATAAGTGTTTAGCTTTGGTTACCTGGATGATACTCCGTATTCGTCAATAAACATATTACTCGTATAACCCTCTGAAAAATGTTATGTACGATTAGTGTGTAATGTTTGTATTAACAGTATATACATGACATAAAACTATTTAAAAGTTTTATTTACGTGCTTTAAACATTTTAAAAATACTTATAAAGAATTATATTATACAAGCAATAAATTTGAGAATAATCGCGAAGCGATCGCCTTGGCCACATGGCTTATTTAAACACGCATTAAATTATAATATTTTCGAATGTTATTGCCAGAATTCCCGATTTTTCCAAAACGCCGAGGAAAAACTCACTTTCGTGACAGATACTCGAATAAATAACTGGAACAACCTTGTTAGCAAGCAAGTAAAATCAATGGCCTTTATGTTTATGTAAGAGCATTTCTTGAGCTTGGCAAGCCTGCTGCCTTGCGAGGCGATCCGCGTTATGTAGAATTCAGTCCAACATTTTTACTCTCGAGTATTTTATGACCAGCGCAAACGTCAAGTTTCAAACGAAGATGGTATACCCTTATCATTATTTAAAAAACTAGCGATAGTCATTTGTTGGCCTTCTTGGAATTATGGGTTTTGGCCCACAATATACTTAATTAATGGCATCATAATTTAATATTTCTCTAACGACGTTTTTATCTTATGTGCGATACTATTATTGTAGTAAGTTCTAGTCAAAGAACTGCCTTTATAAGCACTCAAAAATGTTAGAAATTTGACAAATGTTTAGCAAATGCTTTAAAAAAGAGAATTGGGATTACATTCCTCATTTGGTACCCTTTCACGCTTAAACAACTCACAAAAATTTGGAATATGCATTCAGAATGCAAACAAGTATGGCGTATACATAACAGAAGGCATAGCAATTAGTAGATACCACTGGTACCAATACAAAACGTGACATTCAAATTGTTTCTAACAGTTTTCCAATATCATAGACAAATAAACACGAAACAAAAACCAAATTAACTTAATGGAAAGTCTGACAAGCGAGTTTTTCTTTATTCCCACTGCAGCTTAGCACCGTGTATGACCTCCATGTACACAATACAAGTCCCTAACACGCCACGGCATGCTTGTAATCAATGTGTTGACGTCATCTTCGGGAAGAAGTCCAATTCCATCTGGGCAGCTCTTATGAGTGTCTAAGTGTTTCTGGAGGTCGTGGACGATTATAAACTGCTGTTTTCAGCTTGGCCCAGGCTTAATCAATGCGTTACTGCGGTCTCTGTTGATCACAACAGAACTACGTAACTCCTACCACTCAAACTGTCTTATCTCACAATATTCCAAACTTTTTGTGAGGTGTTCATAAGGAGCCGCGGTGGCACGGCGGTTAGAGCGCTTGTCTCCCCTTAGTCGGACCGGGTTCGATTCCCGGCGGGGTCGCACCCGGATTCTCGTGCGTGGGAATCGTGCCAGACGGTGCTACTGTTCGGCGGGTTTTCTACGGTATCTTCCGTTTTCGCCGCCCTTGCATTCCGGCGCTGCTCCGTACTCGCCTCGCTTCACACTCGTCGGCTTTCAAGACCTCGATGTTAAGTGCCTTCGGAAGCACTTGACTGGAGCAAGGCAAGATGCGGGAGAGGGTAATTATTCCGCTGATGTGGGAGCGCACGTGGTAGAAGACAGCAGGGCAGTTAGACGGAGACTTGTGTGAACGTGGTGAAATCGCCCTGGAGGGGGGGGGGAGGAACGACAAGCTCACCGGCTGCTCCTCGTAAAACGTCGAGCGACTGCGGTTCGCGTAGGGCGATAGTTCACGGCACGACCGAGCACTCCCCCCCGCCCCTTGCCCACCACCTCAACACCGCGAACTTATCTGGGGCCAGGCGACGAATACGGGTTCCCGCTGCGACACAGAACAAGCGAGCGTACAGATGCGCATTCTCCGGCTCGGAAAAACATGGCTTCGCGCGTGCTGCCAACACGGCGACACGAGACCATTCCGTTTCAGCCAAGTGACTACAACGCCAACACTACACTGTCAGACGGTAGCTGTGCTGACCTTGGCAAGCCTACAACAGCCGCTTTCAGAGCAACACGCGAGAGAGTAACGATAAACCAAAGACTGCGTCACACCTTCTCCCGTGTGTAAACTTAACTATTCTGTGTCGACGGGCGGTTGTCCACTGCTTTGTGGGGCCGCCTGGCGCGTAGAGGGGGAAATGGGGTAGAGTACGCGTGCGAGATGCTCAGAAACATTCTTCGCACTCTAACACAGGAGAGCATTTCTACAATGGCGCTGTCAAAAATAACGTGGATAAATGTTTGTGCACTTCCTCTAAATTAGATTTAATACTTCTAGATTATATTCAAGCTGATTGAAGTATTTTATTCATGTCAGGCGAGGGTCAGTTGCAAATAAATGGTAAAAAAAAAACAGTCATTGCTGTTGACCATGCGTCTTCGACAGTTGCATTGTCGATGGGCCAGTAAATGTCATGGACATGCGCAGAAGACATCTTCAGTCTATGGTCTGGCGCAGTGACTTCAATGCATCGGAGTAAGTGTTTTTAGAACATAGGTAACATTGTCCATGTCGATTCCTGCATCTCCTACGTACGATGGCTAATTGGCATAAGCTCTTAAAAGAACGCGCGATCACGTTGTGCCTAAGGACTATTTATTACTAGGCATTACAAACTCACATATATTCCCCTTGTTTTTATTAATATTAATTATAAATGAAATATTAAGATTTATACATACAATATAAATAAAAATTTAATTTAATAAATAATAAGGTATATTTATGTTAACACAAGTATAAAGCGCTTTTGATACATAACACATTCAGGAAACGACAATGCACGTCACATATGGACTGATGTTTCAAAGGTTTGATTCGAAAAGTGTGAAGAAACCATGAGTAACAAGCAAACCGATGGCACCAAAAGAGAAGTAAAGGGGTCCATGCTGGTAGGCGAAATTCGCCTACTCCAAGGAAAAAACAGAAATTATTCATACTACTAGTATTATAGCCTGTTCACTCTAAAGTAAGCACTTTTAAGGCCCTAGATGCTTTTTTCCCATCAGTAAATTTGTATCTTGCCACCACTTTTTAAAATAAATAGTGACACGCAAGTAATAAACACAGTGTATACGAAGTCGAATGTTAACGTCTAAGACTACAATAAAATACATATTTATTGACTATTAATCGAAATGGGAGGGCTTCAAGAAGTGCTCACTTTAGCGCGAACAGACTTTAGTATGGTTTGTGCTATGCCGGGCCTAACTCCGTAATATAGATGGTTCGAATGCTAGCATAAGACGCAAGAAGCACTGAAATTGTATCCTGTTGAAGACAGTGAGCGACGAGACAGGCCCAAGGTTGGTGCACGTCCTCACAGTGCGGGCACGGCCGGTCGATTTCCTCTTCAAAACCGACGGTGTTGTGCGAAACGATTTAATCCGTCGGAGTGTTGTGTTGCGGCCAGGGATAGTCCCATCACGCGCCATATTGAACTGTCGATGGGAAAGACGTTGGACAGTAACGACTGAATCGTTATTTCGGGAGAATTGTTCGACGGCAAACACGCCATGCTCCACGTTCCACTGCGTCATGGCTAGTAACACAGGCCCGTCTCACCTACCCGCAGGCGGTGAGCGACTGTCCCCCTCCTGTATACTACCCATTTCAAAAACATGCGTTCTTTTTGTGCCATCCTGTACAATTTCTCCTAGATCGGTGTAACAGTTCACGCACCTGAAAATGTTTAAAGCACGTAATGTAAACACAAGAAAAGAATCTTATGTAAAAAAGAAATCACTATAGGCTGTTCACGGTAAAGTAAGCACTTTTGAAACCCAAGTTACTTTTTCCTTTGTCATTTTTTATTGTTTAAACACCCTTTAAAATAAATATTGCCATATAATTAATAAACCCAGCAAGTATATTCCACCGCACTCAGAAGTTAACGTCTATGGCTAAAATAAAATCTATTAATTAATTATTATTATTCGGCAGAGGCCTTTACAAGTGTTCACTTTACCGTGAATAGCCTATACCAGATAAGTGTCCTGCCAGTTAATACGGTCTGCGTAACTCTGGCCCAAAGAACTACAGTTTGGGAAACCACTTTAATTTTACAAAACAAAATATCAATTATACCTAGACCATCTAAAGCTCTTGAGAACCGAACCCCGCACAATAAATTACAAAAGAAACAAAATCTCTTAAAAATCTGGTACATTGATCTAATCATCGCAGAAAAAACTACAAAATATTACGGTTTTTTTCTGGAGCCTGTTTTTCCGATGTATATTTGTAGTGCTCAACTTGTAGACGTTACTTACAAGTAATTACTATTTCCTCGCATAAAAAAATTTAGATCGCATAGTTTTAGCGTTATGATACGTCAAAATCACAATTTTAGTGGTTTTCGATTGTAAAGGCTGTTCACGGTAAAGTGCGCACGTTTGGAATCAACGTTTGAAAAATACCACTGCCCCTTCCTGCGTATATTTTAACGGGCGCACTTAGGGTAACGCGTTGGCAAAGACAGAGAGGAAGTCATTCGAATACGTTAACACGTTAAATTACAATTGTCAATAAATTACATTTGTCAATACTAAAATATTTTATTTTACTTTTTTTCAATGCATAAGAACAAAAACATTTGTATAATATTTACTTTTATAAAAATGTTACAGTTGCCCTTGACCAGCAACGTCCATTGTGCATATGGTGGAAGAATACGCAATGTGCTTACAAGTAGATCTTAAGCAGGACTTTAAAAGTGCCCATTTTACCGTGAACAGCCTAAACAAATAAAATTAACGAAAACATTCCCCGAAATTTAAGAAAGGGTGACTTAAAGATCATGTCTTGAGACGTTTAAAAGTAAGCTTAACAAAATAACTTTAAAAAAAACATCGACTACTACGGGGGGGAAAAAAAAAAAAAAAAAAGCAAAATGTCATATTGAGCAAGTTTTTAAAAAATTGCGAAAACATTTCATAGCGTTGTTTTCAAATATTTCTTGAAATAACTCGTGGTATCTAATTTCTACGTGAATTATCTCCCTCCGGCGAGTTTTACGTTAAAAAAACACTAGACACTAAAGTCTATTGAAGATTTATCATCAACTCTCAAGTATGATGTGCCATTTAAATCGTTTCAGCGGAAGTCGAATTGATGGGGAAAGAGTAATATTGCTATATATATATATATATATATATATATATATATATATATATATATAATCAAAAAGTTACTATTTGCTAACACAGAACAAAAGTAATTATAGCAAGTCACCTAACTCATCAAACTACACGGAATGATAATGCATTTTTCAAATTCTGTTAAACTCGTGTTGAACAAGTACTTGTTAAACACAATAAAAATGTAATTGTTCGCAACGATTTCCTGTCTGGATGTTTTCCAGTAGATCGGCTAGGCCTGTCGACAAGCGGTAATTAATCAATAAACAGAGCATCGTTTTCTCTAATTACGAACTATCTGGCGGTTAGCCGGGCCGCAGGTGTAGCCTCGCTACGCCCCGCCGAACCACTTGGCCGAGGCCCAGCGGCCACTTTGAGCACCGCAGGTGTGACGACAGGTACCGCAGGGGCTTATCAACGCCTTTTTATCGCCTCGCCGCTCCAGCAGCCTGCACGTTCAACACAACAAAAAAAATCATTAAAAAAAGGGGGGGGGGGCATTGTGAACAGTTGTTAACACTGGGGGAATGAGGCCACAACGAATCCCTCATCAGATTAATAATTGGCTGAATTTAAACCAACAGCGCCCTCGTACGTTCTTTCCTACACTCAACTTAGTTTGTATAACATTTGCGTTTGTCGCTGATAGCGATTAAACTAAAACCATCCGTTTGGATGGCTCGAGGAACGGAATGCAATAAAATAAAAAAATTACCTAGTTTAAGAAGTTGAAATTAGCGAGAGAATAGGGAGGGGTTAAAAGGAAAAAATAATACACCTTAACAATTTAAATTTCAAAGGCGGCGGAAGAAGGCAGGCAATGTGTATCTGAACGCTGCGATAATCAGTGTTAATTGGACACAGCCATGTCAACACTATGTATCCCTCCCGAAACTGCGTGAATGACTCACTAAGGCTCTCTCTGTCTGCTAAACCTGCATCCACGCAGTTTAAATGGAGAATCACTGTTAAAAACAATTGTCTCTCAACGCACCAGTTTTAAAGATAATTGTTCCGAAGGAATTTCTTTAACATTAAATCCACATTTAATATGTGTGGTTGCAGGCTTGATAGGCAGCTGCCTTAACTGGCAGGACTGTTCGCTACCTATTAGTAATGTACTGCTAATTGTGGTGTATGCATAAGGCTGTTTCTCAATTGTCAGTACACGCTTGTTAAGTATATACATATTCGTACTTGCAGTTGTGTGTACTTACCCTGACTATTGGGATGGTTTTTTTTTCTGACTGTACTTGACTCGTCGCACAACATGGCGTAAATAACACGGACCGCTAGAAAGTAAACACGTATTTTGTCAATGGTATATGATTTTTGCTGTAAATAAACATTTTGAGTTTTATGTTGGTTGTCTTCGGTTAGGTTTATGTCTATGGTGTTATTTGGTGTTGTTGCAGGGAAATAAAGGCTGTTCACGATAAAGTGAGCACTTTTGAAATCATCCTTTGGAAAATGTCACTGCCCCATATCTGCATATATTTTACGAGTGCGTCGAGTGACATGCGTCCAGTAAGGTTGGTAACGATGGATCGAAAGTAGTTCCGTATCTTAACGTCGTATAAAAAGTGTTACGTAACCATTCCTGATAACTTAAACTATCTCTTCCGCTTTCTGTTTTTTTTTTTTAATATGTCGAAGTGTAACCATGAGCAGAATTGTTAAATATTTACTTTTTTAATAATTTCACAGTTTCACATAACTGACGCATGAATAAAGTTATGAGGCCCATGGCAATGATAATCTTACATAAAGCGTAAGAATACACAACGTGCATACAAGTAGATCTTAAGCAGGGCTTTCAAAAGTGCTCATTTAACCGTGAATACAATATAACAACAATGCATTTGTCATGTGTAACAGGCAGGCTGCTATAAACGCAGAATTAATGTTGCAAATTGGTTGCTTTGTAGAGCAATAAAACGGCGGGTAAGTAGAGCCACAAAAAGTTGCCATCATTGGTTATGTACGTGACGTTTGAAAACAAACACGGCGACCACCGCAAGTACACAAATTCACCCAGCAAGCAACTTCGTATATTTGGTAAGTACAGACGCTGTTTGTACTATACATATGACTTGGGATGGCGCTAGTATATAATTAGTGACGTCGCAGGTGGGGGCGAAAAATGGGCATACATATACTTGAAGGGAATTGGGATACAGCCTAAGTCATGGTCTCGTTGATGTACCTACTTTACTGAAAATGTCGCGGAGATCTGAACCAGTTGCTACATCTACAGCGAACACAGAACAAACTACTTTTTTATTCTATAAAACCTCCCAAGTTCCATCATGCAAGATAACCAGAGATTTCCCGCAACAATTGTATCTTAAGAACATGTCAGCGAAAAATAAAACTGAACGAATAACAATGTATTCATAAACAAATAAAACTCACTGTAAATCACTGAATGCTACTACGCTGGAATCTTCGAGATACTGCACATTTTTTCCTGTGGCTCGGATTCACGAAATTTCACATATTTACAAGCAATCACGCTGTTTGAGGCACTTTATTTCAGCTTATTCCACTGATTATACAATCAATAGATGCTAAAAACGGAATATTCAGCGATTATAATTTAATTTATTTTTACTAACAGTAGGTTGGGTATATGCGCATGCGTTGCACCGTATAAGGCAGCAATGAAATTAAGCTCCAACGGACAGCGGCTGTTCCTAATAATTCGTCTTCATGCCTATTTAACGCCTTACAAATTTGGCATACTGAATCGCGGATCTTTCTTTATGCGTGTATGTGCGCCCATTTCAGTTTTCTAGTTCGAATCTGGAAACTAATGACTCGCAATCAACCAAATCAAATAAAATAAAATTACATCACCAAGCGGAGATAGTAAAAGTGTAAAAGCACGATAAATATAACGCAAATAAAAAGGAATATAATGTAATCTGACTAGAAAAATTTCATAAAAATATTAATTTAAGATTTTAAAAGATTTTATTTTACTATAGTTATTGTCGTATTTAGATACGACACGCAATAGATTTCTTCGACTGAAAAATACCGCATTCATAAGCTACCAGTAGGCTATCTACGTTAGAAATCGCAGTTAAAAATTTAATAAATTTTAAATAACTCATATAAAGAATAAAGATACTAACAACACTGATCAAAATAACAAAAATTGTAAACAAAATACTGCATTAATTAAATTAAAATTCCACTTAAAAATTATGATTAAAAACATTTACAAACGGTGTCATTTTTCATACGGCGATTTTCTTACTAACTTAATACACTGTACCCCAAATAAATTGTTCATCCAATAAAACCGTCTCATAAAAATCAGTCGTGCAATGCTTGAAAGTAAATAAGAATAGACAATAAGAACAGGACACGACTTTAATTTTTTAAATATTTAAATGACTACAAGAGGTGATAAAATAAACATTTGGGGAAGTAAACAAATGAATCCAGCGCGAAGGAACTGCAGTCAAGTTCCCAGTCACTGTATTTTCATTACGTCAGAAACAAAGGAAGTGAATATAAGCAGTAGAGCAGTGGAACACACGCTTGCGAGTAACATGAAGGTAAGAACAGGCTGTCTACCAGCCTTAAAGAGGCCGGACCGCATGGCGTACGGCAGAATTATGACGCTGAACTGCGACTCGAGACTAGCGCTTCTGTGGGCTTCCCGGAACAACTCGGGCCACTTGTTATGGCCCAACATCACTGTGAGTGCACGAGAGCGTCGTCTACCAGGAGCACGGGGTTTGAGAACCTTGTGCACGCTAGTCAAAATTAATGAATATTCTCGGCGCGAAAAAAAAAAAAAAAGTATATATATGTCAACTGCATTTACACGTTTAATTAATACTTCGAATTATAAAATATCAGTTTATTACCGAGAAACGTCCCTTCTCCCAAACAAACGTTGTCACTACACGAACATCAGTCGCCGAATCACTGCCAACCAATAAAATTTTGTTTACAGGTGTTAATTAGATTGTATTAAAAATGTACCGCACAGATATCGTACAAAGAGGCGTAATACGATTAAACGTGCCACAATTTAACGTGCTAAACATTATATTTAATTTGAACAAGTTTTACTTAATATCAGAATTTGATAGTTTTTGACACTTCCGCTTAACTGCTTGCCTGTAATTGTATACACATTTTCCGAGTTCCCTATATTTGCGACAAGCAATCAATAAGTTTTCGTGAAAGTTTTAACAAATGGCCATCGTCTGCACTGAGTTCTGATGAGGGATTTTCTCCAGAATTAAATACCAAAGCTCCGTTCGTTCACGACAGTAACAGTGCACTGCCGAAAAGAGCGATTTGGCGTAGTGGCAACCCTTCGGACTGGCATTCTGGAGAATTCAGGTTCGATTCCCGGTCCGGCCATCATGATTTAGGGTTTCCATGGTATCTGAAAATCACTCCAGGTGAATGCTGGGACTTTTTCTCAATGGAGGTAATTGCATATCCCTTCCCCGTTCTTGCTTCTATGAGCAACTTGCTCCGTCTATAATAACTAAGCCCTACCTACCGAAGCAGGTGAGAGAATATCTCGGTGTTCTTCAGAGATACACCCTGTCGACTGAGCACAAACTATTTTCGTCATGGACGTAAGTGTGTCCACACATTTTAGCTGGGAAAGAAATATTACAAATTTAAACTGTTAGGATAACAGTATGACACTTGAGTTGGTGACTTATTAATATTTATCTATTCATTCATTAAATCGATATAAACGAATAAAATAAAACGCTTGACTTAGAAATATAAATATACTAAATAACCCGTGCGACTTTGTTCGCATGATATTTAGGACTGCGGCCCCACTATTGGGTTCTCTAGCTACTGCGGCTTCACTATTGGGTTCTCTACCCACTGACTTTCTGCGGCCCCACTATTGGGTTCTCTAGCTACTGCGGCTTCACTATTCGGTTCTCTACCCACTGACTTTCTGCGGCCCCACTATTGGGTTTTCTACCCACTGAGCTACTGCGGCCCCACTACTGATTTCTCTACCCACTGAGCTACTAAGGCTCTTGGGAAGGCATGGAAGACAGCCCACAGAAAAAAAAAAAGAAAGAAAGGAGAAATGACGGAACTTTGTTTTTAACAATGCTTTTTTTATGCAGCAAAATTACAATAAGAATTTTCCTGAAGGAATGAGATAGGGTTACAATAAGAATTTTTGTTAAGGAAATGATATATTTTTCCGGGATAAAAAGTAGCCTATGTCACTCTCCGACCCTCCAACTAAATCTGTGCAAAAAATCACGTCTATCAGTTGCTCCGTTTTGACGTGAAAGAAGCACAAACAAACAAACAAACACACTTTCCCATTTATATAGTAGTATCAGGATAGAGTCAACATGTGCAATCCAGACTGGACAAAAATGATCATACAGCAACAAAACAATATACACTTTCTAGAAAATAAAGAACAGTGTTGTAGTTGTTAATACTTCGTCCTCTATGACCGCCCTAGATCTATTTGCCATTGAATGCACAACAGACTCGGTTAATTCAGTCTGAGAATTCTGCCACTCTTGCAAAAGTACCTCTTTAAGTCTACTCTTGCTGGTTATTTCATATTTTATTATTCTTGTCTCGAATTCACTCCTAAGATACTCTGTTGGGTTAGGGTCGGTGGACTAATGTAGTATGTGTTTCAGAATCGTCGTCCTGCTGAAAGTAATAATCATTTCCAAAACCCAACAAATCAACTTTTTTTTTTTTTTTTTTTTTACAATTCGTCTTCACTATGTACAAATATACAAATATGTCCACGATTCCCTTCATAAATTCTAGTTAGCCACACCTGAGACAGACACGCGCCCCAGACTGTAACTCCACCAACACCATATTTCACAATAGCTTGAAGGTTGTTCAGTTCTAGGCCTACTCCACACCAACATCAAAACATCATTATAGAATTGTTAAACTTACTTTCATCTGTGAATAGCACTTTGTTTCAGAAGTCAGTATCTTTAATTGTACAGTCCTGAACAAATATTAATGTCTTCTTTTAGTTCGCTTTATTGATATATGGTTTTCTCTCTAGGTATCCTGGTTCTGTATCCTCGGTTGAAAAGCCTGCGAATAGTACTTGAGGAAACCTGTTTCCCGAAGTGTGTCTGTATGTACACTCTTAATTCTGTGGAGGTCCCTTTGCTGTCTTCCGTCTTCATGAGTCTAAATAGTATACTATTTTCTCTGGTAGTCGGTAAGTTTATGAGGACGACTGAGTCTTTCGTTGTTCACGAAATCCTTAAATTTTTATCGCTTGATAATATTATGTATAGTCGGACAACTTTTTCCAACTGTGTTTGCAATGTGGGAATATGAATTTTTCTTAAAATATACCCTCTAAGAAATTATTAGTGAATTTACCATATCTATGTATACAGACAGTGACAAAGCGCGAATGGTAAATTATTTTCTCATACATCCATGGTGACGTTCCTACAATTTCTCAGAAAAAGTCTAATACGTAGGGAAATTTCCAACTTCGTATGGTAGCGATCCGAAACATCCCTATATTTTCAGACTGATACGTAGTACTATTTCCATATCCTATATAGGTTAAAAACTTCCATTACAATTTAGGAAGTTTGCCAGGATTTTTTTGCAGTAATGATATGACACTGTCTCTCTCATGTGATGTTATTTCTTTACGTTTCGTACCTATTTTGGCTGTCTGTGGTGCACGAACAACACACCAGATACTCCGTCCACACCACTGTACGCGTATTAAGCAGTTGTCAGGCTATGCATGCTGTACAAGGTCGTTTCGCGTCTTATTTCGCAATGGCATAAGAATATTTATAACCAGCCATAAACCACGCTGATTAAGGTCATTCCTCAATGTTTAGTAATATTCGCATAACAAACGCCCGGCTATAGGAAGTTTTGATTACACGCATCGCCACGAAGTGTACTATTTATATTTAATTTTTGTAGGGGTGTACGCAAAGCATTATGCACAATTCTCCGAGTCCGAAATAAAACTGCATCAATCATGATTTGAAATAAATGACACTTTAATATACATGAGAAACGGCTGCTTAAATCAAAAAAGGTTTTATTGCAATAACTCCTTCATTTGATGCTTTCATTGTGTCATCATCTCGACTATAGTTTCGTTTATTGATGTTATTTCAGAACACATAAAAAATTGTTGAAAACGTCCACCTCTATGCACTAATTTACGTCAACAGCGAAAGAGTTGCGTAGAAATTAAACTTTTATGACGTACACTAAATATTTATATCCTGTGATTAGCTTGATGGCATGACTGCGTAAATAACTAACATTAAAAAATTTGTAAAATAATTCCACATCAATAATGTATGTGGCAACAACTTTGAATAGTAATAACATTGGCATATAATTATGCTTAATTTTAAAGCCACCTTGAACCTTCCCCACACTCTGCTCCTAGCTTGAGCTTCCACCTTCAGATTAAAACAATTTCGCAAGCGCCCGATGGAACGTGCAGGGCCAGCTAATGGGACAGGTTGATCGAAAGGAGGAGGTAGAAGCGGGTTTTATAGTGGACTGTGGGTCCTGGCTAAGGAAAAATGTATTTAGTAAGATGCGCGCTCATGCCAAACGGCCGTTAAAATACCTCGGGGCGGCGCCCACTGTGGAACCGCAGCACGGCGCGAAGAAACGACCAGCACCATTCGATTTGCAGCCCCAACATCGGTGACGTCCAAGAATACAATTGAATGGCGCAAAAATATTTAAATTACTTGGTTTTACATTTTTATTATATTTTACACTTTTTTACGGTCCGGGTGGGCCTGTAAAAAGATAAACGCCCTAGTAATCGGCAAAATAATTCAAGGGCCGATTCTTACCACGTGCTCAGCAAACAAACTTTCTGCCCGGTGATGGCAGGTAAGTAGGACTTACGTCTCGTCTACAGAGATGTCATTAGAGGCGGAGCAAGCTGATCAGGGAAGCTGGGGCGGGGGATGAGGAATCGACCAACATTCTCATAGAGTGGTTTCGGGAAACCGAAATCAGGATGCCGGGACCGAGAGTCAAGCCACCTGAACGCGAGACCGAAGGTTCACCACTGTGCCCACCTCGCTAGGCTCTGCACGATTGACAGCAAGATCATAGTGCGCTGGTCAGAGTCGGTCAAAACGTTGTCTGTACGATGTTACCGCAATTGGTTTTCATGCAAGACAGCGAAAGTCACCAAACTTAACTTTTTAATATTCTTCCTAGGTTCGTATCAATGAGACATAACGTCAAACGCGACTTCAACCCCCACTACAAAAGCGCTGCTTCTCAAACGAGTCTTGCACCCGCGTGTTTTTACTGCTTGAACTCATAAACTCGTCTCGTCTTCTTCTGTATGTTTGTCCACTACATTTATGCTTTAATAAGATGGCAGACATAACAGTAGTTCCATAAAGAGCGTTCAAGTTAAAAAGAAGGCTGCTGTCAACAGCGACGATTACCTGCAAGGAGAAAATAAAGAACACTTAAGTGAAAGCACTTCACGTAAGTCACCAAGGCCGCATATACTGTAGTCGGGAGAAGGCTACAAGAGGCGTCCCCTTTGTTACAGGTTAGCTTGGCGCTGCACGCGCATAGTTCGACATGTACTACATGTAAGATGCACTACCCTGCTCAACATGTCGGCGTAGAATGAAAACGTGGATGCTTCGAATGCGCCAAAACAATACAGCTTTGCAATATATTTGCGTATTATGTATATTCATTTATGTAGTAAATGACGCGAACAGGTGTGAACGTGTTCATCAGAACAGCCGAAATTACAGAAGCCAATACAACTACCACGTAAACGTCAGTTCGATGTAGGTAAGATGACACGAGGGAAATCAGTTCATTTAATATTTTAAGTTACCACATTAAAATTATTTCCACGACTGTAAAGAAATAATCATTTCATTTAGTTACAGCAGCATCTTCAATAATCGGGCTATGTATAAAACTCAATATGACATGTGTTGGGGGGGGGGGGGGGGAGCAAAGATGTTTAGGCGGCTCTTAATAACGGCGTCTTGACAGCCGATGAAAGGGAGTGAAGTGAGAATGGAGCAGCGCCGGAAAGGGTAGGGGAAACGGGAGATCTCCGAGAAAACGGCATCGTCCCACACAATTCCTACGTGCGAAAATCCAGGAGCGGCCCCGCAGGTAACCGAGCCCGGTTCGTCTTGGTACGATGGGACAATGCGTCACCATTAGCAAAATAACAAATATCTACAAAATGTAAGTGAAGGAATTTGCTTTTATTGCTTGTAATAAAAATCCCATAAGCCAACACAGCATCCAACTTACGAAAATATGGCTACTTTTAGTGAACAAGGAGACATGCCTTCCTAAAATCGGTGGGTATGTTACCAGATTCGGAGGGCGATTTATACAGGAATACAATCATAATGTTAACATATGACACTAATTACACACATAAAACGGCACCACAGCAGTCGGTAAACAAAGACCGGAGATAAAATATGAAATGGGCTGTAAACTGGACTTCATTGGAAAATAATTCGTGGGAATGGATACATAGCTACAAATAAAAAGAAAGTAAGTGGAAATGAACAAAATCAAATCCACAATTTCCTTCTATAATTAGATAATACCGACATAAAAAATCTTTCTGGTGGTATGTGAATCCCATAAACATCACTGAAAACGGTCTTGAAAAATACCCATTAAATTTCATCGCAACTAATCATGAATGGCACAAATCACACACCTACACAATAGGTTATATCATCCATCTGGATGCAGCAAATAGCATTTGTATGAAAACAATAACTGAACATTATTTAGCACCTAAACAAAACACTTGGAATATATTACCTCCAAACTTTAATTTCTTTTCTGAAACATTTAACACTGCAGTACACACAGTGGATGTAGCATATTTCTAGTTTTTGTAGCAAATTCTACATATACAATAGTTTTTCTAATACCTGTGCAGTTAAAACCTTGGAGTCACAGCAAAACGGCTCTTAACCAATCTGTGGCGAAAGTCAACAATTGACTTCATAAACATGAACAGCATGGCCTTCGTAAGTCATAACAACCGACGATAAATGATACATTAACAAAACACACTGGCAAAAATATTTAAGGATATATCAGTTTCGTTGCTGAGACAGACCCTGTTGTTATTATTAAACAGTTACGATACATTTATAATTATAGGAACGGTAAAATGACCTTTATTGGATACAGAGCTATAATTATGGGAAAGGCCCTCCTCCTTTCGACGCCCTATATTAGCCCATGGCATCACACGGGGACGTAAATATGCAGCAATTTACTGGACCCAAAAAATTCTGACAGCATGTTTAGAAGCCTGATCAACCACAAACAGGTCAAAAAGCAGACATAAAAAGTCGAAAAGGAAACTAAGGAATAATAGTGTATGGGTCAAATTCGTACGTAGATGCGCAATTACAAAATCAAAGACATTAACTTGCTACCCAACTACAATAAAGTGAACTTAATGGCGACGTAGACGAGTTTGATCATTTTTACAAATAGTAACTTCATCGCTTGATTAAAAAAATCAAAAAACAAAACAATATTAAATTTTAATTCATAAATCTCACTTCGTTTTTTAATCTTGCTGGTAATTCGTAAATCCAAGAAGGAAATACTGCCAAATCGGAGTATTTCCAGGCATGTGACATAATTATCTGTTTTAAAAAGATTCTTGAGTCAAAATAAGCCGCCAACTAATCGTCCAACTTAGAAGTCCTAAAAAGCTGGTTTCCAAGGGCAACGATGTTCGGAACATTCCACAGTCCTACACATGTGCGGAGGACAAGAAATCTCACACACCCACTGCCTCACCCCCTTCACCGATGCGGCTGTGTGTGTCTTCAAGTGAGGAGACGGAAACAGACGGAGGTCAGCAAGTACGTGCGTGCATGCAAGACCGGCCACCTCCGACTCCTTAATGAGCCACGGTACAAATTATGCGCCGACAGAAAACGCGCGCAGTCACACCCAGCTACGCACATAAATTCAACCCCTGCTCGTGTAATTTCCACATCCTTCGACAGTCCATTAGCGAGGAAAGCGGGTCTTAAATTCCCAGCGCAAACGTCGCGTGTGAGTGCGCTTTGAGGTGTGATCCCCTCCTCCCCCCTCACACACACACGCACAACCCCTCCTAGCGTGAAAAATGTCCCGGATGGCAGAACGAAACCGGTAGTGCCACCCTATTCTGAAAATCTTCTAAACTGCCGCTGATGAGCCCTGTTGCCGTATACAGACTGCCACAACATTTCTGATACACTGTCCACCAGAACTGCGACGATCACATTCGTGGCCCACTCGCTTAACCTTAACCTCTCATGTATACGACCCGAATCACGCAGCTCCTAACTTTTACAGTAAACATCGAGGAGGCGGGTATGGTTTTCTCAGAGGACTCTCTATCTCTATTCATTCCACTGTTACTCCTCATCGTGAACCTGCTCGTCTAAAAACATCTGCTAATAACGAAATCATGTGTTTATTACAGCAGATCTTTTTGCTAAATATGTTGTATTGTTCTTGATTCTAACTTGAGTTCAGCAGAGAAAACAGCCGTCCAATGTAAGTACCTTTGGCGGTCTTATTTCAGAACCCTTAAGATTTTTTAGCGTGGTTACGTGGGATGCTACTAGTATGTATTCATTGCACACAACTCCTCCAGTGATATCTGCATAGATAAGTTAAAGTGTTCTTCTTTCACAGTATTCTATATTTTCTTTAATTTTACAGTGTTTTCCCATAAGAAATAAATCTCATAACACCATTTGCACGTTTATTTTTTTAACTTACGACGCCTTGCTACAATACATATACATCCGAAGCAGTTATCCTGGGCCCTGTTGCATAAAACTTACAAGTTTACCAGTAAGTAGACATGTAGTACAGTTCCACAAGTTTACAAGTTAATTCACTTGCAACTTGTGGAAATGCCCATAATTCTGTTACATAAAAGTACAAGTTACAAATCACAAGTTACAAGTAAAGTGAACATTTTACACGTGTTTTCTACAAGTTAAATTCTTGTTGTATTTCATAAACCAAATTTCACAAGTAAATACTTGTAGAAATTCCCTACATTTCTACAAGGATTCAGAGTTGTGTAACGTATATTATAAGTTAATAGTTTGAAACCATCTCGGAAGTTATACTTTTGTTTAATACTATGGACATTGTGTTTATCGATTCAGATAAAGAAGAAATAAATGTTGAAGTTAGAAGGCAAATGACTTTTAGGGAAAGAACTAATATGAAATTTGTGACGTATTTTGAGTACAACGAATGATTTAGGATGAGTTCACTAAAAGTAGAGGAACTCCTACAAGGAATTGGGCATTTATTGCAGCATTCAACAAAAAGGACAAAGCGTTATCTCCAAAGCAGCAGTTATGTATTGCCCTCCATTGGTTAGGTAATGGAAGGCAATTTAACGCTGTTGGTGATATGCATGGTGTTTCCATAGCAGTGTTGTTGACGCAGTGAATGAAATAAAGTTCTCGGAAGTTATTAATTGGCCTGCATATGTTTACAGTATAGCGTCACAATTTCACAATGTAGCTGGAATGCCTCAAGTCGTCGAAGTAGCTGATGGAACATTAATTGAAATTGATGCACCTCATTGAAATGAGGCAGCCTTTGTAGACAGACATGGGAAACATTCAATTAATTACAAGGTAGTTTGTGGACCTGATTTGATGTTTTTCTATGTAAGTGCCAACTGGCCAGGTAGTGTACACGATAGATACGAGGGTTATGAGAAATAGTACACTGTGCCGTTGAATGGATGATGGGTGGCGGCCTATCCCTAATATCATACTTGCGGATTCTGCATATCCTTTGAGGAAATGGCTTATTACACCTGTAGCTAATGTCTTGAATGACCATGCAGTTACTCGTTTCAACAGAGCTCACAAATCAACTAGAAGGTTTGTAGAATGTTCCTTAGGTGTTCTAAAAGAAAAGTTTCCCAACCTTAATTATCCACGCGATAGCCCAACATTCGCGGCCAACATCTTCAAGTGCTGTGTTATAGTGTGCAATATATCCAGAAACAAAGGAGAAGGAATAGCTCTTCAGTTACCAAATGAAGATGAAGTTAAATATGGTGACAATGCAGATCACCCCCCTCTAGCTCCGGGCGCACAGTTAAGGCTGCAGCAGTTACTAAACCATTTTTGCTAGTTACGATCCTATTTAGAGATACTTATTGTTAGTAAGCTGCACATTTACAGCATATGTGACCGAGTTGCTGACATTCACATTTCATAGTAAGTAATATGAAATTAAGATGTGCTGAACAGCACTTTGAAGGTAGAGATATAACACAAATAAGAAACAAATGTGCACAATTTACTGTACCAAAATGCACTCACAGATTTACTGAATTACAAATGACACATTTCCATCAACAATAGCATTTCCATTGATACATGTGTTCTCTTCGATGATCTCGTAAATTACATTTTGTACACCACAAGAACACCAGTTATTTCGGATGGCGGAAGACAAACCTCTTTTTCCAGCTTCAGTGTTTGCAGGCATAAATTGTACGTTTCCACTTTAAACTTTTCATTGAACAATTTCAAGTGCTCAACTTGAAGCTGATATTTTTCGTTTCTTTCATGTGGTAGACAGCAATTGAAAGAAAAAAATAAGTTACTTTTACCACTATGAAGTTTTTTTAATTCTTAGTTCATTAATTATAAACATAATACGTGAATGTTTAGTATTTAAAAATAATACATGTAACCAATAATTTGTCAATGCATTTTTTTAGTAGTAAGTATTTGATTTATAGTAGTATATGAAAGTCCAGTTCGTGTCCATATCTGTCCACGTTATCTATATGTTTTGTAAAGAGCTGATTTTCTTGACTGTAATTCAGAGACATGCGTAATTTAGATATGGCGATGATGTGACTAATTGGAAATAATAAATAATAATAATAATTTCACGTCGCATAGACAATCGAGCACGTTCCTAAGTGGATTTATGAGTAAAATAAAGTGGTAAAAAGTGGGTGTTTTGTTCTTTAGTTTACTTTTATGTTTTTAATGTCTGGAACATTACACTTACATTCTTTGGCAATTCTGAATAAAGGGCCTTTTCAGAAATAATTCTCACTGAAATTGTGTTTTTGAGATGTCCCGACATTGCTTACATGTTTCTTTAAAGAATAGTTATGTTTTTCCATTGCTTGTTTATACCACCTTAAAATTATGATTAAAGTAAACTAGGATGATAACCCAACATAACCTAAAAATACTGATTGACAACATAAACTATTATAACATAACCTATCTTAACCTAATATAACCTAAGAATACTGCTTGTATATAAGCTGACCTGTGATTTTGGCGTGTTTGAATTTACCAAAGACAATTTAAAAATAAATAAATAAACAGAATTATTAAATTTACATGTACCGAATTAAATGAATCTGACTTATAATCATAAGGTTATTTTATGAACCCTGTATTCACATGTAAGTAAATTATCATAGGAGAACTGAGTGATTATTCTAACCTAGTACTCACAAGTTACTGTAGTAAACTAAACAAAAAGCTGGCACATGAAATAGGTCCAGCTGGATGACTAGGATTCGTTATTGAATTATACGACCCACAAACTAGCATACGTGAATACTATATTTTTGTGGCAATTTTAAGCCAATTGCACTATTTGTACGCACACATTTAAAATGGAGACAGCTGTAACCACTGCAGTTCTACTGTTTTTGCCATTCATGTATCTAATAACAGTAATAAAATTAAGGAATCATAATAAATATAAATTTACAGCATAAATCACAATGTACTTACAGATGACAATTTCCATTTTTAGTGACTTGTGACAATGACGCATCATTGTTATGTTCATCGTCTTGAGAGGTGGAACCCTGTTCATGTGACGTAATATTTGCACATACGTTAATCTCCTCGTTCCATGTTTCAGGTATACCTAAACTTGCAATTGTTAGAGAGTCTTTACAAATTGTGTCGAGTACAACGTTGTCAATTTCATTATATTTTGCTTCTTTTCCACCTGCTGCCTCAGTTTTCTTCATACTGTCAACTTTATTCTGAAAATAATTTATAATTTAGAAATATTTCAGTAATTCTGCTATTTCAGTTGCATGTGAGTATTTAATAAGAGAATAATTAATGTTACTCATCATGGTTTCTCTTCTTGCACTTGGCCAAAATGTGTCTGTCAGGTATTCCCAACCCTTGTCTTTCTTAACTGCCCCAATACTAACAGCAAATTCAAAAATTTCCTTCCAAACATCACATTTGTCTTTTTTTTTGTAACCGTGTCGCTAAATCTCCCATATATAATGTCCTTATTTTCTTTTACTTTTGTAGCACTGCAATTTTCAAATCTTTTACTCGTGCGCCCTCCATATTTCATGTAAACAACTTGTAGAACAAACATCTGACTTGTGAAAATTATTTACAAGCCCACCAACTTTTACAAGTTCACAAACAATTTTATGAAACACATTTTCTTAAACTTGTAACTTGTAAGCTTGTAACGTTATTGAACTAGGCCCCAGGTCTTACTTGAAGTACTCAAGCTCAAGGTGTTTTTTTTTTCCATGATGACATAGTACGTCTGAAAAAAATAGGCCTAACCGCAATGTATACATTTAAAGATAATTCTTCGGATTAAGATTTCTTGCATGTTAATCCTTTAGTCTCAGATTTGAAATATACGATGTAGGAACATGTAATTTTCAATTTAAATTCCTTATGAAAACTCCTGTACTACCATTAGTTAGTTTAGAAATCAGTCCCTCCAACCGTTCATTTCCTATGTTGTTCAATGTAATATTTTATGTTACACTCTAGGCACACAACTAATGTTGTAAATCTATATAAAATTTTCCATGACAATACTTTGCTATTTGCGCATAAATCAAAATAAAACCAGAGGCAATATAACTGATTTACTCACATTGCTCGTATTCCTCAAGCCGCTAGCCGCTGATATATTTATAGTTTGAAGTGGCGTTAAAGTTGTTGTAAATCTGGTGTAAGTTTTGGAATTCACTGAGATATCAAATCTAATTTATTAAATTATAAGTTTATAAAGTCTACAAAGGTGACGAGTATCAAAAGGGCAATTTATGCTGTTTCTACTATAGTGATAACATACAATAAAACACTATTTTTCAAACGCGCAGACATTTTCTAAAACGTTATCCATTACAAATAGAAACACATTACAGTACAGCTGTAGGCCTAATCATTTACATGATTTTTCCGAAACTCCAGGATGACCACCATTCTGAGTACAAAATCTTTTCGTAGACATGTTTCCAAATAAAGCATATTTCGCATCGAACCTCTTTTTATGTTATTCAAAGGATTTTTACTCAACAACATTTTTATTATATTAGGATAGATTTTAGTAACAGTATTAAACGGTACGAGGAATTTTTTAATGGTGGATTTCACATTGCGAATTAAGATATCGCATAAAAAAATGCTTCCAGGAGCTCCAACATTAAAGAAGTAATAATTATTCTAAAAATACATCCACGGAGATGAAGAGTATAATTGTGCAGTTCTGAAATAAAATTTTATAGTTAAATATCTGCTATATCAGTGTTTACTCAGTTAACTGTCTCATAAGCTATATATCTCTGGCGCGATATGCGAGAGAACGTTTGGGTTCGTAAACAATTTTATTAGGTGTATGTATTTTACAATGCGCTTGAAAACACTTATTTGGTTAGGAAAATGCAAAACCCCATTTGTGCTCCCTTACCGGAGCTCGCCTGCAGTTACAGACAGAATACACCGCGAGCGTCGTTCAGTATTTCCAAAATGCCAAGAGAAGTTCATGTCCGCTACAGTTACGGACCATATCACGTATTATCAGCACTCCTACGAAAAAAAAAAGTTCCGTTAGTTTACGAATCGTTCAGCAATGTACGAAGATTGTAGGGTACTAAGTACTCTCTCCGAACTTGCTGTATTAATTCCACGTGACGTCATCACCGAACCAATTAACTCCTGGTCAGGTAGCAGACGAGTCCACGGGAATGTGGCTTCTTTCGCCGTTCCATTTTCCCTGTCGCGATTTGTATCGGTTTTCATTCGACCAACCAAACTTTCAGGTTTAGGGGCGGGGGGGGGGGGGATCTCATCCGAGAAGACAGTATTCACACGGGAGGCAGATATAGACAAGAACAGTCTTTTGGAATCCCTCGCAATAAACTGCCACAATTTACTGGCTAAAATGATCATGTTGGCAAACAGGTTCTTAAATATTATCTGGACACTTACCGAACAGGGAATATTGAGAAAAAAATAATCCGAAAGAGAGGAACGTGTTCCCAAACTTTTAGCGGAATTTACTACTGCGCTTGAATGTGAAAAGCCGGTGCTTCGGGTAAACTTTCCCGACACAAGTGAAACAAATGACGCCACAAAAAGATAAACAAGCAAATAAATGGACAGAAAAATACTTACCTTCAAAGGCGATGTTATAATTTAAAACCATTAACATACGCAAAAAAAAAAAAGTATAACGTGGCTTAAATTAGGGGAAATAATCTTATTTCAACAATTTCACTGTACATGTTTGCCAGCAACTACCACACAAGATGCGCGGGATGCTTATGAACAACCTAAGCGAACTACTACAGAGTTTTAAGAAACGAAACTAAGCTAGAAGAAATACTATCTATCATGTACAGAATAATTTGGATTACAATACTTATGATTAACATTTAACACGTACCATGATCAACCGTAAAGATATCTAGCGGGCCTTCAAAATAACTTTAACTAAATCTTTCGTGAAGATAGCTTTCAAAATCTCATCGCCAAAATCTTAGATTAAAAATACAAGGTTGAGAGTTCCATCGTGAAGTTGTCAAGACACTCACAGAACTGATTTAATAATTAAGTGTTGATGGTAATTAAAGTCTCCTGCCTAATGCTTCCAGAGAAGCGACCTGCATACTAATGAAAATAACCAGTGTGCGAACTACTTTACGGGGCCCACCTACCAGGATCTTATATGAGTGCTAGAAGCACGCAAGTGCTAAGGGCGAAACTGACACACACATCACATGCCTCGTCGCTTCTACGTGCACGGTACTAATTGCAGTTTGCAGCGTGCAGGGTGCAACCAAAATGCTGTAAGTCGTAACACTATCACTTTATATAATAATACTAAGGAAATGCTGTACGTACAGTCCGCGCATCACCTCTTTGTGTCTGCACGGCATGATAATATATGGCAAACAAGGATATAAAGAGCTGGCGAGCGGACTTATCTACATTACATCAAAATTTCCCTGCCTCAATTTCTATATTTGGCAAAAATTTATATGATATACCCGTTTTAGTCATTTTCACATTTGGAAAACTGTACCTGAGGCTGCACTCTAAATCCGTAACACTGATTCGGAGTAAAATTCAGCCACTCGAATCAGTGAAAATGGCTCCACTTGGAATCAGTGAAAACCATTGGTTATTTCGTTGAAACGATTTCACTGATTGAATAAGTGACAGCCAATTGCGTGCGTGAATGAAATATTGTTTCTGTTGAATTTAGCCAAATAATTACAAGGAATATACATAATCCCGATAGTCACCGGTTGTTTTGTACGATTTAACGTAGTAAAAAAATCGTGATGTCCAGGACTTGAGATCACAGCATCCCTGGAAAAATTGAACCAATGCCACCCAGAAAACAGGGTGCTATTAAACTACTCTGAGCATTGCGGGTTTCATCTCCCGTCGGCCCACGTTAGAGATGTTTGAAGCTCATGCCTACCTAGAGCTTTTTTCTGCGTTTGAGGCCGAGAAGTGCGGAAGCGATAAAAGCGACAGTGCCATGCGTATCAAGTGCTGCGTGTACCCAAGAGACATTCCGCGGTTACATATTATTTCATTGGCGGAAAGTCTGTAGGAAGATTCGATGAGTAGTTTTATATTTAATCATCTAAAGAATGTTTCGAAATGCAGCGTTTTGAAAAGTCGTATGTTAAATCGTTCTGAAATCGTGTTCCGTAAAATCGGGTGATTAGCAACAGCGTGGCGAAAAGACACAAATCTTTAAATAATGTTTGACGTCATCGCATTTAAAAACAAACCCAAAAAATCAGACACTATTATTTACTGTAGAAAAAAATAATTCCTTCACATTTTATTGGTCTGTCTTTCATTTAGAAGACTTCAAACACGTGTGTTCAAATTTTTTATTCTTTTCGTCCCACTGTTTCTTATCACACCAATTTTACGGTTTATAATGTGCGTGACGTCTTGAAATCTTTTCGTAGATCAGCACACTGGACGCACGTTTAATAGTTTCATGGGAAAACGTGTATTTCAAACACTCGGTAACGCAGTAAAGGCACCAAGAAGGCGTGCCGCTTAACACGGCAGCCGTCTTTTCCCTCGAGAAGCTGTCGTTTCCTCATGAACCACTCTGCTTCTCCACGTCCCTTAAGGCAATATTACACGAACCTAGATTCCGTAAAAGCTTGTGCAAGGTCCGCCATAGCGGCCGGTAAACGGGCTAGTGTGGCACCCGTCATGGTATTTGCCGCCTTGTACGGCCAGATTTCGTACCAGGTTTAGTAATTGGACACGTCCTATTTTTTGTGGCAGGTTCCACAGCGGCTTTCGTACCTAGCCTTATCACATCGCAGTTTCAGAGCGTAGGGCGCTCCCCGTGGCTACTCCATGAAACGAGTTGATGAAGAAACCGAAAAGGACACCTTCATCTTGATTATACATCCGTGAGGTTGAAACCCTAAAATATATTTGGAATACGACAACTACGAATAATACTGGCTATGACAACTTTTAATTATTGTTTAAAACCGTTCTAAATACTTAAAACATGACCTACTCAACCAAAATATTAATTAGAACAATCTGATATAGACTACATATTAAATCATATCACTCCTTCATTCACACACATCACGTGCTCTCACACACACTCCTTCCGTAACACACTCACATATACTCACATACATACACACACTCACTCACTCTCACTATCTTCCACTCACACACTCACACATTCTCACACACACACACTTCTTCTCTCACACTTACACACACTGACAAACACACCAACTCTCATACACATGCTCTCACACTCACAAACACTTCTTCTCTTGTGTGTGAACTGTTTGTACTGTGGTAAAATAGTGGCTGTGACTGTTACTACAGTGTATCTTTTGGGCGTAAGTTCAAAACTCCGTCGGATTCAAATAGTTTTTATCATTAAATTTTACATGCGGATAATATCCCGGTGCGTAAAAATAAAACTATATTTTGCAACCGGTCAGTCATTTTCGTCAAAATTAAAAATAACACAATCGTAATCTACTGAACTTCACATCATTCTCAAGAAGATGAATGAAACTATAATAGTAAGCAATCAATTTATGTAAAAGGCGAACAGTAATATAGAAATATTAATATGTGCTAGTTAGTTTTTTCATAGGCCTATACAAGTTACTAACTGGTAGCAGTTCTACAAATTGGGTTCACATCACACTGCGAACCCACCGAGGGTGCCAAGTGCTAGTACGCGAACTGCTGTCATGTAATATGAATCTTCCATGGCGGCTCATATAGCGGCTGGTATACCGGCTCGTCCACCAGGGCTTGTAGAAGCTTGTACAAGAACCAAGTACGGCTGCAGGTATCGTGTAATATCGCCTTTACCGAGCTTGTGCGCTTGGCAAAAGATGACCAATGGCGTGTACTTGACGTTCCGAGTGTGACTACAAGTCAATAAGTGAATCCCGCGAACAACCAATAAAGCATACACAAATCCGCGGTCCAAGCGAAAATCAGGTTCCCTGAATCTCATCGGCCGGACCGTTCACACGGGTGTATACATCCTGAAGGGGGAGAGGTCAGAAGTCAACCGTGACACGGACGGGCGACAAAGATCCATGCGGCCTTCGCTGTCGTAGGGAAATCCCGGAAGGACAAGACAATCAAAAGTCAGCAAAAAAATATATAGATTTTGGCAAACGCCTTGCCACGACCGGCAATTCCCACACGTACGAGCAATCCAGCGGACACGTAAAGCCTTGGGATTCCAACGCACACCTACGACGACAATGTTTTGAAGTCAAACTACCTGGGATTACACACACTTTCACTGGCACAAAGAAACGGTGGTAGCGTTTGGCGGAACCAGGATATAAGATGCAACACACACAGCTGTCATCCAGGTCCAGCTGTACGATGTTTCGTTAAAAAAAAAATATTTCCATGCTGCGTCTGTTTCATGGCTCACTTAGTAATTAATAAACATTCTCGTTTTTTTTTTTGTGTTCGCCGGCGTTAAGGTTATGAACGTAATCACAACTTAAAACATTTACCCAATTTTCGATACGCAGACAAATATAGATACTAATGAAGTTTTCGATGCACTTTCAATTATAAGTTATAATGTACAGAGTTAACCATTTAGGTGCTGTGAACGCTCCGAAAGCGCCATTACATTTCTCAGTACGTCATTTGTTCTGGAGAACACAAATTTTTATGGCGACCATTAGATATCAGCGATGGAGAAAAGCAATAGTTTGGCAACTTAATCAATACTAAACGAGCATCAAAGGAAAACATGCGTATGTCTAAATAATTTTCACTTAAATTACGAACACTAAATGCGTGTGTGCCAACGTGATAAATGGTAAACATATTAATATATACACGAAATTCGAAATATTTATAATACCCGAAATTTTTACGACCCAAGTAACGAAGACACTGATTGGCACGAGTTGTTTTCTATCAATGTTTATACAAATAAATAACCTGGCATAACATGCCGCCAGGTTGTATCTAAGATAAGAAATTAAATTATCGCTTTTGTAAGATCACCTAACAAAATTGGAGTTTGACAGCACACAGATCACCACCCCCCGGACTATCTGAAGGACGTGTGGCAATGTTTCATGGGCAGACTAAAGGCGGAAGCCATGTATCGTACTGGCCATCCCCACAACGGCACATCACTGAGAACAATACTTACAGATCAAGAATAGCATAAACCCGCGGCTGTGTGAGCCCGCAACACACATTAGTCTCAGAAGCAGGAGCATGGTGCTGATACTTTAGCAAAGTGATGCACGGTAACACTTTGACGAGGGAGTACATCCGGTCATCAGTTGCCGACTCACGTTCCAGGTCTTAAGAGGAGTGTGAACCTGCGCGTCCAAGGTCAAGAAGCGAGAGAGCGATACGGGCGACACGAACACGCAAGCCTAGTGCCTTATCGCTCCTACGCGCAAGGCGTGCAGTGTTTCCGTCGTGGTCCTGTACTGTGCAAATCAGATCTGTCTGTAACAGTGGGATTTTATTACATGCAATAAAAGCCCACAGATTAAACTACGTCCTTATGTTTGTACTTTTCTCTTGCCCCTTAAAGAAACTGCATAGGCAAGCTTCAAAAATGCGATATTTGACCATTTCCACGAAACTTTTCCCCCATGAATGTACTTAATGTGTTAAAAGTAAAAACACACAGTCGCAGTTTTTTTTATATTAAAGCAAAAGGTCGCGTTTACAGAACATATATTTACCGAGATACGCGAATACGCGCAAACAACGATTTCACAAAAAAATGTTTCACTTAACACTCCTCTTAATCACTGCCTACTTTAATTTCTCGGGTGATATATTTTGTTTTACATCTCATTTGGGGATGTTGAAGGGAGAACTCCGACTTGTGCCGTGCCTTGAGCGATCAGACGACGGCCATGCCACGCCTCAAGTCGGGCATTTGTCGGCGACGTGTATGGAACACTACTAAACTTCACACTTGTCAGGCTGGTGCAGTGGTTAAGGACGTTTCAATAGACTCTCAGGAAATTGCATCCCCTCCCCGAAATACGTGTCATATTAATTTTATTTTCAGGCTATTATTAAAATGTTGTGCTATTACCCCACATCCGTGACTGTTTGTGTCAGTATTAATGAACATACAGCAACCCCGTCCTTTCTGCAGTCTTTTTGACATGTAGCCTATAGGATGAATTATAGCTGTATACAATAGTGTCAATATCCATTCTCAAAATCAGCTACCTACCAGATTAAAAATCTGGTACTGCCCGCCGCCGCCGCTGATGGTTTGATGGCGTTCTGGAAGGGCTAGTAGGCATAAATGGGCGCAGGATCACTTGTCACCGTAAAAGACATCCTAGTGGTTACGAAACATGTACACTCTAAGAAATTACTCGGAAATTTACCACACCAGTATATACGCATATGGTGAAAGTGCGAATGGTAACGCTTTTTCCCATATATCCACTGTAATGTTCCTACATATGTTCAGAAAGCAGTCAAATGCATAGTGAAGTTACCAATTTCGTATAGTAGCGAAGCTAAACATTACTATATTTACAGCCTAATGTTTAGTATTATTTCCATACTACGAATAGGTGAAAAACTTTCATTACAATGTAGGAAGTTTACTAGAAGTGTTTTATAGTGTAGACACAATCCTGTGTTGGGTATTGTCGAGCCCAGCGATAGGTACATCCTGCAAGATGATAACGCTCCCCTCCGCCCGGCCTCCCAGGTGAGCGGCTTTCTTCCATGTCACCAGACATGACCACCATAGAGAGTAAGAGGAAGTGGCCGATTCTGGTGCAAACGGTGGCGGTGGGAGGGCTGAGGGTTCACCCTGAGCCATCTAGGATGACGTCACCACCACCATCTTGGACAATGTCATTTCCGACCGCCATCTTGGACGATGTCATTTCCGGCCTTCAACATGGATTCAATTTTTCCTGCTCTATCATTCTTCCTATATTTTATCTGCTCTGTCATTCCGCCTAGATTTTCCATCTCTATCATTCCGTATTGACATCTAGGACAAGCGGTGGTGGTATGCGGCTCGCGGCTCCATCGTTCGCCTTGACATCCTCCATCTTGGATTCCTCTCCTTCATTCTCTATCATTCCACCTTGGATTTAATTTCTTAATGCTCTTTCATTCCACCTTGGCATCCACCATCTTGGATTTCATGCTCTATCATTCCACCCTGGCATCCACCATATTGGATTTCATGTTCTATAATTCCACCTTGACATCTGGCATCTTGGATTTCATTTCTTCAAACTCTATCATTCCACCTCGACATCCACCATCTTGGATTTCATTTCTTTAGTCACGTTTTTTCCACCTCATGATCTGTCATTCTGCCTTGGCATCCACCATCTTGGATTTCATTTCTTAATGCTTTATCATTTTGCCTTCATATCTGTCATCTTGGAATTCATTTCTTCATGCTCTATTATTTTGCCTTGGTATCCGCCATATTGGATTTCATTACTTCATGTTCTATCATTCCACCTCAGCACCCCCCATTTCGGATTCCATTTTTCCATGCTTTATCATTCTACCCTGACATCTAGGACAAGCAGTGGAGGTGTGCGGTTCGCAGCTCCGTTGTAAGTTGCCAGGAGTGCTGCAAATTCTATTTACTTTTTCTGAACTTTAAAAAAAGGAGGAGGGTAGGATCGAACTGCTGGACCTCTGTCCTGCATACCAAGACACGAGGAGAAGTGAGATATTACACTATGTCAATCACAAAAGTCATTATTAGGAATCTATATTTAATTACTGGCCGCCATCTTGGTTTACGAGTATGCTATGTGGATCGAATATGGTTTATTTAACATATTTGTTAAAAGGTATCACATATGAGGGATTATTAGTATCATATGATGTGCATACCTCCACATAGACCATCAAAGGTATACAAGTGCAAAGCCGATCGCGATTTATTTAATATCTCTGTTGAAAAGACATTTCGGATAAGACAAAAAATTCTAAGACTGTATATGATTATTAGATTATATTACTATTCGGTTATTTGCATGTGCATACATCCACACAGACCATCAAAGGTATACAAGTCCAAAAATATTGAAAACATGGAGCAGTATTTACATACATGAACAAAACAAAATCTTAAAAACTATATATATTAGTTGGCATATTACTGTTGGTCAAGCTTGTAGGCGACATCAATGATGGAATAATGCCTCAGAAATACTCGAATTTAAAAGAAAGAAAATAATTTATTTTACATATTTACAATTAAACTTCAGGAGGCAGAGTTACATCGCACAGACACAGCAGAGTTGCATACAGGCTTCGCACCTCCTCCAGAAGGAGAGCATAGTTTCTATCACACAGGATATGACTGGTATGTGTTGCTGCCACTATCTCCTCCCGGAAGAGTCGAACCTCGGCATGCAGGTACCACAGAGTTACATCCTCTTTCTCTTCATCCACATCGTCCAGGTCCTCAAGACGCCCTACTGATGCTACTGAGCCTGGTGTGTACTCACTTAAAGGCACCGGAGTGATTACTCGTTCTGGTGGTAGGAAAGCCTCTGCTGGAGACAGTGGGGGAGAGGAAGCTGTTGCTGGAGGCGTCGTCCATGCGATGTCCACCCTCGAAGGCAAGGGTATCGGTATCGCTTGCGATCAGGCGATATGCTGTGCTTCCTATTGCGATAAAAACATGCTGGAATGGGTAGTGGAGCAGGACGTATACATATCCTCGGTGTTGTCTCGTCGTTGTAGACCCTATTGGAGACTGGTAGCTGCCTCAGGTATTGCTCGAAGTCCTGGCTTTGTCTTCTTCCGGCATGGTACGGAACATGTCCACTTGCTTCTGCATCACAAAGGAGAATGAGGAGCGGCCCCCTTGTAGAGGGAGTGTATGAGCAGACCGTAAGGCGAGCAGGTAACATGTCTGTGTATCATAAAGGCCAGGTGGTCAGCCAATGACGTAGATGGCCTGGAAGTCTTGGGGCAAGCTGTGTGGATGAGACATTACGTGAGAGGCGTCAGAAAGGCGGACCAGCCCCCAGCAGGCCGTGACGGGCCTTCCAGCCATCCTCGCCTGCTTTCCACTGCTGTGAGTATATCAGGAGCTGTAGGAATCTTTCTGCCTGCTTGTAGAATAATTGATTTTTAGAAATCATAACTAAAGTACAATTTAATATATATGTTCATTTCTTTATACATATGTGCAAAAAATTATATACATATATATCTGATCTTTATACATAAATGTGCAATACTATTTATCGATAATTGATAATTTGGGAATCCAGCTATAATGACTGGAATTAAAGCAGAGTCATCTTACCAACAAGTTATTTCCTTTGCGCTTCAACACTTTCTCGACCAAAAAAGTGTGTGGATACTTGTTAACTTGAATTTCTTCACTGTAGAAACATTCTCTGACAGGTCTTCCTTCCATGTCCTCGAGATAGAATGTCCTTGGTTCGTAATGTTGAATCTTGACCTTATATATTTCAGTGTTCCAGTTCGGAGTGTAACCTTTAGTAAATGTGTCCTTCACTCGTGATATTCTGACGTAGTCTCCGATCTTTGCCTTAGGCTTGTGAGTGTCCAATTTCTTCTCGTTCACGAATATTACTGATTTGTCCTTGACATCCACAGGTCTCATTTTCGTGGTCCGATACACTCTGTGATTATAGTTCGACACCAGACGAAGCAACATGTCCAGCCACTTTTAACTTACTTGCGATGATGATTTTTCCAAATTTCATTCTTCAAAGTCCGATTAAAGCATTCCACCATGTTTGCCTTCATACCACTATTTGTAGAGTAGTGGTTTATGCTATATTTAGCCATCAGGGTCTGAAATGCAGGATTGTAGAATTCTCTTCCGAGGTCCGCACGTGAATTCTAAGGCGACCCTTTGTCTTGCAAAACAGAGTTCATTGCATTTGACACATCTCTCGCATTTTTAGTCTTTACGGGCACTGCCCAAGCACACTCGCTGTAACAGTCAACAACAGTCAATAAATATTTGAATCCCTCATTCGCATGTGCATAAGGTATCATTTGAACCAGATATGCTTGATACAAGTTCCACAGACCAAACACTAGCACTTTGCGGAGTGGATAAATTCGTCTCGCAGGCCTGTAAAACTCACTGGCAATATTTGCACGACTCATTGTATGTATCTGTCTTTATGCAATTCTTCGATGATGTTAGATATTTCATTGGCATTATAATTATTCCCAGCGCACCGAGAAGCAATTAGCAGACGTAATCTGTCGACAATTTAATTAAAATAGTTCAAATAAATGTACTCTGGATGCCGACTATCTTCTATTTTTTTTTTTTTTACTTAGATAGAGACCAAAATCAAATGCATCGCCAACATCGGGAAACATCTGTGAAATAAACTCAAATTTCAGATGTGTTTCAACCTTATATTCATTGCTGGCAGGATCGTTGTCCTTCAAGTGTGCACTCATAAATTTCAGCAGTCATTTATAATGTTGCAGAGCAGTGCGAGATTATCAGGCAGGGTTTTGTTTAAACAGTAGTTCATAAAGTCCTGTAGCCGAATGGACCATGCCATTTGGCACGAAAAATATTTGTTTATTCCCCAAGAACCACTTTTTGTTTGTATACAATATATGTTCTATCATTAATCGTAGATTTATATACATTCAAATAATTATGAAGTAGTGGACTTTGCTTCTCTTTCTGTTCTTTTCTTCATTTTCATGCAGATAATGGCAGGTTATCTTCATCTATAGTAGTATGTTTAAGCTTCTTGAGACTTGGGTTCGATGTCCAGTTCGGTCTTCACTGCTATGTCCGATGAGGTGATGCGTAAGTTTAATATTGCCGAGTCGCTCAGTAATAGGTTTAAAGGCTTCTTCATTAGCCATGTCATGTTTCATTTTGAGATGGTTGGCTAATAAATATTCTGCATGAATGTTCTTAATCACTTTGTGTAAGTCACTGACGACATCAGACATCATACTGAATGCAGACTATTTATGTTTCAGGTTTATATAATCTTGCGAGGTAGCGAGTTTGAAACAGAAGTCAGAAGGTTTTCGATATTATCTATGGTATTTTCTAATGTTATTAGACGAGGTAATAGCTTATCCAGAACATCATCACCGCTAGTCTTAAATATGTCTTCTATTCTTCCGAGTTTTCTGTCGAGCAATGTTTCCACATCAGTAGGGATAACCCCGAGTTTAACAGCCTATCATTTATGCTAGCAGTTAAATGATTACATGTTCTTTCCAGTACACACTGTATTAAAGTAATCGAGTCGGCATTCCGGCACTACAAATGAGCCTTGTTAACAGCATCTTTGTCTTCTTTTGAATCAGCGAAATCTTTAAGTCTCTTCCCCTTCGCACTGCAGTTTACATCATCAGTAGGTGTTGAACAGCTTTCCATATTTCGTTTCAGGCCATTATGACCAAATTTAGAAATGGCGTAGCTCACCTCTCACTGATGATCAACTGATCAAATCCTCGTCTGTGCCTCCACTTTAAGTAGCGGAAAATCCTTGACAATAACCAGGAAACAATGTGGCTCTCTCCAACAAAATGCACACACAATCATATATTTTCCAAATGTCATGTCTGTATTTACATGGTCAGAATAAACATGATGCAAATTTAAATAATCCATACAAAACAAAACCAATATGTTTGCATTGTCACGTGGTAATTGTGTTTGTATGCGAGAATACATTTGGCAAAGGTAAAATGAATCCACTTCTACATGTCTACCCATGCAGAAATATTCTTGAATGTACGACTGTTTCTCACAAGCCACATCGTCAAAAATAAATATGGAGATTGGTAAAGCTTTACTCGGTGGCACAACAGCTTCATTGCCGCTGCATGGAAAATAACCCAGTCCTTCCACAGCCTGTAGAATCATTCCAAGTAGAGATTTCGAGTACGAGTACACGTTCTCGAACCGAAGACCATTAAGTTCCGCCAGCAAACTTAGCATCACACACATTTTCCCACAACCTGATGGTCCTGCAATGATACACCTCGCTGTATTCGGAAACAAAATTCCATGCCTCGATTCCTGAGAGATACTTTCTTCTTTAGCAGGAATATTTATGGGAAGAGTAACAACTTGCTTGACAATATGTTTGTTGACACTATTATCACATGGAGCGTGCGGAGACAGATGTGGAGTTGATAGCAGTGCACGAGGCTGTGATTGCACTATAACAGCGCTACAAATTTTAGAATGCCTTTTCAAAATATCTCTCCGAGTAAATTCTCAATGGCAGAATTAGCACCGAAATCTTACAATCGAACTCTTCATTGTGCAGGTAGTTGCTTCATGTCGCACCACATTGCACATGGCAGTAAACATTTTACCGTAGAAACGACAGGGGAGGTGCATCATTAGCACTTTATGTCCATACTGTTCAAAGTTAAAATGATGCTGACTCAAAGAGTATATAAATGATTGCCTTTATATAATTTGCAATTAGGACATTGTGATACCTTGTAAAGATAAGATTGGACATGGACTAGTGAACATGCTTATCAACAATTTACCTTTTGAAGCGTGTATTCCCAGATACAAATTCTGTGGACCAGGTACGAAACTTGCAAAATGCCTGGCATTTGGCGATGTTGGCATGAACTATTTTGATAACGCTTGCAAGGAACACAATATCGCCTATGCACCCAGTAAAAAATTAAAAGACAGGCACACAGCTGATGCTATCCTTGCAGACAAAGCCAATAAAATAGCCAAGTCACCTCAAAGAAAGTTTGGACAGCGAGTAGCTGCTTGGGGTGTGTCCAAAATAATGAAGACAAAAGTCAAATGCAGAATGGGATTGCGAAAGATGCAGCAACTCAACCAGAAGAAAAATAAAAGGAAGACACAAGAGAAAGGATGCAAGGGGAAGAAGGAAGGAGGCTTCCTGCCATTTCTCCTACCAGGACTTGCGACACTAGGTGGTTTGATCGGTGGAGTAAGCGGAATTGCATGTCCAGTAAATACATCGAAAAACCAAGGAAAACAATTGCAAGAAGCTCTGTGGCACAACAAGCAAATGGAAGCTAAGGCACAAGGAGTAAAAAATGGCAAAGGACTGTTTCTAAGGCCGTACCTTACAGGAGGTGGAAGAAACCAGACAAAGGAAAGGAAAGAATCTATCTTAAAGAAATTACCTAACTGGCCGCTTACTAGCCTAGACTTGAAAAGAAATGTGCACAAAAATTAAAAAATACCATATTTCGGACGAGTGTACATGGATGGCAACCTACCACAAAAACCTAAGAGGAATGAATGTGGAATCATAAATTTAGACAATAGCTCTGGACTGGGCACACATTGGGTAGCTTACAGAAAATATGAAAACAGTGCCGAATACTATGACAGCTTTGGAAACCTACATCCCACGATAGAAGTGTGCAAGTATTTTCATGGCATGGAACTAAATTACAATTACTTCACAGAGCAGTTACCAAGTCGGTGGAACTGTAGTAACCTGTATCTCTGCTTCTTGACTGTGCATTAAAAATATAGCAGACACATTCATGCATTGTGATCGGAAGAAGTAAACTTACCTACAGGATCATACGAGATCGATGACATTGCACCATACCTCAAATATAATACCCTGAAAAGTGAGATGATTTTCAGTGCAGATATTTATTTTACTGTGCATGATACACTAGCCTCCATGTTGAGATTCGAACACACGATGTACGAGAGTGGTAAAGTACATGAATCAACACTTGCAGTAAATGTGATGTCAGTTAATGATATAAGAGTGAACTGCAATGTGGTAGCAGGCTCATATCTCAATGCGAAACCAAACCATACATTACACGAATTTGCAGCAACGGGCCCGCCCGGCTTCGAACTAGTAAAGGTTTCGAAATCTCTTATTTATGCACCAATCGTATCGAAGAGGGTGCAGGAAATTATAGTTTGTATAGTTGACCAGGAAGAAAATTTGATAAATTTTCGAGACAAAGAAATAACACTACATCTACATTTGACGAAACATGGGTCTGAATTTTAAGAAGAAATATATAAAAGCACATCTCGATGTCAAGCCAAATGTCAGGATGACGAGAGTTATCAGTGCGTTAACACACAAGAATATCACATTCCTGAAGAGTCTTGGGTTCAGAGTCAGCAAGAATGGAGGCAGACATACTGACTATAGATGAGCCCATTAGCTACGAAGATACAATTACAAAGGCTGTTTCTACTTAGACACTACATGCTATTATCCGAGGTTCGAATACCTGAACAAAACCAAGATATTTACACGCTCTTGTGCAACTCATACTTGAGATTTCGAGGTACGCTTACGAAGCCTGGAGATGATGTACCTGCAACTACCGAGATAATCAGAAATGGTGTACTTGACATGATTAATAAAATATCTTATGAACTTAATGGTGTGGAGCTCGATCAGGCAAGAGATGTAGGCATTACTGCCACGATGAAGAACTACCTCTCTCTTACAAGAAACCAACTACCTGCAACCAAAATGACTGTATGGGGGATCGAACCAGATTAACAAGTGCCAGTGCACCAAGGTGGAAGATTTGAAATATGTGTACCACTCTCTACATTGCTGGGATTCGCCAAGGACTACAAACATATAATAGTGAATGCCAAACAAGGGCTGTTAATATTGCTGGCAAACATACAAACTAATGATATTGTAGATAATGCAGAAAATCCTGAAGTTGTAATACTATCGCTGCATTCCATAGAATGGCTTCTGCCCCATATGCAAGTAAAAATGGGAGAGAGAATCAAACTGCTGGAATTTGTCGAGAAAGGAATAATATCTATGTTGCATTTCGTTCATGGAACGTGAAACATATTTTAGGCTCACATAGTCTCAAAATGGAAACTGGAATGTTAAATCAAGTTTTCCATGGAAAAACCGAGATACATAATTCTAGCATTTCAAACAAGAAGACAAAATACTATTGGTTCAGATCGCTAAAAGTTCGATCACATCTAGATAAAGAATGCGCAAGTGTTTTTGAACTCTGAAAGTTTCCCCTATGTGGACCTAAATGCTGACTTTATTAATGGATCATATATGTTGACATATCAAATGTTTGCCGATTTTCAAAGATCATATTATGGTCACGAAGCTTCGTCAATGCTAGAACCAAACGAGTTCATGAACAGTGCACCGCTCCTGGTATTCGACGTCAGTGGATATGATGACCACATAAACATAGGAGTGATTGACTGCAGAATTGAAATTATGGTTATGGAGAACATACCTGTCAACACTGAAGCCTATGCTATCGTAATCCACGATTGTTTGGCAACATACAATGCAAGAGATAAAGTGGTTAGAATTCTGTCATAAGTCACAAACTCAGTTAAGTTGTCTACCGACCTCCATCATGTTCGCTAACATGAAGGGCTTTACATCTCCAATGGGATTCATCATAAAAGAAATTTGCATTGCTTACTCTGAATGCAGCACACTTTCATGCAAATTCCTACCTCAATTTTCGCATCACCTGCTAGACTATAAAAGAAAGAATATGAATAAATGGCTTACGAATAATTTCCATGGACTGCACTGGGAAGATGGCGATGTGGAATATGAGAAAATAAACAGTGTACTTATGGAAATGATAGATGATGATGACATAGTCTTTGTGGCAAGTCCTAAGCAGAAGGGGTGGCTGAGTATTTACTGCAATGACAGAATAAAAATGATCGATTTGCAAACAGAGTACGACTGCTCATCTCTGGGAAAACTAAAGAAGATGTATACCGGCCACAGCTGTGACTCGGAACTCTGCAAGTCTGAACAGGGCTGGGCCTGTCCTCGTGAGAAGTCTTTGCCCCTGCGGGCGTGGAGCCATGCCGTGCGATGACGTCAATGTCACGTGAGTATAAAGGAGGAGAGCCTAGCAACATTGTTATCTGCCAGTCTTCATTCTCTCGCCAGTGCTTCAATAGCTATGACAGCCATGCTATCACTTTTCGAGAAGCTTAACCGAAGTGTGCAGTACCGAAACTCAGTGTTGTGGAAATATGCAAGAAGTACAGAGCAACAGATTTCCAGCCAGTCAACAACTTATGGGCAGAGCACCACCTGTATGTTCGATGGTGAGTTCAAAATTCATCTGCCAAGAAGGTATGTGCATCTCATTAACGAAGAGAATCTGAAGAAACTTAATGATTCTGCAGAGGTTTACTTGACATATGGATGAATGAAACCAATAGCAAATGGCAAAACTACTCACATGACCTAATTTTCATTCGGCATGTTGGACAGGGTGGTATAAATAATAAGAAATTTATTTTTCGAGTGTATATAAACAATGGCTAAAACTACTAGTTGCTCTTTGTCTGTCATCAGCACTCCATCATCATTTGCATGGCTTTCGATCTGCTGGACATTCGTAAATACGAAGATTTGACCATTTGCTACCGTAAAGTGAGTTTCAAGTCAGCTGGCTTGTGCGAGCAAATTGAGTCATGTAATGGCATTGAACACTGGATACTGTATAACAAAGAAGAGTGTATGCCATTAGTTCAAGTCCCATATTGTGTGCTGTCAATTGTCCAGACACCAAACTACCTGCATCTACAACTACGCTCATGACTCAAGCAAACAAAGAACAGTTGCTGCAAAAATGGTTTCAACAGAGCATCAGCTATGAGCTACACAGACCTATTAGTGATAACATTACACGATGGACAGAGTACTGCAATGGCGATCAATACACCACCACCATGAATCGAGGTCGCACTATGTGGGTTTCTATGTGCTCACCACTGACGTGCTAAGTATATTTAGCAACTTCCCTCTGAACTGGACAGTCATTAAGCATCCTTCATCTGTGGCAACATGTTCGACAAGCGTGAATGTTTGCTTTTACGACTGGATCAAGTGAACAAGTATGAACAATATTTCATCAGTTACAGAAGAGTAATATTCAAACCAGCATGTGAGTTTGAGCAAGTACGAGTACGTGATGGTGCGAATCATATCTGGGGATATTATGACTTTTACTATGGTTTCCACACTCAAACTTTGTCATGCAATGATCTAAATAGATGTGCTGTTTCTAATCTCCGCCCAAACAGTGAGCTGCCTGCAAGTGGAGACGACCTCATCAAATGTGTTCAATTCCAAGACATTGATGAACATTAGGTTGAAAACAGAATAGACTTCTGCTTATGAGACTTGGAATCTGATGATATTTTTCAGTGGAGTGAAGAGTGCAACGTCATTGAACACAAGACTATTCTTCATGGGTACGTGTGGAACTTTCCCTGCTCCCCCGATGTACGCTGTGTAAATAGATTACCATCGTGGATACCGAAGCCCAGACTGCAGAATCAAAAACAGATGGCATAACTGTAGAAGGTAAAATTACTTGTAGAAGCAAGTGTGAATGTCTGGAGACCTGCTGTGACTTCATCTCTGGGATCTTGTCTATACTGGTTGGACTCTTCCGCTGACGTCATATGTCACAGTATACTTAAAGAGGCTCGTGAGACCTACAATGACCTACTGTAACTTCATCTCCATGGTCGACTTGGCGACACCCTTGTCTGTGCTGGTCGGACTCTACCACTGATGTCATACGTCACAGTGTACTTAAAGAGGCTCGTCAGACCTACGATGATTCAGTTCGCTGTCGACCGCAGACTCTCAAGAACAATTACAGTTTTTCATCCTGCGAACCACTATGCGAGTACGAAGCCTGGATTGAGTAGGGTGAGTATTCGTATTGGAATGGTAGTCAATTACGCACATATATGGAAGAATGTGATGGACTTTTCCATACTCTGTTTGCTGATGAACAAGTAATGTTTGAGTCATGAACAGATTATTGACTGCATTACTTATGGACAGTGCTGTGTTCTACTTGCGCAAAGATACTCCACTACCTTGTTTACCTGAAAAAGTTACTACGCATGCTATGAGAATCCTGCCTCTACATTGACCAGACTGTACCACTGCAGCTGTTTCATCAAACGAAGGCATCATCCAAGCAGCCATCGCATCAGTTCCAGAATCTTCTACTGAAGGATGTTGCTTCGATGCTTCATACATTAGTTCAAGAGCTGTGTTGCAGTAGAAAATGCAAGACCTCGGCCGATGCAGGTATTTCGAAATGTAGACGACAACGACAACTTCCGACTCAACCCGGCCTCTCAGAAGATGTGACACAAGCAAGTCCGTCATCATCAGAAACACCTAAATTCCCATCGACATTTCTCGAATTTGTCATACTCATGTTAACAGTTATGATCGGTGCAATGGACTCTGTGCAAAGAAAGTCATAATGATGATTTTGTATGTGCTGAGGTACTGAAATGTGTGTTTGTAAATATTTTATGTCGATTAAATAATGAGAAATGAAAATAATATTTGATTTCAAATATACCCTTATGTCATAGAAAAATTGGTTAGTAATATAAAAAGAAAAATTAATTAATTAGTTTTTTATTTTAACTACATGGAAAAAAATATATTTGAAAGATAAATTACATAGGTAAAATAAATGGCAATGCAAGTATCTCATGAATGTGCCTATATATTTAACCTACTACAAAATGAAATGGTACATTGGTTTATAACTGACAACATTAAAATCAGTGGCATATGTGTGTATCATTCAACTAGAACAAACAAATTCCTACTGATTATTAAAAATATGCACTTATTACTAGTGATGAAAAGGCTTTAATTATAGTGTACTTGCAAATTAATAATGTTTTTGTTTTGCAACACACACAATATTTCTACTAACAACATATACGGGCGAGATTAAATAACAATTTATTTATATATTTTTTAAATGGTTTAGTTTCGAGTATTCAACACTCTGCCTGGAAGAATAATTGTGTGCAAGCTAGAACATTTCCCCTGTTCAAGAATTGACAACACTCAGTCGCTGGCTGTGACCACAAGAATACATTAGCGAGCCGAACTGGTGACATAATCTCGATGACTATGTTCGCCCTTTGGCTAGTATGCTTAATATCGGACCAGGGATTGTTATAGTATGGGAATTTTACTTGCCAACGCCAGGATCTGAAGCATCGTTGTTCATGTCAAACTAAATCATATTTCAGCAGAACATTCCTGTATAGTAATTGTAATAGTTAAATTCAGTGTGGTTAGCTCCTGTCTAGCCTTATCGCCAAATTGTGTGCACCGATTTAGTGATACATTGTTACTAATTGTATTATTATTAATTAAGAGGACAACATGTTTGCGAATAATTTTTGTATATAAAATGAAGTGTACCGACTGACTCACTCACCCGCCAGCCCATCCACCCACAGTCACTCATCCACTCACTCAGTCACTCATCCATCCACTCACTCATCTATTCACTCAGTCACTCATCCACTCACTCACCCACCTACCCACCTACTCAGTCACTCATCCACCCACTCACTCAGTCACTCATCCACCAACGCACTCACTCAGTCAATCATCCACCCATGCACTCACTCATCCACCCACATACTCAGTCACTCACTCAGTCACTCACCCACCCACTCACTCATCCACCCACTCAGTCACTCATCCACCTACTCGGTCACTCATCCACACACTCACTCAGTCACTCATCCACCCACGCACTCACTCAGTCACTCATCCACCCACACTCACTCAATCACGCATCCACCCACCCACCCATCCACCCACTCACTCAGTCACTCATCCACCTACTCACCCACCTACTCAGTCACTCATCCACCCACACACTCACTCAGTCACTCATCCACACACTCGTTCAGTCACTCATCCACCCACCCACACACTCACCCAGTCACTCATCCACCCACTCACTCATCCACTCACTCACTCATCCACCCACTCACTCACTCATCCACCCACTCACTCAGTCACTCATCCACCCACTCACCCAGTCACTCACTTATTCACCCACACACACTCACTCTCCCGCCCGCCCATCCGCCCACTCACTCACCCACCCACACACTCACTCACCCACCCACCCACCCACACACTCACTCATCTGCTCGCAGCGTAAACTGCTGGACTCAAACGCTTGCAAATTCAGTTGGTTTCCCCTTATGGCGCAGGCACCCACCAAGAGAAGATTTTTCAAAATTTGGCCTCTTAGAAGGTTAATAATGGTTAAAGGGGTTTTTGAGGTGTCCTCATTAACCCGATAAGAAATCTTTGTATTCTTTAACTTCTAAATGTGGCCTGTACAAAAACCAAAAACAAATTTCTGGATTTTTTGAAATTCATCCCGTAAGAGGGCGAAGAGAAGTTAAACAAATTTCAGGATATTTCTAAAGTAGCGCGCAAGAGAGTGAAAAAGAGGTGAGATGTATTTCCTAAAACTCCTCAAAAGCGTCATGCTCTTAGTTTTAAAAAGTAGCCTATATAATTGCCTAAAAATTAATTCCAGTTTTTTAAATTCGACCCCAATTAGTGTGAAAATGGGTAAAATTGATTTTCGAGTAGTCCTTTTTAGCGCATAAATGCGATCAGATATCGTTTTTTACTTTTGTTTTGAAAGGCTACCTCTGTCAATGCTTAAAAATTATTTTAAGGGTTTTTTTTTATTTGACACCTTAGACGACGAAAAGTTGTAAAATGTGTTCCTGAAGATTTCTCAGTAATTCAGTAACACTATAAGAAATCGTTATGCTGCTTGCTTTTAAGTTTTGACTATATTAATTACTAAAAAAAAATTTCATTTCTTTTTTTTGTGAATGTAAATCTTTAAGAAAGTGAAAAAGGTTCAAATGTGTTTTCGATTATATTTTAAGTACATTCCATCGTTTCCGGGCTTGTAACGTTAAGTCAACGTGTTTCGTAAAAACTTTTCAAGCGAAAAAAAGTATGAATATAAATTAAACAAGTCTCTTATATAAAAGTGTCAGTTCTCTTTACAGTCGCAGAAAAAAGTTGTCAGAACTGAGCAGGATTAATAATTAGATAGCTTACTTTCATAGAATGCGTGGTCAGTGAAATACATCGTGGTATGTTATTTTGTAGATGGAGTTCTGCAAACGTATTGAAATCACATTTTATACTGCGGTTAATTATTTCATACGTCAATTTCGATTAAGAACGAATTGGGATATTGCGCATTTTCCAGGTGCACAGTTACCATATTTTATGTTGAAACATTTAACCGGTTTCTAAGAAAAAAAAACTACAAGAACTAAAAATAAGCGAATAATCTAGAGAATATTCAAATTCATATATTATAGCAATGTGCAAAACCGTTTGTTTGGATTTTGTTTTTCAATAAACCTAATTAAGTTTTTATTCACTGTGATAAAATTAAAAGTAACTTGAATGTATAATCCCTGCTAAGGTTGTTCTTTTGAGCCGACCACTTTTTAATATACCTAAGCATTATAATTTGACTAATAAACTGTTAATACATTTCACCAATTTCAAAATTTTATGTCCAAGGCTACAAGAAAACATATTTATTAATGATTAATGCATGTTGGGAGGGCCTTAAAAAGTGCTCACTTTACCGTGAAAAACCGATACCAGAAATGCTCGGCTGACACAGTATTTGTTTCTGTAGTTTTGAAACAAACTGACCGTTAAATAGAAAAAAAAATCCTGTAGAAGATTATGATAGAATATAAACACGTGGATACAGTTGTAAAAATGTATAATGCAGTCATCTCGTAAAGTTCATCAACAGCATCAGCTCTACTGGCCTATCGCCACACGTGCTTCTTATCAAGGCTGGAGCTCAATGTTACTGCGAAAGCTGGACCTGCTGAAACGCTCCAATAACACCAGGCTCCAAGTGGAGGCGTATTCGAGGCCACCTTCTTCACGGGGGAATAAGTTTTCTTGACGCTTGTACAACTCCTTCCATCCGAGTACTCTTTCGGATTTAAGAGACTGCAATTCCCCTTCAAGGTTTGTTTTTCTATCATTATATGTGAGGTATTGGGACAGTCGCTAAAAGTGAGAAGCCACGTGAGCCACGTGAGAAGCAATCGAAGTATATCCTTATATACTTCGATTGCTTCTCACGTGGGCAAATCTACCAGACCTTGTCCAGAGTAATCTCACATATAAACTGTTCACAATAATGTGAGCACTTTTGAGGCCCTAGTTACTTTTTCCTTTCAGCCAGTTCTTATCCTTTAACAATCTTTTTAAATAAATGTTACCATATAATTGTTACGTGTAATTTTAAAGGGGTACTTAACGCCCCCCCGGTTTTGTGCTTGAAAGATTAGCAGGGGACGGCTTACAGACTATCTTATAACCTAATCTAAATTAACACCCATGCCTTACCCGGGACTCGAGCCCAGAGCCTTCCACACTCCAGATGTGTTGTGTACCAACCGACTGCGCCACAGGAGGTCGGCTTTGCCGTATAAGTAATAAACACAGTGTGTATATTCCACCGAACTCAGAAGTTAAAGTTTAACGCTAAAATAACATATTTATTGACTATTATTCCAAATGAGAATACTTCCAAAAGTGCTCACTTTACTGTGCATAGCCTATAGCAACTGCTAATCCTAACACCTGAGGACATGACTAGTAATGTGGTGTTTAAATATGTCCTTTGGTAAAGGAAATAAGTAACTGCTTCGTGTTGTACCCGCGGGCAAAACAGCTGGTGGAGAAATATTTTATTGATAAATATTTTGCATTTTAATGTGTAGTTTTATTATTATTATAAAGTTTGTTATGAATACTATTTCACCGTGAAAGCTATTAAATTGAGTGTTTTCGGAAACAAATAATATTTTATCTTTATTGGTTTATCTAAAATTAATACCGCCCTTATAACCGCCATTAGATACTATTTACACACTTAATTTGTGACAAAAGACATATTTTAACGTGTTTCTTGATATTCCATTACTTGTATATGGCATTCTGCAATAAAACTAAACTTTTACGTTTTTGTTTGCAAACATCATACCATTACGGAATCGACTCGGTTGTGTTCGGAAGTAGTTATTCACCAATTATCGACATTTACTAAATTGCGACAGTAATAAATGTTCAAAAAAGAAACAATTTTCGCAAATTACTTTGCATAGGAAATAGTCAGGAAACGGATATTTTAGCCGTTACCGTTTTCCCGACCAATTAATGTTCCATATTGCACACTGCAAGGCTGTATCATCACTTGTCTCAGTACCGTGCAGTTAAGGATAGGGAATTTAGGAATTTCTTCTGCGCCTGGAACATGCAAAATATGTTTAGGTAGGTACGCTTATTAATTTGATTGTGAGTGCAGGATCCGTGGGGGAAAAAAAGTTTGGTTGATTGGCGGTAGCAGCGGAGCAGGGCGGAGTGATTGGTTTCCGCACACTTAATGGTCGTATAACAACATGGCGAGGCGCACGCGAGCAGCAATGACAAAGAGTTTTGAGGGAAGTCTGCTTGGTGGGCGTGGGAAGAGAGCGGTTTCCGTTTCCCCTGTAATTTCCATTCCTGCACTGTAACCAGCGAAGGTAGCCGCGGGCGAACAGGGTGACCAATATGGTCTCTAGCTTCCCGTTCTAACCCCTCCCTCCACCACTAGCCAGTCTGCAGCCTATTAACAAACAGTTAGGTATTTTGCTTTGTTATAAGTTTTTGTTCGTATTCGCTAGCTGCCATTCTGAGCCGGAACGTGAGGGATTTGTGGAAAATAAAAAGAGAAAGTGGCGGAATAGGAGGAGGAAGGGAGAGGGTCAAGATAATTCGAACAAAGACGAGGAATTTCTTCCACAGTGGGTGAAATTTGGGCAAACTTAGGTTTCTATTTTTTTTAACGGTGTGGTAAATTGATTAATTACATGAGTAATAACTTAAATGCTGTTATAAAAATATCCTCAACCCCCCCCCCCCCTCCTTCAGAGTTTGAATGGCCGTTATTTTGAAACGATATACTACACGATCGAAGAAGAAAATGTGTTTGGATGTATGACGTCATGAGGGATACCTAATATCGTACGTATTGAATTAGTATTTCAAATGGAAAATTATTTCCATACAATTTGTATGTTGTAGATCACAACAGACTATGCACAAAAGGTAATAAGCTGCTTTTTTTTTATGTGAACTTCGATATACAGACATTGTCCAATGAACTGGTTTTTATTTAGGTAATAGAGGTGGATTAGATTGAATTGCTGTCGCTTCGCCTTAAGAAAAGCGAAATTAGAACGCAAAATAATATTGTCATATGGACGCCTGAGGGGCGTATCCTAGTTCGTGAGGGATGTAGGTCTTAATAAAAATTAAAGAACTAAATTCAATAATTATATTTAGTCTCAATGCTACAAACATTCGAACGTTTGTTATTTACCAGTCTGAGCGACCTATTAACTCTTAGTATTCTTATTGAGCGGAATATTTAATTACTATCTCTTTCAATTAAAGTCTTTATTTCAGTCTTTACTCTAGCTAATGTACCTTAAACGACTCCTATTATTTCCACACGTTTATAATTGTCTGCTTCCATCGTCCCGAATGTATTTTTACTCACGCATCCAGTCCACAGTCCCGCAGATCAGTCCCACTCCTCACTGCACACAAGCTCGCCGACGCACTCTCGCAAATCGCTGCAGTCGTCCCTCGCCGCTCCGGAATCGCCCAACTGTCGCTTAAGATCGCACGAGACACGAACTCTCCGCTCTTCATCACACACTCCTCAGAGGCCCGCAAGTGTATTTATATTTGAGGTAGGTGCCGTCTAGAATGTTCTAGGCAATCCAAGTTGTTCTGGGAAAGGTAATGGTGATGCAGACGGCATTACTGCGTGATAAATGGAGAAATATGAGCTTCTCAGGGTGAACGAGGCGCGAACTACGATAAAAATATCGGCGTGTGCGGCGGCGTCCTTTATGATAGACCGCTCGCTTCGTCTAACATCACAAATTTGACCTCCAGCTCTGAGTGCCTTCCCACGCAAAAGAAACACCGGGCCGCAAAAAAAGAATTATGGCGTTGGCACTCTTTCTGTAACAAATACGTGGCCACCGGCCTATCGTGCGCTTGTTCATTCAAAACAAACCTTTGTCTTTCTGCTGCCGCTATCATATAACTGCTGTCCTTCACTTCCCCTCGCTCGCGCGGGATGCGAAGCAGCGAGTGCGTAACAATATAATTCAATTTCTGGATCAGTATTCGAAAAAGTGTCGTCATGCAAGTAAGATTGCTCGCTCGTTATCAAAAATTTTTGAACCAAAGTACCTAGCCTAATATGTAACAGTTAGTAAAATTGACCACAGTTGAAAACGTTTTATTGCTTCTATTAAAAAGCAACAGGTGTGCCATTGAAAGCGCGTTGGTCGTTTCGAGAGTAGCGAGTCGTTCGTTCATCACTAGAACTAGTGGATTTTCGCGAAAAAATATGAGTACATGGTAGACTTCAAAACTATAAGCACCGAACAGCAGTTTGTCTACTATCATTGGTTGCAGTCTTCTTGAGAAGGTACTTTCATATTTGATCGGGCCAATGAGACTTCGGCAACATCGGCACGGCTCCTACGTGATTCGTGTGCAGACAGTTAACACATGTCAAAAAGTAATTCAGCCAGTCAAGATAGGTCAAAGACCCTACAGTGTTTTGAAATATAACATGTCTTAAAATCTTTCCACGAAATTTCGCTACCGCTATTCATCAATCATGATTGGTATTTCGGAACCTTATGTGTGTGTTGGATAATAGGCAAAAGTGAATATTTTGTAGTCACAAAACGATGGCTAGTCAGGCAGGATGGTTAATCGCGAAAATTGACGCTGTATACCATATGCAAATAATGGTTGAGAACTATTGCCCATAATAGCTACTGTTTACTGTAGATTATGAATTTATCTTTGGAAATATTGAAGGAAATTATGGCTCATAATAGTAAAATAATTTCAAGCGAATAAAAAGTACCCTGTTGGCGAAAATACAGCATAACACACATCGTGGTAATGTAAAATGCAACGAAGGAGATATGCCAAAAACTTGTTACATATTCGTCATCGCAAGTTTTTGTGTGCTGCGTATTTGATATATATATATATATATATATATATATATATATATATATATATATATATATATATATATATATATATATATATATATATATATATATATGTAAACTTATAACTTCAGGAGATTTTGCGCCATAACCTCCAACTAACGTCCGTGAAAAAACTGATGGCTGTCCTGCAGCTAAATACTACTGTTACTGCCAGTGCACCTTCGACTTTAATGTATATATTAATGTTATTTTTGATGACAACTTTAGGCTGAGTGATTAAAAATTGAGAATAAGACTCAACCCATATCTGTAAAAACTAATAAATATTTCATTTTTATCGCTTTCGGAAATATGACTTACTAGTGTGTGTACTGTACTGTGGCCGGCAGGTATCAGGGAATGTGAGCTCCTTACTTTTGAGGGGTTTCCCCGTCCCCAACGGTTTTCCCCTCTCTAAGGTGACCCCACTTCCCCCCTCTCAGGCGATCCCACTTCCCCTCTCAGTCGACCCTGCTTCCCCCTCAGACGACCCCACTTCCCATTCAGGCGACCCCGCTTCCCCCTCTCTCAGGCGACCCTGCTTCTCCCTCTTTCAGGCGACCCTGCTTCCCCCTCTCTCAGGCGACCCTGCTTCCCCACTCTCAGGCGACCCTGCTTCCCCTTTCAGGCGACCCCACTACCTCCTCTCTCAGGTGACCCCATTTCCCCCTCTCTCAGGCTACCCCACTTCCCTGCATCACAGGCGACACCACTTCCCCCTCTCTCCGGCAACCCCGGTTCCCCCTCTTTCTGACGATCCCACTTCCCCCTCTCTCAGGCAACCCCGCTTCCCCCTCTTTCTGGCGATACCACTTCCCCTTCTCTCAGGCGACCCCACTTCCAAGCACTGAGACGCGCCCAGCAGATAACTGCTGGCCACAGTGTGCTGGCTTTTAGAACATTGTCGTGTATGGAACGTTGTTACAACTAAGCGAGTTACTACTGACCACGCTGCGACAGAAAACGCGAGCTCCAAAGAAAGTGTTTCAAAGATAATATGTTACATCGCACATGAGTTGTGACTATAGCCATGCATTGCTCGTCGTGGAATGACTGATAGATTCGCCTGGGGGTCGATTTTTGAGTCTATAAGATATTATTTAGAATTGTCGAATTTCACCATTACATAATCTCACTTCAACAGAAACCGATACTCGAGTAAGTCTACAAATTTCGGAATGTGGAATATTTTATTGAGGATTTTCGTAGTTTCGAACTCCCGGTCACAAGTTGATGGCAAATGTTACAAGCGATGCAAGCAGTACATTCCTTCAGCACGATTAACAAACTCCGGAGAAAATAACTACAAATAAAAATACACTCTAAACATGAAATAACGAAAATGACCCAGTGGTAAATGCGGAATCTCCCTCAATATTTCACTGATGTAAACTGCAAGCGTTCCCATCTTTGTAGCGTTGTAAAATTGTGGATACTTGTCAAAAGCTATATAACAATGTAAATTAGGCTACTTGAGTTGAGTTGAGAAATTTTGGCGAATCTTAACAACGAGGTCTTGAGTACCGATGAGGGTAAAATGAGGTGAGATTGTAGCAGCACCGGAATACAAGGGAGGGAGAAACGGGTGATTCCCGAGAATACTCGCAGACCAGTGTCACCGTCCGTCACGATTCCCACTTGCAAAAATCCGGCGTGACCCGGTAGGGAGTTGAACCCGGTTCTCTTTGGTGGTAGGCGAGCAGGCTAACCGCTCATCGACCGCGGCCCCAATTAAAACTACTTTAACTACATAATGAATCCTAGAAATTGCTCCATTTGTAGTTCAAATTTTAACGTATATAAAGCAGTTAAGTAAACAGAATACCCTTTTATTTCTGAAGCAGTAATCATTTTTGAGTGAGCTATTGAAGTTAAATGCAGAAATACAAGAATGAGCAGAAGTTGGCATGTTTTGGCCGGATATTCTTTCCCAGCCACCTCCAAATTATTTTTACAAATTATTAATTTTACACATTTTGATACTCTTTTGATACACATAATTACGCAGTATGTTTGCTATAGAATATCGAATATTCCATGCCGTGCATGAGTGTACGATAAAAAAAATATGACTTTTACGTTATGCTTGTCGACACATTCTAAATAGCAGCCAAAACACCGGATGCCAGTACATCTGGCAGATTGACGAGCGTAAAAGCTCATAAACTGATATTTAGTTATTGATGTTTCACTAACTGATTAAATTTAGTGTGTAGAATTCGTTTCATGTCCATGTTCTCGTGATGTACTAGTTCTGACTGGTGTTTTAAAATTAGGTATCCTACATCGAAAGAGGATAGAAAGTATCATGAAATATAAGAATATCACGAGGGAGCAAATGTGTTAATCAGTGGAAGATTATCGATAACAAATGCAATATTTTTTTGTTGCCAGTTTTATCACGTCATATAAATCATTAAATAAATTCTTACACATCTTCTATTTTATATATACAATTTAAATTTACTGTTTATTAAAATACATCTCTAAGTATATTGAACATACGTTGTTGTGAACCATTTTCTTTTTATCAAATTTTTCAAGTCGTACCATATTTCCCACTGTCGTCGAACATTATTGGCTAAAGAAAGTTGCGAAATATCACATAACCAAGCTAGCAGATAGTAAAATAATTCCGAATGGAACCATTTCATGCTGAAACTGTTTTTAATGCCGCCATCAGGATTAAATTTTTCCTGCTATGTCATTCCGCCTAAAATTTTCCAGCTATATCATTCCACCTTGACATCTGCTACCTTGTATTTCATTCCTTCATACTCTTATCATTTCACCTAGGCATCCACCGTCTTGGATTTAATTTCTTCATGCTCTGTCATTCTGCCTTAGCATCCCCCATTTTGGATTCGATTTCTCCATGGTCTATCATTCTACCCCGACATCTAGGACAAGCAGTGGAGGTGTGCGGCTCGCAGCTCTGTTGTTAGCTGCCAGGAGCGGTGCAAATTTTATTTAGTTTATCTGAACTTTAATAAAAAGGAGGAGGGTAGGATCGAACTGCTGGACCTCTGTCCTGCATACCAAGACATGAGGAGAAGTGAGATATTAAACTATGCCAGTCCCAACAGACATAATTAGGAATATATATTTAATTACTTGCCGCCATATTGGCTTAACAGTATGCTAGGTGGCTCGATCGTGATTTATTTAATATATTTGTTAAAAAGGTATCCCATATGAGGAGGGATTATTAGCATAATATGAATCAATATCATTTGCATGTGTATACCTCCATATAAACCATCAAAGGTATACAAGTGTAAAGCTGATCGCGATTTCTTTAATATCTCTGTTAAAAAGACATCTTAGATGGGGAGTCTGGAGCATGGGGTCAGCTGCAGTGAGGGGTCATCTGTAATGAGGGGTCAGATGTAGGCAGGGGTCAGCTGCAGTGAGGAGTCAGCATTGAGGAGTCACCACTGAGTAGTCAGCTATATTCCAATGTACATATTAAATAATTTTTATATATCTTCTGTTGCCCTCTCCATTTTATCCGGGCTGGAGACCGGCAACACTACAGTGATGTAACGCAGGCAGGGTTACAACTGTGTACTACTAAACTAACAAATTTCGAAATGTCTTGATAGAGAAATATACAAGTTGTAAACCACTGACAGAAGCATTCGCAGTTTAATGTCTTCTATTTGTACGATATACCTACACACACACATACATATATACATAAACAATTAATACAAGTATCTCACGTGCGACATTTTTACATTTCCTCTGCATATCCATGAAGAAATGTATGTACACTATAATCCAATATGAGTCTCTTATCATCCATCCAAGTTCGAGATAATTTATTGGAACACCCGGAATGAAGTATGCGTCGACGAGATCTTATATTGTGCATTTTACACCTGATAGATGTTTGTTTCTCCAGAACAGTGGTATAATCTTCAAAAGTGATCTTTTTCACAGCACACTTTTGTACACCTTTAGCCCTTTTTGCTTCTTTGTTGCAGCATTTGTACAAATACATTTTAACTCGCAGGCCTACAAAATCGCTCATCACTAGTCCATTGCACTCATCTTTAAACTTACCGACATTTTTGTTGGTAAATGAGTAACAAGGGTGAGAGGTGGGTAGCAGCTGGTATCAAATTCGTCCAGGAACATGGGATCACTGGCCAAGTCGTGTTTAAAGTCATATGGTGCTACTTCGTAGATAAATGAATCCGTGTCCATGTAAGCTAGGTGAAGGTTGTTGTTATACTTCTTCTTCATGACACTGTAGTGGAATTCGTACATGATCGTCTTCGGTAAATCCAGGACAGCAAAACCGGTGTAACTTGGCTTATCGAAAAGAATGTCTTCTTTGTCCAGTTTCTCCAGCACGACTGATTCGCTGTATATCGTTCTGTCCTTAAATGATGGTTTCGCAATCGCCTTCTTGATGCGTCGCTCATAGCAGAGCAATTCCGTCCTTTGTCTCTTTCGCTTATTCTCCATATGGCAAGTAGCATCCATCAGTTCAGCTGAGCGCGGCTTTCTCGTAACTCGATATTATGTATCGCCAGTGTTGGTATTTCCTAGAAGGAATATGTGCCCAGACCTCATGAGGGGAGCTCTTCCGGGGGCCATTGGTGTTTGTCGTTCTTCTGGCTGGACAAAGTCCGATATGTTTACCCATTGGTTCTGTAATTTCTTGGAAAAAGTCAAGCCTACTGCCGAATCAACTGTTTTATGTATCCTTGATGGACACTACAGCCTTTCCAGAAACTTAGATGTCCTCAACAAGGCAAGAACAAATAATGTTTGCATTATCTGTCTTCCGCCTCATTCGTCCCACAAGTTGCAGCCCTTGACTTCATGAGCCCTGTTAAACAATATTACAGTGAAGAAGTGTGGCTGTGGATACGATCAAACACCCGTCCTGTAACCAATTTCGACGTATCAGAGTTATTTGGCAAAGCGTACCTCTAAGTACAAGCATGTGAAATCGCAGTAATTTGTTTCAGATGCTCTGGTATTTATCCAATGAATCCCCACATATTTCCTGACAGTGAGTTCCTAGCATCAGGTGACCCAGACACCTCTTATATTGCATTTACTACGGCTACTTCTGATCTTGACATTGTCCACTCGTCCAGGGCTAGGTTTCTGTCTAGACCTACTGATCCTTCTAGCTGTTCTGCTGTTTTACCAGCAAATAGACTCACTAATCCATTAAACTCTTCAGCTGCTTCACCGATGGTCATGGTCCACCAAACTCTTCAGCTGCTTCACACACATAGCTGCTGGTCCATCAAACTCTTCAGCTGCTTAACCGATGGCTGTTGGTACATCTAGCTATTAAGCTTGTTCGCGAATAGCCACTGTAGCCCCATGGGACATTTCTTCAATTCCTAAACTCAAAAAAAGATGGGGCACTCGACGAAGAATAGCTGGCACACCAACTGTCTTGATGTCTTCACCGTACAAAATACAGCTAGAAGAATCCTTAAAAAAAAAAATTCTGGAAAGATCTTAATAGGAAAGTGTAGACCTAGAATTACACTTAGACCTACACCTAGTAGGAAACAGAAAACGACAAAGAGAGCCACTAGAATGTCTATGCACACTGTTTCTCTTTGTGATGATGACTCATCAGAAAACACAGGTACAGATATGAGCATTAGAGATGATTCGTCCGATCTTAGTATTCCTGATGTGTCAGTGCCAGAAAATGGAAATGCAGAATGCCTTTTCTGCAGTGGAATATTCTCTGATGATGTGCACCGAGAAGAGTGGATCTTGTGTGTGCTTTGTGAAATGTGGTCACATGTGAATGTGCTGGTCATGAAGGTGGACATTATGTTTGTGATTACTGCAAGTAATCTTGACCACAACAATACTTAAATTTTCACTTCAGACTATGTAAATTACTTGTAGGTCTACAAATTCGTCTGATATTTGTCATATTGCAGTACTTTTATAACTTTGTTGGGTTAATTGCAAGACATGGAAATTTTTCTTGTATATTAATCTTTTTTATTGGGTTTAGTGGTATTCCATATTAGTGACCTTTTTTTATGGGCACAAAAAATGTCATATTTCACACAAACATTTTTTTCCCATAAAATTATGATATGATGTGTTGCTACAGTTTCACAGATGTGTGCATACATGTTTCATGTTCATACTTTATTTTACTTGTTTTTCTACTACAGTAGAGTTAGCTATAACCAAAAAACTAAATGGTATTCCATATTTGTATCATTTCCTCTATCATTTTTTCTTTGTTATGAGGAATGATAAAGATGTCCTTGTTATCATAGTCCATATCCCTGATAATGAAATTTTCGTCATATGATAGGCTGTGAAAGAAGACAGGTAGTTTCTTCGGCCGCCAGCGAAGTATGTTGCAGTTGTTGCAAGCTGCACCGATGCATTTGCCGGTAAAATGATTATGGTCACATACTTTTCGGTTGTTTTGTTTGAAGATTGCGGATCAGTAGCAGCATGTAATGGCTTGGTCAAAAGAAACTTGTTCAGAAATTGTCAGAGGGGCCATTGTTAAAGATGTTTCGTATATAGCCTTCACTTTGTTGGCAATATCGACAATATCATCCATGAAATGTTTCTCTGCATTGATAGCTCTGTAGATAATTGGTTGTACAGGCAGGTCCGAAATCAAGTGCGTAGGAACAATATCGGTATTAGCACACACATAAATGCAGTAGCTGCATGCGTCACATTTTTGATATTTATACATATATGCATTGCTGAGAATAAGGCTCACATGTATACACAGGTTTCAATATTTCTTCAAAATCATAAAGCTGCGATTGGTACTCTATGGCCATTCTGGTAGTTTATAAACTTCAAGACCTGTGGCTCACCATTCTTCTCGGGCTTGGGCATCTCGGCTCGTACTGGTGCATGGGTGGAACAGTACCTCTGGTATTCTCGTAAAGCTTCTTCGCCCATGAGTCCTGATACACGAGGTTTGTTATCAAAGTATGTGAAGCAGCATTTACAAATAAACTCTTGATGAAATAACCTAAGCCTACCTACTTCTTGAAGTACTAACTAAACCCTAAATCTTGATGTACAAACGTAAACCACTAAACTTAAACTCTTGATGTACTATATCAAACCAATAAACCTAAACTCTTGACGTACTAAACTAAACCACTAAACCTAGTTCTTGATGCTACTAACTAAATCCTATCAACACTTGTTGTACTAACCTAAAACCTAACTCTTGATCTACTAACCTGACTAAAATTCTTGAAGTATTACCTAAACCCTAGCTCTTGATTATATGAAAAAAACCTAATAAATTATAGAATTAAAAGAAAGTAATAAAATGTAATCTGTAAAATCTTCAACTAACACTCCAGAAGCACTTTAGCAGTCACCACAAACGATGAACAGCGACTGTGGAAAATCGAGGTCTCCAGGCTCCTTATATTCACACTGAGGAGAGGAGTGGGGGTAGTCGAGCTTTACTGAGTAACAGGAGCCTAGGAGTTGTGTGTTGTGTGATCTGCCTAATGGACAAGTCTCAGCTCGACATAATTCTGACATCATTATGTTTCCTTGAGAAATTATTTCTGTCGACACATGGTGCAATCACTTAGGGGGCCGAGCGAAACCAGCTGCCTTCATACCATCAAAACCTCAAACGTTGCAGCAAGTTGCAGCTCGTCGAGTGACTCCGCTCGAAGCGAAGCATGTTGCAGTCATACATTTACTCTGGGGAAAACCCCCCAAGACATCACTCGGAGCTAGCTGCATTTTGCAGTGACGCGGGCATCAGACTCTGACGTCATATTATTCATCCCAGCAAGCTAAAGGAACGTGGACCCATGCCAGCGACAGTTGCGGCAAAGTAGAGAATCTGTACATTTGGCCTACTTATAAAGTATCCTGAGCACTAGACTAAAATGTCGAACTTCAGTAGACATGGATTGTTTTAAGCAATCTTATGTTTAAAATCCAAATTGTTAATTTTCACTGTGTAACTCAGCTTGTTGTCATGCTCCTGCCCTTGTTTTTGCTGATATATTATAATTTGTCAATTATCATTTTTTTTTTCAATTAGAGTTCAAATTTTGTACGGTTCCGTTTTTATTGAATTTTCAATTACTATTAATCACCAATCAGAATCCGAACTAAAAACTAGCTCTTGTTATTCAACCCTCATTTGGCACCGTACTCAATATCCGAATGGCAGTTACCCGATCACACGTCATTCCAAATCTCATCCTCCGGGCCCATTCCCCACTTTAAGATTTCCGCTCTATCATCCGCATCTTCTTCCTCGGCCTCAGACTCCTCCTTGGACAACCCCGCGCAAAGCTCAGAGAGATCTACTAGAACCGGATCTTACCCGCATTCACACACTCCTCACTAGCACCACTAACGGATTCAACAACAGGGCACAAACATGTGGAATTCCACTAATTCCTGAACTGTGAGCGGAACCGCCGAAGACTGCACATTGCCGATCACCTCCGAGAGGATGAAACACCCAGGGCAAAGGACATCAAGAAGTCGAAGACGAAAAACTCGAGGACGGCTGCGCATCTCACAGCAGGCGTTAGTACAACATAATAATAATAATAAATAAAAAAAATGTACCCCACGATCATCCTCGTCAATTAACCATCTCTCCTTCAAGCATGCTCCCCGCTAAAATTAATCCGTATGCTAAAGCCAAGTTTAATTAAATATTATGAATAAAGACCTAGCGCCCAGAAAAAACTTTTGGTCGAGGCATAAGTTTCTTGAAAACCATGTAAAAAAAAATAGTAATAATTTTATACACTCGTGCCCAGGCATGTCTTCAAAGATCGTGGTATTAATTATAACTCAGTAATACTTTTTTCACTAATTATATTTTACACTTGGTGAATACCCATATTAAATTAAATGAATTATACTCAGTGCTTTAATAGATGCATATAAGTCTAATGGTTTGAAACTGATGATGTGGATGTTCCGGATCTAAAACATAAACATGGGATGGGGCTAAAAACAATTGAAGTACGACCATATCTAAATCACATGATCCGGATCAAAGCCAGGACCTCAAAATTCCTAGTCAGAAATATAATACATGTTATTACTGTACTGATTGTCATCAAATTTGGTAGTAAATTTCTTCTAATAAATTAGTTATTTCAAAACGTAAGATATTTACTATACACGAGTAAAAATCCTTGACAATATACGTGGAGACGAAAGTATGTTGATTATATTAATAAATCCTCATAACTAATGCCTTTTTGACGTCCCCACTTTGTAGCGCGAAGCTAATCGTTGGAGGTTCATATTCTATATAACGCCCGATACATCACGCTATCTGTCCAACAAGGATAACGTCACAACAGCAAAATGGGTAAATCCTACTCACTTGGTACAAGGATACTCTGGTCTTTCCAACATATACTGGCCTAATCCTTCTTAAGAACTTCGTAACTTCATTTTATTTATTACCTGCAGTCTAAATACTAGTATCGTTAACTTAAAAATAATAATAAAAAATTCTGGAAAGAGTTTAACGGAACTTACAGAAGAAAATACATTTATTCTACGCAACTTTAGGACAGTTGAGAATGTATTTTTATCTTCATTATGCCAAAAGAAGCACTTAAAAGTAACAGACTCACTCACACGGGATTGCAAGTGAGAACATCCACCGTCCGTGGCGAAAAAATGTTTGCGTAAATATATATACTTTTACATTTTTCAAATAACGCTAAGTTATATTAAATCGAGAGCGTGTGTGCCCTTAATTAATTAACACCGGGTATCTTTTAACTTTCCCCGATAATTTTAAGCAGCCTTTACAGATTGTGGCGGTCTGTGGTTAGATCGGGATCAAGACCCGTACCCCGTCCCTCCTCGAGCAATATGAAACTATTCCAACGCCACTGCATGTGGTCACGAATGGCGAAGAGAGTATGTGAGCGCAGCGAAGGGGGGGGGGGGGTATATTTACTGTACTACTTCTGGGTGCAGCGACACGCCTTTGTACCTGCGACAAACCGCCAGTAACGACACAGAAGTAGTAGGGGCAAGTCGCGAGACACTGTCGCTGGTACCCGACGTCGGTTATTCATGTACATTACATATGGAATGTGACGGAGCACTTCGTGTTTATAAGCTCGGTGCAGGGATACACGAAATCTACGACAAACGGAGTGAGTGGAAAAGCGTCAAGTTTTAAGGGCCATCTTTATGTGTTTCTTCTTTTCTTGTTTTGTTTTCATTGACCGTGCAAATATCGAACTTGTTATAACGCAAAAACGTAAAAGTGATTAATCAATAACAACTACATACACAAAATGGGGTGATATTCCACCATTCTGAGGTGATTTCTTATGGAAAATCAAGTGGGATATTTATGGGACACTTTAGCTTACTTTATATTAATGGGGTTTTAAATTCATGAAATTTTATCTTCTAAACACTTTTTTGATAATGACAATGATCGGAAACTAACTGAAAATAAATTATAATTCTAGTAACATTGTGTCTAAGAGCAAATACTCATTAATATTTTCTACCGTAATGAAAATTACAGATATTGCATACAACTTTTTTACCGCCAGGATTTATGAACGTTTGATGCTGGGTTGTTGAGTATTGTGAGGTAAAAATGGTCCTCTTGTTGCAAATGCCCACGAGCCACAGCTTTCGTGTAAAACGCGCGTATCCCTTTCGTCAGCAGACACAGTTCCAGGCTCGTAGGCAATACCAGTGCTTCCTGCAGGGAATTACACACTGACTGTCGCCATAAACAAACAGCTTATTTTCATTACTTTAGGCTTATTAATGTATGGTATAGGCTGTTCAAGGTAAAATGAGCACTTTTGAAAGCCCTGCTTAAGATCTACATGTATGCACGTTATGTATTATTCCACCTTATGTAAAATTAACTTTGCCATGGGTCTCATCACTTTATTCATGCGTCGGTCAAGTGAAACTGTAAAATTATTAGAAAAGTAAATCGTTTATAAATCTTCTAATTTTTACACACTAAGAAGTTTAAAAAAGCAGAAAACGAAAGAAATAATTTAAATTATCACAAATGGTTACCTAACACATTTTATTCGACGTTAACACATGGAACTACTTTCCATCCATAGTTACCAAGTTTGCCGGGCGCAAGTTACTCATTGCGCCTGTTAAATATATGCAGGCAGGGGCAGTGGCATTATTCTAAGGTTGATTCCAAAGTGCTCACTTTATCGTGAACAGGCTTTACATTACGTTTGCAGTGAGTGTAAAAAATGTCTGCCACAGTTTTGTGTGCGGTAAGCACAGCAGCATACCATATAGGCTTGTTTGTGATATTGCGTAAATGCTAGGCACTGTACCTCTGCAACCGAAGCTTTGTGTGCGTTTTACATTTAAACTATGGGTTCTGGGTAGTTGCAACAAGAGAGCCATTATTGTTAATTAAGTCACAATACTCAACAATCATAATGCTGAAGTCTTCGCGATAAAGTGAGCACTTTTGAAAACAACCTTAGAAAAAAGTCACTGCCCTTGCATTCATATATTTTAATGTGCGTACTGAGTGACATGCGCCCGGTAAAGTTGGTAACGTTGTATGGAAAGTAGCTCCATATTTTAACACCGAATGAAAAGTGTTAGGTAACCATTCATGATAATTTAAATTATTTTTTATGCTTTCTGTTTTTTTTTCAACGCCCAAGTGTGTAAAAATTAGCAGATTTGTAAACTATTTACTTTTCTAATTATTTCACAGTTTCACTTGATCGACGCATGAATAAAGTGACGATACCCACGGTAAAGTTAATTTTACATAAGGCGGAAGAATACAAAACGTGCATACAAGTAGATCTTAAGCAGAGCTTTCAAATGTGCTCATTTTACCGTGACCAACCTATAAAAAGTTGTAATGCAATAAGTGAGAGAGCACACGTGTTATTTTCACTACGTTGGAAAGTATTAATGAGAGAATGCTACGTTGAAGATCCCGAAAACTTAACAACAATTTTCGGAGAATTGTAATTTAATTTCACTTCGTTTCCTATATTTCGCAAAAATACTGATTAAAAACTCGATTTTCAAGGGCTTGTATCTTCCATAATATTAAGTCTAGGTTTGAATGATAGCTTTGGGCGACTCTTGAGGTCTTGAGAGCCGATGAGGGTGAAATGAGGTGAGAATGGAGCAGCGCTGGAATGCAAGGGCAGGGGAAACGGGAGGTCCGCGAGAAGACACGCCGACCAGCGGCATCGTCGGGCTCGACTCCAACGCGCGAACATCCCCGTCGGGAATCGCGTTGTTGGGAGGTGGGTAGTCTGGCTACTAAGCCACCGCGGCCCCGCACCAAGGGGGGTGTGGCCGGGCCGTGGGAACGCGAGCGACCCCCTTCTCGAACAGTTTCCGAGGGCCGCGGACCGCTCCGACGCACAGATTCAATCAGCTCGTGCCACGCCCCTTCTGACGGCCCGCCATCTTCATTTCTCTTCGTCTGCGGCCGGCCTCGCCGACTGCCAGACACAGCTCACACCCTGCCAACCTACTGCTCCTTCCATTCCGCTGTTCTTCACTAGTGATGTGTCAAGCGGTTATAGGCTTACACGGTAAAGTGAGCACTTTTTAAGGCCCTGCTAAATTTCCCTTTCAATTAATTCCTACCTTTCCGCCACTTTTTAATGTAAACGTTGCAATATGACTAATAAACACAGTGTATACATTTCATCGCTCTCAAAAGTTAACGTCTGAGACTGCAATCAAATATATTTATTAAGGGTTATTACCTTTTGGGAGGGCCTTAAAAAGTGATAACTTTACCGTGAACAGCCTATACTTTCATGTAAAGAGTTCCATGATTCCAGTTTCAAGTCAGTAACACGTTCCAGTAACCTTTTAATTTTTGTAACGGGTCACTGTTAAACATTTCTCGCCTGTTCCGACGTTCCGTGACATAACTATTACATTGTTCAATTTTCCATAGCTTGGCGTTCCAAGAAATGTTTGCGCATGCGCACAGCTGCAAGTCGAGATTTCCACAAATTAATTTTCCGCGTGCGCACTGTAGTAAACCGTGACGTCCCAAAAAAAAAAAAGTATGTGCACTGTCGCAAATCTCCGTATTCGAATAAATAACTTTTACTCATTCGCATACTTGCAAATCGAGACGTTCCAAAGTTATGCGCATTAGTCAACTGTTAATTCAAGTAAGGCATACGAAGACTTTCCCAAAATAACAGCATAAACATCAAAACGTGTTACTCGTGTAACACATTACCAAACTGTAACATTTTATTATAATTGTTACGTTAAGCAACACCCGTTTATACTCTACGTATACATGCTTGTTGCATGAGATTCGCTCCTCTCGCGCTAAACAGTGCTCCGCAACGCAGCCGAACATTTTTAATGTTATATTAACGACGTCATCTGGCTCAAGATATTGTGTGTGTTCCACGACTAGTATAGGCTGTTCATGGTAAAATGAGCACATGTGAATGCCCTGCTTAAGATCTACTTCTATACACGTTGTGTATTCCTCCGCCTTATGTAAAATTTACATTGACATGGGTCTCATCACTTTATTCGTGCGTCGATAAATTAAACTGTGAAATAATAATGAAAATAAATACTTTAAAAATCTGCTCATTTTTACAATTAGATGCATTAAAAAATAAGTTATCACAAATGGTTACCTAAGAATTTTTATTCGACGTTCAGATATGGAACTACTTTCCATCCATCGCTACCAACTTTACTGGTCAAATGTCACTCAGTGCGCTCATTAAAATATATGAATACAGGAGCAGTGACTATTTTCTAAGGTTCATTTCTAAAGTGCTCACTTTATCGTGAACAGCCTGTAGTGTGGGAGCGCTATGGAAGACAAGTATTGATGAATGGTGGCGTGCAGTCTTTCTTTCGTCATATCGCCTCTACAAGGACTTTAGTAGCGACCTTATTATTTTATGGTATAATAATAACGACAAAGGCATGAAGCATGTTGTGCTATTTCAAGAAGCACAAATAGGAAGGTTACTTACCCGAACTAATGTGAAACACTCCTATTAATCCTTTTTCACAGTAAAAAAAAATAAATAAATAAAAAATTAGAAACGAAAATTGGAAAAGGAAAAGTAGTATTCGGACATGAAAAATGTCTTAAATGCTATTCGTAAGCTGGCATCGCTCAAAAATTCTGGACAGGTTTTAAATGGCAACTACGACTATAAAGTTTTGCGCTCTGTTCGGGCATCTGAGGAGACGGTGTCCGAATGTCGTGGTTAACTTGAAAGTCCTGCTTTTTTCTACTATGTGGGTACCTTTCCGCCAAGTACAAATATTAATACTGGAAATAGTGGCAGGGATACCTATTGACGAATATTGATACGTCGATCAAGTGAATGTTAATAAACATAATGCCATACTAATTAGAAAAACTCGTAACTAAAAAATAAAATAAAATAATGAAAGCATCTTCAACTCGTGATAATATATATCTAGTAAAGAACAGCAATAAGAACAAATAAGGAACTAGTCAAGCTTATTAAATACTATAGTTACCGAATTTTTATACGTTCAATAAAGCTGAACGTTGATAATGATCTTTTTTACGATCTTTTATTTAACTTCACTCGTTTGTATATACGGTAGGTGTCTGTAGGGTGTCTGTCCGGCGCCCATCGAATCACTAGCAATCACGATGCATTTGCTGGACAAGTTGTCGATTACTGGTGGCGTGTAGAGTTTCAGCGCCCGGGAAGTCATCATTTACACACGGTTGCGTGGATAAAAGACCATCCAAACTTTGGAACTCAAGAAGGAATTCAAATGATCGACCGCATGTGTGTATGTGAAATACAATTTGGATATTCCGATCTGCGTAAGGTCATATTGAAATGTCAAATACATCGCCATACACACACGTGTAAGATGAATAATGCATATTCAGCATGCCGGTTCAAATTCCCGCAAAAAGAGTGCACTGAAACTCGCCTGATCGCAAGTGATACCGATGACGGACGAGTCTGTGAATGTATAAATAGTCTACCTATATAATAAAAAATAGGCCAGACTAAAAGTGAAAAATAAATTAACTGTAAAAAAACCTTAATCAAGCTTTTATTTATAAATTAACTGAAAAGATTAAAATAATTATTGGAGTCTTTACAGAATTTGTAGAACTTGTAAGACGTCCAACAGCCGTGATAAACTTTACAACAAATTAATCATTTTGTATCAATTTATATTTAGTATTTAAACGCTTGGCGCGAATAGATAAGAGTCCTTACGTAAAATATGTGCTCAATACGTTTACGCAAACGAGGTATACGTTCTGTATAGCGCAACGCTATTATAAACTAAATATAAATTGATACAAAAATATTAATTTGTAGTAAAGTTCATTACAGCTGTTCAACTACATCTTATAAGTTCTACAAATTCTTTTAACTACTCCTATAATTATTTTGATCTTTTTACGTAATTTATAAATAAATAAGACCTAGGTTTTAAAAGGTCTTTTGCAGTTGATTTTTTTTCCCAGGTAAGAGTGACAACTATATGCGAAAATGCGGGAGCGATCCCGCCGGTAATCGAACACAGTTCACCCAGGTGGCAGGCGAGTAGTTTGACCACAACACCACTGCGGCCCCTCATTCATAAAAAAAGTTCGTATTTACAGGCCCTTAAACCATAAGTAAAGCAGATCTAAAAGGGGAACAGACGAACAACATATGCATGGCTGACACACAAGGGGAAAGATAACAAGTTTTTGGCATTCTACCAAAATCAAAACTTCCCCATCGAATAAATTATAAAATACGTTGAATGTAATAACTCTGTGGTCGTATTTATCTGAGTGCTAATATAATGCAAGATATGTTTTCATGTACACAAAATTGCATAATACTATATTACAATGTCAATAATAAATAAAAATGGAGATTTGAGAGAAAAAAACATTAACTTGAAGCCAATGTTTTAACGACAAAACTAAAATTCTAATTCGAATATATTTGACGAACTTTACAGCATGTAAGGGAAGACACATTTATTTGTTTTTCACGAGAATACATAAAAAATATATATTTTGAACATATAGAAATTTAAGGGCAATGAATTCAGATTTTGCAAGGCCCAATAATGAAAGCAGACATGAGTAGATGTCTATTGCAGATCCTAGCACTACTCAATAATTTAACTAAAATCCAAGCAAATTTCTCACTTTCAAACAACTTTTTTCTAATTCTTCTGAAAACATGATTCATCTCTCCAATTTCACCCCCAAAAACAAGCTAATTTGATCCAACTCTGCATTCTCAATCAGGCGCACTTTTTTTAAAAAAAACATGCTTCGTTCACTCTTTGATCAGTGTACTCAGGAGGGAATGAGGCCAAATTTAGGTCAAAAAAAGGCTAAATTAACTCTAAATTTGCACGCTAAATCAATTAGTCAAAAAAATATCACAAGAAAAGAATGAAAATTTATGGAATTTCATCCAAAATATGATGGTTCAGCTTAAAAATAAGGCTTTAAAGAACCTCTCACAAAGAGTGAACATCAGTTGAAAATTGATTTTGATTTTGGCTTTAAATTTGATTGGTTTTGAGTTGCGCTTTGAAAGATTTTACAGGAAATTAGAAATTAGCTTGAATTTGGCTTGAATTTTAGTCTAATTATTGAGTTGTGCTAAGATCTGCAATAGACATCTACTGAATTTATAATAAATGTTTACATATAAACACAATTTTTAAAAATGGGAAAACTCCTGTGTAGAAATCCCCATTTCCTCATCGGCATATTTCCAACTTATTTTACGATGAGGAGATGGAGATTTTTTGTACTCTCTTCCTATTGCATAGTATCTACACAGTAGGAGTAGAGCGAGTTTCTGGCTCAAATTTGAATGGGTTTGGTGATGATCTAATATTGCGAGTATTGCGCGCACATATCCACAATATTAAATTATCTGCACAGACCAGGAGATCGAACCCCCAACCTTCACATTTTAAACCAAACACTCTGCCGCTTGAGCCATGTGACAGGGCGAGGAACGAGTTGATTATAACTCTCTAAGAGCTGAGAGCTACAGTTCACCGCATAGCTGATAGACTGTACCACTTCTGTGATAAACTACTTCCTGCTTCGGTAAGAATGAGGAGGAAAAAACCATGCAAGGCACGAGAGCGCTGAAGTGCATCTTCAGGAAGTAGATAGAGAATTCTTGTGTACAAGAGAGACTTTAATTGTTGTGGATATTATCAGTTGTATTTGGTTTGAAACTTTTTAATAGTTTTAAAGTGAGAGTTAAAATATAAAATCTGTCCATTTTCTGTTCAAACCTGTTGTTAAAAAGCCAGTCTTTGCCCCAGCACTTTGCACAAATCCCTTTAAAATTTCATACGGCATATTGCCATCAACAAAATCGCAAGAGATTTTTATTGTGATTCACGTTGTCTTTACGAAATATACACAGAAAATTTGCATTGTCATGTACCAATTATTTGGGCGCTCTCGAATATGTTTGTGCAAGATAAAAAACATCAATACTTTCATGTCAACCTCTAGTAAAGTACTCACGGACGACATTTTGCTCAGCTACAATTACATCATCAAAAATTGCTAAAGAATAATTTTCACATTGGTCTAGTGGAATCATTTCCTCAGTATTTTTCTAAAAAATAAGCCATATTTTCATTAAACTTGCTGGATATCACATCAAAGTCATTTAGTAACTGAATATATTTGGGTTTATTCAAACATTTTAAAACAAACCTAAAATGTAGCCATCCTGGCTTATAAAAACAATTGATCATTAAATTCATCTTGCTGCAATTGTACAGGCCTATAATTATACCTGTAATATAATCAGGCAAAAGTTCGCAATTTTTTTTTAATTTCTTGAGTTTTCTCTGGAAATTAAAACACCAATACTCCAATCGACTCTCTTAATTTAATAACACAATTTTTGTAATAAATGGATAATAATGTATTCAAGTTAACATATAATTCTTGTTCTATTCTTGTTCTTTTCTTGAGAAGAAACTTCACTATGATATATTTCATAAAGATAAATGTATAGCATTGATTAGTTTTCCCATAAAATTTTTAACATTAAATAGGGACAATAATACTATAACAACAATCGAAAAAATTACTGCTATCATTGATAAAAACAAAGTTATAACTATTCTAAGAAGTCAATCTGTATTCAATCTTTAAAAGAAACTATTAATATGATTGGTCAATTTCCAACAAATTACATTGAATTAACAATATATAATGTAAAAAAATATAATTATCAAAACTAAGTTTGATATTAAATGTTATGATCACTTATCTGAAATTCTTGGTTTTGAAAGAAATATGCTAATTGAAAAAGACAAAATTGTCACAGGTACAACATTGCCTAACTATAATCCAATTAAACAATAAATGTCCATTGTAATTTGGCATATGGAATGTTTATAAAATATTATGTATCTGATCACTTAGAAACAGACATAATTGCTAGTTTTCTACCAAAAACTATGTTTGGCTTTAGCGATTACATTAGTTATAAGCCTGCATATCAAATTATTTATAAAATAAATAATGAGCAGTTTAATCACATTGTTTTAGAAATTAGGGACAAAAATGGTAAACTGATTGATTTCGATGGTTCTGAAAACGACATTGTTTTGGAGAATAAAGAAGATAAAAATATTATACTACTTTACTGGTACCCCCTTAAGAGGTACATAAAATATAAAACTTTTCCTTCATGAAATAGTTAGGATGAAAAATTCATCCTACCTCTCATTAATAAAATTATAAATTCTGATGCCCATATGGCAATGTATCTATTTTATTTTCTAGTATAATTCTCTTGTTATCACAATGACTTAATGTGATTTTATTAACTTCTACTGTATATATGTTGTGTTTCTCGCTTCTTATTAAATTCATTGTTCTATATTGAATTTTCTCATCAAACACACATTTCTTACAATCATCAAATGTAATTCTACCATTGACTACACATTTTTTCACCCTTTTGCTCTTTTGTTTTCTTCATCCTCAGTTCTATATGCATACATATTTGCTCTTAAACCAACAAATTCTCTAATTATTTTACCATTACATTCGTCTTTCATTTTCGCTAAAACTTTTTTATTTATTTGTGGCATGTTATATATATTGTCATTTGGATAATCACTTGTATCAAATTTATCTAACATCGATTCCACGACTTCACAAAAATCCTCTGTTTTACCACCATATATATAGCTATGAGTATCTTCAAAGCACAATTTAATTTTATCTCCATATCCGGCTTTCATCACTTTATAGTTTACTCTTGCTCATGGGGACAATATCTCCAACTTTGTATTTCAGTTTAGTAATCATATCTACAAAATCTTGTCTTAAATTTTTTTCATTGGTCTTATTAATTTCAATTGGTTTCATGCCAAAGGTACTGCACTTTGTGTTGAATTCCTTTACTATATCTTCTAATAATATTACCCACTTGTATTTGCCAATCAAAGCAAATTTCTTCGACATTTTTTATTTACTATAGGATTAAATCTTTCTACACAACTGGCTTTTAATTCACTGAATGTAGAATAGTGATTGATGTTATATTTTTGCATAAGTTCACCAAATATTTTATTATAAAATTCTTAGCCATTATCGCTTTGTAAATTATTTGGTTTTCTTTTAATTAATATAGATTCTAAAGCAATTGCTACATTTTTAGCTGTTTTATCTCTAATTGATATTGCAAATACATATTTTGGGGGAAGAAACATCAATAATTGTCATAATATATTTGTAACCATTATTTATATGTGATATGCCTTTAAAATTACCAGTATCCATTTCTACAAGATCAATTTGCCATAGATAATTAATTCCATACATTACTTTTGTTCTGGGGAAATTTTTTCGTACAGGTTTATATAATCAATTTATTATCCCTTCTCTTACTTCGCACAATTTTTTTTTAAATGTTGATTTATTAGAATTTCATATCGAGCATATATTTCTCTGAACTAATCGCCCATTTTTGTATTTAAAATTTTTATATTATTATTTTAATGATGTTCTTGCACTTCAAACTCCAAGTATTCTCCATTAAATAATATATATATTTTAGTTAATATTTATATTTCACGAATATTCCTATTGAGGTCAACATTCCATCAACAAATAATTAGACTATTTATCTTTTTTAATTTTAAAAGTCCAAAACTTGCTCTGTTAACATCAAAAGGCTTACTATAATTATTTTGTAGTTCTCTTAATAACAATTAGAGTATCATCAGGTAAATTATCAGAAATTATTTTGCTAACAATATAATCCATCAAAAAAGAAAAGAAATTTACATCATCGTCTATGCGAAAAAAGTAATTATTTTTATTCCACTTCCCACTTAAATAAAATATATGAGAGTTTTCTTCTGCTATCGAGTTTACAAGTGTATCACATTAACTCACAACTGATTGGTTTAAATTTTGTAATTTAACATATAACTCTTTATCAAGAGCTTCTTTAGTTTTTTCAGCTTTTAGTTAACAAGTGGATCACAGAAATTCAAAACAGATTTGTTTAAATTTTGCAATTTATCAGCTCTTTCTTTATCGAAATATATTTTAATGACAGCATCTTTGCCATCTACAGGATCAGCCATTATATTAATCCTACGATTTTGAATAGAAATACAGTCTGTTGTATAAACAAAAGCCTTACTAATTTGATCTCGTAAAGCAGAAGAAATAGTTTTATATTTCGAATCTACATTCGTTTTAAATGTCTGTTTCGCATTATTTATTCGCTTTATACAATCAGCAATAGTATTACTGAATTGTAAATTTGTTTATTCTTTTGGAGCCACAATCAGAAACAATAGTTTTATATTTCGAATCTACATCCTTTTTTAATGCATAACATATATATATCTCTTTTATTGACCGCATCTTTATTATATACAGGTTCACCTATATTAACAAGTCTACATTCTAGAAAATAAACATACGATTTTGTGCAATAAAAAAAAGGTAGTTTACTTTGTAAAGTAGAAACACTGAAATTGCCTTTTGAATCTACATATGTTTTTAAATCTTCAGTAATATTGTCAATGCCTTCATTTAAAGATTTGATTAATGGTTTTCCAAATATATCTGCCATTTCATAACATAGAAATTATATCATTAGTATTTCGTAATTCATCAATCAATGGCAGCTCTTTTTTCTTATTTCTTTCATATTCCACTTCATGGTGCATTTTATAATCTCTGAACCTCTCGATGAGTAGTTTAACTCGAAAAATATCTTTCGATTCTTTCATTTATATATATAATATTTTTATTTTAAACGACCTATAAAAGAATTGAGAGTTTCGGGAGACAAATCCCCCCCCCCCTCCCCAACTGATCAAACTAGTGGGAATTTAAATGTATATAATAGTCGAATTGAGTTTGATATTCCTATAGGAGATGGCTTTTCTTTTCCAAATGACACTTATGTTTATGAGCAATTTAGTTTACGAAAGAGAGATAAAGTTGAAGATGAGGCAAAATATGAGAAATTAGATAACACTATTGTTTGTTCAACTTTTTTCCTTTTCAGTTTTCTACAGTAGAAATTTTAAAACATGGAAATATTACAGAAACTATCGATAATCCAGATATAACTTCGACAGTGATGAATACTTTGTTAAGATCTCCAGGTGAACAAAGTTATTTAGAATTATCTCGTGTTGATGATTATTATCGAGTAAAGGCTACTCACAGTCATAAACCAAATGAAATTTATTGGAATGGTGGTTATAAAATCACTTTTATTTGTAATTCATCTGATAACAGCTTTTTATTTGTTTATGAAAATGAGAATGCTCCTGCTGGTGTTCCCAAAGATTCTGTCGATCCTGGTAAAATTTTTATTCAAAAATTAGAAATTATGTGGCCTATTGTTGAATACGAAGCTAACACAGCCATTGCGATTAAAGAAGAAATATAAAAAAACCCTAAAATACCTATTACTTTTGATTATTGGCAAGTTTTAGAAAAATAAATTCCTACTGCTACATCTGCTTTTAACATGATATAAAAGATCAGTTCAATAATTTACAATTTGACATGTCTGATTTTGTAATTGTTGGGTTTCAAACCAATACAACAAATCGCGCTAAACAGTATGTCCAAGTTTCTATATTTGACCATTATAATGTGAAAAACATCTGTGTCAAAAATGGTAGAAATGAAATTTTTCCAAAAGAAAATTGGAATATAGATATTGCCAATAATTCTTGAGACAAAGCGTTTCTTGCTTATAACGATTTTAGAACTTCTAAAATAAAACTAGTTACTGTATATAGAAATAATGAACTTTATTATAAGCCGACTCTAAACTTTGATGGTAAAACCAACTATTATTCATTTTGCGGCCGAATACCGTTGTATATTATTGATTACTTAAATAGAAAAACAACTGTAGTTAAAGAAAAAAACAAATATAAAAATTTGTGTTGATTTTGATAAACAAATTGAAGAACGTGGTACCATTTGCAATGTTATTTTAACTAGCCAACGGAATTTAACATATGATTATTTGATACAAAGGATTGCTGAAGATGTATAAATTTTAAATTTTATTAAACTGAGGATGTAAATGGTTTTACAGAAACAAGAATCTGTTTCTACATTTTAATACAATTTTTTTAGATGTATTGTTAAGTTGTTAGGTCGAATAAAAAATCTTTTTGTTAGACCTGAATGAGCTTTTTTCTTTCTCTTAATATTTTTTTCTTTTATAAATAAAGATGCCTGTGTTGCCTTGCAGCATGACAAAACTTTTTAAAGATGGTTGTAAAATTACGTCTTCCTATAAAATAGATAATGTCTCAGAGGAAATCAAATACTTAACTAATTTAATCGAAATCTACAAAGTTTACAACTAACTCTCTTCGAAAACATTAACGATGAATTTATACTTCGTGTAATAGGGGACGATTTTGAGAAGATAGAAATTTTTTTTTAAAAGTTAGTAGAGCTTCGAGCATAACATCTTTGATAGTGTCAACTTTATTTGTGTCACTTTTATTTGAGCATTTTTTGAAAAGGGGCATTGTGTTTATATGTAAACATTTTTTATAAATTCAGTAGATGTCTACTGTATATCCTAGCGCAACTCAATAATTCGACTAAAATTCAAGCAAATTTCTCACTATCTAGGACTTTTTTTTTCAAATTCTTCTGGTAACATGATTCATCTCTTCAATTTCACCCCCAAAATCAAGATAATTTGATCTAAATCTGCATTCTCGATCAGGCGCACTTTTTTTTTAAATACATGCTTCGTTCATTCTTTAATCAGTGTCCTTCTCGGGAGTGAATGATGTCAAATTTAGGCCAAAAAAGGCCACATTTACTCTAAATTTGCAAGTCAAATAATTTAGTACAAAAATCACAAGAATGATATGATTATTCTTGGAATTTCATCAAAAAATATGATGATTTAGCTTGCAAACAAGGCTTTAAAGAACCCCGCACAAAGAGTGAACACAAGTTGAAAATTGATTTTGATATTGGCCTTAAATTTGATTGATTTTGAGTTGCGCTTTGAAAGATTTTACAGGAAATTAGAAATTAGCTTGAATTTGACTTTAGATAGCTTGAATTCTAGTCTAATTATTGAGTTGCGCTAGGATCTCCAATAGACATCTACTGACAAGCACAATCAATCACAGCTGCCGAACCCAAGGTGGCGCGGCGTTCGTCACGATTAAATTGGTTGAGCACGTCAAACACGAAAAACATTTCTGAACTGGACAAAGCATCATACCTTTAATTATAACTGCAACACTAAAACTGTGGGGGGGGGGGGGAGGGGAATCCATCCCTCTGTGTTTACTATTTCTGCAGATATTCTTCTAGAATTATGGCTCACATGGATACGATTAGGTAGTTACGCGTTAATGACTACGTATTTATGATATTTATGATCAAAATGGCATTGTCCCTTCAAGACGTTCTAACAGTCTTGTCAACTCATGCATATCCACGGATGACTATGTTTATGGTAATGGTAGACGAGAGTCAATTTACAAGGCTACATCACGGTAGTGTGGAAGCTGGCTAAAGAGACGAAGTTTCAAGACCACCTACTGTTATGGCTCAAACATTTCTGAGCGTTGAATCGGCAAACGAGTGATTCGAAGACCACTTTTACTGAAGGGGCCATGGTGGTTGAGCGGTTAGTCTGCTCGTCTCCCACCAAGGCGAACCGGGTTCAATCCCCGGCCGGGTCACTCCCAGATTTTCGCAAGAGGGAATCGTGCCGGGCGATGCCGCTCGTTGGCGGGTTTTCTCGGGGATCTCCCGTTTCCACAGCCCTCTTTCCTTCCGGCGCTGCTCCATACTTCAATCATCCTGGTCGGGTCTCTAGACCTCGCTGTTAAGAGCCGCCCAAATATTTTCACTATATTGTATACAATTAGCAATTACATATACATGTACCTGATGTTACTAAACTCTGTAATAATTTTTATGGCTACGGCAAATAATTCGTGCCAATAAATTCGTGTCAGCTGACGTCATCTTTCGACGCTACAGAAAGGTTGGTATGTTTTTGTACTGCTAAACAAGCGAACTGGTGAAGCAGACAAGTTACGTTGTTTGCGTATGCTGTTACAATAACTCAATGACAGCTCTTGTAAGCGAAACAGGCAACAAAGAAGTATGGACGTAGGCAGTCAAATAGGAAACGTTGCGTACTATGTGGAGAGTTTTACAAATGCTGACACGTACGACATGCATCTTACGTTCGGGACTGCAATAGAAATTGTATCGGTAATTGCGAGAAGCTAGACTATTTCCATGCAGACATGCGTGACCCAGGTAAGAGGAGAAACATGCATACTGCTAACGTAGGAATGACACGGCGATTAGGGACAATCTAATCACAGATATGTACTCCCGGGGTTGTCCATAACCTAAAGTGGAAAGCAACATACGAGCAGCAGAAACATATTTGCCGTCGTCATAATATCTGGAAATTGTAATCCGCGAATTAACCTCGGAAGTTCATGAAACTGGTTCAGCAACATACCGTGCTGCAGTCTGATTTCCCAGCCTTTGTGATATACACACATGAAGACTCTTTCACATGAGAATGGATGTTTGATAAGCACAATACAATAGCTCTCGGTTTGTGCTGGGTGATGGGGGGGGGGGGGGAATATATATATATATATATATATATATATATATATATATATATATATATATATATATATATATATATAATGAAAGTTCTATCGTCAACAAAAGTCAGACACGTTAATGTTTTGGTGGGCCATACACGCACGTTCTGTCTTTTCGACTCAACGGGCCAAATTATAAAGTTTTCTTTCAAAAAATGTTGCCGTGTCTTTCAACTGTTAAGTCAGCACACTTTAGCCATGATTGGAGAGATTATTTACGCCATACTTTTGGCTGTGAACAGTAGCAAACTTGGTGCGTTTGTTATTAATGCAGATGAATATTATATATATATATATATATATATATATATTACTAGCTGTCTACGTCTGAATTAATGTTTTTGAGCGAGTCATATCAGGGAATTTTCTATTTTTCTATTTTGCCTTTCAACTCAATAAACAAAATTTTACTTCCTTGATGTGTGTACCTCAATCTAGATAGACGGGAATTCCAAAGAGCTGGGGGTAGCTTTTCACCTCTAATAGTGTTAAAAATCCCCCATATGCGAGATTATTAAAACGATCAATGAATAAATAAACCATAAATTCTTTGCTACCACGAATTGAAATTACTTCAGTCTTTCACATAAAGTTCGAAATTAGTAAGTAAGTGCAGTAACGGTACTTAGACTTTTCTACGATATCGTCTAGAGATTTCCAGGTCTTGCGAACTTCATTATACCAGCATTAAAGTAACACACTCAAATGTCGTAACAGTAGGGATTACAGCTATCAAGATATTAAGAAAAAAACATCTACTGGATACGGTTTAATAAGACACAGAAAATATGCTCCTTCGGTCAACGGAGGAAAAAAGTAACAAACTCCTATTATGTCGTTCCACTGAATGTGCAAAGAGACTTAACGTCTCAGTGTTCGTCTAAATGTCTAATTTTTTCGTGTAATTTTACGGGAATATGGCCAAAATCCACTTATTGTGCTTGAGATAGCACCATTGCACCGTATGACACTTCCATTTTAAGGAGTAAAGGAGAGGGCGGAGAGAGAAGCCTCCCCTTAGAATAATTTGTTTTGAGTGACGAATTATTATAAAAAGGTCACTGTGAAAATGCATTATACATAAAAACTACATAAAGTCACTCTTTGGTATTTATTTTATTTATATGTGTAAAATCAATGGGTAAAAATTATAATTTTTATAAGTCAGATGACAATTTAACTATGCTAATTAAAGTTGAGTAATATTAGTCGAGCACTGACAGTCGCAGAATAGATGCTACTCCCTAAAAAATAACAATTTTCTGAAAACATGCTGAACTCGAGAGAGGATAAAAACTGATAAATAGCAAACCATCTTTCCAACTTTGTGGCGAAAACTGTCAGAAATTACAGACTCATAAAAAAAAAGCATTTGCTTTTTTACTTAAATGGACGGTAAAAAATTAGCAACTTTGCTTGAAGTGATTCTTTTGAATATAAGGTAGTAAAAATCAACTTCTACAAAAAATTTCATACGGAATTTGTTGTAGATTAGCTATACGTAACAGGTAATAAATTAGGAAATTTACTATTCCGAATAAATATAAAATTATTTTGATAGGAACAACTGACATTTTGTACACGACAGAGCCGATAGGTGTTTTTTCCCCCCTGCAACACACAGGCAACTGCGGCCTCCACTATTGATTATTATAATTCCTCACTCAATATTAAAATGGCTAAAGCGGATTAAAGGTTTTTACTATAGCACGATTCGCAAAGATAAACGAAGGACAATGACAGAGGGCAAAACTTTCATTTCAATATATAAAATTAATTCGATTTAACGTATTTTCAGCAAAAGAGTGTTTAGCATATATGTAGAGAATCGATTAAAAGCCCCAAGCTAATATTCCTCGAAAAATTAAATGCGAAAAAAATTACAGAGTAAAATTTGCGTCTTAAAATGTCAGCAAATTCTGTCCATGTTTTGAATGTCCCCATCCCATACCCTGGAGGGTTATTGAGTATTAAATGTTAAATTTTGGTCACGATAAACTGAGCACTTTTGAAAGCCCTGGTTAAGGTCTACTTGAATGCACATCGTGTATTCTCCCACCATACGTAATACTTATATTGCCATGGACAGGATCACTTTTGCTTCTCGGTCAAGTGATACTAATTGGTGACCATCACAGCTAAGGCGTGTGCTAAGGTAGTTCAACTGGCGACGGTCCGACAGACATTCACGAAATGACGAAGAATATGAATAACACGTGTGTAGGAGACACGCAGTTTGTACCCTACTGTGATCCGAGGCTGTCGCTTACAGCCTTTTTGCGCATATCTGTGCGAGCTATCGCCCAACAAAAGGTTCTAAAGACAAACTAAGGGCCCCGCCCTCCCATAAAAAAAACTTGATATTCAAACTCGTGGCGCCTTGGACCGGCGCGCGGCGATCTCTCTTCGGGATTCTCGTAACACGCACACGAGTCTAGAAAGTGTGAAAAACTGGTTTACATTTCAAACACACCGGCTGTTGACATATGTACGTAGGGGAATTAAGGGTTGGAACGAGCTTTCGCTAGACTGATTCCCCCAATCTCACCCGCAAGCGGTTAGACTGCTAGCCTCCAAATAAGGTGTGCCGGCTTCAATCCCCTACCGGGCCACTCCCGGATTCTCGCAAGTAGGAATCGTGCCGGACGATGCAGCTGGTCGGCGGGTTTTCTCGGAGATCTCCCGTTTCCCCCGCCCTAGTATCACGGCGATGCTCCATTCTAGCCTCTTTCACTCCATCGGCTCTCAAGAACCTCGTTGTTACGAGCTGCCTAAATCTCTAAAGTCAACTCAGTCGCAAATTTCCGACGGTGTATTCAACGTCCGCTATCTGGATCGGCGTCAGAAGATATTACGTCGCTCGAATTTCACGGCGCCAATTAAAAGTGTGATTCTAGCGGCGAAACCTACAAACAGGTTTAACTTGGGCAAACTCCAAGAAACAAGACGCAGAAAAAAAAGGAGAACGGGGGGGGGGGGGGAGAGAGAGAGAGAGAGAGAGAGAGAGAGAGAGTGTGTGTGTGTGTGTGTGTGTTGCTGGTGTAATGGTGGCGGGAGGATGCGACCGAGGAAACAGGACGAGCAGCGTAATTTGTAATGAGTCGTCGCTGACCCGGGCACACATTTTTCAAGAAATGCTCTAAGCTGCGAGCGCCGTCCCTCCCGGGAGGATAAAAAAAACCACCGGACCGGCCACCGGCGATTAAGCCGAGTCGTGTGTGAAATCAATAACCATTTTTTCCTTCCATCGCCCGACGCTCCGGCCCACCACCTTCCACCCACAAACTTCTTTTTCTCCCGAGAAATCCGGAACCCCGACGGCGCAGGAGACACACACACGGTCGGGCAGGCAGTGATCGGAGCGGGCATAAATAAAGCAGCCCGGGGGAACGTCCCGCTGGGCAGACGATGGCCGACATGACATCATCGGGCGAAGCGGCACAGCGACGACCTTCCAAATTACACGATTCCCGCACAACGGTAACGAGTCTCTGGGGTCGGCCCGAGGACCGAGGAGCGACTTGGGGAAGGAGTGCGTGCGCATGTGCGTGAACGACAGGAGGTGCGCGGATGTAGGGAAGGGGTTGTCTTAAATGGGAAGGGGGAGGACAAATAAAAAATAAATAAATAAACTGTTACAACAAATCTGGGAGGCAGCGAGAAAGCATCGCCGGCAGGATCCGCCGAGACCTCTTCCCATTAACCTCCCCGCTGGCAGACGTCCATAAGGGAGCCGCAGCGCAACTAGGGGAAAAGTGGCCGTCAGGAAAAAAAACTTACAGAACAACTTAATGCTTGCTCTTCGTCCTCATATCAAATTTTATTCCTTTATTTCTCCCCGCGCCCCTCCTTCTCCACAGGGTAGCGCTGCTGACAGATGATAAACGCCACGCAGCTTATTACACCTGTGACTGGAGCATCCGGTTCGAGGGCCTAGATGGGGCTACTTGCATTTCCTCGACGTAACTTCCCGCCCGGGAACTCATCTTTCCGTCATCTCGTGGCACTCGCTTCAGAACGTAGACGTTCGCAGGCGTCGCCTACAGCAATTTGGGGTTATAGTCCATTCACGGTTTCTTCAACTGTTTTGAAGAATTACTTGGTTATACTTTCAGGATATTCCGCCGCCTCATGCAAACAAAGCTTAACCGAGTCTAGAATTTACGACAAAGGTACAACGCACTGCATTTAGTATTTAACGAAAGAACTATTTCTTACTAGGCATTAACAACATACCTATTTCCTCGCTATTTTTAATTATATTAATCATATTAGTATAGAGTAGTATAGGACTTTTTTTATGTACCCGATTTTATGCTGTAAAGCTTAACGGGGGACGGCTTACAGACTAACTTATAACCTAACTTACAGTAATACCCATACCTTAACCGGGATTCGAAACCAGAGTGACCATTAACCGACCTAACATACTATTCAATATGTCAATAAACTATACTTAACGTATGTCCAGTACTCAGTCGATATAAATTAAAATAATATTAAATTTATAGATATATTTACAATATTCAAAATAGGTACTTTACGTTAAAATAACTATAAACGTTGTGTACATTGCATTAAAGAAAAACAAGCATTAACTAGTGATTGAATCTATTCAAAAGTATGAACAAAAGTATTCGTACGGAAAATATATTAAAGCTAAAGTACCTCTATAATTACTATTTACAATAAGAAATAACTTAACAGTTGAATGTCGCAGTAGTGAACAAAAGTATTGTAAGAAAATGGTACGAATATCATATCTATCTACAATGGAAATAATAACAAGTGATTGTCTGCAGAGGTATAGGAAAATAATAAATGAAACCTTTTGATTGTAAAAAAGGAATGTATTTTATACAGACAACGAAAATAATAGTCTCCTTGAGGACATTTGCGTGGATATAAATATTTGTCCAATCCCTGGCTATTATAAAACAAAATCATTAATACTGATCTAATATTTATTATTGCTGTAAACCTTTTGGTATGGAATGCACAGGTTCCAATTGGAGTACTGGGTTTGGCGAACATCGTAAAAGAATGCAGTGAAACATAGAAGCCTGTGATGGTGCGAATGTGTTGCCTCTACTACACCTTGGTGCCTGAGTATAACCCGAGCATCATGAATGCCGAAGGCGAGTCAAAAGTTTATTATGGACAGAATCCGGAGCAACGGTCAAACATGTGCAGTATACAACATGAGGCCAGATGTAACCCTACCATGCAGCACTGACGAACTGTTGGAGTTGAACGAGGGTGAAACCATGGCCATTAAAGAAGGCTGCCAGCACAGGGACTACGAGATACGACAAGGGAGGCAGAAAACAGTGCTTTCAGCGAAGAGTGCGATGGCGAGATGCAAAGATTTCTACCGGACGAAGTAGCCGACATGGTTCCGTTCATCGAGCGGACCACGACTTGTCGCAGCCTACCGTGCGAGATAAAGACAAGCTCGCCGGATGAGAATGGGGGAAGAGAAGTGGATGCGAGAAAAAAATATTGACATGGGAGGAGGAGGGGCGATGTTGCGGAGTGCTACAAAAAGTTATGACGTACAAAGTGTAAGGATGTGGGTGACATAAAGTGTCCAGAAACATATTTGTATGTACAAGTTTGAAGAAACATAATAGGGAGACATGAGAAAAATTATAACTAAAATAAATATATATATACATTGCAAATATACATAAAAACTATGTTCAGTTATCTTGAGGTGTGTGTCTGGAAAACAATGTTGTATTCTGTGTTGTAAAAAAGTTCAGCCGGAAAGACACTCGATTTTGTTTCAAGTATTGACTGTGAACGAAAAATGTGCGTTTGAAGTCCACAGCAAAGGCTGGTCCCAAAGCAACTGCGAACCTCGAATCAGAAGCTACAACTAGCAATGCACCCGACCATGCATCGCAACCTAAGAAAGTAAACTGAATATAAATGTATTTTTCATGCAAGAATCAGTATTCAGGGGTCTTTTGAAAACATATGTTGCTCCAAATGCGATAACTTCGACGAAAGATGTTTGTTAATTTATGACCTGTATGAAACGATATTTACTAAACCAACTTACAGACGAGTTGGGGAAATACTGAGCCATGAAATATAATGCATGGTTGGAATGTAGCTCTAATAAACCAGATGTATACAAAAACAAAGTAATCAAGACCTCAAACTTTCCCGAGTGCAAAAGACATCAAAACCTGTGTTGAAAAGAACACAAAGAAAGTATGCCGCGAGGAGGAAGAATGGTATTGAAGGGTTTTGGCTGGACACTTGATTTGGTAGAACAGCTGCGGCTGAGAACAAATGTGATTGGTCCACCCATCATCGATGGCAATTACACGCATTAAAAAAAAAAAAAAAAAAATCAACAATTCGCAGTATTAGAATTTACATTCGGTTTTCACTAAGTATATATGTGAAGAGCCATAGGCATTTCAGAAGCATATGGACCAGCGATAGTTATGCCTTTAAGGACTTCACAGTGCTGGGAAGAAGTTTATATCTGCTGGAACCTCCGACATCGGTGCGAGTGACAACAGTAACAACGTTTCGTACCTATACCTCTCCACATTGTCAATGCTTACGACGAAAACGAATGCTGCACTCATCACCTCATCATCAGAGAATGTGTCTGCGCCTTCCACGATGCACCTCAATATTTCCATGGCGTCATGTACAGATTAATAGGTAGCTGAATCCATTTTATGGAGCTTAGTTTGATAGCAGTCTTGGTGAGTGGCAGAACGTCGCAGCAGGTGACGGTACCTGGCATACAAGGAGACGTCGGTCTTGGGACCAGCAGAAGCACCATCATCTTCTTTAGATAGGACACGTGCAGTAACAGTACCAACATCGCCATCTTCAGGCATGATGTCGACAGCGCCATCGACATCTTTGGTTGAGACGTCTTCAGTGGGGTCGATTGCAGCTTCGGGCCAACTGACAGCACCATTTCTTACTGCAACGTCTGTTTGTTCAGCTGTACCAACCAGTTCTTTGACTGACCTGTCTCCTGTAGAGTTCGGGACGTCGTCTGTACCGTCACCACCAGAAAAAAAAAACTTATCCATGCAGCTAATACGACAAGGTATTTATGCATCAATACACTGCGCGTCACCATGAATTTCGTGACTGTATGAAAAATCTCAACCACGTTAAATATATGTGCTTATGGTGTGGGTCGCTTTTCTATCACAATGATAATATATACATATAAGTCATGCAAAGTTAAATTGCAGGTCTCATCGATGCCTCGGTGCCGGATCTGCAACAGAGAGTTATTGTAGCCTCCGGAATAATGCACACCTCGACTCATCACTCCACAGAACCGATTTCCACAGCTCCATTGTCCAGTTGCGACGGCCCAAACACCACCTGAGTCGCCGAGCTTTATTGCTTGTCGTGATATGGGGCTTATGTGCAGCTGCTCTTCCCAAATATCCGCGTCGGTGGGCCTCTGTACGCAATGTTCCAATGGAAACCGATACTCATGTTGCTGCATGAAACTCCTGTCGGATGGTAGCCATGGGTTGTGCCCTATTTTTGACAATTTCGCGTTTCAGGGTTCAGTGATTTCTGTCGGTCAAGATTGGAGGTCGCCCAGAACGTGCAGCATTGGCTTACCTTTAAATGCACTTTAAATGCAAACAATCATAAATTTACTATTAATCTTTATAACACAAAATATTATATTCGGAATAGTTCTTGAAGTTATCGTGATTGAGGGTATGCGTTAAACCAATTATACAATGTTTATGCATAATACACACAAACAAAAGTTAAATACTGGTATAAGTAAATGTACTATGATCGACTTTTATGACTGGGTGGCAGTGTGAGCGGGGTTATGACATTACATGATCCTCGATTTTTAGAATTTTGTGCGCCAAGGGGGTGTGAGGGGGAGTGGAAGGTGACGGGCCGATACTTTAAATTTTTTATAAATATTTTTTATTAAACTAACGTTTTTATGTAAATAACTTCTAGGATTGATGAGGGGATGAACATCTTGCATGCCATCGAGCCCTGACTATGACGCCTACCAATATGGCTAACAGCACCTACCAACATTGCCTCTGCCCAAGCCGTTGACGTCATGGCGGACAACTCCCACCTCCTATCCCTGATTCCGTTGTCCCTGAACGAAGATAACCTATCTACTCATATCCGTTTATTTATGATCATAAAAATACATTAACAAAGTATGTTGTCTGTTTTTTTACTTTCATATAAAAAATGAGTGAGAGGAAGAGTAGACTCATTATCTGTGGAAATAAATTCATATTTTGCGCTCGCTAATTATCTTCAATCGATACCCCCAACGTTCAATACGTCTCCCCTCGATATTACTAACGATATCTGTCATTCAGCGTGCGAACATCTAGTCCGCATGTGAAGAGGGAAATGCAATAACGTTTTTCTCGCCGGGAGAAATTATAAGCAATCACTTTCGAAAAGTTAGCAAGCACGCTGTGTTTTAGACTACAGCCACGCTAGAACTGTGCAACTTGCATAACACTGCAGTTGCTAAAAGGCTGCAGTAATTTCAATACGACACAAGTTTACGCCTACTATAACAACATAAGCATATTTTTTTGCAAATTTCTAAAATGGAGATACACACTTTATATAGATAATTACTTTTTTTTCGAAATACTTCAGTGTTCTCTTAATGTTAATACGGTGGTGGTTTGTTCTATCTAAATTTTAAAACAACATTTTATATTTTTATATATTTTAATTAATTTCAGGACGCACCAATTTTTATTTACAACATCAAATTTTGATAAATTTGCAAGGAGCTAGAGAATATTATTTTAAAAGTGATTTTTGTGGTACTCTTTACTTACGTACCTAAAAAATTTCCCTGTTGTCATTTTTAAAAATCACTTACGTAAACATCAATTTTGTACCTTTTATTTCCAACGTCACGTGATATAGCACGCGCTAGATGAGATGGGAGGTTGTACGTAATTGCGTGGTTTTTAAAGGAAATTATACTAAAAGGACTTACTTCTATGTATGTTTGTTAATGATACACTATATACTTACTGTTGTAACACGAAAGTTACTTTAAACCTGAACGTTTGATAAAGTTCCAGTGGTACAAAATATTTACTACAGAGCAAATGCTGATGCCAAGTGGTATCCCTGGTTAGTATTCTACACAAGAACGCGAATAAAACATAACTGGTGTAATATGTTTGGTGAATATGCTTAATAAATTCCGAATCACTTAAAAATGGGTAGTTTCTATCATAGAACGCATAAATTACCCATCGCAGGGATTAATGAAACGGGCGCGATTTATTAAAGCGAACGCATGTGTTAGTTTATGCAAAATACTGTCTTACGGCCTTACATGCTCATAATATTTCGAAATCCGGGTGGCTCAACAAAATTTATGTACCAAACACCTGATATACATTTATGTTTCACAATTAATCGAATTTCCGACACACGAGCAACCTCGGAGACAGGTTTGGTAGCGACACAGCGACATCTCATGGCAATCATTATGCAAAAAAAGGTTCACAGATAAGTGTTAACACCTATATAGTGAAACCTGAAGGTAGAAGAGCATGTACGCACCTACAAAACTAGCACGGCATTATTAGATTTACCGGCAGGAAAATATTCGATAGCATTTTACCATCACCATTGGATTACTCGTGGTGTCTACTAATCATTGGAAGTTAATTTCCCTGATTTTTTCGGGTTTGAAAAAACAAAATTAGAAATTTTCCAGGCATTCGTTTTAAAGAGTTTATATGTGCAAATAGACGGAAAACAGTATTTTTGTGCGAAATACATGCGAAAACTAACAACTGCTTCAATAACATTTTTGAGTATGTAACATTTTAAATGAAACTCTGCGTTACGATAAATCAGACCAATAAAAGAATATTCCACGAATGAACAGTACTGAGAACAGCGACTTTCAACAGATTATTATCTGAATCTGTGTTTACTACAGAGAGTTTTCTAATGTAATGGAACTACTGAAAACTTTGCAGACAAGTTATATTGTTGTTTGTTTTGTGGTATCATTAATAACGTAAACCAAAAAGAGTAAATCGAGGCTTTAGATTTTGGGATGATTCGAAATGCGAAATTGGTACACCGTATTTTACCTCACTTTTACAGTTTTACATTCTATTTTGTAGTTTTATTACAGAATATTCCAATGATGCTGCAAAACATAATTATGTTTTGTGATCAACAATGACATGATGTAGGTTCTCAGATTCACATCAGTATGTAGGCCGATAACCAACTATAAATAAAGTAAAATTAAGGGCTTTTACACGTGTTTTATTCAGGAAGTGAATTAAAAAACCTTGCCAAGTTGTTCATGACAAAGGCAAAAATGCTTCAGACAATAATATTTAACTTTCCTCACAAACAATTTTACCCTATGTCCAGCCGAACAATTTTTTCTATTGAAAACAAATTTCAGGTACTTGAAATTTTTTTGCAGTGTGATGTGTTGTGCTGTGCACGCTGAATCAAAATATTTCTCGCGGGATTTATGATGCTCATTAACATAAAGCACAATATTTACCAATTTTATTATATTTACTGTGTGAATTATTATCGAAATATGACTATCCTTTACGCCAGACACATCAAACACTGCACAGAGAACTGTAATGCCACGCCACGTGCATGCGACACACAATTCATTTTAATCTTCTCGTGAAATGACAATTTTTCGTGCTGTTTCCTGTGACGTCAACCTAATAACGTTGCCGTAACATCAAAATTCCTTCGTACCATGTTAACAACACGTACAAATTATTAAAACGGAAGCTCAATCATGTTTAACTACACGAGATAATTTTTTTTTCAGCATGCAGCACCCTTAAAAAATTAACAGCCTGCGACTAGGGTCTTTAGTTAATATACTGCAGCAATCGCAGACTTGACACGCTTTACTGTTAAAAAAATCACAGATGGAAGATTTTGCAACTGTAACTGATTCTTTTGTTCTGGAAGTACTTAAAAAAATATCACTGTAAAAATAATGGCAAAATTGCCAGACAAGTGTAAGGTAATATTCGTAAACATAGCTTTCCTTACATGTAAGGTAAAATTACCGCACTCTGGAGTAAAATTTACGTACATGATAGTGTAAAATCCCATACATGAATGGGAAAATTACCTTATGACATGTGGATCTCCTAGTCGATTTGCAACTATTTGATAGTTGTATAATATGTACTTTTTCCTCTATGATTAATTTTTATTGTCTACTCATACAAGCTGTCCAATATGGCTCTTTATATTTAAGGTATAATCACCGCACTCTGGAGTAAAATTCATGTACATAGCGGTGAAAAATCTCATAAATAGATGGAAAAATTACTTTACGACGCGTGCATCTCTTCAGTACTGTCTCAACAGCTAAGTAGATGGCAGGGCGGAAGAAACATTCCTTTAACACACTAATATTCACTCATGTTGTCATGTTGTCGTCGTGGCGTAATTGATAGCGTATCAGCCTACCGTGATAGAAGTCCATGGTTCGCGCACACCTACAAGCAAGTTTCGAGGATTTTAGAGTTGAGGTTTCGATTACTATGGCTAATAAAAGAAATTAACAGTGCTAATACTCCTTGTATTTTTAATATAATTTTATGATAAAATAGAGTTAATTTTACCCTACTTGTAAGGGATTCCTACCCCCTCCACTTTTATCAGGCATTTTCCCCGTACGATTAGGGAATAGTACCTTGATTGTTATGTAAATTTACTCCAAATTTCACAACCAATTTTACCTTGCATTTAGAGGTAATCAGCTTCCCTTGCATGTAAGAGAATTTTACCCTTAACAATTATTTTCAGTGTGGGGAATGGGGTCTTACACCGAATTGGCGGCATGTGGGCGAAACCTATATTTGAACCATACAATGCTGGAGTTCTGTGGGTCCGTAAGTAATTCCCTTCTAATTTCTTGATTTTCCCTGTAAATAAAATACCCTGATTTTACTTTGAAGTCCAGGTTTTCAAGATTAGTAGACCACGTGAGTAGCAAGTATGTTAAGGAACATCAAGCAACACCCAAATACATACATTTAGAGATAATTAATTTCAATCCCGATCAAAAAGTATCGTGAAATAATTATTCAAGTTGATTTTTTTCCCGAATGCAAACGTACAGTTTAAGGGAGTTCACGAAACTAAAACTATTTTCTATATTTTTACCATACCCCATTATTTTTCGTCGTGATATGGAATAATAGTCTAAATAAAGAACGAAAACGGATAAAAATTACTTTTAAAAATTAATTAAACGAATAACATATATTTTAAATTTATCTTTTTTTTCGTATGAATCTCACAAACAAAATTAATACGTCATTATACAGTTAAAAATAATTGTGCATTTTATTATATAATAATGAAAAACATTTCTTGGAAACTTGTTATGCGGTTTGCTCGTATTTCAAATTTAACTTCTGAGATAAAATTTAATGTCAAAATAGCAAGAAGTTATACTTCACCGCAGGTAAAAAAATTATGTTGAATAAAAAAACAATTAAACACTGCAACTCTTGTGATTTAAATAACACTTTGACTGAAACCAAACTTTTCGTTAAAACTAAATTTTGAAATTTGTAGGAAACAGATTTTTAGTTAAAATTCTCACATTTACACGAAAAAAATTCAATATCGTGAAATATGATTTCGTGCTTTAATCGAGTTATCATCGAAAACATAAAGTACAATTTTAATCTATAAAAAAAAAAGGCCTTTGAACAAACTTAATATAGTCAATCAACTGCATGAGCCTTTAATACTTTACACATTTGACACAAACATTTGTAGGCTTCATCTATATTTTGAAGTTACCAGAGTTATTTTTCAATGACGTAAGAATAAGTCAATAGACTACCTAGTCTCTTCAAGACATATCGCAAGAGCAATTTTTTTTTTTTTTTAGTGCAGGAAATGACTGATTCAACGAACCCACTACAATGTGGGCAGCTGAAGTATATTGTGAATATCGAATGACGTGTTGAGTATTACGTCAGTAATAACCATGGTAAAAAAAACATGAAAGGAACTTCTAAGGACACAAAAACTGGCTGTGAATAGAATAAGCAGCAACCCTGCCTCTGCTCCACGTTATGACTGATGTGATGGCATGCCCTTGTAAAAGTAGAGCGTAAAATCATGCCCACTCCAAGACAACATTCTCCCGCATTCATTACTTCTTTCCGGCGCTTGAAAAAGGCGCTACGTGACTTCATCTACGGCTGGAAAGTGATGCATGGCATGGCACACTTAGCCTCATTAGTCGTAGCCCACGCCACCTTCTTAAAACGGAAACATGCGTAGGGAATAAATTAAAACATTCTGTTTATTTTTATTCCGCGCTGTATGACACTCCACTTCTTTATTATACCAGAACATACAGCCTGCGCATTCTAATATATTTTCGTCATCTCATCTAAAATTACGTTGTATTTTTAAAAAGTGGCAGTATTTAAAAATTAAATTTCTTATCCTTAAGGAAATGTGTAAATGTTCTCATGCACCATTAAATTATGAAAACCGTGTCTACAAACAGTAAGAAAATTAAAGTGCAAATAATTATTTAGCAATTTCTTTGACAGCTAACTCGTTCGGTTTACAAAACAAACGAAAAGGGTATCATCACTTTAAAAGCGTGTAAAAAAATCTATATCATAGATGATTCACGCGAACCTTTCCTTAACTCAGCCATATGGAACACTGTTTTACAGGTATGATACGTTAAAGCCTTCTCACAGATGAGTTGACGATTTGATTAGCACTATTTATACGTTTAACTGTGAAACTGTTTTTATGAAGAAGTTAATTATTTTCATCCACGTCTGTTTATTTATCACAACGTTGTACCTTTGCCCTAAGGGTTTTGAAACAGAAGTCGTGTATCGTAATTTGCTACAATCCCAGAAGAAAAATATTAAATTCAGCCCGATAAATTTTAATAATCCTAATAACAGTAAGTAGCAATACATAGAAATATGAGTGGAATTAAAGTTATCGTAGACTTATTTGTGTGCATGTTCACCGCTATCTTTTAAAGTTTGTAAGACAAAAATGAGAAACACGAGTTGCGTGCTTGAATGTAATGTGCCTTTTTCACTGGTTGTTCCTTCGTTTTAATTTTTATTCCAACTGAGGCCGTCCTTTAGAGAAATGACCCAACACATATCAATTACAAAAGGATAATTACAATTAGTACAGCCCTTTACCTCGCAGTTGTAACAGTGTTAAACACAGTCGCGGAAAATACTAACGTGCATTGCATGTATTGAGCTACGTCGTGGAAAACAAATATGTTATTGTAAAATAACGGTAAGAACTGTCGTCAATTCAGGTATTTTTACGTCATAAAACTGACCTAAATAATGTTAGAGGCCTAAAATGTGAATATTCGTACGGAATGGTTTTTGGAATATGACAGAATTTTTTGAAAAGCTGTAAACAGAAAACAACACATTTGACAGGTATAACAGTAGTAGTCACATTTCAACGTTTATTTTTAGGCGTAGCGAAAGTATACGAACATATGTACACACACAATGGAATGTAAACATTAATTTTGACAGATGCTACATGGCAGTCACATGGCAATGTTTATTTACATTTGGCGGAAGGATACGAAACGGGGCTGCAAGTAGATATTTAGCAGGGCTCCGAGAAAGTTGGTTCCAATGGGGAATGGACTATACACATCAGCTTTACACGTTATCTGACAAACCGGTGACTCAAAAACTAAGTCTTCGTATTACTTTTTTTCACGACGAACTAAATCTAATTGGCTCACGAACAGATCAATGTTCTACTTGTAACACGCTGGCAGCGTAAAAGTGGTGCAACCTCGCAGCTGTTAGTATTCTTCTTGCAAACTTGGAAACACCATTGTCCGTAGTGTTTAACTGTGAAATTCAAGCGGTTATCCTTCTTTTTCAACCGTAAAAGGTGAAAGTGCGACGGTGATTCATCGCCAGCTGCATGAGTATCTAAATGGCTCGTCTTTCGGCAAGAAAAGCCGTACTGTTCCATCCGCCTCCAGTCCGCTCAGAGAACACTATGGCCGCTAGCTCAACTCAAGTGGTGCATTTTTTTTTGCCATCCACAGTAGTAGCCTGAACTTGATGCACGCGATCTTCGTCTCTTCCCTCAGCTGAAAGTCCACTTAAGCAGTTAGCGATTCAATAATTATGAAAAAAGTGCAAACGGCGATCAAAAGTTGGCTCATACAAACTCTTTCCCGGTACGAAAAACGTCCCTGGAGACTATGTACATAGAATAGTGACTATTTAATTTGGTGTCCGAATTTTTCAAATATTGTATTCACATGACTTTTTGTTTAATTTACCCGGGGGAGGAAAACATACTTCTGGAGTGAACCTCGAGTTTTGTCAGATTTGCAAGGACGAAAAGCGCACAGAAATGTAAATCTGTCGTTCATACCATGCAAATCTTCTCCACTTTAAAGTTGTTCTGTTATAGTGACATAAAACACGTTTTTAAAGCACGTACAGTTGAGTGTTGCGGATTGACGTTTATAGGTACAATAGTCAATTAAGTTAGTTTAGTTTTCAGACCGTTTGCGTGCATTAAGCTGGGAACGTTCTGGCACGCAATAAAATATGCTGTTACTCTGGTCCTGCAACCAACGTGAACCTCGCGTGTAGCCTTACAGTATCGCAGCGCGAAACAATGACGCGGTTGAACCCACCGATGTGTAGGGTGAGTGAAGAGATTTGGGCGACTTTTAACATCGAGATCTTGAGAGCCGATGAGGGTGAAGTGAGTATGGAACAGCGCCGCAATGACAGGGTGGGAGAAATGGGGAGATCCCCGAGAAAAACCGCAGACCAGCGGCATCGTCCGGCACGATTCCCATTTGCGAAAATCCGGGAGAGACCCCGTCGGGAATCGTCCCCGATTCTCCAATGTGGGAGGCGAGTAGTCTGACCACCAGACCACCGCGGCCCCCCAATCAGTGCGTGGCAGATAGAAATTTTATCAGCGCTTTCGTAGGAGAATTTATTTTTCGTATATGTTTCAAGCAATGAAATCGTGTATGATAAATTTCACAGCGTTTAATGAATAATATTTATTGTGCTTTTAGAACCAATTACGTACACGTATTGTTTATATTCCGTGTTCAAAGCGCAAATATTAAGTGTGCGCTGCAATAAATGAACACTGAATCATCTATCACTGGCTATGACTGTGAACACTATAATAGCACAAATAACACTACTTTTCTATTTAGCGAAGTCATATTCAGAAATTAATTAGTTTTTATCTGTTTTGCATGCTTTTTTTTCATAAAATGTTAAAAGTACTTAATTCCTAACGGAACTCGAACATGAAAACAAGGGAACTTTATTATATTGTGGTAATTTCACCGTTGCCGACACATGTACCGAGTTAATGTGAAATTAATACTTCAATTATCCAACCAAAATTAATTTTTCCCCGTCACATTAAGGCTAGATATGAGCCGAGTTTATTAATGCTTCACGCCTTTAAAGTTTCACTGAACATGCCAAGAAAGCGAATGTAATTTACTGTTACGGGAACAAATTGTTTATGGTTATAACGACGAATGATACTTCTCGACAAGAAGTTAGCTAGAGGGATAACAGATAAATATTATATTTTATAAATAAGAGAAACAACTAAATGATCTACATTAACGTGGCATTTATGTAAGGCATGGCGTGTACTCAGGATAATTTTTACCGGTGCAACTTCCGACGACGCAATCCGATGCGGTGCGGTGCGTCCGCATGGGCGGGTTGCATGTTTTTGCCGCTGCGGCTAAAACGCTCCGGTTTGACGGGATGGGCACAACACATAGATGTAAATGCGAGGTGTCACGGTATAGTGAACGCCACAGTAGTGTGACACCTCGCATTTACAACAATGTGATGTGCCCATCCCGTCAAACCGCATCCCGTTTAGCCGCAGCGGCACAAACGCATTATGACACCGGCCTAAAGCCGCGTGCGAGAAATCCGTTTACGAAAACGTTACGGTACACGGCGCGCCTATCACAACGCGCAGGCATAACAGCTTGTCATTAGGGCGCCTATTTCCAGAAACCATCGCAACAGCGCCACGAGGGGCCTCCAGCCCAAAAACATACATTACCGGAGGAACAGGTTTGTGCACAGCTGGAGATTACAGGCGGGCTCAAAGCATACGGACTACTAATGCAGGAAATTAAATATCGGAACGCGGCCGGTCAAGGTGGACGAACCGACAGGAACCGGCGCGCACGAGAGCTGACGGCGCATTAACCGCAGAGGGAAGTTCCCGGCGGCGTGAATGATGTAAGAAATCAAATATCGAAACGGTCAGCCGATGGCGGGAGGTCGTAGATGTGTCGCTGAGGTCGGCGAAGGAGCCGTTTAGGCGACCACCTCGCGGCTTTAAGACGCAAGGCGCTTAAAATTCCGGGACTAGGTGGAAGAACCAGCAGCTCGCGAGTCCATGCGTCGGATCATTAATAGGAAGTCGCCCGGCACCCATGTGGAATATACGCGCGATGTAAACAAGTCGAGGCAGTAAAAAAGGAGAACCCGCGAGGAGTGGGGAAGACAAGTTCGTTTGAGGCAGCGGCGGCTAGCCGTTTTGAGAACATATATGGTTCATTAGAGAGCGAACGTATAGGTGTTCTTTTTTTGTGCAGTATTTATAATGTTAGCAGGTACTTTCCACCCGTAGAATGGGAACCTACAGTTCCCGCGCAACTGTTTATGAAATAAACTACGAAAGCAGCAGCGGCTGAGACTCGTTGGAAAGCACTTCTCACTTGACAAGTAGTGGAGATGTGCCCCAACATCTCTGCAGGTTCTCGAAAGACGCGTGAAGAAAATTTAAAACCAGAACATATAAACGCAATGCTCTGTTAAAAAAAAAAAAAAAAAAAAAAAAAAGAAATAAAATCATTATTTGTACATTTAATAAATTAATAAAGAAATAAAAGCACGAGTCCGGTTGAAAGAATGGCACATGTTTCAAAAACATGTTCTTAAAGCGTTTATTTTAAAACTTTTCTGAATTGAATTTTAAATTAAAAACAGCTCTGCTTCAATTAGTATTAATTAAAAACTTCCATTTCCATACCAGAAAGTCAGTATCTCGTCACAATTACAGCAGAAAAAAGGAGGGGGGAGGGAGGGAGGGAGGGAGGGAGGGAGGGAGGGAGGGAGGGAGAGAGAGAGAGAGAGAGAGAGAGAAGCCACACAGATATATAATGCCACATAAACGCCTAATGAGTTGTACGAAACCACACTACGAACACTTACGAGCATTTCAATAAAATGTATTTTAACACATATGGGGAAGATTTTAAGATTTTTGTTGGGTCTTTGGGCAGGTCCACAGTAAGATGGAAAACTTATCACAGGCATCATGCAGATAAAAACAGAGAGGGTCCTAGATCATAAAAAACACATTAGTCGATAAAGGTGTAGCACAGCCTCCTCAATTATATAACAGTCAAACATCCAGCTACGGTGGCTGATGGGCGGACGGTTTTTTCCGCCAAGTAGGACACTTATTAACGTCGATAAGTGAATCTCCTGCTTAACACGTGCTTTTTAAAAAACAACTTACAACTGTAAATCCTCTCAAACTTCAACAGTCTTCCTGAAAACTGCATACAAATAATTTTGTACTTTGTGGCCTTTAATTTCTCAAACACAGAATATATTTCGAAAAGATGTGGACCAAATAATTCGCAAGTGTCTGGCTTTAGCCTCCCTTGAAATGTTTTGGGCCTTTATTGGAACACTGATTGCAATGAAAACCAACAAGTGAGAGCAGAAGGCTTGTCTAAAAAATTTATTTAGTTTTACGTACTGCTGAGCATCTCAAAGGATGTTTTATGATTAGCACATCCAGTGGCGTGAGAGGGGGGGAGGTAGGTGCGGGCCGCCCCGGGAGTCATCACTGAGGGGTGTGACAAAATTGCAACAGTTGCATTTTTTTTGGACTAACAAAACTTTTTTTAATGTCATTTTAAAAAGTCAATAACTTCGTCTGACAATGACTCTGCAGCCCAGGCGAGGATTTGTAAATTTAATCCTAAAGCATCATTTGTTCCTCGTAGAAATCATTTTCTTAATCTGTGTGGAGTGCAGTGTTTTTTGCACTGTTTCACAATGTGTTTCTTTTTATTATTTTTTTGGGCACTTAGAAAGTCTGTACTGCTTTTTCTCAGTTTCCACATACAGATGGACGATCATTGTAACTAATGTTGGAGTTACAACTTTCAGAAACAAGATGCAGTGCTCACTATGAAGCTGTAAAAGCTGTACATGCTAATTTAAAGAAGATTGTTGATGCCACAGAAGAACTATGTGATCCTACAGAAACTGTTGAAACCATAGGAGCAGTGTAAACGCTTTTTTTTTTCTAGCAGTATGTGATTTTGTTTTGTATTTTTGGGTTAATATCTTAGAAGAAGTAAATCACACTCAAAATACCTACAGAATGTAGGAATCAGTTTTGAGAAGTGTGCTATCAAAATGAGAAGTATGGAGATCTTTTTGAAAGACAAAAGAAATAAGATCGTGAAGCTAGCACTACAGTTTGCAACCACACTTGTGAAGAGATGGACGTTCCTTTACTGAAAAGAAGAACCGTCAGAAAGAAGGAAATGATGTCTGGAGAAAAGGCTCAAGATGTACCACTCACATTGAATGAAGAATTGAAAAGATTAATGCTGGAGTTCGATGACAGGCTTCAATAAATCGACACTCGCTTGCAAAGACATGGTAAATATATCAGTTCGGATTGCAGTTCTCGAGCCCAAGTATCTGATCACAACTTCAGGGTGCGTTGAACCTTCCCGATGGCCAGGGCGAACGGTATAAAAGTGTACGAGGCCTCCGAACCGAGGAGTTGTTGAGTGAATGAGTGACTGAGTTCCGAGCGATAGAAGACGAGTAGCGAGAGAAGTGACCAGCGGAACGGAAATCTGAGACTGCGAGTATGAAGCAGTGAAGGGTGTAGCTGGTAGACTTGACTAATGGACTAGATGCGCGAGTGAAAGACAATACAAATGTTGGTAACAGATAGACTGAACATGTGTTAATAATGAGTATGAGTTAATTGAATGTAACCAAAAAAACACAATAAAGAAGGACAAGAGTTGAAATAGATATTAAGTGTTGCGCTCACTGCCAGATAAAAAGAGTAATAGTGGAGACAGATAATTTAGTGTTGTAAATAATAGCTGTGTGAATAAAGTAGAAATAATTTTTTTTTTTTTTTTTTTAATAAGACCTCCATCCCTCACGAGCTCAGATACGCCCCTCAGGCATCACATGTAACACTATGATAAACTTTCTGAAGATGGTCTCCTTAGAGAGATTCCACGACTAAGAAGTTTCAAAAGAAGATTCTCTAGAATGGTCGTCTTTGAGATGTTTAGAGTTTATTGTTGAATATGAACTTTCGGATTCTGTACCACAACTGACTTTAGCCTTACGAGGCCCACCTGCCTGGCGCCCGAACGTTGCATTGTGTTTGAAATCCAGGTTTTCTTTTACGAAACTATAAAACGCGCGCTCAATGCGCTAATCTAAGAAAAGAACACATACTTCAGACTATGCCTGTCGATTACTTTTAAGACATCACGCACATTAGTAACACCATTTCAGATTACTTCATCGTAATTAAAAGCGGCTTTTAGAAAGCTCTGTATCTCAAAATATACACGTTTTATACACACAAAAGTACTCTAGGGGAATGTACTGTACCTTGCTACAAACTTTCCACCAATAAAATTATAGACTCGCCGATTAAAGTCCCATAGGTACACGTAGCACTACGAGAACACTACACGTCAATCCAGAGTCCTGCACATAGCGGCAATGACGCACTTGTAGCACGTGGCAATGTAGCCCTAACAGCTCTTGCACTTCTCGGCCTCAAACGCCGATATTGCTCCAAGCAGGTGGACATGACCTTTAAGATACTTATTCACGTTATGTGTTTCACTAGCATAATATGAGAGGCGTTTATAAACTAAAATTAATCAAGAGTTATTTTAGGCCCACTGTTAGTAACGCTAGGCTCTCTGGCTTAGCCATCTGTAAGCTGAAAACAAAGTAGCGAAAGGAGCTGATTTTTACTATCTGATTTCAAAATTTGCAAAGAACAAAGTTAGGAAAAAAAGGTTTTATGTGCATATGCTCACAATGTTTAGTAAATAAGCCAGAAGATGACACTTGCGACTGTAAGTATCTTATTTTTCCTTATTTTAATAATTTCATTTTATGTATGTGGGGGGGGGAGGGGGGGGGGGAATTTTCCGCACCGGGTACCACCTGACCTTGCTACGCCACTGAGCACACCAAAATCCCCGGTGGACCCGATTTCGGATATTCGAATGTAGGAAACGGGGAGGACGTATTCTTGTAGAATTACAGTTTCTCAATGTACTGCAAATATCGATTCTCTATCATTATGTTTCAATTTACTCAGCATGGTCACTTACGGGTCTACAAAACTAATGACACATATTTTATGGTTGCAACCTGTGCCTAGGCTGCGCCCTTTTCAATTTACTGTGATTGATTTATTATTGCTAACAGCTTACTGTTTCAAGCTGTTTATAATTGAGTACTAGTTAACGTAAGATAAAAACCAAATGCAACACATATTTATTGCCAAATATAATACCAGAAGTTCTTTTGTTGTGGAGTTAAATTCTTTGAGAAAATCTGGAATTCTGCACAAAGATAACAGCCACAAAAATTTCTGACTACGTCTCGACTGTTTGTTAAGCAGACGTGCCATGTATGATATACGAATAACTTTGTTTTGTTTAAAACTAAGAAACAAAATTTAGGTATAGAAAAATCTTGTAAAGAAATCCTACTACATATTTAGACATTTTCCAAACACAAGCGTCTAGAAAAGAAACCGTTAGTTGGTAGTAACGCCAACGTAATTCTGCCAAAGAATTATTTATTTTACAGTAACTTTCGCACTAATAACGTTAACTAAAATCGACTGTCGTAATGATAGGCAGCAACGCAGATCGAATTTTGCGAGCGATGGAGATGGCCGGTATTCAAGTTTTCATCCTTGCTGAAGTCGACTCGTGTAAGCAACAGAGAAAACCCAGTCGTGGTTGTAAAGTACGCTGAACGTGGCATGTGATTTGGAAGGAGCAGTAATTTCAAAGAGTTCCCTCGCAAAATGCAAATCACACACAGGTTTGGCCTCGGGCTGGGTATATGTGGGTGGCGGGAGATCGACCTCGTTCTCAGGGAGGCGTAACCGTTAGGATATCGACATTACGGCACCAAAAGCTTCACGACTCCCAAGAAAGTTGATTCCACGGCTCCACTTTCCGATTCCTTCAACAAATGTTTCGGAAGTTACAATCTCAGCTGTTTCTGTCGCCGCACCAGAACGTGATCACTAAACTGGCGACCCTTGGTCTACAGGGTCGACAGTTCATCGAGCAACACGAGTTCTGTTCCTCGCCGAGACCAGCGAACTTCAACTGTGTCAGAGGCAGCGGTGGCGCAGTGGCTGGAGCGCTCGCCTCCCACCACTGCGATCTAGGTTCGATACCCGGCGGGTTCACTCCCCGATTTTCACATGTGGGAATCAGTGCTGGACGATGCCGTTTGCCGGCGGGCTTTCTCGAGGTACTCCCGTTTCCCCCACCCTTGAATTCCAGCGCCGCTTCATCCTAGGGTCTCATATCATTGCATGTCCGGGGATGACGGCCACCTACACTGAGAAAAAGGAGTTGTCTAAACAACAAACTATTTTGGCATGGTAAATTTACCCATTTGGATACGTCCGTCTGAACAATGACCTTGGTTGGCAATGAGCGAGTGCAAGATGGCGGACAAAGGAACAAGACTGCTCGTACTTTTATGGGGATTTAAAAACTTTACACCTGTTTTTGAAGGTATGTGAGGTTTTATTTCTATTTTTTGCGTTCCTATTGTCAATATGGATTCATTTCAATGACATTCCATAGTGTTTAAAAACGTTCGTGCTATACTGCCTTTGTTATAAACGTGACCTAGATTTAAAGTAATAAAATTACTTTTATTACGTTTCCGAGGTGTGTTTCGAAATAACAGCACCAAGAAATAATTAGGAGTACGACACGCGTGCTAGATATTAGAAATATTGTTTAAAAGAACATATTTTTGTTACGTTGCCGAGGTGTGTTTAAAAACAACAGTACTTAGGAAAATGGGGGGATAAAGTTATGTTATTCGAAAACTGCTACGAATTCTTAAAATTCGACACGTGGTTTACGGCAGATGATGGGAAATCGTTCGTGCTCCTCGTCGATTTGTAACTATATGATAATTGTATAATATATATTTTCTACCTTAAAATTAATTTTTGTTGTCTTGTCATACAAGCTGTCCAACATGGCTCTTTTTATGTAAGGTATAACTACCACACTCTGAAGTAAAATTACCGTACATAGCGGTGGAAAATCCCATAAATGGATGGGAAAAATTATCTTACAACGCGTGCATCTCTTCAGCATTTTCTCAACAGATAAGTGGGAGGACGGGCAAAAGAAACAATACTTAACACCCTAATAGTCACTTCTAATATCACGTAGTCGTCGTGGTGTAATTGATAGCGCATCGGCCTAAAGTGGTAGCAGCCCCTGATTCGCGCCCACTCTCCGGCAAGTATCGCGGATTTTAGAGTCAAGAAGGCAGTTACTATTCGTCGAAGAATATACGTAATAAAAAAAAAATTAACAGCACTAATACCCCATACATTTTTTAATATAATTCTATTATACAATATAGCTAATATAATTTTTTTTACAGTGTGGCTAACAGAAGTAGAACTAATAATTAAGACGAATAAATGCATGTGTGGTTTAACTAAATGATTGTGGGGGTGTGGAGAAAAAGGGGGGGGGGGGGGCCTAGTTGCCTAATAAATGCACGTTTCTTTTAACACAGGCATATATTTTTTCGACAAAATCATTTGGTTAAAAGTAATTGTCTCATTAGTCAGGCTAAACAGCTGCTTGGTTGTTTTAACGCATGCATGTTGAAGTTCAACAGAATTATTTAGTTAAAAGAAACTACTGTTGTGGTTCTGCCAAACCTGTGAACTGACTTGATTCAGCATTCTATGTCGGTTATTACTACAGCAATATAACATTGCTGAAACAAGTAAATAATATCAAACAAATAATTTTGTTGCGCCAAGCAATGGTCTTGATTGCTACTAGGCCAATATACAATTTGGTTGTTTCAAACACATGCCATTAGATTTTACCAAATATTTTTCTCAGTGTACGTATCCAAGCTGCCAAGCCCGTCACTCGATGAGTGGTGTCTCGCCTTGGGTTCACACCCCATTAAGAGTTTTTTTTCTTAACTACTGTGTCCCAATACTAGTTTCAACAAGCTTTGTCAACTCTTTCTGGAATTTAAGAAACATATACCTTATTCTGTAACCAAAAAATTATAAAAATGTTACCTAAAATATATAATTTGACAATCAAAGACGCACAGATTTTTTCTCAATGCCTCTTACTATCCAAACACGGTACCTCCGGTCATGTGTTTATTGAATATATTATTCGCTTGCTATGGCGCAAGGAACTCGTGCATAAAGTTAGAAATAAATTCAGGTTTTTTTGACGTTGCTCTGTTTATGTTGCAAGGATAACCGAAGGAGAAAGAGCAACTCAATATTAAAATGACTTATACCTCGAAGTCTGGAGAAAACACTTTTGCGACTTCGACTATCAAAGTTGCCCAAATTCATAGACAATTTGTAGGCCCTACGAGTTCTCTCAAGATATCCTGCACATGCTTTGGAGGAACGTAAAATGTCACTGGTAAAATAATACACGATAATAATAAAATCCCCATGTCTGTAAATTGTACTTATTACGTCAATAATACTGTAGCAATACTAACGCCTAAAAAGCTAACATACTAATGGGGCAAGTTAGTATTTTTCACTTAGAGCCATCGGCGTTTCCTTATTATGGACACAGTTACGGCATAATGATACAATATTTCCGTACGACATTTCGCAATCTTAAGTAGATTTTTAGCAGTTATACGTTAGCTGGAAATTCAAGAAAACTATGTCCGGTTAGAAAAGGTTAAAGTTCGCAAAGCCGAGAAAAATGCACAAATATACAGAAGACTAAAGTGCAGCATATACAAGATGTCCCAGACCTACCATTCTGGATATTTTTTTAGAATACGGTACATCGGAGCTTTTTCGGGTAAAATGCGTTGTACGCAAAATCTTAAAGACGAATTGAATGGTGAACCCTGCATTGCCTAGAATCTGCTGGGAACTGGAGGAAACTGAGCCAACTTCAGAATTTCAAATGAGAAGATGGTACAAAATTAGTATTGTTGAATAGAGCACGCAAAACTGAACATATTTTGTCTAGAAAGTTTTTTAGTATGTGGCGCCGATTAGATGATATAAAAATATCCCTGGTACTGACGAGATGAACGCTTGAGAATCAGAAATTTTGTAGGATAATGGATGAGCGTATAAATACCTTTTAAATGTTTTAGTTAGAAAACACACTTTCCTTACACTTACCAATCAAAATAAACACAATGTGTGTCACTTTACAGTAAAAACCAATTTATTATTTTCAAGTTTGAAGTAATCTTTTTGTTTAGAAATGATTACAAAAGAACATATTTGCTTGTATGTTTTCTGCCTGTTCTAAGCACATTCGCGCCCGCCTTCGTGTACTTTGGGTACCCCGAAATATCTCTGTAGCCTGCAGCGAACGGCATGCTACCCTAATTCGGTCCTCCATTTCGTCTCTCGTCCCAGACCTATCGTACTAGCACTTTTCCTCGAAAACGGTGCGTCCAAGCGTTTTAGGGTAAAATGCGTTGTCAAACCTTTAAGGACGAAGTGAATGGTGAACCTTAAATTAGTTGGAATCTGCTGGAAACTGTGTGACGGGGTTTTCCGTCCCAAATTGAGAGATAGGAATGGTGTTGCATTGAAGTCTCTTATGTTGCAGTGTGAAGCCTGTGAGTGGGCGATCCCCCGTCAGGTGCGTTGGCAAGGTGCAGAGTTATCAGGACTCTTGCTTCTTTTTGTGCGCTAAGCTCCTATTGGCGGGGCGAATTAGCAGGCTTGCCAAGTATTTGTGTATTTATAGATGGCATGGCGAGCGAAGAGAACGAGCTCGGGTGGTAAAGAGCACACTGCTGGAGTAAAGGGGAAGTAGGGGTCTGGTTCCTGGGAGGGGGTAGGCCTGAGTAGTATAGAGAGGCGCGAGCCTTAGTCGTGAATTTGTCGCCCGACCAGTGAGCGGGTTTACTTGGGTCTGAGTAGTTATCTGCCCTTGGAACGGGATGCTGATTCGCAGATCCCAAGATAAGTAAATGGACGTTATGGACGTCGGGATGCTGGTAGGGGTCACTCCGATCGACAGTAGGATGTGGGACTTTGAAAATTAACCAGGTCGTCGGGGTTGGCCTTTGACGAACGACTGGGAGAATCCGGCCTTACTGGAAGATAGCCGGGTTCTTAGTGTCGGGACTTAGAATTTCGTTGCCGTATTGTTGTTTTCCAATGGTGTGTTATCGTTAATGGAGTTTGTTCAGGTTTAGGAAGTATGGAATGTTTAGTAAGAGTGAACCGCTACTAAGAGCCAGCTCTCGGCTAGTTCCAGTGTGTGTTTTATAAGGGGAAAGTTGTTTAAAAGATTGTAAGTTTGGTGAAAAGGTGTTAAAAAAACCCTTTTGTGCTGTTTGTTAATTTTAATGGGGTTTTATCCAGAATGGAAGTTTTATGAGAAGGCCTGGGTTTAGTGTTAAGCATAAGAGGAGAAATGTTAAATGGCTGTTTTAGTTTTTGTTTTCAAAGTGAAGTTAATGAGAATTTTTAGGGTGGCTTTCGGGAGCCACAGCAATTTTTCAGTGGGCAGACTAGGAACCCTATTTTATTTGGGCGTTTGATGTTTTTAAGTGTATATTAAGATTGAAAAGGGGCAAGTTGGAGTTGTGCCCCGATATAGAGTGGATTGTATTGTGGATCCCAAGTTTTGTAAAGGAAATTATCAGTTGTCAAGTGTGAATTTCGGATCTTTAGTAAATTCTAGGGGGGGGGGGGGAGTTTCCTGTGCCTTATGTCACGCTGTAGTGTAATTACCTTCTCCTGAAGCTATATGTTTTTTTTTTTAGTTGACCCGGCACGATATTGATGAATTACACAATACTTATACCTGGACTTTATAGAGATTTTGTGATTTTTCTGCTGAAACTTTAAGGTGACCCTGTCCCCATCCTATCCCGTGATAAAATGAGGTTAGGGAGGGAGAGTTACGGTGGTGGTTGACCCACCTGAGCTGAGGTAAAGGCGAGCTCAACTGAACGAACTTCAGAATTTAAAATGGGAGGGCGGTACAAAATTAGTATCGTTGAACAGAACTCGCAAAACTAAACATCTTTTTGTCTAGAAAGTTGTTTGATTTGTTTCGCTGTTTTTAAGATATCGAAATACTCTCTGGCACATCCGATGTTGCAACGCGCCATTCCAAGCCAACCAAAATGAGGCGAGCGGGAACAGTTGATGCTAGATAGTATTACTTGCATTTCTTCTCTGTTTGTGCCAACCCTCATGTCGAACAAGAGGCATTTTGGCTGTATGTGCACTGTGAAAGATTTCTAGCGTGGTTTTTAATTTGTTTATGTTATTCGTGCTTTATGCCGTATTCTGACGAAGATGCATTTGACATGCTTATGGTGCTAGGCGAATGTCGCCGGAATTACCGACAAGCAGAGCGCATTTTTGTAGGGAGGTATCGAGATTGTCCACACTGGTCACGACTTGTTTTTCACAGATTGGGGGCACGAATTCGCAATAGCGGCCAGGTGAAACCGACCAACAATCGTAGCATTCAAGTCAGAAGATGTGATAGAGACGATAGAAGTGCAGATATTCTTACTGCAAATAAATCTGGACACATCTTTATATTCGAAGAATAGCATGGGATTCCGGGATGAGCCATAAAAAGTACCATCTAGAGAATCCTACACGACCGTGGGTTACATTCTTACCACATGCATTTCCATCACGCATTAATCGAAGATGATTTACAGACAAAAATCGCCTTCTGTAACTGGTTTTTAAATCAAAAGCTGGACTTCCAGGCTATCATCTCGTGGACTGATAAGGCCATTCTCAAATCTAATAGGGGATATAAATATCCACAATTCACACTATTGGTCAGCAGAAAACCCTCATTGGTTACGTCAGCAAGACAACCAGCAAATTTGGAACCTAAATACCTGGTGTGAACTCATCATGATCAGGTTATTGAACCTTACTTTTTATAAACAATTAAATGGTGAATTTCTGCAGCACGCACAGACGGAATTGCTAGAAGATGTTCAACTAAAGGCTGTTCACGATAAAGTGAGCAGTTTCGAAACCAACCTAAGAAAAATGTCACTGCTACTAAGATCATATATTTTAACGGGCGCACTGCGTGACATGCACCCAGTAAAATTAGTAACGATTGATGGAAAATAGTTCCTTAACTTAATGTTGAATAAAAAGTGTTACGTAGCCCTCTTTTATATTTTAAATTATTTCTTTCGCTTTCTGGTTTTTTTAATGAATCGAAGTATAAAAATGACCTAATTTGTAAAATATTTCATTTTCCAATAATATCAGTTTCACCTGACCGAAGCGCAAAATAAAGTGATGAGACCCATGGCAATGTTAATTTTACATAAGGCGGGAAAATATCCAACGTGCATACAAGTAGATTTTAAGCAGGGCTTTCACAAGTGCTCATTTCACCATGACCAAACTATAGCAAACACGGTTGTTAATGTGATTGCAACAAGATGGATGTCTGGCCCATTTTTAGCCAGGTGTACTCAAAATCAATGTTTTTCCTGGTCGATGGATTGTGAGAGGAGGGCCAACGACTTGGCCACCACGGTTGCCAGACTTAATTCCCCTTGATAATTTTTTCGGGGACATTTCACAGACCTAAAGAGGGTAGCATGTCGGTCACTGCCAGCTGCACAAATACTTCAGGTTACCCAAGTGCACGAAGACGGGCACGAATGTGCTTAGAACAAGGCGGCGGAAAACATTTCTAACGCCTATTAGAGCCAAAATACAAAAAGCAAATGTGTTCTTTTGTAAAAAATTTCCAAACAAAAAGATTATTTCTAACTTAAAAATAAGAAATTTATTTTTATTGTAAAGTGACACAAATTGTGTTTATTTAGAATTGGATGTGTAAGCAAAAGTTTGTTTCCTCAGTATCATACAACATATCTGTATCGTTTCTCAAGTGTTATTCATCTCGTCAGCACCAGGGATATTTTTTATTCCTTCGAATCGGGGCCACATAGTAACAAACTTTCCAGACAAAATATGTTCAGTTTTGCGAGCTCTATTCAACGATACTAATTTTGTCCCATCTTCCCATTTGAAAGACTGAAGTTGGCTCAATTTCCTCCAGTGTTCAGCATATTCTACACAATGTAGGGTTCATCATTCAATTCGTTCTTAAGTGTTTGCCTTCAAAGCATTTTACCCGAAACAATTCTAATGCACTGTTTTCGAGAAAAAGGGCTGGTACTGTAGGTCTAAGACACCTATAGCCCTACAAGAAAGTGCATATATTTCGACTGTTAAACATTACCTGTTTAACATGCAGAAAAATATATTACAGAGGAAAATAGTAGAATGATATAGAGAGTGCTGGCACAGGGGCTGGGGGCTGCAGTGCTGCAGTGCCACGGCGGTTGTCTTGGCGAGCAAATGCCACAACGACCTCATGCTTCATCATTCCATGTCAGCAGTATCCCTCTTGATTTTTTACCTAGGAATTTTCCTTTTTCCATATTCCCAACCTCCTGCTCTATCATTCCTCCTTATTTTTTCATGCTCTGGCATTCTAATTTTTTTTTCATGCTGTCATTCTCCATGGCTATTTTAATGCTCTCTCATTCAAGAATGTCTCTCGCCTGCTTTATCACTTGGTCTTCACATATTCCTTCATGTCTTCCACCACCTTTCTTTGTCTCTTTCTCGCCATCTATTATTCTTCCTTATCTCCCCACCTTTTCTCTCTTTCTCTCTATCTCTCTTGCCTTCTACGTCCTCCATCTTTAATTCCCGCGCCTTCCGGCAGTCGTCTGCTGCAGACAGCCATTTTTGATTCTCGCACCCACCACCGGTGTGTGCTGATCTCAAGTTTTACAGTTTGTGGTTAGGAGTGATGGACTTTGTGTGGGTTATATAACGTTGCCAACAGGGATACGCTAGCATTGGGGAGTTTAGTTCTATCGGTGGTCGCTTGGAGCGCTGGAATACTTTTAGTTGGATGTTTCAGAACTCAAAAAAATGCCACAGGCACGCAGGATCATCCGGTAACCCTTGGGTCGGCAGTCAAGCATCCTGACCCCAAGACTATGACAACATCTAGGGAAGGAGCGGGTTTACTGTCGAATAAATATAGATATATCCCCATTACGTCACTCGGGGAAAAATTTGGACCAGCTATGACTTCAAATAAAAGTGATATGAAAAATCGAAAATAAGAATATTAAAATATCATGCTGCTGTGTATGAAACCTAATATGATAAACCAACTTGTCGAATATGAGGGAAAATGTGAACAATGAAAGGGCCAGCAGTGAAAGGTCAGCACTGAAGGGTCAGAAGCGAGGGGTCAACACTGGTGTGATCAGCAATGGTGGGTCGGCACTGAAGAGTCGGCACTCCACTATACTATAAGTGTTTGAATTAGCATATGCTTGAAGCCGATGCAAACCACTGACGATGTGTATTCGAGTATGTCGTGTACGACAGAAAGCAAACCTTCACTAATTGTCCAACAATAGCATGGAATACAATGCTGTTACTGTGCCAAGACCTTAAGTATAAGTTGCAATGTCCAATGCCATGACAAGAGTTAATGTTCCAGGGAACCGAACTCCAGAATACTAAGATGTGAAATGTGAAGTGAAACATTTGGTAGAAGCTATAATTTAAAGAGGCACACTGGTCTGTGACAAAGGTAAAGCACCTTCGTTTGACTCGAGACAGTATGCATTGACCTTATTGCCGGACAAGCACTAGTCGATTGGAAGAATGACGACAGGACTTATATTTGTTGGCTGTCTGCTTTAATTGTGGTTCTGAGTTCCAGCTGGATGAAAAACTTGTCTGGAAGAAACTGATAAGGATATGACTGCGTGGTAACGTGATTACAGAACTAGATAAAACGCCTGGTAGAAAAGTTGCATAAAAATGTATGTATATATGTATGCATATATATGCATGAGTGTATATACATAATTTATATGTATGCATATATACATATCAATAGCTAGACCCAGTATGCTGCTACTGTGGAAAGAACTTAAGTTTTTTTTGCATGAAGATGTCACAATCTGCTTATTGTACAAAGCATGCTTTATAGCTTACTCCTAAGGATGTATCTTCTCTCACTGCTGGAAAATTACATGGAAAACAGTATTGCTACTGTGGAAAGATCTTCAGTAAAAGCTGCCATACTCGTCGACATGAGAATAGCGAATGTTCAATAGGACCGACCTCAAAATCACTATCATGAACTAACTGTGAGACAGTATTTGGTAAAAGCGATAATCTAAAGAGAGAGAGAGACTGGTACATTTAAAGTTAACACACCTTTGCTTGACTCGAGACAGCATGCACTGTACTTATTGCCACAAGGCAATGGCTAGTCTTCCTGCTGATTCGGAGTGTAAACTAACTCTGATTCAGGTACCCATAAAATTACCCGGGCCTGCATCGTGTTCCAAAACAGTATGTGTTGTAGGAAATATGAGCGTTGCGCATTTACTACAAAGAGTGCGAGCCATATAGATCGCCCGAAGTTATAAACGATAAATATGCACAGCTGACATGTAAAGTGAAAAACAAAGATGTTACAACTAGCCATGGCGAAGAGAATGAAAGTTCGGATTCCAAGACTGCTGGTGATGGTATTAAAAATAACGGAAATATTGTACCGATGATGAAGTGACATCTGCAGAGCAAAAGCGAAAATATGTTGCTGAAGATAAGGGCTACCTGAAATTGGTGCAGAAGAAATGGAGATACGAACTCTGTTCTCTGGCCCAGAGGTATCTCGCAAACTACTCATCACAGACGATAATAGGTGCAGACATGTATCGTGAACATTCTGCGAAGGAAGTTGTGAGGTCTAGCAACTTATTTTCTGAACACCCCAATGACTTGGTTGATAGACTACGGCTGTTGGTTCCAATACAAAGAATCCGCTATCTTTCTGTCGGCGAAGAGATAAATTCGATTATTGATGACTCAGAGTTAGAGTCTTTATTGAATGAAATATTATGGATGTCTGTGATTTTGTTATGGATAGTAATAAATGCATAAATAAAAATATGTTTTATTACCATATTCCTATCCTGCTTGATGGTTAGAAAACACACACTTAAGTGAATGTGACACTCTGGCCCTCCCCACCCACTTCTCTACTAATCACTGCCGGCATGTACAGTACATGGTATTATGTCATCACCAGATTATGTATATCTAGTTTCAGTTGTTTCCTCAACCTTGCAGTTGTTGCATGATGATTTAGATACTTAAAGCGTATTTACACAAGGTGACGTTATTAATTGTGACACAAGAATGAATAAATCTCGAATACGCTAACGCGACATGGATGTTAGTTCGAAACAGGGGTAGTAACAGAGATGTTTACATGACGTAATTTGATGACAGCGACAAGTGTTGGGGTATTTGAAGATCTTTGTTCAGTTAACCATTATCCAGACAATCGGTGTTCTATCTTAAATATCATCTCAAATATCTGCAATAAACAAGTGTTCCATGTCCAACTTCAAAGATGTGTACCACCCATAGTATTCACTTTAGATCATAGGTTGTACATATGTTTTCAACTTATTTTCTCATGATTAACCTGCAGCCGAAGTTTGTCGGTCGAATATAGATACATCCTGTATGCATACAAAGTACTCTGAAAGCGCGCACTGAACTTTGCTACAGACCTCCCAACAATAAATGGCAGGGTCATCGCTCAAAGTGCCATATGTATATTCAGCAGGACGAGAACATTGCACGCCAGTCCAGAGGCTTGTGCTTAGAGGCGATGGCGCACTTGATATGCATCGCTGTTGGCTGTGCAGCCCTTATCGTTCCCTCGCTTCTCGGCCTCAAACATTGACTATAGATTATGTAGACCGCTTATTTGTCTTCTGCGCATGTACCCAACACTGACCTACCCTGAAGGAACACAAATGTCGAAGTCACATAGTCAACAGTGAGGAACGTGTGTGTTTGTCGTAATTTTCAAAAGAAAAGCACTTTTATATGAATAATATAGTTTCACCAATTTGAATTTAATCAAACTGCATTCCAAATGGGTCAGAGGAAGTATACAAACATATCAAAGTACTGGTTTACTAAACAGTGTTCTAATCTCAAATCCAATCCACGCCGATTTTACAAGTCGTAGTGGCAGAAAATCAGTTCAATGTTGGGACACGAAGATTGGTTGTGAGTAGCCAACGAGATCGGCTAACGTTACCTTTAGCCTGTGGCCTCAAATGCGTTGATCAGCCCCAGGTAGGCGGCGCCCTAGACGCGTGTATAGGTCGGTCACTTGTGCGATGCGAACCGGCGCGCGCAGCTCGACTGTGGAGCCGGTTCCCGAAACACGGCTCCGACGAGCGCCCGACAAGCCCTCGACGGTCGTCGGCATATAAAGTAACTCGACCCAGACTCGCTCTACGATACGCGAACACGGCGTCGCCAAAAACACGGCCGTGCCCGTGTCCAGCGCTGAAGAGCGCGTGTACTACCCCTTCGACACAGTCATTCTTCAAAGACCACGGGCCAGCTAACGAGGACTTTCTTATCCTACGGTCTCGCGAACACCACGAGCACGATGACGCGTGGTGCTCATCTCGAGGCCACTTTGACGAAATGCCAAAGAATACTGTAAAAAGAACGGAACTGTAAGCATTTATCTCCCCGTTTTTGGAGTTAGTTTACAGGCATGAAAGAGGGTAACGGTCAATTTCGTTTGTCAGTGATGCCGTCCTGCGGAAAGCCGTTACGTGAGGCCGTTCAGGATTCTAATATATATTATACATGTTGCGTATTTCATCCTTCGATGTGATATGTGATATGAAACAATGGCGTACGTTGAAAGGAATTTACTTTTTAGAAAATGAATAATACACTAGTAGTAGCGATACGGCGACTTGGGCATAAGGGCGTGGGGCGCAGGATCGCAGGATTCAGCGGCCGCCATTTTGTTACGTCACCGTTCGCCATCGTGGATGCCATTGACCTTGACCCCGAGGACCTCTGACTTCAAACACACTAAGAAAACCTTAAAACAATTATAATAAAATTATAAAAAAAAATTATCAAAATAATCTTCAGAAATAACCCATTTTTTTCCAAAAATGCTGACAGGAATCAGCGACCCAGGTGACCAGGAGACAGGGATAATACCCATGACTATTGACCTTGACCTTTAACCTAGAAAACGCAAAAGTTCTAAAAAAAACTACAAAATTTGTAACAAAAAATTTAATTTAAAACCCGTTAAAAAATTTATAAAAAATTATTATTAAGAAATTTATAAAATATTTATTATTTAAAAAATTAGTTAAAAACCTATTAAAAAATTTATATTAAAAAAATTCTTAATTAAGAAGTCTTTAATCCCGGTGGCCATTTTCCCCTTTTTCTCTCGAAGTTTCCCTTGTTCCCTTAAAAATTAAATTTAAAAACTTCCATTCCTGAGATCTCACCCCACACCACCAATTACTGACCTCTGTTCGAATCCAGCAGATGTCTGACTCCCTCGCACACACTCCCCTAACCTATATTCATTCCGTCATCTTTTTTTTTGTTCGTCATTTGTTTACATGCTACTGGAGGCAGCCATCTTTGTTTATATGTTACTGGATGCCACCATATTTGTTTTTCGTTAATCATTTATATACATTCTACTGGAGGCAGCCATATTTGTTTATGTTACTGGATGCCGCCATATTTGTTTATACATTACTGGAAGCCACCATCTTGGTAGGCATCACCCATCCGCCATATTGGATGCAGACTACCTTTACCTTGACCTTGAATACTAAAACTCGCAAAATGCATAAAATTCAGCAAGCACAATACATTACAGACTATCACAGCTACATTGGAAGTATACTACCTTTACCTTGTCCCCATAACCCTGAATGACCTTGAAAACAAAAGTTCAAGAATAAATTCGTAAAAGCAAGCATGCTGGAAGCCAAGAGAGCTGTCGGCCCTTATATTTATAGGCATAAAAAGACTTGAAAATTCCCACTATTTAAAACATGTTACCAATCAACAGTATACCTATATGCATAATGCGTGACTTTGATGACATGCATAATTTATAAAATATATTTTTTGTATTTAAAATTTAAAGTTATTTAATTTTAAAAACTTTTTATTTAATTATATATTTGTACATCTAGTACAATACTTTTTAATAAAATTTATTTATTTACCTTTTTTAATTCTTAATTATATTCCGGCAAAGTAGGAAAACACAATTTTATTCACTGACATTTCGTTATTAAATTAAATTATTACAGTTAACACCCCCAAAAAAATTACAATATTCTTTAATATATCTAAGTAAACTGTCGCTACAGTTGATCTGCTTACCACACCTGTCATACAAATATGACATGCAACAGAGATTTCTAGTATAATTAGAGCGCTCATATCGCCGAGCATTGCTGCTGTGCGTGAAGGTCTTTTCACAGAAGCGACACTTACAATGTCGGAATGGTTCAGAAGATGCTGCTGGAACAGAGGCCGATGGTCCAGTTGGCTATGCCAATGGAGCTGCCGTAAGTAGCCTGCTCATAAAAGTCGTTGGCACTGTCGACATCATGCCTGAAGACGACGATGGCTGAACTGCTGTAGGTGACCCACCCGAAGAAGTCTGCGGTGCTGTCAGCACCATGCCTGAAGAAGTCGATGGTACTGCACTGATGGAAGTAGATGCTGCTAGTGACGTAGCCATCGCAGCTGAAGAAGTCGGTGGTGAGAAACCATTGGTGGGCAATATCCACTCAACTTTAACGTAATTACCCATGGATGACCTGGCGTATAAGCTAGCCGAGACGATACGCCATTCACGACAGCCGCTGTCGAACTATACCTCTCAGCTGATCTCCCCCGTCTGCTTACATACGAGTATGCAAGCCCTATGACGCCATATCGACTTTGAACCAATCATATTACACCATTAATAAATTGTGCAGACACGCAAATCACCGAGTTACCACATGATTGCAGGTAACCAATCACATGCGAGCATTGAGACATCACATACAGGCAGGTAGGCAGGCTTTAGATGCTATTTCCTTGATCACATTACCATGCAGTTATATCTTCAACAGTTTCTTTCAGACAAGTTCTTCGTTCACCTAGCATCTATACAAATGATGAACGAAAAACAAATATGGCGGCATACAGTAACAAATAAACAAAAATGGCTGCCTCCAGTAGCATGTAAACAAATGACGAACAAAAAACATGATGGCGGAATGAGTATAGGTGAGGGGAGTGTGTGTGAGGGAGTCAGTTGTCTGCGGGATTCGAACAGAGGTGAGTAATTAGTGATGTGGGAGGGGGAACCTAAGGAAATGCAAGTATTAAATTAAATTTTATATCAATTTTTAAGGGAAATTTTTTAAGGGAAGAAGGGAAATGTCGAGGGAAAAGGGAAATATGACAGCCGAGATTAAATACTTCATAATTAAGAATTTTTTAAAATATAATTTTATAAAAATAAATTTTTGTTTGAACGATTTTTTTAAGTTTAAGAGAGAGAGTGAGAGAGAGAGAGAGAGAAGGAGAGAGAGAGATAGAGAGAGAGAGCGAGAGAGGGAAAAAATTACAAATTTTATTTTTTCAAACAATTTGGTATTTCTATCGGGTTATCATCGATACCATGTCATGAAAGCAAATAGTATCATCAAAATAAGGGGCCGATATGAGAGAGAAGGAATGGCTTTTTCTACAGCATTAATATTAGCTGACACTTACCTTTCTGAGAGGATGAAATATATGCGCCACTATTGGGTTCCACGTGAAGGAAGTGGCGAAGAGCAAGAACGATGACCAGCTTACATTAATTCACTCTAAATCCGAATCAGTGATTTCGATCAGCAGTCCCACTTCTTACGCACGGCGGTGATAATTGGACACGCAATAACAAAAAAAATCGTGTCTTACAGAGGTGAGATTCCCAATAAGAATATTGGGATGTAGCCTAACAGACCCCATCAGTAATGTTGATATAAGGGAATAATTTAAAAAATGTTAAGTTACAAGAAAAAAATTGTTTTTTTTTAAAACAACGAACATATAGACAGGAATGGACCAAAGTAGATTAACAAAATAAGCACGGCAATATGCGCCAATGGGAAGACGCTCTGTTGGAAGACCAAGATTACGGTGGAAGATCAGTCTATGAGACGGAACAGACTTTTTAAGTCTATCCTTGCAGCAGCAGCAGTAGTAGTAGTAGAAGAAGAATAATCAAGTTTAAGATAATGAGCTGTTATCTACGGGAGAATCAGTGGAATGCACTGAATTTTAGTGAATACCTGGAATGCACTGAAATTTCACTGCTAGACCAGTGCAAATCACTAGGAATCAGTAGAAATCATTGTTTAATTAGTGAACACCAGCAACTGAAATAAGCGGTAGAATTTTACTGATCCAAGTTGAGCAGTTTAAACAGATCTGAAATCAAATTCGCTGATTTCGAGCGATTTTAACTGTTTCGATCCAAGTGTGTTGAGCTGCAGCACGACAGCACAACGGGCAAACGAAATCGATTATGGAGCTACCCAGTGTCGGACTTAAACTACCTCCATACCGCGCAGCAAAATGTTACGGCTTCATTCCTTCTCTGGTATCCTTTATAGTCAATGATGCCGCGCCTCGGAGGGATGGCCGTGGAGGGAAATCAAATATTGTACTGTCCGGTATATGCATGTTTATTTTTGTAGTTGGAACGGTACTATGTATAGTTCGCGGTTATATAGGCACTTTTGAAACTAACACTTGAAAAAAAAAAAAATGTTCTTGCTCCCAAATGCCACATATTTTAGAGGACACGCTGAAATGCTCCCATTAACGTATCACTGATTGTTTCAGTGACGTGAAACAATTTCACTGATTGAATAAGTGACGGCCGACTGTAATGGCGAATTAAATATACTTTTAATTTAATGCAGACAAATAATTACGTGAAATAAACACATTAACGATAGTTTACTATTCATATTGTGCAATTTACCTTAATAAAAAAAGTAAAAAGAAATTCCAGATAGTCGGGATCGAACTCTCATACCCTTTTAACTCCGCTTTCAGGACGTTACCGTGCCATCCTGTGCTACCACGCCAAGTTAAAATAATAGGATGAAAATATTTGTCTTAAAGGTGCGCCGCGAAAACGTAAAGATTTAAAATGTATGCTCTTCCTTTTCGTTTTTGGTATAATTGGTACCGGTAGGATTGTTAAAACGAATAGTATATTAGGAGTGCACTCTGTTCATCTCATTATATCCAGTTTAGACATTCAAACTCAGCATTGTGATGAAAACGAAATGAAAGACGTAAAAACGGAAAGAAAGGCTGAGTGTTCATATTACCTCATAAAATGGCGTTTTGAAAGACGAAACACAGTTTAGAAAGTGTTTTGTAGTGGTTTTTATTAGTTTATTCGTTGCTATTTCGCTTGATACACGATGTTTAAAGGCCATTTTTAAAAGTTGCTTAACGGCCATTTTTACACGCTGTTTAACAGATCTATCAGTCAAAAATAAACCGCTTAGTAAACAGTGAAAATAATGACTGACGAATCAATAAGAGAAAGAAATCCGGCATTTTATCACTGATTCGTCAGTTAAATTCACTGAAGCTACTGTTGAATCTGTCAGATACGTCTAATTGAATGAAACAGCGAAATTCTCACTGATTCAGATCTAGAGTGTGATGTCGCATAAAAATTGTGACATTTAAATCTGCGGACTATTAATTGTGCATATGTTTGAAATATGAGCTTAGGAGTAACAAATTGTATATTGGTGACCTTTTATATTCCTAACAATTTCACAGTTTCGCATGGTAAAAGCATGAATAAGTGCTTGAGTCTAAGGGAATATTAATTTTACACAGGGAGAATAAATTCAAAATAAGCAAATATGTATATATACTTAGCAGGGCTTTCAAAAATACTCAATCAAATACAGAGTATTAACAAATGGATGGCAAGCTCCAAAGATTAAATCTATAATACCTTGGTTAATAGGGAAACGTGCTACATAAGTTCTACACTATCGGCCAAAAAGTAATTGGGCACCTATCCACAACGTTTGCTCGGTGGTTGTCACCCCGTTAGAATCTCGTAGGGCTACCTATTGCGGCTATAACAGCAGCCACCCTGTCTGGCATGCTTTCTACGAGTGTTTGCAGGACATCCACGGGGATTCGTTGCCATTCCTCTTGCAACCATTCCATAAGTTGAAGTAGATGTCTATTGGAGATCCTAACGCAACTCAATAATTTGACTAAAATTCAAGCAAATTTCTCACTTCCAAACAACTTTTTTCAATTTCTTCTGAGAACGTCATTGATCTCTTCAATTTCACCCCCAAAATCAAACTAATTTGTTACAAATCTGCATTCTCAATCGGACGCACTTTTTTTAAAAACATACTTCGTTCAATCTTTGATCACTGTCCTTCTCGGGAGTGAATGTGGCCAAATTTAGGCCAAAAAAGGCTAAATTTACTCTAAATTTGGAAACTAAATCAATTAGTAAAAAAAATCACACGAAAAGTATGAAAATTCTTGGAATTTCATCAAAAATATGATGATTTAACTTGCAAATAAGGCTTTAAAGAACCCCTCTCAAAGAGTGCAAACAAGATGAAAATTTATTTTGATTTTGCCTTTAAATTCGATTGATTTTGAGTTGCGCTTTGAAAGATTTGACAGGGAATTAGAAATTTGCTTGAATTTGGCTTGAAAATGCTTGAATTTTAGTCAAATTATTGAATTGTGCCAGGATCTGCAATATACATCTACTGAATTTCTAAGAAATGTTTACACATTAACACTATTGGCCCTTTTAAAAAATGCTCAAATAAAAGTGTAACAAATAAAGTTGACACTATCGCAAAAGGCAGAGAGTTAAAATATAAAATTCTTAATTTGATTTCGATACTTAGCACTGTCCATTTTTCTACTGAAATCTAATGTTAAAAACCCATAATTTTTGCCCAGCAATTCGCACATATCTCTTTAAATTTTTCATATGAAATGTCCCCACGAATAAAATGGCAATAGATATGTTTGAGGTTTGTGTCGTCTTGTCAAAATATACACAGAAAATTTGCATTGTCTCGTACCAATTGTTTGGGAGCTTTAGAATATGTCTGTGTAAGATAAAATACATCAATATTTTTATGCCGACCTCTAGTAAAGTACTCGCGGACGACATTTTGTTCATCTGAAATTACATAATAAAAAATTACTAAAGAATTATTTTCACATTGGTCTAGTGGAATCATTTACTCAGTATTATTTAAAAATAATCCATATTTTCATTAAACTTTTGGCTATCACATCAAAGTCATATTGTAACTGGATGTATTTGGGTTGATTCAAACATTTTCAACAAACATACAATTTATCAAAATTTATCCATTCTGTATTATAAATAAAATTAATAATTAAATTCGTCTTTCGACAATTACTAGGACCAACTATTATACATGTTATATCATAAGGCAAACGTTAGCAGTTTTTTTTATTCTTAGAGTTTTCTTTGGAAATTAAATCACCAACACTTCAATCGACTTTCTACATTTAATAACATAATTTTTGTAATAAATTAAGAATAAAATATTCAAGTTAACAGATAATAATTTTATTCTTAAGAAGAAGCTTCACTATGATATAATTCATAAGATAAATCGATTGCTTTAATTAGTTTTCACATAAAATTTTTACCACCAAATGTAGACAATAATACTATAATAACAATTGAACACATGAGTTCTGTTGTTGATAAAAACGAAGTTATAATTATTCGCAAAGGACAATGCCATTTTGATTCTTTAAAGGAAACTATAAGTTCAAACACTCCATTTTAAACAAACAACATTGAAATAACAACAGACAGTGTAAAAAATAAAATTATGATTAAATTTAAGTTTGATATTAAACTTGACGATCACTGATCTGATATTCTTGGCTTTGAAAGAAATATAACTATTAACAAAGATAAAAGTGTCACTGGTATTAAATTGCCTAATTTTAATCCAATTAAAACAAATGTCCACTGTAATTTAGCATATGGCATGTTTATAAAATATTATCAATCTAAACACTTAGAAACATACATAATTGCTAGTTTTTCACCAAAAACTATGTTTGGTTTTGGAGATTACATTAGCTATGAGCCGCCATATCCATTTTTATAAAATAAATAATGAGCAGTTTAATCACACTATTTAAGAAATTAGAGACAAAAATGGTAAATTAGTTTATTTCGATGGTTGAAATTGATATTGTTTTGGATAGAATATTGCAATAGGGTCTATGCTATAGACCCTCTTAAGAGGTACATAAAATATATAACTTTTATTTTAGAAATAGTTGGTATCCAAACCGGATACCACCTCTCAGTAATAAAATTATACATTTCGATGGCCATATGGTAGTGTATCTATTTTATTTTGTAGTATAATTCTCTTGCTATCACAATGACTTAAAGCTATTTTACTAACTTCGACTGTACATATTTTGTGTTTCTCACATCTTATTAGATTCATTGTTCTATATTGAATTTTCTCATCAAACACACACTTCTTCTAGTCTTCAAATGTAAGTCTATTATTGACTATACATTTTTGTTTTCTTTATCCTCAACTCTATATGTATAAATTTTTGCTCTTAAACCAAAAAAATTCTTAAATTTTTAAAACATTACATTCATATTTCATTTTGCGTAAAACTATTTTATATATTTGTGGCATGTTATAAATATTGTCCTTCGGATAACCACTTGTGTAAAATATATCTAACGACTTCATGTCTTCAAATTGAATACAAATATTGAGATTTAATTATATTCCAAATTCTATCATTTTATATCAAAGAATGAAAGAAGCATTCAATGATCAGATTGAATGTTTTCTTAACTATTTTAATACTATCGGAAATAATTATACTCAACAACCATTGATTATTATGTTAATATTCTTAGCCAAATTGAGTAAGCAATGTTATATTTATCAATGAGTTTGTCTATAATATATAAAATTTTATTCTTTATTTTTACATTTTCTTTATAAAAAAGCATATCCATAAAAAACAGATTTCCTACTTGATAGTGGCAATGAAGATAAAACATTTCTTAAACAAATAAGAAAATATTATAATGGTGCTACAGTTTACATCAATAAAAATGATTAACACAACTAATGACAAAATCTAGAATAGCCAATAAATCATTGGTAAAAAAATTTCTAAGCAGCTTAATTTACACATAAATGTCTTTGAAGAAAAAAAATAAACAAGATATACCTTCCACGTTATTAAATGTTTTAAACATTTAAATTATAAACAACAATATAATATACACAATTATAGACTAGATTTATATTTTCCATATATAAAATTAGCTATTGAGTGTGACGACTTTAACAATAAAGATAGAAATCTTATTTATGAAAGAGAAAGACAAAAGTATATAGAGACCCAATTAAATTGCAAATATTTAAGATTTAATCCTGATGAAACAGATTTTGATATAGCTGATGTGGTTAACTGTATGTTGTGCATTTAAGTAAAATATAACTGGTGTCTACCAGACAACCGTAAGCAAAAATATTTAAAATTCACAAAACATGTTTTATTAATCCAAGAACTATGAGAGTTATAAAAACCTAACGACTTTACATAAAAAATTTCGCCTTTTGATTTTAAGACTTTTTCAACCAAATACTCATCAGGATAGTTTGTTTTCATAATTTAGTATTCATAAAAACTGCCTTTTATTTGTTCTCCTATATCATCTTTCAGTTTGTAAGTTGGTACATCTAAATTTAAAATCTAAAAAATGGTAAATAATTCCATTGTCCAATTAGCTGTATAACCTCTTTCAAAAAATCATTTACCCTTGTCCACACACACTGACAATATCTCCAACTTTGTATTTCGGTTTAGTAATCGTGCCTACAAAATCCGGTCTTAAATTTTTTTTATTAACTTCAATTGGTTTCATGCCAATGGTACTATGCATTGTGTTGTATTCTTTAACTAAATCATCTAAAATATATTTACCCAATTGTAATTGCCATTTGAAGCAAATTTCTCCCAATCTTATTCTTCATTATAATTTAAATCTTTCTACACAACTGGCTTTTAGTTCACTGAATATAGAATAGTGATTGATGTTATATTTTTGCATAAGTTTACTAAATATTTTACTATAAAATTCTAAGCCATTGTCGCTTTGTAAATTATTTGGTTTTCTTTGAATTAATATAGATTCTAAAGCAATTGCTACATGTTTGGCTGCTTTATCTTTAATTGGTATTGTAAATGCATATTTTGAAAAAAATCATCAATAATTCTCATAATATATTTGTAACCATTATTTATGTGATATGTCTTTTAAATTACCAGTATCCATTTCTACAAGATCAATTTGCCATATATCATAAATTCCGTACGAAATTAATTTCTTCTGGGGAAATTTTTTCGTGCAGGTTTATATAATTAATTTATTATCTCTTCTCTTACTTCGGGCAATTTTTTTAAATGTTGATTAATTAGAATTATATATCGAGCATATATTTTTTCTGAACTAATCGCCAATTTTTTGTATTCTAAATTTTTATATTATTATTTTTAGTGACTTTCTTGAACTTCAAACATCAAGTATTCTTCATTTAATAGCTATATATATATATTATATAATATTTATAATATTTATATTTCACGAGTATTCTATTGTAGTCAACATTCCATCTACAAAATAATTAGACATTTATTTCTTTAAATTTTATAAGTTCAAAACTTACCTTTGTTTGTTATCATCAAAAGGCTTATTATAATCTATTTTCGTAGTTCCCTTAATAGCAGTAAAAGTATCATCAGATAAATTATCAGAAATTATTTTATAAACAGTACAAGTACAATCCATCAAAAAAGAATACAAATTTACATAAGTGTCTATGCAAAAAACATTGTTATATTAAATTTCACTTTTCACGTAAATAAAATATATAAGATTTTTCTTCCTTGAATTTTTCTACTGATTGGTTTTAATTTTGTAACTTAACATCTAATTCTTTGTCAGAATCTTCTTTGCTTTTTTCAACTTTCATGTTAACAAGTGTATCACAGTAACTCACTACTGCATCGTTTAGATTTTGTAATTTAACATCTAACTCTTTATCAACAGCTGCTTTGCTTTTTTAAACTTTTGTGTTAATGAGTGTATCACAATAATTCAAATCTGATTTGTTTAAATTCTGCAATTTATCAGCTCTTTCTTTATCGAAATACCTTTTATTGACAGCATCTTTGCCATCTACAGGATAAGTCATATTAATAATTTGATTCGACTTCGTTATTTAATGCATCATCAGAAACATTAGTTTTATATTTTGAATTTACATCCTTTTTTAAAGTCTGTTTCGCATTATTTATTCGTTTTATACAATCAGAAATAGTATTACTGAATTGTAAATTTATATCTTCTTTTAGAGCATAATCACCTATATATATTTCGAAACATCTTTTATTGACATCTTTATTATCTACAGGTTCACCTATATTAACAACTAGCGACCCGCCCCGGCTTCGCACGGGTGCAATTAAGATTAAAAAAACTGCTTAACCCGGCGTTAATTAGGTTGGGTAAACTCTACTAAAGCATTAAAAAAAGCACATTATAATTTAAAGTTTTTTTTGCTATTTTAATTTGTATTTTTTTTACTTTTTTATAATTTTTCATATTAATATACGTTATATTACAATGAAATTTATCTGAGATAGAAGTATTTAATATGTTATTGGCTAAGACATTCTCTGTAGACAATGTTTGACGTCCTGTTATTGTTTGGTAGCAAAATGTACTGTTTCTCGGGACTTCCAACTTGTGATAAACCAACATATAGTTGGCCATGGGAAAAACACTCTTTTCGTAGGTCGATTCCAACCAAAGAGAAAATTTGACCCTGGGACTTATTAATAGTAATCGCGAACGATGTTTTTACGGGAAATTGCAACCGTTTGAAAGATATTGGCAAATCCGTGGGAATAATGGGAATCCTCGGGATGTTTGCCAGCTGGCCGGCTGCTGGACCAGTGAGGATGGTCGCGACAATCAAATTTTCTTTCAAGTCTTTAATGAGCAATCTTGTGCCATTACACATGTTAGGAGGGCTTATATTCCTTAAAAGCATGATAGGAGTACCGACTTTTAATGATAGTTCGTGAGGTGGCAAGCCAGAAGGATTAAGCGAATTTAGAAAATCTTGAGGAAAGTGGACGACATCGTCAACATTGGTGACTGTGTCAATCGACTTATAGGTTTTGACTTGGTCGGGAACTCTTTGTATAATGAGATTGTTGATTTCATTGACAGTTTCGTTCCCAGGCGACTTTCACTGGTTGTGTTCCAGAGCAATAGTATACACACAACAGGATACACACAACGACGATGCCGATAATCCCCACACTACAGTCCATACGCGGTTTCTTCACACTTTTTGAATTAAATCTTTGAAAAATCGCCAAATGTATGACGTATGTGGTTGTTTCCTAAATTTACTATGTATCACAAGCGCTTTGTACATGTCTTAACATAATATTAAAGTACCTTATTTTTGTTAGATATAAGTTTTAATTGTATTTTATTAATCAATTATAATTCTTCATTTATAATTAATATGAATAACAACATTAAGATAACGGGTTTGTTGGTAATGACTAGTAAGCAATAGTTCTTATACAAAATATGATTAGTGAGTGCACACAAATGCGGTGCGTTGTCCCTTTGGTGTAGTTTTCTATACTCAATCTCTGTTTGCATGAGTCGAAGGAATATCCTGGAAGTAGTTCTTTAGCAGGGATTAACAAAAGTTGGTAGTATCCTTGAATAGGTTATTCTATTTGTTTTTACCCCTTTCTAGACAGCGCCACTGTTCCACCTCCCAACTTCATCTATTCCTCAGGTTGGCTGTGAACGACAGATTCGTCCTTCGGACATGGCAGCCGGCTCCGCTTGGCACCAGCTACTCTCCTGCCATCAGCCTCAGGCGGTAACAAAGTGCTGGTGTTATGTTAATTAGGTGTATCCAATCCTCACGTAACTCGATATCACCTTGACATTTCGAAACACTCACTATTCTCTCCAATTTTCTCGAGGGATCGGAAGAAAATCCCGTACGGCAAACTACTCGGAAAATAACTCTCATGGGTAAAAATTCCTGCTGCGTAAAATAAGCAAACAAGAAAAAGTGCCCGACCCTCATAATATCTCGACCAAAAATTTACTGGACCATGCCAATTCAGTATTACAACCAATTCATGGTTGCGTAGGACACCTGAGTCCCTTTATTGATGTACCGAAAACCTTACTGAGTCATCGCAACAAATCCCACGATTGCAATAAAATGCAATATAATATATATATATATATATATATATATATATATATATATATATATAGTTATCGCGTGAGGTGCTCGTCGTGCTTTCTTGTTTGTGTAGTAATGTGTCGGTGTCAGCGTAGTGTTGTTTGTGTTGTGTTTTGTTGTTTCGATGTTTACAATTACACACTGATATTTTTTTGACTGTAGAATTGCGTCACTTTTTGGAATTGTACTGTTGTTATTATGATGCTATGTATTAGTGAGGCATAAAGGGAGGCACATTTTACATTTCGTTTACAAAATTATTTATATATATATATTTATTTATTTACTTACCACTCTATTTACTATCTATAAAGGGGGACATTACATTTCTAAGTTACATTATTTAATAACAATATAATCTAGAGATCACTGCCAAGTGAAAAATCTAGAGGCATTGGATAGGTTAACAATGATTAGGATGTATTTTCTACTAGGGGCTTGGGAATTTTGGGGGTCCCAGATCGGGAAGGCGGCTATTCGCCTGGACGCTTATATTTACCGAAATAATGTTTATTTAAAAATTTTGCTATGGCCGAAACACTCAGGTATACTTTAGTTTCTCCCTTTCGACCACATTACGGGGCCATTTCCCCCCGGCACGCTACTTACACACACACAAAAAAACCTATAAACTTACCCGGGATTCGAAGCCGTACCTCATAATATGTAACCGCCTTGACCACTTCTACCGTTAAGGTCACCAGTTTAAGGATAAAAATACAACTAACGCACATGCCACTTATCCAAGATTCGAGGCCTTACGTCGTGATAAGTAGGCGCCACGATGTCCAGTTTCAGGATAAAATACACAGACTGAGAGAGTAATACGTGTAATTTTTTTTTCTTTTTTTGAAATCCAGATGCAAAACAAACGTGCAGGAGGAAACGGTGAAAACAAAAAGCAGGAGAAGGGCGGGTGGGAGGTGGGAAGACCTCGCGGCGGCCCTGTGACCCCGGTGGGTCGCGGCCAGAGCCGCTAACCAACCGCGGCAATCGGTAATGTGAGGCCGTGGCGGCTTTGGTCCCACGCTGCGGACCCCTCCCCCCCCCCTTCCTCTTCTCCTGCGTGACGTCATCCCTGGCGGCGGCCAGCCCTGCACGCACGTCACACGACTGCCGTGCTCGTCCTCGGACACCTATTCCCAATACGCTCTTGTGCCGTGTTTTATTGACCGCATTCGGAAACAATTCCCTGGTCCTAACTCCATATACCTACAGAATGTTCGCAAACTCAGTGTCCTAACTACAGACATAGTTTCTTTGGGCCAACAATAACACAAAAAGCCCTGCACACTTATATCCGGAAACGTATATTTATATCAACCGATTGTGTACAATCATACGGCGTACAACGCCTGCACAGCATGGCGGTGTGATCATACGTGTTGGTCAAGTTGCATAGGAATCAGGCGCACGACGCTGTGTATAGGCCGTTCACGGTAAAGTGAGCACTTCTGAAGCCCTAGTTACATTATTATTTTAACCAATTTATATAATTTCACCACTTGTTAATGCAAATCCTGCCAAGTGACTAATAAACACAGTGCATACATTCACCATACCCAAAACCAAAAGTCCGAGGCCACAATGAAATGTATTTATTGGTTATTGTGTCTGATGAAACAGCTTCAAAAAGTGCTCACTTTACCGTGAACAGCCTATATGTAATAGTATAGTGTCACGCGCCTACAACCTATGCAGCTTGCCGCACACATATGTTGGCACCGCCTTGTTCTAGAGGCGTTGTACGCCGCAACTTTGAACATAATTATTTGATGTAAAAACGTTTCCGGATATTTAGTGCACTACGATTTTGTGTCGCTACTGGCCAAAAGAAACTATGTCTGGAGTTTGGGCACTGAGTTTCCGAACATTCCGTATATTTAACGCCACGGTAAAAGTGGAATGCCTTCCAGTGGAGCACTGCACCCTACTGTATAACATGCAGAACCATATGTGCCGACTGCGGGGGTGCTTTACATACTGAACATCCCCAAAAAATATTTTCGGTGATGCTAAGCACCCCAATATTTCAGGCCTTTAAACCCTTACTACTACGTCGCTAATTTTATTTTGGGTACAGGATTGCGCTGCGATATTTTCTAGCATAGTGACAGGCAGGTGTTGCCAACCAACTTAATGTCGGCCTTACGCCAAACCACTTTTTAAATAAGACGTTTAAAATTTTTCACGTTTCAGCCCCCCCCCCCTTTTTTTTTCCCTCTTTTCACCCTTTCCAAAATTTCTAAGCGCCCCCAATATTTTTACAGGTGGGCGCCGCTGTGAATAACTTATTAAAATATAGTACACACACTATCGACATCGTTAAAAACTGCTCGATATATGTTGTATATGAAAGAAGAATGCACGCATTTTCTAAGACTGTACACTACTTTGATATAATTAACCTATTTAAATATTTCAAGTACAATTAATGAGAAACTATTTCTGATCGAAATTTAATCGTATTTTCATTCGGGATGTTTCAAGAAGCACATTTTGTTTGCAAACCCACTCCTCCTTTTACCCTTCAAGACCGTCATAGTAATTAATCTAATTGGATTAAATAAAAATAGTAATAATATTTAGAAATATTCTTAATAATATATTTTGCACGCATGTCAAGTTTGGTGCAAATAAGTTAGTTCCAGATATATCATATGTAACACGTATTATAAATAAGCATCGTTTCTGGAAAAAAAAAAAAAAAAAAAAAGGCGCCTTATTCTTTTTAAAACCCATTAATTCAGGCTGTATGTAATAGTACTGATTCTATATTGAATCTCTTGCGATTTATTTAAGTATTTTGTAAAATATAATACAATATCTATGTTTTCTAAGCGAAACTAATCTTACAACACGCCGGAAAAAAAGAGGTAACGAATTCGTGAACTAAATGCTTCAGCTAAGTACTCTAAGACTATGGTTGGTTAAATTAGCGTAAAGCTTTGGCACATAGGCCTATAGCACAATATATACAATATTCGTAAAGTTGCCATTATGATAGTACATGTGTGAACTAATAAGATCATATAGGTTTAGGTGGACCAAATTTTGTGGTAATCGGTTATGTAGATCGGTCGAGTAGTTCACGGTATATGAAGTAGCGTAAATGTTTAATTTTTTTTAAGTTGGGTAATTTTTTAAAAAGGCAGGCTGATTATTAGAGTTTGTAAATTTGATGCTAACAGCGTGAACTATCGAAATGCCGATTTTTGTTTACATCAGTTGATGGTTTCCGACATATAACAAAGCACCCAAAGATTTTAGTTTCCATCATTTTTAAAATAAACGCCCGGCAAGGTTGAAGACCATACGTGTACCCTGACTGATAAGATTTGGTACAAGAGCTCAAAGGAGTTTTTGTGTGTGGAAGAAGGAGTAGATGGTAGTATCGTAAGCGTATATTTTAACTAATTTTATTCAAGGAACAGCCTCAACTGGAAGAAACATTCAAACAAACTTGCATCCAATCCAAAGAAAAGAGAGTAAACTCAAGCACACAACTCGTGCCACGTATTTTATCGCGTGAATGGACTACAAAGCGACAGTCTGTAAAAGGGATATTTTATACTAAGGAATTTAAATCTAGAGGCGTCACCTGCAGCACACACAATTTGGTTACTTTGAAAGCCAAGTACGGTTGCAGATGCCACAGAACTAAACCCGAGGTAAGAGATGTTCCGAAATGCTTCATTTATCAGCTATTCATGATATATGTGTTTAGAAGAGGGAATATATTACGTTCAGCGTTAATCTTATGTTTCTCGCAGTTACACAATATTATTAAAAAACGCACTACCAGCAGTTTCTTCATCGATGACAGCGCTAGCAAAATTACAACTGTTGCCGCTCCGATACTAGCAAGGAATAAAGTAGTGGAAGAAAGCGGAGAGATTTGGGCGGCTCTAACATCTTAAGATGGACGATGTGAGTATGGAGCAGCACTGGAATGCAAGTGCTGGGGATACGGGACATCCCCGGGAAAACCCGCCGGCCACCGGCATCGTCCGGTACGATTCCCACGTGTAGAAACCCGGGAGCGACCCCGTCGGGAATAGAACGTGGTCCGCCATGATGGGAGGCAAATAGTATGACTACTACACCACCGCGGGCTCCAAGCCGGAATAAAATATCAAGGTACTTATTTTATGGGTACAAGCGAATAGCAAATAAAAATAATCATTTTCGAATTAGGTTTCTCGGTTTACTAGGGAATCCGATGTTCCGGTTTTCTCGCGTTAGTTGCCAAATTTCTCCTGTTATTCGACATATTACGCCATTTTATAAATGTCTTCTATTTACTGGATTTTTATTTGGTAGAAATAAACATATCCAACTAATGGGTCCATAAGAGTAGTAAAGTCAGTATACTTTGTATTTGGGATAGAAGATAATATATGTTCTCCTGCGTATACTTGGAAGGCAATGCGCAGGTGACATTTAAATGCCAAAAAAATTATCTCCACATATGTAAGATAATTTCCCGAGTTAATATCTGTCAACTTCAAGAACTTTTTGTACTACACTAACCGGTATCCACAAGCTCCAACAATATGGCGGACACTCTATATATAGCTGTTTGTGCTACAACTAGGAGTGATGTAAGGTGTAGTTGTGTAAAAAAGAAATGTACTGCAAGTTTGAATAACATAAAATACGTAAAACAACTCAAATAATCATAATAAAAATAAGATAATTTAAAAAACACACGACGTTATTACTAATTACCTGTTTATGCCAAACCTTTATGCCTACACAATGCTGTTAAAATGAAGTGTTTTTTTTTTTAAGTAAATAAGTTCACTAATATATTGTAGGTATTTAATGCTATATTTACTACAAGAATAACAATATAGTTCGTAAGTTTAGTTAGTCTTGTGTTTAAGGATGTGGGATGGTAACGCAAGGGACGTGCGTTCTAGTCCCGTGTTGGCAAGGTGTAACTTTTTTTTCATTAATTATAATTTGAAATAAATCTCTACCTATTCTCTGTTATTAATTCATCACATTCGATTGTTCTAGGGGAAAAAAATTATGTCGACTTCTCAATTATGTAAGTTGTGATACAAGCCTATCATCTGTAATATTACAAATATATATTTTGCAGGTATTACAAGAAAACTGCTTGTAGTTCTACAAAGAGTTGTCCCGGCAATTGGGTTTTTAAGATTTTTCTTGTAAAAGAACAAAAATATTTTTCAGTGCAGAAACTATAACCGTCTAAAATCTCCTCACGGAGAGCAGCAAATAATTTCAAAGTTAAGCGTTAAAATGGAAGCGGATTGGTGAAACATTATGGGCAGTGTTCGGAAACAAACTGCGAGGAAGCGTTGTGTCCATGTCGGTGTAAAAATACGTTAGCACAAGCACGCAACACAAACGTCATTTACGTGGTTATCAGGAGGGCATGCACGAAGAGGCTGGGAACACCGGTATTTGGGCTGTTTCCGACGAAGCACAATGCCCACGGGGTGAAATAAAGAGGTTAAAACAACCTCTCACAAAGGACGTGAAATCACGGGGCTGGGTGGACAAAGCGGGTCGGACAAAGGAGAGCACCACTCTTCAGCATGCCACAATGCCTGACGGTTCCTGCGCCATTTGGATTCGATGCACTTGCCAAGAGACGAGTGGGAAGATAAGGGGGAAAAAACTTCTCCCTCTCGGCGTCAGACACACGGAAGATTGGAAGGGGGTTGGGGAGGTTGTGGGAGTGGACAGCTGGAGTTTTCCAGACCGCTGGAAGATGACTTGGCATGTACGGCGCCGAGTACAAGGTCCGCTACAGACAATAAGTCACGAGACACCTACCTACCATCTTTCCAGTGGCGAAGTTGCTCCCTCAAGTACAGTGACGACATTCTACAAGGGTAATAAAGAGCTTGAGATTCTGCGCACGTGGTTAGGTCTGAAGTCAAAGTTCACGAGGCCGATTAAGAATTTCACAAAATTCCAAGCATATGGCTCACAAAGAAAATGCCCTAGCAAAAAGAAAGATGTGCCGAAAGTGCAGTTGTTCATTTATGAGCTAAATTTCTCTTTAAAAAAAACACAGTTGATCTAAATGCGGTCCTCATTTTACGAAGTGGATTAGCAATCCTCATCAGCACAATTGTAACTACATCAACGAACCTGACATTGGAAAATACAAAGGAACTATTACAATTTCCAGGTACTAAAAACCGCCCGAGTAAATATTTAAAAGGTAAAAACTTCAATGCACTGTTTTCTTGTACCATGGTCGTTCGAGACCCGTTATTAGCAAGAATACAAAGTTAAGCAACGAGTAGACAGTAGTCAATATCATGCAAAAAAAAAAAGACTGCAGATAATTTCGAATGACCTGATTACACTCGTAGCTCTAAAAACGAGTTGTGTCGTACCACGCGCTGTACTCGTATCACCGGTTCGATTTCTTAGCCATAATACCACGACCTTTAGCTTTTATACATAATGTAATTGAATAGCACCAAAAAATTGCTGTTGTAAGTGCGTCACGAAAATATAAGACACAAAAACATATGACGGAATGGTCTCCGTCACTAAAATCACAAGTGTATTATTTCCTTAAGAGGACTATGTACGGAGACATTTTCTGTGAAATCATCGTTTGCGCGCAAACGCGTATCTCGGAAACTGAAAGTTATGTAAATACGACTTTTTGGCAGAAAGGATAAAAAAAACTATTGCCTATATCCCTATATTTTTATTTTTGTCATATTTAGTGTAGTATTGGAGAAAAAAATTCGTGAAAGTGGTCAAATATCGCATTTTTAAAGCTTGAAAATGCGGTTTCCTTAAGCGGCAAGAGAAAAAAATACGGACGTAGTTTAATCTGTGGTCTTTCATCGCGTGTAATAAAACCCCACTATTACAGATCTAATGTGCACAGTACAGTTTTACGACGGAAACACCGCACGCCTTGCGCGTAGGAGCGATGGGGCACTAGGCGTTCGTGTTAGTGTCGCCCGTATCGATCACTTGCTTCTTGACCTTGGACGCGCAGCTAATACCCTTAAGATATCTTGTGTTTTTCAGCTTGTCTGTGCCCATTTGCGTTCGACCCTTTGTGTCGCCCCTGTGCTGCAGTGCGGAGGTATGTAACGGGTGGTATCCAGGCGATACAAAGGGCTCGCTTCATAGGCTTTGTGCTCATAGGTGGCTATCATGTAAAATTAAAAAAGGTTTGTTAGAAATAAGTGTGTTACTGTCTACGATTGGTGGTCTCAGGAGAGGCGTGCCTTGTGGGGATAATGCGTATATATTATACATATTAAACCGGTGCTAGGCGCAGGATTGAGGATAGCTAAGGCTGGAAGCCAGCAAGGAGGGAGTCCTGTGGTCGGTGGCCAGACCAGGAGATGCTACGCGGATGTCTGCAGAAAACGAGAAGATAAGTATTACTTCTCCGGACTTAGTCGAAATTACGAGTGAGTTTATACTTTGAGAAATTTTGAGACGCCTGGTGTGGAACTTAGAAAATTTGCGAGCGAAAAGTGAACTTAGTTTATTACTCTGGTGATCTTGGGACTTAGAAAATTCCCAGGTGATAATGGACATAAAGTTTTTGCACCCTGAAATGGGACTTAGGATTTAACTGCTCGCATGATTACTGAGGAAAGTAAGTGCTTGATTCGCGCCCGGACTTTTGATGTGAATTGGTGATGAACAGACTTTGACTGGGTATGAGCCGTGCGCGGATTTGTACGTAATTTGGTCTATCTGGGGTTGTAGATTTAGGTTCTGCGGCTGGATGTTCCAGGCTTTTACGAAGTGTTGGTTGGGATAAGGGTAGGGTCACAGATATAGGAAAATTGGGACTTAGATAATTCCCTGCAACCTGGTGCAGCTTGACGACTCCATTTTCCAGCAGGATAATTCGCGGCCTCACACAGCACTTGTATATGTGGTCTGTCTTCGTAATATCAACATGCTTCCTTGGCCAGCACGATCCCCAGACCTTTCGCCCATTTAGAAAGTGTGGTACGAAATTGGACGGCAACTTCAGCGGATTTGGAGAGCTACTTGCACCAGCTGTGGCAGGATCTTCCTAAGGAGAGCATCCGACGTCTGTATGCCTCCATGTCCAGTCGTATTGTCACCTGTTTCCATGCTACAGGTGGTCCAACACCATACTAAGGGCATCCTGCAAGTGTTGATCCACTGCAATACATGTGTGGTGTCGTATAATATTCTTTTGCAAATGAGTGTAATTTAAATTTAAGAAAATCCACACATGTATACCAACAGGAACATGGGAATATGATTGCACGATAGCACACAATATAAAACCACGAGAAAATAATAACAATTTTACTAATATTTTAAGAGAAAGTAAACGCTGCGACTGCTAATAGCCTCTGGTTTGACTATGCATCTTGGGACAACCATAATTCCCTGCTTCCATCGATATTTTGAACAACGCAGTAATTTCAGAGTGTAAATTTTTCAATTAGTCATTAGTCATGGGGCTAAATGCCTAGTGATTGTAAGAGAACGTAAAATGAAGGAGTCAGTGATTAGAGATTCAATTTTAAGATATTTAGATATATTGCTTGGACGTTTTTTGCGATTCCAAGGCCTAAGGCGTAGGAGTACTAAGGGCGACCTAGGTGCGCGCATTCAATGTCTGTTAACCGTTATGCCAACGCACTGAAATGGTGAGAAGTCGTTCCCACGTCAACTCGCCTGAGACCTTATAATTTTAAGGTGTAATATATAATAATGCGTGTCACTAGTCTGTAATATGGTACACGTCGAATAAACAACAAACCACATGTACTAGACACTTCTCCTAACATTACTTTCTGATGACAGATTCATGTTCTAATTGTAACCTAGGAGTATTATTAAAGTTACTCGTATTTGGGGCCGTAATTTTAATAAGTGTTATTTACCTATCTTACGTGTACATATCATTTCTTGCTTGTTTTGGAAAAAAATTTATCAACTAAAATGTGAAGCCGATCGCTCATTCCATACAAAATTGTGCAATGTTACTTCGCTAGTAATAAAGTGAAGTTACATGCAAACTTTTTGTACTCCTAGAGTGGCAAATGCTTCAGATTTTAACTGTGCAACTACTAGAACGAGTAAACTGGCCTTTCAGGGATTTATATCTGACCTTCGCCGAAGGCCATGAAAAGGTATCGGGAATAATACAACCAGCCCAGAGCCAAAATCTAAATCGAACCCAAAAGCTTTAACTTTACCTTTGTGGTCTCAAAGACAAATTCCGCATACTCGGGAAAACCCTTTGCCACGTAGGAATGTGTTGGTATGACGTTGAGGGTTTCTCAGGGTCATTCCACTGTTTCATACGTGGTACACTCAAGTAATTTCGATCTTCCTCACTCCAATCGTATATTTTTCCCTTTTCACACTTGTACGTGCTCTATCGCTGCATAAACGGCATGTCGTGTGAAAGTCGAAGCCGGTTCTTCTAGCTGCCATTTTCATCACGTAAGTTACGGTTTCTTAACAAACGGACGTACGCATTTCCACTGCTAGCGTCCAATTCCTGAAGGGTCAGTTACAAACCACACAGTTTACGTAGCCACTGCGTTCGGCGTCACTAGATAAGTGTTTCTGCAGTAATTAGTACCAATCCTCCATATTTCATCTTGCCATCGGCGCTCCGTTGCCTTATGAGTCTCATCTTCTTATTACCCAAGATAGCTAGCGTTTTGTAGAACGCAGTAGCGCTGGCGTATCTTTACCAGCAGGGTTATTACAACTGCTGTTAAGACTCGCTTCCGACTGTCGACTGGAAGTAGTTATTCCCACATAATAGCGTCTGCTGAGCCGAGAGTAGGAAAATATTTCGGACAGCGGTCATAATAACCTTGAAGGATGTTCAAGTCCTTCCTAAGAAGTACAAAACAAGCTGGACATTACAAACCGGCCCTGCTGCTGTAACGACTCAAGATTGCAACATTCAAGCCTCGCCCAGTAGCCAAGCGTATTAAAGTTGTTCCTACATCTATGGTCTTTTCGCGGTTTCTTAGCATTTAAAAAAAATCAAACCACTGTAAAATCACCCCAAGTATGACGTGTTTAGATATTTTTTGCATATGCCATGTATCACAAGCGTTTTATACCTCTGTCAACATGAAAGTACGCTATTTTTATTAAATTTATGTTTTACCTGTATTTTATTTATAAATTATACCATTTTATTTATAATAAATATGAATAAAAACAATGAGAAAACCTGTGTGTTGGTAGCGCTTAGTAAGAAATAGTTGTAATGCAAAATATTACTAAAATTGAGAGCGCACGAATTCGGTGCGTTGTCCTTGGGTGTAATTGTCTAGACTTAGTTAAGCTCACTTTACACAAGGAGTAGGAATATTCTGGAAGTAAAACTTTAGCAGAGCTTCAGAAAAGCGTGAAGTAATAATGAATGGATTATATGCCTTGTCGACAATGGCTTCTATATTTTGGGAGTAGCTGACAATTTAAATTTAATAATCAATTTTAATATTACAAAAGTTAAAAATGAAATTAACACTAAACGGTATGCATGACATAACAAATATACTTATTTAAATAGTATCGGCGAAAAACTATTTTTATTACAAAGACTATTCCTTATGTCACAGTATAAAAAAAACCTTCTGAAATGTGCATAAACAATATTAAACTTCAAATTATTACACTAAAAAGTTTTTAAATTAGCTTTCTTTTGATGTAAATAGAATTCTCATTAACATAATATTTGATATAAAAATAAAACTAAGTAAATTATCTTGTCATTAAATATTGTTTTTTACGACCATCTGAACATCGTCAAGATGTAGTCAGCATCTTTTGTATTTGTTATTGGTAAACGCAGTCAATCCTGAAGAATAGCATTATAAATAGATGATGTGGAATAATTGTTTGCTCAAATTCCCTCCCAATATTTTCTTCAGTCTCACGAAAACCAGCAGTTACTGCGTTGTCGTTTACAAGTATTGTTCAATACAAGTTATAAAGACAGATAAAAATTTCACGTGGGATTCCTTTTCATTGCGTTTTTTTTTTCACGCTATCTTTTTATTTCTTCGAAATGCAACAAATGGTTTTAGTATAAAATTCTGCATTATAAATTCTTAAGAGACTCGGATGCTGCACTTGTAAAGACAGGCTCGAAGGCCAACTGAGGCAAGTATTTAAAAAAAAAGTGTCACAGACAGTTGGGTTGTGACTCACTTTAGAAACTGTCTCCTTTATTTCCTCTGCGCCATTATCAGGGGATTATAATAAACAATAATAAGTAGCACAGGGCACCTTTCTTCGCGTTCCATTTCACGTACACACGTTTGACCTCTGGGGGCCACGGTGGCTGAGCGGTTAGCCTGCTCATCTCTCACCAAGGCGATCCTGATTCAATCCTCAGCCGGGTCACTCGGGATTTTCGTACGTGAGAATTGTGCCTGGCGATGTCGTTGGTCGGCGGGTTTTCTCGGGGATCTCACGTTTCCCCCGCTCTTTCATTCCGGCGCTACTCCAACTCACCCTCATCGGCTCTCAAGACCTCGATGTTAAGAGCCCTCCAAATCTCTTCACTCACTCACGTTTGACCTCTGTTAATACAGTATATGGGTATACTAGTATTATATAACCCGTTCCAGCCGTCGTGTGTGCGCATTAAGGATGTTCAATGAGTGAGTGAATAAATGAGTTAAGAGGATTTGGGCGGGTCTTAACTTCGAGGTCTTGAGAGTTAACGGGGGTGAAATTGACGCAAGGAGCAGCGCAGGAATGAAAGAGATCCCCGAAACCCCCGAGAAAACTTACCGACCAGCGGAAGCACCCAGCATGATTCCCACATGAGAAAATCCAGGAGCGACCCCGCCGGGAATCGAACCCGGTTCGCCTATGTGAGAGGCGAGCAGGATGGCCACTACACCACCGCGGCCCCTAAGGGTGATAAAGAATCTAGAATTATTTTCTATATTAAATAATTTCTTCCGTTGTACGTGAAATAAAAGCCTGAAAAAAAAAAAAAGTATGACAACGAAGGAAAATTAATTAACAGAAAAGAGCTATATGAATTTCAAATTTATATTCCCCCCCCCCCCCCCAAAAAATCTCAAAATTGAACAATGTCAATATTTAAGTTAGAGCTCAAAATAATTAATCATTATAAATTCAAATCAGTAGAAAACCACTGATTCGCAGTGAGATACAACTACTTGAATCAGTGAAAAAGGCTCTATTTAGAATCGGCAGTTAAACAATTTCACTGATTGAATAAGTAACAGTGAACTGCGTGAGGCGAATTACATATTGGTTTTATTGAATTTGGCCAAATCAATGCAAAAAAAAAAACATATTTCCGATAGTCACCGTTTAAGGGAAAGTAGTCGAATCTAAATCGTACCACCTCCGTATTTCAGGAAATGTGAATACCACTGCGCTCTGGTGGCTACAAGATGAACCTGTTGTGGTCCCCGGCCAGTCCAAAGAATAACGTAAGTGTGGAACCACGTTTAATGATGTTATAGGAATTTATGTTTATTTGCACTTTTGGATGTAGTTTCTGGACCTCAGTTGTAAGCCTGTACGAAATTGAAAAGTAAGTAATCATTGTTTAAATATATTTATTATTGTAACGACAACGCTTCTTCACATTTTGGACTAATTTATATGTGACGACAAACAATTTGAGGTTATGTTTGTTTTATTTGATGACGAGTTACCTAAGTCGTACCACGTCGTAGTTTCGCAAATCGTACCGGTACGATTTAGGATACCACTACAAGTAAAGTTACAATGAAACCCGTTTATTGCTGATTGTATGTGTAGACACTTTGAACAAACTAAATAACCTTTTGCATAGTTTTATACAGTGATCTCATTTTATTACAAACTTCAGTATAGGTTCCGCATTAAATCTGTGCACTATTTATGGAACATTTTTCTTAATGGCCGTACATCAACATCCGAGGACAATGGGCTTCAGTTGAACACACCTTACATTTGCCAAGTTCCATATTTACCATTTACAAAAGTATTTAATAGTCACCGTAAATAAAATATTACTAAAACACATGTCCGTTGTGTGTTACAGAATGACGAAAAGGAAATACGGAGCTTGGACTGAAATGGAGATGGCAACGGCTCTTGCGTCGTATAGAAACGGGGACATGGGTTTTATGTAATGAATGCTGTCGACAATACAACATTCCAAAGCCAACATTGAAAAGGCACTTAGACAGGAAGAATGTTGTAGCTAACGAATCCGTAAAAGCCATAGGCCGTACCACCATCCTTCCATCCGAAGTAGAGCAATAACTCGTTGATCATATTTTAAGATTAGAAGAGTTTCTGTTTGGAGTGACAATTGCTGATGTCAGAAAGTTAGCATTCCAAATGGCAGAGCGCAATGAAATACCATACAGCTTCAACAGATTGACATAAATGGCAGGGAAGAAATGGTTTTATGCCTTTAAAGCTTGTCATAAGGAATTAGCGCTACGTGAGCCCGAGTCCACTTCCATGGCACGTGCAAAGAGGTTCAACAGGAAGAATGTGTTAGGATTTTTGATATCCTGGTAAAAGTTATATGAAAACAAATTTGATGCTATTCGTGTGTTCAATGTGGATGAGACGGGTTTCAGCACTGTACAAAGAAGATGCCAGAAAGTGTTGGCTATGAAAGGAAAGCGTCAGGTGGGAGCTATTGCAAGTGGAGAAAGAGGTGTCAATACAACAATAGTGTGTTGTACTAGTGCTTCGGGGATGTATGTTCCACCTGTGATAATCTTTAAACGCATGAGAATGGTGCATGAGCTGCAGGTTGGTGCCCCTCCTGGAGGTATTGTCGACTATCGGAAACAGGGTACATTAACAGTGGTCTTTTTGTAAAATAGTTATAACATTTTATTCCTGTCCTCAAACCAAACATCGACAACAAGGTTCTCTTAATTTTAGATGGTCATTCGACACATTCGAAGAATGTAGAAGCTTTGGAACTTGCAAGAGCCAATTACGTCCTAATGTTGCAGTTGCCTGCCCACACAACTCATCGGCTACAACCTCTGGACAGGTACTTCTTCAAGCCATTAGAAACTGACTACACCCAGGCAGTTGAAAAATGGTTTCGAACAAATCCCGGTTTCTGTGTTACTCCGTATCAGGTTACCCAACTTGCAGCAGAGGCCTATGCAAGGGCAGCAACTATTCAGAACGCCATTAACGGATTTCGTACTTGTGGAATCTGGCCGGTAGATCGTAATATTTTTAACGATTCCGACTTTATAGCAGCTGCAAATATGGAGAAAATGAATGCCACTCCGATGAAAATGAGATGGATACGCCTTCTTGAAACCTACAGAAAACATCAGCGATCCAACAGGTAGTGAAATAATTAGCTCTAATGATAGTCCTCAGCAAGAGCAGATTTCGAAGTTGAATGTTTCTATTGAAGCTATTTCTCCGATTCCAACATGCCCCAAACATGTGTCCACACCAGCAAGGCGGGGAGCTCAACATGCTGTTGTACTGACAAGCAGTATGTACAAACGTGAATTGATGGCTGCAAAAGATAGACAAAGGAAGACGACCAGCAAAGTAGATAATAAATCTATAAAAGGGAAGGGACGTTTTGAATGTGCAAACAAGCGTTTAAGAACAACCCAGACAACAATGCACCTTCTACTTCGTTCGTATCCAATGTAACTATAGAACTTGTGCAAGACGATTGGTTTTGTTTAGTATGTGAAGAAAATGTCGTATAAAATATGGTGCAATGTTTACAATGTCACACCTGGGTACATGAAACCTGCGCAAGGGTTAAAAAGGCCTAAAACGTTTTATTTGTGTCGCATGTAAATTATTTGCTTATTTGTTTTATTTAGGGTGAAATATGTACTTGTATACACTTAAAACATCACTATAGCTGTTTCCATGGACAACATTTAGTATTAGACTATTTTTGTTTGTAGTGGTACGATTTACGATGCTGGATACTGGTTTCCTATATCATACCGATTGCAGTCTTACACTAAGAAATTTTTTCTGGGTCGCTATTTCAGCTAACTAGATATCGTTAATGTAGAATGTAGATATGTATGCTGCTTCGTACTAAATCAATATTGGATCAGTACATTGAAGATTGGCCCAAATTAATGCAATAATGTAAAAAATGATAGGCCTTAGTAGTAAAAAAAAATATATATATCGCGGTGTTTAGGATTTGAACAACCCACATCCCGTTTCTAGATCGTCACCTTACCAATCGAGCTATCAACAAATGTTGACTAAAAAGGGGGATATATACTTTTTTTTTTCAATTTTATTTAATTGGTAACATAAGATTATCGAAACAAAAAGTATGTATGGATGCACTCACTTCACTACATTTTAATACAATTCAAACCTTCAAACCGAGCGCTATAATGACTACGCAAAAACGAAACGAAATACTTAACGAAGTACTTTATTCGGTATTTCATTTTATACTAGTTGTTTAACTGATCCATAAAAAAAAAAACAGGAAATGAAATGGTCGATGAATCAGTGGAAAATATCACTGAATTAATAAGTGAACGAAAAGTAGCTTTTTTTTAAAAATACTAATTCATCAGTTAAATAGACGAAAGTGAATGTTTTGGATAAGTCAAGTACTGTTAACTGATTTAAACAGTGAAATTCTCATTGATTCAGATTTCGAGTGTTCAAGTCATTAGAATGTCATGAACATTTAACGGTAATTTGTTAAGCGGTTCGCCCGTATTTCAATTAAACTTTAGAGATAAAAATTCTAAGTCAAAACAATTAGAGGTTAAACCCTTCCCGCAGATGAACCAAGAGTCGATTTTCCTATAAATTGCAACACGTCATTCCTGTGACTTTAATAAACGCTTTAGCTGGGAAAAACTTTGTGTCAAACTGAAATTCCGAAATTTTCAATAATTGCGGGTTTTTAGATACAAATGTTATATAATTACGAAAAAAAAAAAAAAACTTGACGAATCTACAAAGCAATTGTCTCTTACATAGCCTTAAAGAAGTGATGACGTGACATTCACATGTGTACGAGCACACGTACTCAGACCGTTACGACTATCAAACACAGTTTATGAGCACTCGTGAAGGAAGTCATATGTGCACAGAGTTTTCTACGTTTAAGTGTATTTTTAAAGCATATAAACACATAAAGGCGTACACTATATCTGTGTCTGTCATTAGGCCCATTTAAAGGGGCTCTTTTTTATAAAACAACACTGCTAACAACCTACTCTGGAGTTTCCACATAGAATTACACAGCTTGTGTTACTTGCTTCACGGCTGCAAATGAAAATGGTGTGTTGCGATTCGCAACGGCAAAAAAAAGTCGTTGTACTCGCATGAACGTAGATCATATCGTCCCTTCACTCTCACATGCCTTGGTCGAAGGTGAACCCATTTAAGAGTAAGAGGGAATGGAGTTGTTCGGAATAATTATAATATCCTTGCATGCTACTAATTGAGAAAGCAGAAAAAAGGGTTCAGTTGTAAATGCGTTCATTAATCCGGAAAACAAAGCGAGACAAACGACTGTCGCTGGCTCGCGGTAGGCTGACCACTACTGAAATCAACCTTTGAAAAAATTCCTTCTCCGTAACAACAAAAATTATGAGACACAATTAATTTGGAAACAGGCTATGACGTCATGCCCTTGTATATACGTGGGCCACTTTAGTTTATTTATTGACTCTGACTTTTTAATTGACGTGCTCGAGAATCTCAAATAAATGCTCGGCTCACCTCGAAACAGAGATTGTATAAAAGACTGCAAGTTCTTGCAGTAGACCTCGCCACCAGACGCAGGTGTGAAAATGGCGGGTCTCTATGTACACAACGCGACGTAAACAACGACCGATATCAAACATTACAGGCATACAATCTTGTGCACAGACCCTCACGTTTTCAACCTTCTCCAAAGTTTCTCTCTGTGTTACTGTTGATATCGCTTTTATATTGTTATTCTCTATAGGCCTCTCGGAATAAAATTGGGAATAATAAAATGAACCATGCAAATAATTACAGGCTGAAATGTCGGGAATACGGGTTGGCCAATTTACGACACCAAATCGGGGCAACACAATGTTTGGAAACATGGAAGCTCGGGTGCCGTCCTGCTGAAACCATTGACTAAAGATTAAGTAGACCGCTTATTCGTCTTCTGCGCATGTACCCAACATTGACCTACCCCAATCATACACAACTGACAAAGTCGCATGGTCAACAGTCATGAACGTGTTTGTTTACAAGCACTATTATATTAAAAAACTACTTTTATCATTTTGTATTTAGTCAAACTGCAATACAAATTGGTTAGCGAAAGTGTAAAAAATATCCTTAAGCACTTGTTTTAAATCAGTTTTTTAACCTAAAATCCAAACCACACCGTTTTAGCTAGACGTGTTGGTAGAAAAGCAGTTCAATGTTGGAACACGGAGGTTGGTTGTGCGCAGCCAGCGAGATCAGTTTACCTCATCTTTTGTCTATGGCTAAAACCATGACGGCTCCATACAGACATTCTTTCGGCGGAGTTACAATATTATCAAATGTCGTAACGTAGTCTTACATCGATCTGCTGTAACAGTGGCAGCCCGTTCCACCCATTGGTGCTTTAGGCCATGGGAATAGACAATGGTTCGAGGTGTAGAATGGACCTCTGTTTCTGCCTTACCTTACGGTTTGAAGGACATTTTATCTGGCAAGCTGCCAGCAAAGTTTGCAGCAATGTAGAAAAATAAATTACAAGAATTAATGTCCCATTTAAAGTTCAGCGTTTCAATTTATGAACACTGAAGTTATTTATTTACGTATACGTATGTTTTTATGCACATAACAATAACCACTAACATGCCTGTAAAATATTTACGTTCTTACTTATCAATTCTACGGTTTCACTTGATCGGAGTATGACTACTTGTCATCGAGCCTATGGGAACGGTGATATTACATGACGCGGAAATATACAACAGTTCTTTATAAAGTGTTCAGTTAGTTACGAGCAGCTTATGCACGTGGTACACCCCCGAGAAAAAAAAAAGTCGCTCGCCAGTCAAAACTGAAAACCCCTAACACGCATTTCACAACCAAACATTTTCTGCTTACAACCATTGCTGATTTCAACGCAATACTTTTTCTGTAGTCAATATAAACACAGGCCAAATACATTCAAAATCCAATTTTCGGCATTATTTGCATTTGTTATTGTAACGCACAATCTATGTCTTTCAATAATTTTGAATCGCAATTGTGAAAAATTTCAATCGCAGACAACTATTTCCTTCGGAAACGTTTTTAACCCGTCGAAAGACCTACAGCAATGTAACACATTATTATGACATCTCCGGACACAATCTTCAGATTTCAACTTCGATAAACTTAGAAAAGGTCGAAACACATGTTTCATCGACAATTGTTCCAGCAAATCACGGTAGCATCTCCGTAGCTCTAATTTAATTCTGTTTGTACCCAGCCAGGATGAATGATGCAACTGTACATATAACGCACCAATGGTTTCCTTCACTGAATTTTCACGACATATTCGGGCACGTCGCGGTGTCCAGCCAACACAGATGTTAACAGTGTGCCTACCTTTTAGTCACGTGACACGGAATAAATTTTCTGTGCAACGCAAATAATTTATACATTGAAAATGTCCTGTATAATCCACCGACACACTGTTTAACGGCAGTAAGTAAAGTCGTTACAAAGCTACTACGCGTTTGAAACAGTGGAAAATTTAAAACAAGCATCTTATTTCCAATTCCTTCAGAATAACTCAAGAGGCAAGCTGGAGTAACTGGCGTGGTCACCTTTAACTGCAGTACATCCCGTAATAAACTGTACCTCAGTAAAGCACACTCTGAAAGCACCGAGTGCCGGCGGGGAAGAAAAACTTTTTACTGCGAGACATGCTACTTTTACGACCGTTCCTCTGCAAGTTAGAGCAGTGACTCCAGTACACGGTTTGCAACGAACGACTTGTTCCTACGTGGAACCGGGACGTGCAGACGAGAAGGCAGCACACGCCCAACCCCACCAATTGTCCAGTAGTTCACGACGTCCAAATGCAGAAACATTTGCGTATAAGCTATCCACGGTAAAATGAGCAATTTTTAAAGCCCTCTGCCATTTGGAATGATAGTCAATAAACATATTTTATTTTAGCCTTAGAAGTTGATTTCCGAGTGTGGTGGAATATACACACTGTGTTTATTACTTACATGTCAATATGTATTTAAAAACGTGGCTAAGGGATAAGAAATGGCTGAAAGGAAAGGGTAACTAGGGCCTCGGAAGTGCTCACTTTACCGTCAACAGACTAGCTTTCCATATGCCAGCCAAACACATAAAACTGCGCCGTTTCCAGCATTTCTAGCCTCCTTCCGAAGGAAAAATAGGTTTATGTATGAGAACACCTTCCTTTCCGTGTACGTGTTTCAGTGTTCGTATGTCCCCAAAAGCACTTTTAAACTCATGTATCGAGTTTCACCCAACTCGGTACACTTCTGAATACCACCCAACGTTGATACTTTTCGGCTATTCCCCGATGTTTATTTTCAAAATGACAGTCATCAAATGTGTGTTACATCATATCTAAAAACAAATTCAGAAGATCTTACTCAAAACTGCGTGTATTGACACTACAAGCTGAACGCATTAAGTTCAGAAAATCATGTCATCATTGGTCCCCTTTGAAAGATAGTATCACCTCAAAAAATAAAGCTCTTATGTCATATCTCGAAAAGCACTAAACCGATTCCCGCCAAATTTGGCATACAGAAAGTGGCACAGTAACCCATTCTCCGAATTTTTTAAAATGGTGGCCATACAAATACTTTAGGTTAGAATGCTATATCCACTGAACTATTCTACCAAACTTCGCAGGCTGATCGTTCTTATTCTGATAATTAAATATGCTATCATTTATTAGATTGGTATGCCACATCTATCGGAAAAATTACACATATTACAACCAAAACTTTTACGCTGACCACACCACCATTGGAACCATACAGTACGCGAATTTACGCCTCACCTGTCCGTCATTTTTACAGATACGACACCTGAAACAATAAAATTCTTATACCATCGGGTACTATTCACCAGAATGACGTCAAATTTGGCACACTAGTGATGACATGGTGTGCCACCCTAAACTTAAATTATATCTATATTTTAAATAATATTGCTTTGGCAATGGTGACTACTCAAATGCTTTAGGCTGTTATGCAATATCTACCGAACAGTTAAACCAATCTCAACGGAGCTTGGCATGCTAAAAGTACCGATTGCGAGTATCAAGTTTGCCGACTCACGAATCTTGTCCACCATTTTGTAAGATAGCGTCTTCCGAAAGGATAAAACTTTAACATATCTCGGCAACTACCGCCACATTTGATATACATGAAGTAATATTAATAGGCCCGCTTTGCATGTATATGATTCTCGTAGATAAGACGTTCATTTTCAAATTGGTGACTATGTAAATATTTATATTAGTATACAATGTCTAACAAAAATTAGACTCAGTTCAACAGAAACTGTTATGCATTTTAAGCTTCGGATTAATTTATTGGTAGCCTTTTGTCGCTATTTTTTAAGACAGCTCAAACTGGAGTAAGACATTTCTAAATATTATATTTATGAAACAACAGAAACCAATGGCAACATATTTAACACAATAGCTCTACTGCTAACATTACTAACGAAGTGATTTTTGAACTGCTAACTTACTTATTTGAAAAATAGTTGACTCTTTAAAACATGTGTTACATTTTCCCTTCATCTCTGGGATAATAAAGTCGATTTCTACTCAAACTGGCATCAGGCAGTTTTTCCTCTGTGTACAAAATACGCCAACAACCTCTTTAATGTTCCATGCTGACAGACGTCAATTTAAATGTCATATCTCGGTAATTTCTCAACCAATCCCCACCCCATTTTTACAAAGTTGTCTCTAATTTTTTTTCAGTGTAAAGGTGTTATTCTTGCAATGATATATCTGGTACTAATACGCTGAATCGTAATGAAACTTGGTGTGCTGACATATCTCTTGTGCGGGTTATAATCCCTAATTAACAAATTCAATCGTTCATTCTGATCGTAATTAAGTTTTAGTTTATCCAAGCATTCGTTAAAAACCAAATACACGTTGAGTAAAAAGGAAATAAAGAACTCGAATGGAGTATTCGTAAGTTCATAGGTATCATAGCTTTCAGTAAAAAAAAAAAAAAACCGTAGTTCTACCATATTTGGAGCCGCGGCAGCAGAGATTCAATGACAGCAGGAAGAAAAAGCAAGAAATAAACTTAATTTGTGTAAGGGAGGGAAGGAGGAGTAAGAGAAAGGTGCTTCATCTCTCTCAGTCCAGACAGAGACACCGATAATGAGTCATTGACTGACATCGCTAACTCTAATGAACCGAACTGTATTCGCGATTATCACATGTTGAGTTGTAATACATCTTTGAGATGCATTTCGATAGTTGTGATTTTTTTGTTACGGTATGATTTGCATGGACACGAAAAGTTGGGACTCCGTAGTTCGAATTCTGCCCCAGTTTAGTAATTTCCGCTTGGGTTCCGATCTAATTGCTATAATCTATTCGCAGTTTCTTTACACGTTTTGAACCAAACCTTTGAAAAATCGCCCCATGACTGACGTATTTTGTCGTTTCCTGAACATGTCAATGCATCACAAGCGTTTTATACTTACGTTAACATAAAAGTACCCTATTTTCAGTTAAATTGAACTTTTATTTATATTGTATCTATAAATTATAATATTTCAAATACGATTAATATAAATAAAAGCAGTGAGAAAATAGCTGTGATGGTAATTCTTAGTAAGAAATAGTTCTTGTAAAAAATATTATTAGACTGAGAGCGGACGAATACGGCGTGTTGTCCCTTTGGCGTAATTTTCTATACTTAGGTAACCTTTGTTCGCTCGAGGCAGAGGAATATCCAAGATGTAGAACTTTCGCAGGGCTTCAGAAAATTTGGAAGTAACCGTAAATGAGCTTTACCTCGTGGTAATTCACATGTCTCTTTTTCTCGCTCAATGATACAAGTAGATTAGATGGAACGACTGATTCTGAGTGGTTCATACGTTGTTTATTGGTGGGGATAATTTTTCTGTGAACAAGTGATTAGTATTATTCGAGAGGTTTAGTACAGAGACTAAAGGATTCGGATCTCACATAGGATGACGTCACTCGTCCGCCACCTTGAATGACGTCGAATGACCAAGACATTTAAACACCACCATCAGCTTTATGGCCTTCGCCTTTATTACCACCATCAACATTTTGTTTCATTTTACTGTAAACCACCAATGTTACTGGTAGGTGTTACTGTAGCTAACTGCAATATTTTTTTTTGGCATTGGCCTCTAGGTAGCACTGTTGTCGGTCACCACCCTGGTTTCAAGTTTTTTTTTTGTTACTACGGGCGCCACTAGTATTTGTCAAACATATATAAAGGCGAAATACTATTTCCTGTATATAAATGTTTCATCCTAATAAGCGTATTTTAATTACTATAACTAAACAACTCACGAAGGTCGCTGGTTTATATCCGGCACACCTGGCACTGTATGAAGAACAAAGCCTTAGCCGACTGGGCAAAGATGGAAATAAGGAAAATATTTTTTCCAAAAGTATTATACACAATTATTACAATTCGTTGAGTATTATTTAAGTCCCCTATTTTCTACTCAACTTATCAGTCGGTTACCCTGGACTGATAACTCAACATCTACTCAGCCACTAATCGGAAATTCTTACAGCTATGCGTAGGTACACCACAGGCTCTTACAGGCATACATGTATCACATGATATGTCTGCTTAATCTAAGCGAAGCGAGATTACATCTCGAAGAGCCAGATTCGAATACAGGGTAAACTACTGTTCTGCTCTTTTATTTTCGAATTACATTTAATACTTCCATTTTGCACATATACCTGCAAAGTGTTTCAGCGACCATCATACTTGTTTATAAAACACAGCCACGGCTATAAAAATGTGTACACCTTGTAATAATAATTTTGTAATCACAAAATATGATAATTAGGTAAATCGATGGGTAACATGCATAAAATTTATTAAAGTTCGTACAATGGAGTATACATATATCGGATATGAGGATGCTGCCTTTGAAATAGGCTGTTCACGGTAAACTGAGTACTTTTGAAAGTAGTTCTTAGAATCTACTTCTCTGCCCATTTTGTAACCTTCCGCCATATCTAAATTCAACATTCCCAAGGGTCTGATCACTTTATTAATGATCAGCCAAGTAAAACCATGGAATTGCTAAATATGTTGCTTATATGCAAATACATATTCTAATGTGTATAAAACAAGGAACTCTAAATTCAGTGCTTATAAACTTTACACATTACACTTGCGATACTACGCCTAGTGTTAGTGCTAGAACTATTTTTATTAATTCGTCGCCAACTTAACTTGGTGCATGCACGCCAGTGTGTACTGTAGCATTGCGTTTAATTACTGGCAGCGAATATGTTGAAAGGTTGATTTGAAAAGCGTTCACTTTACCGTGAACAACCTATATATGTGCGGGACACGTAAAGAGTCTCCAGAACGCTGCATGTGATACAATGCAAAAATCCTAGCCAGGCGCACTCGAAAAAAATTGTTTGTACTTTCACAAAAAAAAAACGTGGAAACCCAGTCGGCAAGAAATTCCTTTGTAAAATGGGACAAAAGCTTCCTTCTAAAATCTGCAAAACATATATTTGTAATATTACAAATGATAGCCTTGTATTAGAACTTACAGTATTGAAAAGTGTACATAAAATTATTTTTATTCTTCTAGAAAATTAATGAGATGAATTAATAAAAGAGAATATCTTTAAAAAATACTTCAAATTATAATTTATAAAAAAATTACACTTTGCCAGAATGGGGACAACAGCCCACACCCCTTATATTATTAGCCTGCACCCTTAACCACTAGACCAACTTGACTTATGTACTTACAGCTTATTTTTATATTAAATGTATCGCCAAGTACTTACAAAATATTAAGGAAGTTATCTGATTAAGAAGAATACATTTACCGGTACTGTATTCATTTTAAGAGTTCTGTGTAGCTGGAAAACATTAACAATTGCCATTTTATTATGATTTTAGTTCTTTAAGCGTTTTACGTTATTCAAACTAGCAATACATTTCTTTTTGCACGCAACTGCACTTTACATCACACATAGTTTTTACACAAACAGCTATATACCGTTTTACGTTGTTGGTTGAGTGTCCGCCATTTTGCTGAAGCTCGTGGATACGGGTCATTATAGCACGAACATTTCTTGAGTTCTACTACACACGGCCCTTGTAGTTTTACAAACGAGTCGTTTTACAAGATAAATCTCTGTGCTGTTACAAGCATTTATAAAACTACAAATAATTTCTCAGTAAAAATTAGAAAAAAAACTTTACAGCGAGTGACAGGCACGCCAAGATGCTCGGGACAGCTGCACTACCAACTTACGGCGTTTAAGGGGCGGATAATAGAGATGTGAGAGGCGGGGAGAATAAAAGAACAAACTGCACATAATTTGGTTATTCTAATTTCACAGCCAGATCGTGTTGGGGGCAATGGACACGTGAATCCATCCATACACTGCGAACTAATTTATTATAGACAACCAAGATATACGGCAACGAGGGAGGCGTGTTCATCTGTCAGATAGGCATAAACAGAGCCACACGTTTCCTTTATAAAAAAAAAAAAAACCCCGCTATCTACTTAAAGGAGTAACTCGTAACACACGCCGTACACGCACACACACACACACACACACAATGTGTGTGTGTGAGAGAGAGAGAGAGAGAGTGAGTGAGTGTTTATTCTGAAAATGTCTGAACATTTAACCTAATAAAACAGTGGCTTATCCAAAACTAATTGAAAAACACTTACTTCACTATAGTTACAAGTTAAACGTATGATTTCATTAACTTTGGTTTCACTTTCAAATCCCCAACTTGTATTGCATAAGCATAACACATAACTTACGCCTATTTTCAAATATTCTTACTTTGCCTACTCAGATTTAAAAACAGGCGGTAACCATAAAACTGGGTAGAATGTTTGCTTTTCATATGCGCATGTAAATATAGTCATAGTTTCCATAAACAGCAATTCTTTCTATACAGCAATATAATAGCCGAGCCCACAAAAAAAAAACCATATATATATTTCATACACTGTTAATACTATCAGTTATATAAACAGAAAAACAACTTTACTAACGTACTATTTCGAACTTAACAGTCTGAAAAATTGATACTAATTGCCTTTACGGGCACTCGAATCCACAATATTGTGATACAATTTGTCTTACTTCTGAACAACGAGATTAATGTCTAACTTATTTTCGATATACACTGTAATAATAATGATATGATCTAGTCCTAACCAGCAATTTTCGACCGACAGATTACATTACAAAAAACAGACAGTAGTATCACTTGTTCATTACAAAGTCAAAACCAAATTATTTCCGTAACTATTAGTGAAATAACTCACTTTTTATGCTATCAAACTTAACTAAATATTCTAATAGTACACAATACCTTCAGAGCATAGCAGTAATCAGACTACAAGAGTAATTAAAATGCAGAGACTTAACAATTTGTTCTACCTTTTATTCATAGGAAAATTCCTAGAAAGCACACATATGACAATCCTCTTTGCGTCACTAATGTCCACAATAGAGCCACAAATTAAAAATGATTGCACCAATGAAGTCCTACCTTCACGAAAATAATGGAAATTTCAACCTGAACTATAAGATTTATTTTCTATGGGCCAACATAAATACTCCACAGGTCACTAGGTTACAAAATAGGGACCATTTATCGTTTCCTCAGAAGTTTATTTTCTTGTCTTGTTGATGTACAACTCTACATTTTTTGTTATAAACAATTTATGATATTGACGTTTTAAAACTAGAAAACAATGATGAACTTAACGGTACCGAACAATTAAAAAATGAATCCGGAATAATGTTATTACATTCCTAAATATGAAACAGTACTCTAAGAGCAATACATTTTGATACAGTGATGTTTTCTTGTATGTTTATAACAGGGAGTCAGTCGCGAACCGGGAGGTCGGGCGTTCAGGTTCCACACTGAACATGTATGTGTGTATGTATATTTTTGTGTGTGTATGAATTTATGCATGTATGTATGCATGTATGTATGTATGAATGAACTTGAGGTTAAAGTTGAGGTCGCAGATTTAGGACGCCCAGTTACGTAAAGAAAGGCTAAAGACAAAAACCCCGTCAATTTATAGCTGGCTGCGAAACACTTGCTAACAGACCGGGTCGAACCAATCATCGGTTCGGCTTCTTCAAAGTAAGGGTGTTACCTTAGCGATCAGAATCACTGAGGAGGACCCGCGCACGTAAAAGTAGCTCGTTCCTGACTGTCTTTCCACCTTTGGGAGGGGGGCATTATGTTCGTTGATTACGAACATCTGTAGATATACGCTGTATAGTAACTATCAAATATTAGAAAAGCATAAGCTTAATATTTGCGTTATATACAACTCTTAGATGTAACTTTACCAAATATATCGCAAAGCAAACTAAACTGCGGGTCATTAAAATTGCAACACCAAGAAGAACGAGCGTTATCACAACCAGATTTATTGGACAGAGCAGCCATTATAAACACGTGTCATGACTACTCTTGCAGCTCGTTATAACGTACAAAACACAGGGACAACAGTACTGTATCGCTCCACCACAGGCGGCAATAACAGCTGCTACACGACGCAGCATTAAGATGAAGAGACTTTGGACATCCATCTGGGGCATCTCCGTCCATGCTGTTTCGATGCGTGTCCAAATTTCATCCGCTGTGGCCGTGGGTGTCCTGAGGCAAACAAGTCCTAGTCCGACCATGATCACACGTTTTCGATGGGCGAATGATCCAGTGAACGTGCAGGCCAAGGAGCCAGTGTGACATGGTGGTCACCCAGGTACCGTGTCGGACGATGTGTGCCGCATGCGGTCTAGTACTGTACTATTAGTACAGGACCCAAGGCTGGTCCTGAAGATGGGACCAACAACAAGTTTCAACACCTCCACGATGTAACGGTTGGTGATCAGCATACGAGCGACATGGACTTAGCGTGAGCGGATCTGGAATCAGGTGGTAAACCGTGCCATAATTTCAGGTGTCAAGTCGGTATGACAGTACATCATGCAGGACTCCGCCAGATATGTGCAACGGTGCCACCTGACACGGATGCGTGGGTCGTGGTGCTGCAAGCAATAACGATATTCGTTGGCGGATGTGATGACATGTCTTTCGTACCTCCAGGTCAGACTTTCCACGCACCATTGCAGTCGCAGGCGCCTGCGGTGAGCAGTCGGTGACAGCCACAGTAATGGGCGCCGGGACAAGATGCCCTGATGTTGCAGACGGCGAAACACCGTGCGTGCTGACACAGATTGATATGCCACATGTCTGAACACCTGAGTGAGGTGTTTAATGTGACTGTACGGTCCGTAATCGCCATGCACACCAGGCATCGATCCTCGTGGTCGTTGATGCGACGGGGCTGTTAGCGTCCTGCACATCGCTCAGCCCGTCCCTTCTCGATCCGCTGTAGGATAACCCACAAACCCGATAGGCCACGATTCTCCCACGATCGAAGGCGGAATCCTGTTCGTGTGGTTGTCGTATTCTTTGACGCGGCATACTCACCCCGTATGTGCACACCGACGACGGGGGAACACAATGCCACTAATTATCAACGGCTCCCTGAACTTCACTTATATACCGCTTATTAGTGTTGCCACTGGCGATTGTGCGCTCCACTCAGCTGAACAACCAATCATGCCATTGTCCTACTGCTATACGCATTAAACGAATGAAGGTCCTTCAGGCGCGTCCTTCTTGGTGTTAATTAATGGCCAGAAGCGTAAATAAATAATATACGAAAAAAACTGTACATTTGAAACTTTTAAAACAAACATTTACTTCAAGTATTTCTTCGCGTAACTTGAGGTGACTCATGGTAATTTCTGATGTTCATTATTTCAGTTCTATAGAGTATTTTATTTAAATTTGTTCTTATCGCCGAACTCTGTAACCTAGTAGGCAGTAGGCTGGCTAGCCAGCATACTGTAACGGCCCCATGTGGGGTTCGTTCAATTTAAGTGGAGTAAGCGAACTCGGAGGGAGAACACGTAATACTACTTTAACGTCACTGTATTAAAAACCTGAAGACTGAAAACGCTTACATTATGTTTTACATTATTACATCAATTAGTTCGGAGGAGTTTGACTTTAGTAAGTTGTTATTAGTATTTAGTTAATGAAGCCATCTGCGAATCCCTATATAAAGTGTGTAAGAAACTGTGTGGAACTATATAGAACTTGTTGGAACGTCGTCACCTTAATGTCGCCGACGGCTGACTCTCCATCTCGCTACGGCGGTCGGAACACCCTCCGTCGTCCCATCTCGACCCGACGGCGGCTCGCTGTGGTAAGAATCCGCTCGTTGGTCCACCGGCCCTAATGTACACGTCCTCTGTTTCCCAAACACGGTGCGTATTATCAAAACGTCCGCAGCTCATGGCCTCGTTCGTCGCGGCGCTACGCCGGTCCGTTACAATACTGTGCTATAGCTTCTTCATTAGAATCTCTTAACAAAACATTAATGTGTTTGTGCTGTTATTATGCTTGGTTTATATTGCAAGCGACCTCTCCAAATATTGGCCATCCACGATAAATTGAGCACTTTTTGAAGCTGTTTCATCAGACATATTAACCAATTATATCATTTCATTGTGGCCTCGGACTTTTGGTTTTGGGTATAGCGAATGTATACACTCTGTTTATTACTCACATTACAGGGTTTACATTAACAAGTGATGGAAGGATATAAATAGGTTGAAAGATAAAAAAGTAACTAGGGATTTAAAAGTGCTCACTTTACTGTGAACGGTCTATACACCCGATTATATTCTAGCACAGCGCGGAGATATGAATAGCCCGAAATTTAAAAAGAAAAATGGTTTGGCCATCGCAGGAGTGTGTTACTAATATAGCAATATAGCAGAAATAATGCGACTAAAATCCAATTATTATTAAATTAAAGTGATACAATTTGTAATATTTTAGAATTGTCGAACATAACTGCAAAAAAATTAACTGAAATAAACCCTAACAGCATTATAAAAAAAAACCTGCTATATGTATCCATGAATTTTACTCATATATAAATAATAATTACAGACACCTTTAAAATTCTTAAGTATGCGAACAGAATTCGAATGGCGTAAAATCTTTAAATAAATGATGATAAAAGCTAGTTGTAACAAAGTTAGTGTAAGGCATTTTTCACGCTTTCCGCCGACCTCCTGTACCTGCAAACACTCTGCAGTTATTTGGCAATACGTCTCGTATGACGTTTGTATCCTTCGAAATACGAAGACCGTGATAAACTTCGTTCCAGTGTGAAGAATTTTATGCCGCAGTCATGCTTGCCCTGCGCTAAACGTTTTACTGGTATAACAAGTAATACAAAACACTAATTAGAGTGATAGTTTGTGAACTTACATTCAATTTGCAGTTTTAAGAGCCACTGCAACAACAGCGAGATGTAGTTAGAGGCGTTTTAACAGTGTTGTATAAAAAAAAAAAGTAACGAGTTAGACTTCTTCTATTGTTGTTTTCTCGGGATCTTGATCCTGCAGCAAAGTTTAATGACTACCAATATGTTTGAGAACAGAGATAGGCCTAGGAGAAAAAGTAAAAGCAGCAGAACGGGAGAGAAATCGAACAAAAGAAAGAGAACGTGTGCGTGTGTGTGCGAGCGCGCTCGCTTCGTCATGGAAATGGTGCTTGTAATTGGTGATCAACCGGCCTTGGATGTTACATTATTCAGAAATTGCTATGGTGCGCTGAGAACGATTAATTACCGACCGATGCAATTATACTAACCGGTACGTTGGTGTAACGGTCACCACACCGGATGGCAATAATGCGGCCACATTCAACTAATAAAGCTCATACATCATCCCTTTAGGATATTACACGCAACATTACAACGAAACAAACATTTATTTCATTATCCCTTAGAGTAATAGGTCCATCAGTACTATACTGTGTAAGACACACACAAAATAACTCAGAATTACATGAAAGCATTAATCCTAAAAGAACTGCATTAATTCAGTAGTTACATACAGAATGAACAAACTGCGTTCCATTCTAAATTCGTGGGCATGTGGTCTTGGTAGATATTTTCAATGAAAAAAAAAAATATATATTAAATGATTAGAAATTTTTATTAAAAAATGTTATTACACCACAGCGGAATATATTGGCAGGTAAAAATTGCTGCTTCCAGTAAAAGTACGTTTAAAATATATTTCATTATTTTAAACTGTCGGTGTTCGTACCTTTCTTGTTAATATACAATAATACTTGTATTATGCTCACATTATCAATAATGTTAATTGTTTACGTAAGTTACCTCCAAATTAAAAATATGTTTTTTTGTAATATGTATGGTATATTATTTACTGTTGCGTGTAACGTGGCTTATGATTCCTGCTATCTTCGACGTACACGTATATTATTGAATGTTATCTTTTATATCTAGTTTTCATATTTTCTGTAACCCGGCATATGAATGGTCTATTGGAAGAATAAAAATTAAATATAATAAAATGATTCCCTTTAATGCGAAGTGACTAATTTGAAGGCACATCATAAGGAACTAGACAGTCATTTGCTTGGAACTGAGAAGGGAAATCATGCTGGAAAAAGCCACCCCCCACCACAGTGCAAACTGAACCCGCGACCCACCGACTGTGAGTGATGTATGTTACGCGTGAGCAAACACACTCGATCATTTTTGATCGAACGCTGCACGTCGACATGTTAACCGTAACAGTGGCACAGGTCGTCGGATTAAAATGTGATACAGCCCCTGAACGTAGGCAACACACAAATGCGGCACACTCGCAGCTGTGTCTACCCGCAGGCGCATTCAGGCAGTTCCGTTCTCCAGGCGAGGAGTTGCCCTTGATGACAAGATACACGGTTATAGAAAATTTACATTTTACAAGTTGTATAACATTTTGTGCTTAATGTTAATTGTGTGTCATCTGCTGGTTGTAAAAATCCAGGAAAATGTTTAAATTTTATCAGTAAGTTTCTGCTGTTTTGCAAGCAGGAAATAAAAATTACTCGAGTGGGGAGTGAACCCAGGGCGAGGCAACCCTCTCCGAGTGACGGGCTTTCCAGCTGGGACCCGTAGGTGCCCGTCATCCCCGAAAATGGCATTAAATGGACCCTAGAATGTAGCGGCCCTGGAATGCAAGGGCGGGGAAACGGGAGTACCCCGAGAAAACCCGCCGGCAAGCGGCATCGTCCAGTACGATTCCCACGTGCGAAAATCCGGGAGCGAACCCGCCGTGTATCGAACCCGGATCGCCGTGGTGGGAGGTGAGCGCAATAGCCACTGCGCCACCGCTGCCCCAGCAGGAAATAAAACGCAGCGAAAATTAGATACAAAAATCATAAATAACTAGTAAATTATACATTTTATATAATCAAACTTTTCCAATAATACTCTGAAAGTTAAATTATGACACGAAAACGAATAATATCTGCACAATAGGTGAATCCGAGCATCAAATTCCATTCCACGGTGTGATGCTCTGTCTCCTAAAACATCGTGTGTGAAGCACTTCACAACAATACTTGCAAGGTTGTTATATATACTCTATCTTCTTGTTATGAAATTATAAAAACAAATGCGTAAAACATATCTAAAAGGCTGCTCAAAGTGAAGCGAGCACTTTTGAAATCAACCTTAGGAGGAAAAAATCAGTTCCATTACCATAGGCTGTTCACGGTAAAATGAGCACATTTGAAAGTCCTGCTTAAGATCTACTTGTATGTACGTTGTGTTTTCCTCCGCCTTACGTACAATTAACATTGCTATGGGCCTCATCACTTTATTCATGCGTAGCTGAAGTGAAACTACGGAATTATTAAAAAAAAAAGTAAATATGAGTCAAATCTTGTAATTTTTCACTCCGATTCATTAAAAAAAACCAGAAAGCTAAATAAATAAATGCATCAATTAAAAATTGTTATCTAACACATTTTATTCGAAGTTATGATATTAAACTACTTTCCACCCATCAATAACAACTTTACTGGGCGCATGTCACTCAGCGCGTCCGTTAAAATATATAAAGGCAGAGGCAAAGACTTTTTTCTAAGGTTGATTTGAAAAGTGCGCACTTATCGTGAACTGCCTTTATGCTACAGTACACACTGCCATGCTGATTCCCAGTTACGTTGGCAGCGAATAAAAATAAATGTTCTAAGACATAGCGTATCAAGAGAGATGTTTATATTTGTGTTCACTGAAGTCAGTGTTTATTTCAAGTACAAATATGGATATCATTAAAAGATTTATTTTTCATAAAATCTCTATGGTCAACTTGAATGGCGCATGAATAAAGTGAGGCAGTTCAAGACAACGTTAATTTTACAATTGGCGGCAGGATACAAAATGAGAAGAAATGTATAACCTAAGCAGGTGTTTCAAAAGTGGCCAATTAACCGTGAACAGACTATGCAGACATTCGTGTTTCTACTAATGAACAATCGAAATAGCTATACAAACATAAAACACATTCCGGATTTCTTAAAATCCAAATTTAATACCGCAAAAAAAAAGATCGCGATTGTTCACTTTTATGCTTATTAACTAATTTACACGGACGAGGGAGAGGGTTACATCTTAGTAGATATAAAATGAAAGAACTCAAATGTTTCGAATCCAGTGCCGTAGCGACTTCGGCCAAGTCGAAAAGAAGTCCAATATGGCGGTAACACTCAGTCTATTTCAGTTTCAGTCCGTAATGCGTGAAGAATCTTGGTACTCAAAATTGGAAGGATTAAAAGGTCAATTTTATTTTTAAAGGGCCAATTTTTGGACCATTTTGTTAGAGACGTAAACGAAACGAAAAAGATCCAACCTTACAAGTAATAATGTGCAGGTCATAAATCTTTAGCTTATTCACATGTCAAGTTGAAGACAATTACATTCCCGCCTCATAACGCCTCAAAAACGCGAGTCTTGAGAGTTAGTAGTCTAAACGTATGTTTTTCATCATCCTTGTTTCAACGTTTACGCGATCTCAGCAAATAACTGTCCAGGAAATACAACTTTTTGCCCGAGAAGATAAAAAAAAAACAATGATCTAAACCCGTACCGTTTTGTTTTTATACAAAGTTTAAAAGAAAAAAACCGTGAAAACGGTCAAAAATCGCATATTTAGAGCTTTCATGAGCAGTTTTCGTTATACGCAGGAGAAAACTAAAACTTTACAGTCATAATTTAATCCGTGTGCTTTCATCGCGTGTATTAAAATCCCACTGTTAGAGACCTCTTTTGCTCAGGAAAGCGTAACAGCGGAAGTACTTTGCACTAGGATTCAGCATCTTGCACGTACAAGCGACGGGGCGTTGGGTGTGCGCGCTATTGTAACCCGTATCGTTGTGCTAAAAAGCAAGGGGGGGGGGGGGAGAGGAGCTCGGGGCGATGCATTCTTAACACTTTGCCACAATAAACAATAGTGTGGGACAAAATACGTGAAGGGTGTCCGGCTACGGTCCATTTAGGTACACGCTTTCAGAGTTGAGAAACACGAGGGCTCCTTGCCAAAGGAAATAGTAGATTGGGAATGCGGGTGGGGGGAGATCGACGGCAATCCTGGCGGCAATGACGACACGGAGTTATAAAATGATCCAGTTTTCCAGACCCACCCGCGCCTGGGACAGTTAAATGCGTGGCGCGAGTTTCTGCCTCGTGGGGCTGTGACGTTGAATGCGGTGGGTGGGGGGGGGGGGGGCGGCACCGAAGGGGACTGACCCAGTTAGCGGGCAGAGGTCGGCAAAAGGTTGCGAAACACGCCAGCTGCCGCAGCAGCAGTCCGGGAGGCGAGGTTTCGCAACACGCGCCTCTTGCGATCGAAACCCGCCGCGGCTCGATCAGCCGTCGATCAGGGCCGTGCGGGGATTATCGACGATCTCTCGTTTCGAAAGCGGCCCGCGGGGTCCAAGAGTGCCCCGTTTCCGATGGCGGACCGAGTCGCGCGCTCCCAGCGCGGCTACACATCCGGACGGCTGGGGCCCGATTTTACACGTAGAGGGTAGGTAGATAGATAGATACAGGCTTTTCACGGTAAAGCGAAAACTTTTTGAAGCCCTCTTATTTTGAATAATAGTCAATACATATATGTTATTGTAGTCTTTGACGTTAACTTCCGAGTGCGGTGGAATAGACACACTGTGTTTACTACTTACATGGCAATATTTATTTTAAAACGGGTGGAAGAAAAAAAAAAAAAAAAAAAAAAAAATGGCTGGTAGGAAAAAAGAAAATAGGGCCTCAAAAGTGCTCACTTGACTGTGAATAGCTTATTGGTAGGTAGTTGGGCTTAACGTCTCGTTGAGACGGAGCAAGTTTAACAGGGAAGAGGAAGTGGGGAAGGAATCGGCCATGGTTTTTCTTAAGGGCCCATCCCAGCATTCGCCTGGAGAAATTTCGGGAAACCATGGAAAAAAGAAATCTGGATAGCGGGACCGGGAATCAAACCCGGATCCTCCAGAGTGCCAGTCCAGTGAGTTACCACTGCGTCACCCTGCTCGGTAAACGTAAAGGGGGAATTTAGTACAGTGCTCATGCAAGGTACGCAGCAGCCACACTGCTTGTGCCAGCATCGGACTGCTTTTCTTGCAATAACACTATCAAAAACAACTTGGGTAGAATTTGAGGTTAGAGCACTGTTTATGTATAGTACTACCCAAACAAGAAGTGAACGTGCGAAGAAGAAGAAGAAGAAAAAAAAAAAAGGTTGAGTCCATTCATCTGAAAACGGGGGGTTCGGTAGTCAAATCGATGTCTTTCTTCGTTTAAGTCAGGACTCTTGGTTGGCTCCTGCGAATGTATGTACATCGACTAAAGCTAAAACGTAGCTTAAAGGCAAGTGCAAAGTAACCGTCGGAAACAAGAGACTATAAACAATCACACAGCTTCTTGCTAACCCTTCCTCCTCGCCATTTTAACCAGACAGAACCCCTTCGGCTCTCCCGCTTTCTATATAGCGCGAGGAGAATCTTGTCATATGAACCGCTCTTTATGGGCAAGTTCTGTACACTTGTCTTGATCTGGTTTAGCGCAACTAGACAATACTCAAATTAGTCAAAGTATTTCGTTTGAGTAAAAGGATGGGTCTGTTCATAATTTGAATGTAAACAAACACGTTTCTCACTGTTGACCATGTGACATTGACAGTTGTATTGGCCGTATACTCGAGTCAATGTTGGGTGCGCATTCGCAAAAGACGACAATTCGTCTACTCCATCTTCAGTCTGAGGATTCAAAATGCGCAGTCCGCAGTCAGTTTTCTAGCGGTTGCAGTCCGCAGTCGAGCAATGTTATGCTCACGAATTGCAGTTCGCAGCTTGTCAAGGGGCCATTTCAATTAATATGTATAGGCAGACGTATGTCTTTTTTGCAAATTATTTAGGCGATAGTCTAGACATCAAACCTTCAAACACGTACACTACTGTGTTCCTTTTATGACTGGATTCAGGGGCAGATTTAAAGAGGAGGATTGTATACTGAATAGAATCATCATTGAAATCAATCATATTGTCGATAAATAAATATTAAGACACACAGTTAATAAAGTTACACGAAATTAAAGAAAAAATGTTTAGATGTCGAAGTACTGACATTTACATGTAGCATGAGATAACTGTGACTGGTTTTAACGTAAAGTTCAGTGCACCACCTCTCAAACAGTCTTTACCGTAATTAGATTATAGATACGCCACTAATTGGACTAGAGTGGTTTTGACAAGCCCTGAAAAACTTTAAGCCGGTACCAAGAAGTGAGAGATGGCGTGGCCGTATCACGTGTATTTAAGTTTAATAGTGTAACACCTGGTTTTTCTTCCTAATTTGATGAATGGTGTAGGCGTAATTTGAATATCACAAGTGGTACATATATGTAAAGTTTTATCTAGTTCAAAAGGAAAAAAATAGTTTTATAAATGTTAAGCAGATCCCTTAGTTGTAGGTTTGTGATATTTGACCCTGTATTAATCTATGATAATGTTTCGTTTTGCAAACGGTTTTTATGTAATGTTAGGAACGTTTTAAGGTTGCTCTAAAAAGTATTAGTTTATGGAATTAAAATGTGAGAGGTTCCGATTTAATGAGTTTTTACTGAAGTTAATTTAATATTGGTGTTTAATTTCAAGAAGTGTTCTTTTTATGTTTAAAATGTTGCCAAGTTTAAGAAACAGAAGTATGCAAAAGAAGAAAGTAACTGCATAATAGTGAGTTGTCACTAACAGAGGTGTCGACGACGAACTTTCAAAGGGATTGGGAACTTCCATCATTTGGTTTCCCGAGTAACATCTGATCAGACATTGTCATCCATTTTTTGAAGGAAGTACGTCACGAGGAATAGCTCCACCTTCGGGAACACGGTCACCACTTCAGCGGTTGAGTTAGAGGTCGACTCCAGGACCGTGAATGAAGGAAGAATGTCCGAGTACCTATGCCGTCGTGGAATCGCAGTCGACAGGGAGTTGTGAGGTACCACAATCCAACCCAGGAGAACCACAGATCTAGCTGTGGACTACTTTTTTTTCTCATCAATAGATAAGCCCAGCATACACTACATATTATTCATGAACCTTTTGCGAAGGCTAATTAGTAGTGCGTTTTCGAAGGGTGTTCCTGATAATAAATCGGAGTTCTTTTCTTATCTATGAATACTTACATGGTAGAATAATTTTCTTGTAGTATTCATTCATATCTTTGAATAATATGCAGATTCTAATTTTTATTTCATAATTTCATGTCATATTGACTTTTGCACTTTATATGAGTCTCATAGCCATGGCAAGTAAATAATGAATAGTAATAATTATATATATATATATATATATATATATATATATATATATATATATATACAAACACACACATAATAATTTGTACATTCCATCATATTATTCTATTATGCTAGAAAGTTTTATGTTGTGCACATTTGCTTTGTCGGCGATTGTGCCATATTTATTGTAACAGTTCAGGGTAGTAGCACTGACTGTTACAATAGTAAAGAAAAGCTTCGCGCCACAGCAGAAGCCAGTGAAGGAACAAGTGACCCGAATATGTAAAACCTGAGAATTCTAGGCTGCTGCTGAAAAAATTTGCGAAGCTCGCGTAAGTCCAGCCGCAACTACTTTCATTAAACTGAACAGTCCACACAATGTAACAAATATTTTGTACTTCCACAAGAAACATTTTTGGAAACCAGTTGCCAAGAAAATATTTTGAAGCAATATAAGTTTTCTTGCAAAATCCACGAAACGTATATTTGTAATCACAAACTATACCATTGTGTTTAAACTTAGATTTTAAGTAAGTAATATAATAATATTGTCTTAGAAAATAAATGTGTGTGTGTGTAAATTAGAGAGAAATATAAATATAAAATATTCCAGGAAAGAAAAACAAATAGTTGCACACTGTCGGCACACAGATTCGATCTCACATACCTTGAGTTTCTTCTCACCTTTAACCACATCATGGCCAACTTGCCTTACGAGGTAAAGACTTATTTTTACAATGTACACTGTTAGGTACTGACCAAAAAGAACAACATAAATTTATCGTTATTGTTTTATTAGGACTACTTGAGTTGTTTTAAGTATTTCACGTTATTTACACTTACATTGCGTATATTTTTGCACGCACCTACGCTCTACATCACTCCTAAGTTACTGTACAAAGCATTATATAAGGTTTTATGGTGTTGAGTGTCCGCCATTTTATCTGAGATCGTGGATACGGGTCAGTGTAGTACAAAAAATTCTTCAAGTCTTTTGCAAACACAGCTCTTGTAATTTTACAAACAAGTAATTTTACAAGAGAAAATGTTGTACTCTTACAAATGTTTGTAAAATTACAAATAAATTTGTAAGAACAGATTACAAGAAATTTGTTACAATGCTTAGGCGAAATATATCATCAAAAACCATTAACATGTTGACCGAAACTAACTTCAAAGCTTTCGTCAAAAGAAGACTGAATTGTGGCATACGATATTAGTTTTCTTGATTATAGTTCAGTTAGTATTTCTACGCATTTTTGAGCATCATGTTTTCCAGCGCTTCCCTCAGCAGAAATATCGTCCTGAGTTTGGTTGTAATAATTATGAGCAAATTGGTTCTGAAGTAAATTGTAATAAAAACCAAACGCAGAAACTATATTATAGGATATTCACGGTACAATGAGCACTTTTGAAAGCCCTCTCATTTGGAGTAATAGTCATTAATATATTTTATTTTAGCTCTAGATGTTAAACTCCGAGTGCAGTGTAATATTTACACTGTATTTACTACTTGCATGGCAATATTTATTTTAAAATGTGGTTAAAAGGTAAAAAAATTCTGAAAGCCAAAAGTAACTAGGGTCTCAAAAATGCTCACTTTACCGTGAACAGCCTATACTAGGGTTTATTGTCACGAAAACTCGCTTACTGACCACAGTAACGTCAAAACACATGCTCCTGATATTTTTCTATATGTAGTTTCCAATGATAGAAATTAAGTATCATCTGCGTGGTAGGTTAAAAAAAAATCGTGCACACATTGAAATGTTTTAGGGTTATAAGCGTAATACTGTTCACACTACGTGATCAGTTACAACGTGCCTGATTGGCTGAAATTTTCCTGCAGTCGAGCAGTTGGGGATCAAGCTGACCCATCTACGTTTACTGAACTGCGGATGCGCGAAAGCTGACTGCACATCGTGATTACACGTATCAGTGTAAAGGCAATTACTTTCCGACAGCCGACTGCGTATTGTAAATCACCTTAACACCCTCGCAACCACGAATCCTGCCAGACCCACTCCTAGTTTTACGCGGCTCCTGCACTGGACAGTTCGGTTGAAACAGTCGAATTCTCTGTGGTTACGGTCTGAGATGGACCAAGTCAATTATACTGGGTGAGTCCTTCAAAAGAGGCCCCGTGGGACGTGTGTGACGGAGCGAGGGAATTAGAAAATACAGTCCAGTGTGACAACAAAATACCTAGGAGTAGATGCCGGAAGTGGCCGCCGTTAACCTCGAGGCAGATGTGCAGACGAGACAAAAAGTTGCGAAAGGCACGGGCGAGGACATGCTGCGGGATGGCATAGGTAGCTGTGACTCATTCTGTATAAGCGTGTATAAAACTGAAACTAAACTTTGGAATATCCGCGTGTATGCTAGCGAACACGTTTAAGCTTCAAGGGTAAAAAGGCCGAAACAGTTGTAAACTATTTATTTTAGTTCTTCATGGCGCATATGAAGATAGTGATGCGTGGTGTGACAAGAAAATAAAACAAAGGGCGAACAAAGGGGAACTAAAGCGAAAATTAGGAGAAATTCTCCTAAGTAAGCTGACATTGAAATAAAAAAAAAGTAGAGAAATATGTTATCAGACAAGTGTTCAAAACCATAGGAAAAGTGTTCTCGGTTCTTTTTGGAAACTAAAACCAAAATTTACGCCTCACCATACAGGATGTTTCAGTACAAGCGTGCAGAAATGAAACTGGAAATGGGGGCGACATGTGCCCGGTAAAGTTGGTAACGGTGGAGGGGAAAGTAGCTGCATATATATTAAAGTTAAAAAAAAAGTTGATAATTTAAATTATTTCTCTCGCTTTCTGTATTTTTTAATGCATCGAAGTGTAAAAACGAGCAGATTTGTACAATATTTACTTTTCTAATCATTCCACAGTTTTGCTTGACCGATGAATGAATAAAGTGATGAGGCCTATGACAATGTTAATTTTACATACGGCGGAAGAACACACAACGGGCATACAAGTAGATCTTAAGCAGGGCTTTCAAAAGTGCTCATTTTATCGTGAACAGCCTATAACAGGTAGTACTGTACAGGACAATTACATTAAAGGACCGGTATTGACGTTATTACTTTGCACCTCACAAGAATTGCTTAAAGTGGCGGCCACTAACCTCAACGCAAGCATGAAAACGGCGTGCGAGATTTTGCCGCACCCGTTCAAATATGCCATGTGTATTGCATCTGTCGTTGATACACGCACGTTATGTCCCAGTGTATGGACGACAGAGCTACCTTGTGGGCAACAGGTGAACCTTACACACATCACAGGTCGCCCACACGTCGACGCCTATATCTCCTTCAGCTGGCCTCGCGGACTACACGTTTCCAATGTCAAAACGTTCCGTGGTGAGGCTTTTTTCCCCAGTTTCATTTTTGCACGCTTTCACTGAAACACCTGTATAAAGAACAGATGAAACAGCCGAACGTCCGAGATGAACATAGTAGAAGAAGCGAGATGATTCACGAATGGGACAGTAGAGTAACGAATATGGGAGACAAAACGATAGTGACATTGACGAAGTGCCCATGCAGCGATACTCTTTGCCACAACACGAGAATCCCCGTCAGAATACTTCCTCGCAAACCAAGGGCTGGGGTCGGAAACGGGACCTCAACCGTGTGACAAGGCTTCTGACAAACTACTGAGCCAACCACGAATACCGCAAAAACCGGAATTGGTGGAGAGGTATGGACGGCCCTGAACATCGAGCCGATGATGCTGAAGAGAGGTGAGTATGGAGCAGCGCCCGGACGCAATGGCGGGGGAAACGTCAGATCCCCGGCGCCTCCACCAATGCTATAGTTTGCTTAAAACTGTGGTCAAATCGTAGCTACTTGTTGAGGTTGGGGGAATCTCATGATGGAAGAGCAGGTGGGGTATATAACTATAAGAAGCTATACGTTACTATATTGCTATATAACAAAACATTTGAAGATTAAATAAAATACTATAAGGTCGGGGAAGTATTGTTAACTACATACACAAATTTACTGAGAGCCACGTTAGCATATTGTAACTGTCCCACATTGAGAAGCATCCGCCGGGAATCGAACCCGGTTCGCATTGGTGGAAGGCGAGCGCTCTAGCCGCTGCGCCATAAGAATTAGAAAAAAAAAACCCGCAACTACGATAATTTGAGGATAAAAGAATAAAGACAAACTATACAGCTAACAATCCCCTCGGAAAACGAGATCGAAATAGTCATCCTACTGTAACGACTTAACTTACCCGTAAAAAATCGAACGTCCACAACTGCATATACAAGATACTTATTATACTTATTACATAGTGATTTTTATGCCACACGACTGCGAATACAAAAATTAATGCACCAGCTGAACTTTAAACTTCCGAGACTCGTTGCTAGAATGCCGTGTCGGCCAACTTTCATATACGTGTGAGAATCCATATTTTTTATTAAAGAAGAAGATTGTAATTTCTGTACAAAGCAAATTTTAAGTATGATTCTTAAAGTCCATCCACACAATTCCTTTACTTGTACTCTACGAAAACATTCCCATTTAAATTTTCACAAGGTATTATTGAGAAAAAATCACACGATATACTAACAAGCGGCGAAGTAAAACCAACATTTTTTTGAAGGGGTATGTGAAAATAAAGCTTTTATACTGACAAATAAACTCGTCTTGTTTTTTAGTCGCCCTCGCAAACTTATTTTAATCTTATACGAAACTTTGCTGTTATAAATAGCACTAATCCTTTAAACTTGATATTGATACGATAGTTTTGAGAGAGCTAAACTTTAACGCCAATCTCCGTTCACTATATTTTTGAACAGACGAGCAAATGCATTAGGGGAGTTAAATACCAATCATATTGGCTTCATGGATTTTTCTACAAAACATTATAGTACTGCTTTCTCTCCTTTCTAATTTTTTTTCTATATTTTGTTTACTGTTCATTGCATGACTGCTGTTACTGTTAACACACATGTATCGTCCCGTAAAGAAGTTATTACACATATTTTTCAGCAAATTTACTGTTAGAAAATAATTAAGGAAGTAAATTTGTAACAACGTCAAAATGTTTGGGAAGCTACTAGCTATGCTCTCTCTGTCGTACCAAAGATTTCAGTACACTCTGTGAAATCGAAAGTATGGCGGAAAATCGATTACGCCTGATGTAAGGGACACATTCCTCTTAACAGTAGCGATTTCTGTCTAAATACCGGAGTCGACAAACAGAAATAGTGATTCGGAGCGCTTAATTAATCAAATAGCATATTATGGAGTGTGTGTGTATGCGTGTTTGTGAGCGCGCGAGGATATGTACGTAGGTGTGTGTATACAGGACAAATCAATAACGAAAAAACAGTGCCTGAAAATCGAAATACGGTTAAGAGCCGGAATACTAATAAAAGTGAAGTGGAAAGAGTTGAGTGCTTTGGGCGGCTCTTAACATCGAGGTCTTGAGAGATAAGTGAAGAAAAACATTTCTTTACAAATTTCGGCATTTGACCAATGGGTTTCAGCCAGGAACAGGAACTGAAGAACACTTTATACCCAACTCGGCGACTGACATTTAGCAAGAAGAAGACTAATATAACCAGAAAAAATAAAACTTAACATAATTAACTGCACCTTGAATCGAAAGGAACACGTAAATATTTTCAGAGAGAATGTTTCAGTTGTAAAATATGGTATTTTATTTTGATCTACACTTAGGTGTACATCATACGAAGGTTAAAACATTATTTCACCGTGAAAGAACATAAGTTTACATTCGGAACCAGAATACCTGCATATTTCTCGTCTGAAATATAATTTATCTTTCCCCAGCAGCATGCTTATAACTGGTTTTAGCAGTTCGTGCCTACTGTGAAAATGTTTCAGTAGCTAGAATTTTCCAGTTGATGCAATATTAAGCTTACAATACGCCGCCGATGTGCTTGCTTACGTTTATCCAGGACAGAAAGAAAACTTAAAAATGTCTAACCGTTCATATTTATTATCATGTATAAGCAGCAAAAACAAGCACCGGGAAGCCAAAGATGGCGAAAGTATGTAGTGTTCCAGAAAAAAAAAACTGTTTATTAATGGTGATTATCATGCACAGCTTCAAAAAATATTTCACTATTTATAGCAAGAAAGAAAATTTATGTACGACAGAGCGTAAATATGTCTATAAACGATTGTCGCTGGCACACGGAAAGAATTAAAAACAACTCGAACGCGCTCTCACATTATACTGGGAAAGAAAGAAAAAAAACTTTTAATTCATGCTTTTAAGTCTCTAAACCGTGGGATAAATGTTCATTCCAGTACATTGTCTGAGGTGCACAGGTCTGGCTTTGGGAGAAATCGCTGCACTATATGATGGTTGTTGAGTTCTGCACAAACACATGGGCGCATGCCAATATAATAAACGTCGTTACGCAGGATGTGGCCGTTTACAAGCAGTGTTTATATTCCTGCTCTCAAGTGAACAGATACAATAAACTACTTTCAGGGTGATATTGTGGGAGATCCGTAGGAAACTGTTTCAGCCATAGGCAAAATGTGTTTCCCAATTTGCTGCAGATTCAAAACGCAGTCAAAACTATAATAATAAAATTGGCTCAAAGATATCATTTAAAGCAAATATTCAAGCTACAAAATCATTGTAAAACAACTATAAAACAAAATTTGGCAATGCGAAAGGATAAAGTAAAATTTTTTATAAAACCTTCACTATCAATAATATACAGATTTGATCCACTAATTATAACGCACTAACGCACAGTATTACATTTACGAGAATAATAATTCTAGTATAAAAAGTGTTGCAGAATCAATTCCAACAGCGATGTCGAAGCGTGTAAAATATTTCTGGCGATAATTACGGTATAGTAATAACGTTGGCTAATATGCGGGTATGAGATGTAATTAAATGCTGTTTTTTTTGGAATACATTTTTTTTTTAATTACATGACTTACTACACCAAAAAAGACAAGAAAACTTTGCAGATCATATGTGAATCGCAAAGTCTATGGTGATCGTAAGATCCGAAACTTAAGAACTGCGGGCAAAGAGCGTATGTCGTGTGAACTTTCCTTTCTCGTATCATACATTTCATCAACTCCTATACGCTGTTCACAATAAAGTGAGCACTTTTGAAAGCCCTGCTTAAAATATACTTGTATACACGTTCGGCATTCCTCCGCCTTATGTGAAATTAACATTACTATGGCCTTATCATTTTATTCATGCGTCGGTAAAATTAAACTGTGGAATTATTAAAAAATACATACTCTACAAATCTGCTCATTCTTGTTCTTTTATGCACTAAAAAAAAACAGAAAGCAAAAGAATTAATTTTAAATTGTCACAAATGGTTACCTACAGTTTTTACTCGACGTTGAGATATGGAATTACTTTTCATCCATCGTTACCAACTTTACTGGGCGAATGTCACTCAGTGGGCTCATTAAAATATATGCATGCAATGTTGAAAATTCCCGTATACTTACGGAATGTTTTACGGAAATGTACAGTGTATATACGGAAAGGCAATCCGTAATGACGAAAAACGGAGTTAAGTCCGTAAATACAAAATACGGAAAGTCTCCGTATTCCCTTTGGCTTCGAGTTACGGGGACGAAAATGCCGATTCTACCGCGAAGCTTTCTTCGCCACTATAACAAGAAAATTATCGTTTCTGCGGCCGTTAAGGTTACCCACGCGACTATGACCTATTCTTTCAAACATTAAAAAATAGCATCAGGCGTCTGTAACATTTGGCAACACCAAAAATACACTAAATTTAATAGAAACTGAATTTTTGCTTTTGTCTTTTAAATAAAAATACAAAAGTTATACCACAATTCTCAAGTAAGAATTGTAGGTAAGTGGTTAGAGTCGTGGACTGGTGATTTTTTGACTCGGGTACAAACCTCGCTTAAGTACAAAATATTTTAACTCTCTAAAGGTAATTTTTATACACGGTAGAACACCCACTTAACGAAAATTAAAGACATTTTCATTTTCTCTTTTTATTTTAAACGGGAAGTACAGAAAACTAACTTGGAAATTAACGGAAAGGTTCCGTGAAATTTACGGAAAGTCCGTTTCTGAAAAGCAATGTGTCCGTAATTTTACGGAGAGTTTACGGACACTTCTGGATACATTTTTACCAGCACTTTTCTGTAAAATGAAAGAAATTATTTTTAACAGTGTGCAGGGGCAGTGACTTTTTTCTAAGGTTCATTTCTAAAGTGCTCACTTTATCGTGAACAGTCTTTAACAATAAAAAGTTGACAGACCTAGGTGACGATCCCATGAACCGCTAGGGCCGATTAAAGGTTTACGAACACGATTCTTTACTGGGAGGTCCAGTAAAAGGCTTAAACGAGCATACATTCAGTTGAGAACTCTAGCCAGGCATTTAGTTCGCCCCAGTATTGCAGCAAAGTATGAGAACAATTCTAAAGGAGTTGCCGATTCCAGACAAAAGGTTAGATATATTTTAGAATGTAGGCGCCTTTTACATCCTGGGTACATAGCTGAGTACACAGCGAGGTAAAGATAACAATGAGTGCGTGAGTGAGTAAAGAATTTTCGGCTGCTCTTAACATCAAAGTCTTGATAGCCGATGAGGGTGAAGCGAAGTGAGTATGGAGCAGTGCTGGAATGCAAGGACGGGGGAAACGGGAGATTCCCGAGAAAACCCACCGACCAGGAGCATCGCCCGGAACGCTTCCCGCGAGCGAATATCCAGGAACAACCCCGCCGGGAATCGAACCTGGCTCGCCTTGGTGGGAGGCGAGCAAGAAATTGGTGAAAAAGAGTTAACTTATTATATGCACAATGGTACATCAATAACCCCCGTATTTTATTTGAACCCTCCTGCATACTCTGGTCTGTATAAAATGCACGTCAAAATTATTTATGTGCCAGTTCCTTGACTGCTCACAGCCACTGTAGTCATAGAAATATTACTTCATCGAGTATTTCAATGCATTAAAAATAAATGTTTCTCTTTGATCTGACATACGACATACATAATACTTAAACTAACTTGAACGATGGCAGACGTTAAATCAAGGATGGCTCGTGTTTAGTATCCTAGTATGTAATAATTTATTATAATTCAAATCAACTATACGAAACCCACAAGCACAAAAACCAATTAACATATAACAGCATGAACGAGAAGGTATTCATTTTTCTGTATCTTAGTCCAGGCAAGATCATGTTTGTTCCTGTGTGGTTAATACATACAGTGACTACTAGCAAATGCTCCGACCAGAGGTTAAACAGAGTAGTTCGATTGCTTACAGAGCTTGAGTTTTACAAGTCATAATGCCTGACACGTTAGCATAGCCAAATTGACGAAAAACTGTTAAATAGACTAATTAACTTACTTATAATTCCACACATCAATAAACTCCAGGAAAATGAGATATACTAGCAAATCTAAAATTAACGTTGAATTGTCATATGTGTAAGTTAATGTACGGAGAGATTGCATTAATCTCAGTTATAATAATTAATGTTTCAACTTAATGCCACGCAAAAACTAGTAAACGATTTATGAAATGCACGCAATTTATAACACCACGGAAAGTGATACAGTTATTAAGAGAAAGGAAACAAAGAAGTTACTCACAAGCAAGTTCGTTAACTGCGATGAGGAAAACGTGCTAACTTTTTGAAGTATGTGTTGCGAATTAAAATCTCATTCCATTTTGAACCGCTGTATTTTAATTACATTTGTTCCCTCATGTTAGCAGTTCAAAGATACAAAACGATTTTAGTTTCTTTATTCTCTAACAAATGCACCTCCTTGGCTGATCTCCAGGAAGAGAAGATCAGTTGTACAGTGGCGACTGACGTAGGACTCAGTATCGCAGTTTTCTCCCGAGGAACTGTACATTAAGGCGTAGATTTCTGGTTGGTATACCACTAAAGTTTGAGGTCGACATTCGCTGTCGGGGAACGAGGGAGTAGGGGAAAGTTTGTCCCATTTGCATAAAGTATCTTGAGGTTTCTTATCTACTACATTCCGCAGCGTGATAGACTTATGATCGAAGAACAGAGAATCTGATTCGGTGTCTCAAGTGACACCCAAGACCGCAGTTTTCGATTTTTATTTCGAGTTCTTCCTCCTGATCTTCTCGAAAGTTCCAGAAAAGGATGCTCACTTCGCCATTGGCATTCGATGCCAACAACTCGTGGTATGCATAAAAAATATATGTGGAAACTTAAGACGTTAGTCGTGAACCTTTTGATCTTGAGCTGATGCGTAGTTCTGCTCTAGCGGGAAGGGGAGTGATGTGATCAAACCAATTTACCTAAATCATTTTAAGCAATGAGAGTCCCATTTATTTCTTAACTGAACAATTTCACATTATGATAACTCTTCCCTTGTCAAGCGAATGACCAACCTTCTGAAAATATAACAGGCAAAAATACGAAATATTTTAGCCGCTAAGATTGGTTCACACACGCTCAATTAACGTTCCAATAAATACTCCCTGGAATTAGGAGAATAGGATTAATGTTTTATAAGTAATCAGTGCGTGTCTGGATTATTTAACTACGGTCTCCGTTTCGGACTTTCAGTATATTTTTCGCTTGTTCGTAAGTTCAGGTTGTAGGCTAAACGCGATGTAGTCTAGCAGAGCGTTATGTTTTCGTTCGTATCTACCTAAAAATTAAACAGTCTACTAAAGGTAAATAGAAGTCCATGTCTATGGAAAAATGCAACTGTTCCTAAAAAAATGTTCCGAAGTTTCATCGTCCCCTGAGAACACTTCCAGTCTAATGTGTAGCAATTTAACAGAACAAAGTAGGCCGTAACTATTACAGAAGTGGTTGAAGTCTCAACAAAAGGCCCATAAGATTTATGTTTGGATTTTCACGCTTAGCTGTTTCAATGTATTATCCGCAGGCAGATAAGTATTCGTAACCACTATCCAAAAGTATGTGCCAGTTATCATCTAATTATAGTTAACTGCTTTTAGATTTCCTACGAGGCGATCCTTAAAATAGTCGCAATCTTTTACTATTAAGTTGTGCTGATCATATTACATTTCAAAATTTAGCGACACTGGCTCTTTCCAGGGAGTATTATGTTTTCAACTTGTGTAGCGTGTCAGTTTCAGCCATTGAAAAGTGGTACCTACAATCTAATTGAGAAGTTTAAGTATTAAGCGAGAATTATAAAATAAGCGACATTATTTAGTTGCAGATAAAAGACTATCAAAGAGAGGAATGAACAGGACAATGTCGCTACTTTTGAACACCCTCTCTACTCCTACATAGATCAAATTACAGAGAAATAAATTTAGGTTACTTATCAGCCATTCTCGAAAGGCGTAAATGCCACAAAAAATTGTAATAAGCGAGCTTTGGGCTATTTTCACTTATTTAATCCTACGTACATTGCAGAAAAAAATCACATTCCTCTTCAATGTAGGTATTGGAATCCTATTTACTTCCCTGGTTTAGGCATTTAGAAAGTTTTTGTATCGTGAATTACAGGTGAATTTCCTTAACTATTTTATTTTTTAACAGTTTTCTTTCCGCATTTCAGCAGTAAAAACATACTAAGATGGAAAATAACGTACCTCGACAATTTTCGAATTATAGCAAGGAACATAATGACATTAAGTTTCGTTGGTCCGCAACAGGATGGTCATTTAGATGTGTTTTCATCAGAACAGAAGGCGCCCCTTTCTAAGTAAAATATACACAAATATGTTTGAGTATCAATAATTTATTATTGCGTTACGACGCATTCTGCTTGGAAGAAGTTTTATTCTGTCCGGTAACTCGTAAATAAAAGGGAACAAGAACACAACGAAAAATTAATTTTTTTTTAATCGTCGTTATAATGGAACTTCTGTTTTATAACCGTTTTCGTAAGGTGCGCGTGGCAACGCCACAATTTCTATCAGAGTTCTCGCTTACCTGGCGACAAAGTATGATACAAAACTAGCACTACAAGCAAGAGTCCATAGTAAATAGAACGCCCCGCTACCTTGAAATTTTCTCTGCTTACCTTTGGGATGCAAAACGTCATGCAATACACTATAGTGCGAGTGGTTTATTCGCTATGTTAACAGATAAAATGACAGACACACAAGACTGCCCACCTATTTTGCACTTGAATTTTAATAATCCCATAAAATTTTGTCACGTAATGACTCTGCTAATTTATTTTGTTTCTTAGCTACTGAATGAAGGTTCGGTTGACACACGAGGGCTAAAAACAACTAACAACTTAATATTAAAGAACTGAGAGGACGGAAGGTTAAATGGCATGTACATTTAATTTGTGCAAATTTATTATTTAATTACTAGCGCGGGCGTACACTGCGGAGTGGCCGGGGAAGGGGAATGTCTTGTGCACTTCAAATATAGAATAATTTATAAAATTATAAAATACGGATACATAATGAAATATAAATGAAAAATTTTTCCTTGAACAATAACAAGCACTCCTAATTTTTTTTGTCCGTGAACAGTTGGTTCACGTTTACTTGGTTATCTCTCATCCGAAGAATCACGATCAGTGACTGTTCCGAACACCCCCGTCCCCGAAATCATACACTTATGCGCGCGAAACAAATAAATCGAGACGTGGCCCATATAACAATTTTTAATTGGCGCTCTAAGTAATCAGTGCGAAGTGGCTTAAACCTGCGGCTTCGCAACATGACGTGGTGGCTTTGCGTGGAATCCTGTAGCTATACGGACGTATTGCAGTTGCCCCACAAGTTACGCGAGAGTCGTTCGTAATTGTTTTTGACACTTGATCATCACAGTAACAGTAAATTAATACTTGAGCGCAATCTTAATTATTCTCTGATATTCACTGATTGAAGGGGAAAGATGATGAGGAAACCGGGAGATTAGCAGGGCGAAGATATGAAGTGAAGTGTAGGAAAGGCACACGCTGCAAAAGTTTGTCCAGCTACAGACTGCTCCTGGCTTTACCGAGTTCTAAATCGACTATTTTTGCTATCAAGAAATAAGTCAAAATCGAAGCTGAATTAGGGAAATTGAGTCACCGACCGTGGGAAAAAAAAAAGGGGGGGGGGATTGGAGGGGGACAGAGAGGTGCGATGAATTTCAGTGATTGCACAGAGGAGCAGTTTTCACAGTTTGCGGTCATATTCCACTTTGCTAGAGAAATGCTCACTGTTATAGTTTTAGTGTATAGGTTATTCACGGTAAAATGAGCACTTTTGAAAACTGTGCTTAAGGTCTACTTATATGCAAGTTTTGTAATCTTCCGCCTTGTGTAAAATTAACATTGTCATGGGCCTCATCGCTTTATTCATGCGTGGTTCAAGTGAAACTGTGAAATTATTACAAAAATTAATATTTTACACACCTGTTCATTTTTACACTCCGATGCATTGGGGGGAAAAAAAAGCGAAAGAAATAATGTAAGTAGTCACAAATGGTAACCTAACACTTTATTCGGCGTTAAGATATGGAATTACTTCCCTTCTATCGTTACGAACTTTACTAAAGGTTGTTCGCGATAACGTGAGCACTTTTTAAATCAACCCTTGAAAAAGTCACTGCCCCTACCTGCATATATTTTAACGGGCGCCCCAAGGAACATGCGCCCAGTAAGGTTGGTAACGATGGATGAGAAGTAGTTCCGTATCTTAACGTCGTATAAAAAGTGTTGGGTAACCATTTCTGATAACTATAATTATCTCTTTCGCTTTCTGTTTTTTAATGCATCGAAGTGTAAAAATTTGCGGATTTGTTCAATATTTACATTTCTAATCATTTCACTGTTTCCCTTCGTCGACGCACGAATAAAGTGACGAGGCCAATTGCAATGTTAATCTCACATAAAACGGAAGAATATGCAACGTGCATACAAATAGATTTTAAGCAGGGCTCTCAAACGTGCTTATTCTACCGTGAATAGCCTATAGGCGGATGTCACTCGGTGCGCCCGTTAAAATATATGCAGGTAGGAGCAGAGATTTTTTTTTCTGAGGTCGATTTCAAAAGTGCTCACTTTATCGTGAACAGTTTTTAACAGTGAGTGACCTTACTGAGTGACCTGCAGAGAAGTGAAGCGCCCTCCACAGTGCTGGCCAGGAGACAAACTGTCTGCTCTCTCTCTCTCTCTCTCTCTCTCTCTCTCTCTCTCTCTCTCGGGGCGCCGAGAGAGAACTCCTCCGAGAAGGTGCTTCACAACGGCTCCGTCACTTTGCGCCGCGATTACTCCACGAGAACGGCTGCGCGGAATGAGGGCAAGGGCGGTCAGTCGATCGTGGGAACCAACCCGCACACAACCTTATTCCCCAGGGCGTGTTCCGTAACCTGCACGATGAGCACGATCCCGCACGAGTACTGTTCCGAGTCCCTGCGCCAGTGCATCGGTGCACGCCACGCATCGGTGAAGCGTCGGTCCCCGGTGGCCGGGGATAGCGAAGGAATTTCGCTCATTTGGGGCGGACGCCAAAACACGAGTGATTCTAACCCTTTCGTGTCATGAATCTGACACGGATAACGATCGGTACCCCACCATAAAGGTGTCAACTTAAGCATTTCTTTGGAAAAACTCCGTGAGGCAAAACAATACAATAAACATCAGCAAAATTCCAGTCTACGTAGCGCTTTTGGCAGCCTATATATAGGAAGCTCGGTAAACTGTTAACAGTGGGATGGATTTCCGTGTCCCAGGTCAAGAAGCGGAGAGCGATACGGGCGACACTAACACGCACGCTTAGTGCCTCATCGCTCCTAGGCGCAAGGCGTGCAGTGTTTCCGGCGTAACACTGTACTGTGTAAATTAGACCTGTAACAGTGGGGTTTATTACACACGATTAAAGACCACATATTAAACTACGCATGCACCTTTGTATTTTTATCTTGCCGCTTAAGGAAACTGCATACGCAAGCTTTAAAAATGTGATACTTGACCATTTTCACGAATTTTTTTCTCCAAGAGTACACTTAATATGACAAAAGAAAAAAAAAGTGGGGTATAGATAATTGTTTTTTTTTTTCTTTTCTGACAAAAAGTGGTATTTGTAGATCATTTATTTGCCGAGATACGCGTATTCGCACAAACAACCATTTCACAAAAAAAGCGGGGGTCGATCCCACTCTTAAAATGTGCGTACTTTTATACTTAGTTTCATGTTTTATACACTCGTACATATTTCGGATGTTTACGTCCCTCACGTGTCCTATTCGTTAGCATCACACTCCGAAAACATTTGTAGACGGAAGCTTTTGGGTATATCTGCAAGTTTACATTGATTAACCTATATGAACGCAAGCATCACATATATGGTGACGAAATATATCTTATTATTAGAGATGATGGAAAATCGCGAACATTTTTTGAGCCAACATATTTTCTATAGCACTCTAACTAGTTTACTCTTTCATGACTGGATGAACAAGGTTTTGACTCGGCTAAGTTGTTTGCAGACCAATCACGAACGTTCTGCCTTATAGTATCAGAATCGCCATTGACTCAGTGAAATGGGGTAGTAACTGCGTGCATGCATGACAGCCAAACTGGGAAGAAAACTGCCGGACATGAGTACAGTACATTGAATCCTAGCAGTCAACTTTTCCTGCGATAAACCATCATCTCTACTTATTATACAATATAATGCTACAGTAATAGCTACAGAAATACATATAAAACAAAGGAAACGACAAGTGTTGCTACCAACTAAAGTATTTGTCAGAAGTGATAATGCACAAAGAAAAGCTTTGTGGGTTTCGAGGGTGCTCTTCCGATTCAAATATGTTTTACTGTTATACTTAAGTTTTCAGGGATGTAATGTTAAAACATATTTCACCGTTATGTCTAGCAATATTAATTTTAGCCTGTCTGTCAAGATCGCAAATACAGCGCGTTAGTTTTCTCCCAGACGTTTTCTTCCAGGCATGTTTACGTTTTGTTTACACGTGGGTAAAAGACGTGTGGTAGAATTTAAGATGGGCCTTGAAAAAATCTGGAAGTACCTCGAAGAGACTACATACATGTACTATACTTATAAAGTTCACGGATGAATAAACATTTCGAATGAACAATTAGTTTCATCTTTCATCGCACTGTGTAAGCCACATGCAAAAATTTTACAGGCATTGGACATAAACACTGGTATCCATACTACGGTCAGTAACACTTTGAAATCGTTAGAAAAACAAATATGTTCATATGCCAATAAATACCGTAATGCGTTTTTTTTAAGTAGCTAATTTCAGCGACCGGCCATTTAAATACTAAAAAGTTAATATGACGATTAGCCATGCTTTCCGTATTTCACTGTCAATCTTACTGCAGACATGCAAACATCGTATCTACGTAGAAATCGGTGCAATTGCGGGCACATATTTTTTATAAGGGTGGTTTGAGAAGTGTTTATTCGAATACAGACAAACTTTAAGAAAAATGAAAGCTATAAACACATGCTACTACACCAAGATGCACGAAGAATACTTAAAACATCTGACACATGGTAAGTGAAGAATATTACGAATTAAATGATTAAGATGTCGGTCAATCGCTGTCTTACCTGGGCCCTCCACTATAAATAAAAATGATATAATTACAAGGAAAACATTACGCAACAATTATTTAGACCCGGGTGGATAATTAGAATTTCGTGGGATAAATAGACGAAGGAGGCGGATGGGAAAAGAGTAGAATATAATACCAAGGGTTCGAAAAATGTGGCTGAGGGAGGATGCCAGCGTTCCTGTAGCTGCTAACAAGGCGGCAAGACCGATCCGGGACCATGGAAAATTTCACATTAGGAACGGGTTAATAGCACTTCAGCAGGTGCGGATGAACTCTCAGGTGATATGGTGAAAGCAGCAGGCCCAAGCGGATACAATCGTTGTATCGAGTTTTACGAGTAGCATGGCACGATGACCAGGTACCAGAAGTCTGTACAAAGAGCGCCATTGTCCGTTTTATAAGAAAGGCGTATTAACATGAGCCGCAATTACACAGTCCCTACGCATCCCTCTCCACCTTCAAGAATTTTCATAGGCTCATTGGAACTTCTTGGAGCGTGAACTGCTTTGAGCTTGCTTGAATCAAAAGGTTTTTCAAATAAATGATTGACCGCTCCTCGGTTTATAAAAACATACGCACACTCCAGTAGATCCTGGAATATGCGTTCCAAGACATTTTTCCGATAACAAATAATATTTTGGCAGCCTTCATCGTTACCAAAAACCAAATTTTTCAAGCTGCCTGTAACTGAAAAATAAAACACCAAATGCAAGTCAGGCATGTAGACAATCGTAAATCTTTGAGAAGAAAATTATGAGTAATCTCTTTAATTCTCGTTGTTTCAGATTCTATACAACTAAATACACGCAAATTCAGTGCCTCAACATAGAGGCGAAGCTGCTGTTTATGTGCATGCCAGGATAACCCTCATAAAGACCCTCAAAAACACTAAATAGTATGTTCACGTACGTGACAATCTTAAAATACCTGTTTTAGAGGACTAATGCCATTTATTCAGATGCAGCAGCACCACAGCAAGCATAATTTACTTCAAGGATGATAAAGGAACACAAAACTAAAATAAAATTGCTATGTAGTGTTTCTTGAAAAACCTATGAAAACACTTAGTATGCCGCCAAAACTTTTCGACATATTTACGAGATAATAGAAACATAGCTATCAAAAACGTTCAAATATTCGCTCAACGCTGACACGTTTACACAAAAAAATCTTAACTCACATTTTAAAAAGATACACACGCCTATAACTTGCCAAGGAGTGGAATCTTAAATCACTTTAACCATAAGTTGGTTTTCTAGCCAATTGTGCTACAAAAATAAGCATAAATAAAGTAACTTCTCCGCAACTAAATATGAAAAACGACAGCTTTTCGACTCTGATGTCTTCAGACAGTATCACTAAGTGTTAGTTTTTCCTCAGAGAATTCCTGTTTCTTGTAAAAATACACAGCTAACTTTTTCTGTCTTTCTACGGCCTCCTTGTATGTGTGATGTGTATACAGTAAACGTTCTAAAAAAAAAAAACGAGGAAAAACTATACGTCAATTCAACGAGCACACGGAATGGTTTATAGAAGCTACCTCTACTCAACTACCGTATCTAATTGTGAAACAGCATGCCACGCCCCATACTAAAATTCAGTTCGTCTTTGTTATGAACACGTAACTTTGTAAGCCTATGCTCTTCGTTAAAAATTATAACCACAATTGTCATAACCCGTAAAAGTTTCAGAAACTTTCCACGTAATGCCTGTTTGTGAATAATACGATGAAAATGCTACAATTCCCAAACAATGCATGTTACCAAGTTCACTTTTTCAAGTGTAAATTTTATACATGCCATGTCACACCCACAAGAAGAATAACCATGACAATTTCTCCTTTTTTAAAGAGAAACAACTGCCAACTCAGCACTAGTAGATTTTTTAAGTTGAAGTGAATAGTTACTGCACACACATAAAGCTTCTCAGATGTAAAACAACATCGTTCACTGATAACCGTAAGTGGTCTCATCGCTGTATTCGCTGTAAAGACTTTACAGCCAATTTATGACACTTTTATTTTAAACGTTATCAAGGAATATACCAAACGTTTCTTCAACCAGAACACCATTAACTTATGGTTTCTTCTTATCTTTGCAACACGTTATTACGGCTCAGTTGTTTAATGTTTTGGGGGAAAAAAAAAGTTGATTATCGTTCTTGTAACTTAGATTTTAGAAGCCTCAGTTTTCCTTCTGTCAGAGCGTAATGAGAAGTAAAAAAAAAAAGAGTTGTTTTGTTTTTGCACGTTACAATTTCTTTCCCCAACAAAATTGGTACACCTAAATACAATTCGATTTCTAGCCATGTAACTTGTAATGGACGAATCTGCAGTATACTGCCGTTCAACATTTTTTTCCCCACAGGCATACTCACGATATCTTTCATTCTTTACCAGTGCAAAGAAGTTATTCGCACGTTATGTTTAATAGAAATGATGTCTTGTTTATTAGTAAATCACCAATATTTCAAACATTGCATCACACGTTCGATTGTCAAACGAACTATGAAAATAGACGTGCCATTAAACAGTAGTTATGTAGGTGATACAGTGTAGAGAACCTTGTGCGAGACACCAAATATCCCTGCGTGCTACCAGCAGCTCGAGATGGACGGTTTGGCGATCACTTGGAATCTCTTACAGTGAATTTTCGTCCGTTAAATTATTTAGTGATTTGCTGCAAGTGTTTAATTGTGCCGTATGTGGAGTATTGACAGTCTTAATGAATTGAAAATGCAATTAAAACCAATGAAATTCAGCAGGATGTTACCCTGAGTGGGGCTGGGGAGACGACCCCACAGTGCAGTTGGTCGACATTAAAACTACGACAAGGCGGCCGCCTGGTCAGACGTGCCAACCACATGACGACACACGCCCACGTGAACACGCCAGTCTCGGTCCGTGGAACAGAATGACACACTGCCAGGACCCGTGCATTGGTCAGTCTCCCCCCCCCCCTTCCACCCCCATCACCTCTGCATGAGAGCAAGTCGTGCCGGCTATATCGATGCACTCACACGGCTATAAAAAATTAACCACCCGGCTTCAGTGACGTAACAGTTGGTACAAGGGCCGCCAATCGCGCAGATCCTAGCTCGAGCGTCATTGCAACGGCAAACGCCTCTTATCCTTGTATTATATCATTTCATGAAACAGTGTGTCGCTTTTAGACGTGCATTTAAATTTGTTTAGTATGGAAACCATTCGAAGCTTAGCATCTCGATTTTAGGCGAGGGCATTAAAACGGAACGATTTAAAAAAATCGCATAGTAAGAGTTCATTTATACCTTGGTACAATACAAATCTGAAAATGTCGCAACCAAATTTCTAAAAACAAAATTATTGCTGTACACTAATCTGCGATTTAAAAGTGGCAAGCATAGTACGCCCCGGCTCTATAAATATATGCAGTTGTTCTAATTCCAGCAAGGACATTTTGTTGTTCTGACCGTCGTTTCATCAGGGCCAGCGATAAGCTACGTAATGAATATAAGTTAAAGTATTTCACGTGTCGGTCGAAAACAGTATTTAGCTTCGGGCCACACCAGTGGTAGAGGATGATGCTGTGCACTTCTCGACTACGGATTACCACTCAAATTATAGCAACTTTGGCGACGTGTGAAAATTTGGGAGAATTGCATGTTTACCATCTTGGGTTTTCTCATAATAATAATAATAATAATAATAATAATAATACAAACTTACAAAATTTTAGCACCCCTTTCCTTTCCTTCGTAAATATATTTTGCTCTGTTTCCTCTTCAAAATTACCATCGGAATATCAGTAGCAGGGTGACTAACTGCATATTTCACCTTTCAATAAACGAGGCGTTACAAACCCATGCCCACAAATATTAGAGGCAGAGGTGGCGCAGTGGCTAGCGTGCTCACCCCCACCACGGCGACCCGGGTTCGATACCCGGCGGGTTCGCACTCGGATGTGGGAATCATGCTGGACGGCGGGTTTTCTCGGAGTACTCCCGTTTCCCCTGCCCTTCATTCCAGCGCCGCTCCATTCTAGGATGAGGCGTTGCCTCACCCTAGATCCACCCCCCCCCCACACGGATTTATTATACTTACATATATTAAATCTTGTACTTGTTAATTTCTGTTCACATTAGTACCGGACACACGGGCCTTAAACTGTATTACTTGGTATAGGCTGTTCACGATAAAGTGAGCACTTTTTAAGGCCCTCCCAACAGGCATTAAGCATTAATAAATATGTTTTCTTGCAGCCTCAGACATTAACTTTTGAGAGTGGTGAAAGTATACACCGTATTTATTAGTCACTTGACAATGCTGATATTAAAAATGGCTTGAATATAAAAACTGGCTTAAAAGAAAAATTTGAACGGCCTTAAAAAGTGCTCACTTAACCGTGAACGGCCTATAAGTGGGCTAACTACTGTTGATGGGTACAAGTACGGTGATCTGGCTCCATATACTCGCACATTACTGTGCAGCCAGGCCCTTCGTTGCACCGCTTCGTTTTCTAACACACACAAAGCCCATGCAATACTGTTTATCCTACACTGCTAAGCCGCACCGCACGATGTGATACGATGTGATACCCCCACGACGAGCGCTCACGCTCTATTTCTATACGTTAATCGCAATAAATCTGTATTTTCGCACTGCAGAGCAACGGAGTACCGCGGACTAATTCGGAAATGGCCGCAAGAAAACGGTGGCCTCGCCGAAGCAGACTTCTTTCTGTCTGTGGGCGCCAGGAGAAGCGGTACGAATCAAAAGCACATCCGTCTTTACGAACTCCGCGCTGAGATCAGGCGTAGCAGCGAAGATGAAACGAAATTACGACCGGTTTTCACGCGATGTGGTAATGAAGATAAATGTCTAAATTGTGACTGTAAATACATTTGAAGTTCGCACTGAAGTTTTATTTTTAACTTAATGCAAAGACTAACCTGAAAATCAGTAAACTCTGGGGGGGGGGGGGGGAAACTCGACCGGGAAACTTAAAACAATTATATGGAATTTCGCTTTTTTAAAATTATTCTTTTGGTATTCACTAATATCCAATATCATTCTGTCTATCTACACACTGCATATTACCCAGGATCGTAACGTACAGGATAAAAAAATACTAATGCTGCAAGTACTATGTAGTCGGTCTACAGATACAACCAACGATCTCCTGAATGCGCTAGTGTCTCTCAAGACCACGTTGTTAAGAGCCACCCAAATCTCTAACTCAACTCAACTCCGGAATACGAGTCAGGCATGTCCCTTCATAATCAAACGCGCTCAGCAATATAACTAAAACAAAAAAGATGATTGTTTATGATTGACAATTCTGGGAGGAATATTCATACGCACTTTCACAACTCAAGCGTAAGGAACATGCCACAATTTTGGAATCATCACATACTTCAGTAATGCCAATCATCGCCTAAAGGATAATTGGGCTGTTAAATGTACATATTCAGGAAAATGTGATGGAAGGTACCTGGAAATCACATTAAACAAGTGAGTGGAGTGGATAGATTTTGGCGGCTCTCAAAATCGAGGTCTCGAGAGGTGAAGTGGGTGAAGCGAGATGAATATGGAGAAGCGCCGGAATGAAAGGACGGGGGAAACGGGAGATCCCCGGCACGATAACCACGTGCGAAAATCCAGGAGCGACGACGACGGGAATCGAAACCGGTTCGCTCAGGTGAGAGACGAGTAAGCTAACAACTACACCACCGCGGCCCCACTAGCAAAGTAATTCAAATATCACATGTTGTTGCAAGTGGGTGCGTGGAATTTAGGGTATCAAATACCAATACTGATTGATTCTGTTGGACTTATTAGCATGCTAGAAGGATATAAGATTTGGGGTGGGGGAGGGGCAAGGGAACGAAACTTACAAAACTACTAATCTAAGCATACATCTACAAACGACACTCAAATCAATGGGTTGCCCAGGATCCGAACTTAGAATCTCATGGTACAAAATTAAATGCGCAAATAATAACAGTTTAAAACACATGTTAAGAAGGGTATTTTCGTATGAATAATGTCAAAGTGATGTAAAAATATAATCAATAGGTTACATATCTTATAAACTTACTTCCTGGTCAACTGTTTCTTCTTTTCACTTTTTTTATTCTTTCCAGAGTTGTTTCGTGGTCTTGTATGCCATCTTCAAATCCTCCAAGTCAACACAATATTTGTGCAATACTTTTTTTTTAATCCACAAATCAGAGTGCATTAAAGTAAAATGACCCCCGGGCGTCAAATACTTATAACTTAGGCACGGTCTTACATGCAATTGTTTTCAAATAGGTTCCTCATAAGTTTCATTACCAGCATAGTTTTCATAATCTTTAGTCCATTTGTAGACGTTATTGAAACGTACCAGAAACAGCAAGAGGTTAATGTGCGTGAATTATCATGCAAACCTGTTCCGTTCCCCATTTTATCTGCGCGTAGAAGGAGAAACAGAACATTAAGGTAGAAAAGTGCGTGCGATAGTATGCCCCACGCAAGGACTTTAATGCAGCCTTCGACTACCGTCTGCGCTACTTACTATCGATTTCCAGTCCAGTGCGCTCATTCCCTGATCACGTGTAACATTTTCTCGCGACGAGGAACAGCATAATATCGTGAAAATGCTAAAATAGAACAAAAAATGTGCCTCGCAAAGGCTGTACTTTAAGTTATGGAGATCATCTGCCACGTGGGATCCACTTACAGCACGCACATATACGCCGGACTCCTTTGCAAATAGCCCAAGTAGAGATCACATATCATCTCCCTATAATTATTTCTCCCTCAACAGGTCTTTTAAGAAAAATTACAAAAGTATAATTGCAGTCAAACAAGAAATTCAATAAATCCAATTTAAACTTTCGTCTTCCAATGAGCGTTGCTTTTGAGCGGCCGTAAAGCAAGTTAACAAACGACGAAACCATAAAACCGTTGGTGGCACTATTTATGACGCTGGAGTGAATAATTATAGGCTATTCACAATAAAGTAAGCACTTTTAAAGGCCCTCCCAAATTTTTCCTTGTAGCCAATTTTTGTCTTCGCGCCACATTTTAATATCAACATTGCTATGTGACTGATAAATAAGGTATATACTCTCGCCACTCTCAAAAGGTAATGCCTGAGTCTACAATGAAACATACTTATTAGAGGCTAATTGCTGGTGAGAGGGCCTTAAAATGTGCTCACTTTATCGTCAACAGCCTATACTTAACTGTGCTCCTACATACAGGCACGGTCAAATCACAGAATTTGTACATCTGTAAGCACTTTATTTGTGAGCACTTTATTTACAGCTCGCCGTGTGCGGCTGTACAACACGTCAGCCTCAGTCCATGCCTTCCTCAAAACTGCTGTGAGACACTTTGTTTGGGCCCATGGAGCTACATCTTGGCAGGATACAAATACATATACATAGTCACTTTGCCGATTTTTTACATACTTTTTTAAATTAAACCTTTAAAAAATCACTTCATGTATGACGTACTTGGTATCTTCTTATAAATATATCATGTATCAGAAGCTTGCCTTATTTTTGCTTACGCTGAATTTGAGTTGAGTTGAGAGATTTGGGCGGCTCTTAAAAACGAGGTTTTGAGAGACGATGGGGGTGAAGAGAGGTGAGAATGGACCAGCGCTGGAATTAAGGGGCGGGGGAAAATGGAGATTCCCGATAAAACCCGCCATCAGCGACGTCGTCCGGTAAGATTCTCACTTGCGAAAATCCGGAGTGATCCGGCCGGAGATTGGACCCGGTTCGTCTTGATGGGAGGCTAACAGTCTAACCGCTCAGCCACCGCAGCCCCCGGTTAAATTGGACATTTATTTATATTTTATCTACAAATTAAAATGTTTAATTTATAATTAATACAAATAAAAACTCAGAGAAATAGCTGTGTTGGTAATTCCTAGTAAGAAATTGTTTTTATGAGAAATATTATTACACTGAGTGTGCACGAATGCGGTGCGTTGTCCCTTTCGTGTAAATTTTACAGACTCGATTAAGTTTTGTTTGCATGCGACGGAGGAATGTCCTGGAAATAGAACTTTAACAAGATTTCAGAAAAATTGTAAATAACCACAAATGGACTATACCAGCACGAATACGAATCCCAGCGGACACATTATGGCATGGCGTTCCTAAAACCTCTGGGAACAACGAAATTACGAATAAACACATTGACTGTGGACTCCGTGGTAGTCCAACGAGGTGGGAAGTCAAGGAATGTGAAGGAGCATTTGAGAAAACAAAACATTAATGATCTACGCTGCAGCAACCCCAATTCCCTGAGTAAGTATTGCTCGTACGGGAGCATAACCTGCGATTGTTTGGTTACGTGCTAGAACGTGTATCAATTGTGCTAGAACTGTAAAAAGTCGCCTATAGGTCTAGCACAATGAGCACAGAGATAAATTTCAAAACGAGTTTCACAGTTACTTCATATTTCAACTAACTACATTCTTAGGTTTATGTCTCGTAAAGGTGTTATCAACTGCTTCCAATGATAATCGTGTGATTACAGAACTGATACATTACGAGTCGCAAATTTAATTAAGTGTTGAAATGCGTACTTCTCTTATAGAAATGACAGTGCAAGGATAAGCACCTAATTACAATTGTTAACACACACGAAATACATTAACATTAAAAACCTTTATCGAAAAAAAGTCTAAATAAAAAAGGAACAAAAATTATAGAAATAATACACTTTCCAATCCAACTGCATTAATTTAATACAATTAAGGAAATACATAGCATTACATCACATGTTACAGTATTTGAGGTATTTCTATACAGTGACAGATACAAATGTGAATGTATCAGTAATGTGTTTCCACGGAGGCTTCGGGAATAAATGAATTAACTTATTATAAAATTTACTTATTCAACACATCGTAAGGTTCGTTCACAGGTTGACAGTAAATTGGGACAGTTGCCCCGACAATTACAATTTAACTACTTTGTCGTATAAAAACCACGACACTTGTTTCTGTATCGTCTTAGTGGTACCCTCGTCTGCGGGATCTTCTTTTCCCAGAAACCGGTACTTCATAACACTCATGTCTCTACGTAGTTGAAAGGTCTACGGACTTACTATGCATTTTTCCTCGCGGCATTTGTAATTTTTCCAAGTTATGTACCAGATGGATCTCTTCCCCTCCCTCTGTATGTTTGTCTGTTTCATTTTATTAATAGCTGAATATATTTTCACTCTCCAATAAGCGGAACATACGTATTTGCATTATTGCTGTATCATAAAATTTCACATAACGGACCGACGGAATTTCAAATCAACAAAGAATTAAATTGTCCTTGTCATTAATTTCTTGCGATCTCTCGTGTGTGGTTCAGTTCTTGACACGGGTTTCGTTCTTCACAAGTTGTAGTCTACATATACAGTAATAATAAAAAAAATTGTTGAGACTAAAAATTAAAAAATAAACAAACTATAAAAAACATTTTAAAACCAACTTTTTATTTATAAATGCACTAAAAAGGGAAAAATAATTATAGTAGTTACAGAATCTGTACAACTTGTAAGACGTGGCCGAAAAGCTGTAATAATCCTTACAAATTATTATGTTTATATCAATTTATATTTAGTATATAAAAGCTTGGCGCGAATAGTTAAGAGCCTTAAGCAAGATATGTTTTTACTATGCTTGCGCAAATGAGTTATATGTTCTACATTGCTAATAATTAACAGCCTTGTGCACGATATGTGCTTACTACGATTACGCAAATGAGGTATACTTTCTATATAGTGAAAAGTTAAGATTCTTACTCAAGATATGTGCTTATTACGCTAACGCAAATGAGGTAAACGTTCTATATTGAGTTCTATATTTAGTCAGCATGTTTAATTGAGCGTAACTGAGTTTGAAGCATTTTTTATAACAGTCTAATGGCGTTGAGCTTTAACACATTTGTGTTAATGAACTGTTTTCGCATGTCTTCACTTATATTTAGATAGCAATAATTGATTTTAAAAAAACATAATAAAGGAGAAATAGATGATGATACACGCAAAATAAGTTTGAAGTTTATCGATTTATTGGTGACTCAACTTCACAAACAGAGCAGTACATTCACCGTGAGTTTACACGTTGTAAGACATTCCTTGGGCACGTCATTAATATATTAGCTGTGATACGTAATCGAATCGTCAGCATTTAAATGACTAAAACCATTGATTTTGGCAACTTATAGGCAAATTGTAAATGCAAAAAAGTGACATGTTTTTCAACTTCAATTCATAAAAGTATTTTTTAAATGCCGGATTTACGGAAAAATATTTGAAATTAAAATTACATTATTTACTAGCACTTAAAAAACCTAACGAATAATACAAACATTGCGTACTTGTTACTTTGTTTAAACTGTACAGTTTGGTATTTGTACTTTCCAAAACTAGTGGCGGAGAGGGGATTCTTAACAGGAAAAAAAAAAATCTCATTGCTGACGTATTGCACACAGCTAAATTCACTTGGAGTGATTGAACAGTGAATGAATACACACTAAACAGTCCTAAACCGAATACACTTTGTTCTTTTCCAATACCACTGTGTTTGGGCCTTCCTTTTCAGCAGAAACATCGTGACTTTTGTATTGTCCTTTGGCATAATGTCGTAATCATCCAGTCCGTTCTAAAGATGTACTTTAAAGTATTATACGCTAGCTAAACAGTTTTATCTTAAAGCTTCGGACATCTTAAACTAATCGTTCTCAGAAAAATGGGTTGGCAGGGGCCATAGCAGTTGGCCATCTAATTCCCGTGACCAGAATTCGATTAACCTTTGCTTCTAGTAATAAACAAAGAGTGCCGTTTGCATCTCACTTACCCTGGCACCTCATCGTATTCTGCTGAGGAGATATGGAGTTTTGCCAAATTAAGTTCTCCCAAAATGCTTAAATATATGCAAAAAGAACTTGAATAAAGACAAATCTGCCGTGCTGCAAGCTGTACACAGTAGACATTTTAAAGTGCATGAACTTGTCCAACTTTAATATGCAAATGTTCGAATAACGTTTACATTTTTCATTATAGTTTACATTTTCAACACGATAACGAAATCATTTAAATTTTAAGTTTGTAAGTTACGCAATATGTGCACCTATATCCAGGCGACCAGTGAAGCAAAACAAAAGCAAAATGCAGAAAAAAGATTCCGGGATTGTTATGTGGGATTAAATTTAATTGCCATACAACAAAACATGGTTTACAGCACAAATAACTTAATATTTGCAAATAAATTAACCTGCACAAAAACTACAATTGTTCACGGGGATTTTAAATATGCATATCATATACCAGAGTGAATAATCGAAAACTTCCACCGCAAATATTTCTGAAATAGAAGGTGCTATTAATATGTTGTTTCCACAGAAGTGTTCATAATTGCAGTTCAGATAGTCCAGATACAGATTTGAACAATTATTAGAATGTGTATTTCTTGAACAAAGTTGCATTTTTTCAAATGGGGCAATGTCTTTTCACATACAGAAAATAAAACTAGAGGTAATTTAAATGTCAATGGTACTTTTTGCAAGATTATAGTGCAAGTAGTTTACGTGCTGTCGTAAAATGACAATTTTAAATACCAACAGTTGTTTGCTCCATTTAACTGCTTAATTACTAGGCTATGATGTTCGTATGTTTACTCATCTGTTTTAGTGTGTGTGCGTGGTTTTCTTCTGAATATGAAAGTAAAGCATATGCTATATCTTGCACATTTGTGTGAGTTTACTGTACCATGTATTAATCAGCACTTTCTTAAGAAATACAAAAGAGAATAAACCAATTCTGTAAATTTCTTCATAGGTTGGGTTCAAAATGAAGACCACCAGCTACAAGACAAGCTTCAAGTCTGCCATGTAAAGATTGCTGCACATGTAGCATTTCAGCAGAAATTTCAGAACAGGCAGCTGTAATACGCTGTTTCATATCTTCTGGTGTAGTCGGCATGTCCTTGTAGACAGTGTCTTTTAGCGTTCCGACAGAAAAAAAAAATCTAAAGGGACCAGGCTGTAGTACGGCTTGCACTATGCGCTGGGCAATCATCACTCTGATACTACAGGATCATCCTGGTATGCAGTGGAAGGTCTTATAACATCTGTGGAAATTCGTCTGTTAGTAGGTTGACATACTTTTAAGAATCCAGTGTCCCTTTTATGAAAAAAGGCTCTACGAGATGATGGTTCACTATTCCACACCACATTTACACTCCATGGACACTGATGCTCCCCTTGACGAAGCCAACGGGGATTGTTTACTGACCAATAGTGCATGTTTCTGAGGTTAACTTAGCAATGATTTGTAAATGGTGCTTCATCACTAAACAAGATACATGACAAACCTCGTGTATTATGTCTAAATGCCCATGCACAAGAGTTAACACGATTCTAAAAATTGTTTCCATGTCGCTCTCGATGAAGAGAGACACGATACAGATGGAACTTCTGACGGTGCAGAATGCGTAGTACACTTGCCTGACTCATGCCACTCCCTCTTGCGGTTACACGGGAGCTAACTTGCGGGTTTACAGCAACAGCAGATAGAACAATAATTTCACCCTCTTTCCCGGTAACCAGTTTGTTTCTGTTACGTTTTAGAGGTGTTACATTTACAGTTTCTCGTAATTGGTTAAAGAGGTTCGCAAATAATTGTCGATATGGATGACGTCTATTGGGATATCGTTCAGCGTACACATTACAAGAACGAACAGCACAATCGCCATACACCATGAGCATGTCGGCTTTTTCAGCATTAGTAAACACAATCTTCCAGCACGTCCTAGGTCAGGGTCTTATGAACTATCACAAAGTATTGACAAGGAGGTCCCAATGCAATCAGTGTAAAGGAAACAAAATCTACACAAATATACGAACATCGTAGCCTAGTAACTAAGCAATTAAATGGAGCAGGCAACTGTAGGTATTTAACATTGTCATATTACGACAACACGATAACTACTTGCATGAGACTCCTGCAAAACACACCATTGACATCCTAATTCCCCATAGTTATATTTCCTTGATGTGAATAGGTATTGTTCCATTAAAAAAAAGTTTATCTTCAAGAAATACATTCAAATACTTATTAAAATCTGTGTCTGGGCTGCATTTATTAGCCCTCGTATATGCGTCAATTTCGTGAAATCAGCACATCAATAGCATATTTCATTTCTGAAAAATTTGCGGTGCAAGTTTTAGGTGATACAGCCTGTAAAAAGTTGCACGACACCATTGGCTCATATCTTACTACATTAACGACCCAGTAAGTAAAAGTCGGGAGTTTGGAGAAAAAAAAAAAAAAAAAAAAAAAAAAAAAAACGGAGAAAGGACCCGCTTTACGAACAGCATCGCAAGACCGTAAGTGTTGCTGCATTTTAAAAGTTGGCAAAATTCTTATATAAAAATACTTATATTATTTACACTGTTTTGCAGACAAGTGGATCATCTACTGCATAACTGCTAACGCATGACTGCCTTTCGACACATTGGACACAGAACGCAACAGAAACAACCACTGGAATAACAAAATTAACCTAAGGTGTTAGCCAGTGCAAACTACGAACACAGACTGTACAACAAAACTAATATTAAATATTAGGACTGGTCTACAAGTACCGATAAAATCGGTGTCGGCGCCGACGATATCGGTGTCTGTGTCAACATCGAAGGGGACTGCCGTACACACACCGACAGTATCGATGCCGGGGCTTGCAAGGCGATCAGCTTCGTCAGTGAAGCAGAGAAATCAATATCACTGCCTTTATAATATGAGGTCTTATTTGTCGTATTTGCTTCGTTTCCAGACGAGACGTCACAAGTGGACAGGAAAATAACGGGAGCATCCAATAGCAGCAGTAAAAACTATTGAAAGCACTGTTAATTATACTCTATACGTGAGACTGCAAAGTGTGAGATCATTAGATTCCTTACGAGTATATCTACATTCGACTAAAATACACACAACGAATTTCAAAGGAAAGCAATCAAAGCACGTCCCAACTACCAATCTACACAACGCAGGTGACTCTCAAAGACGCTACGAAAGCACTGCTATCCAGACGAATGCGCATCTGTCTGCGCACCGATATAGATAGCATGCGCCGACATGTTGACGGTTGTCCCGATATTCGTGTCGCGTCGGCTCCATGTACGGCCTGGCTATTATATTACAAGGGATTTTGGTCCCTCAGATATCGGTGTCAACAACGATTTTGTCGGTGCGTGTACGCCTAATCTTAATAATGCAAAATAATAAAATGGATATATTAGAGAATTTCTCAGAGTTTCTGGTGTTAGTTGCCTTCCCTGACATAAGGTAGCTCTGTGATCGCTTCCCCAGCCCTTCCTTTGGAATACCTTGATGAGGCGTATGTTTGGATAACGGCAAGCATAGGTTACATGGCTCGCCGCGAGATTGCGCCACAGGAAAACGAACGCGAGAGCTACCTCGAGTCAGGCCGGGAAACGAGAGCTTAGAAAACGCGAAGTAATCCTCTTACAGCTTCGTTACTTTCATAGCATTGTTAACATTAAGTGATATTATGAAGAGAATGGTGAAGCGCAAATGGAAGACAGGAGGGCTAAGAGATATGGAACCCAAACCGCTCATACAGCATACATCTCCCTCCCCACACATATGTGCATACATAAGTACGACACACACACATACAATCCCAACACACACACCCCCCTCCCCTTCTTCATTTTGACTGTATACCAACATATGAGTAATTTAGGCTAGTAAGTCTACTTCTTGTAGTCCCATTATCAAAAACAAATTTAAAAGAAATGCGTAACGAGTCTGTATATGTAAGTTCAGCTAGCGTGGTACAACTTATATAATTATATACAGTAGCAAAAAAGTAATGATGAACTTTACACAGAAATTAAATCAATATTATATGGTTTCCACTGATAGATAATAATACACGCAACACCAGAGGCCATACAAATGATAAACTCCTGAAATAGTAAAATACATCCTCTGAAAGAAGGAAAATACTGACAGTTTGAATTTCGCCACCAGGACATACAGCAACACAAAACTGCATAAATCAAACCGCCCCTCTTGTAAAGATAGCGACCATATTTTCTAGCCCGATTACTTTTGCAGAAGCATAGATCAGCTATTAAAAAATAATAATATGATGCAAAACTGAGTACAGATAAGAACCAAAAGATGGTCAAGCACTTTATTCCAGGGTTTAATCCAGAGTCTTTAAGACGAAGATTCATGTAGCACATAGTCTATACACGACTATTAGCAATCTTCGGTTACAATGAAATGATAAAGAAGCTGCGTAGATTCTGTTTACGGACAAACAAATCAGCGCGAAAAACTAAAGTAAATAGTAGATTAATACTTCGATGCTTGGAAATAGAAAATAAGTTACTATAATTGGATGAATAATGTAACCCGAAAAAAATGTAGCAAACTATTGGCGGATAATACAAAATATGTACAACAAAATAGGGTTGCTACTAAATATGTAACACAAGTCATTCACTGTATTTAGCAGGAATGCTGCTTTTAGAATAAAACATTAGCAAAAATGTACACGATGTTTTCTGTACGTAAAAACTTGGTTTCTTACACTGAAAAAGTTTGATCCCACAGAAATAATTGCTGACGCAGGCGCTAGTTAAATACGAGATTTTGAATATTAAGAAAAACGCAATTTTCATTAAATGTTAAAAAATATATAGTATTCTGCTATCATCGAATGACTTTTATTAAGAATATATTTTTGACACATCATATTGCCAGTTAATTGCTGAACTGTAAAACATTAAATTCACAATGTTATGAACATGGTGTGAACATTTTCTCCTATCAATTGTTTTTGAAATGTCTAAAATACGCTTCTGGAGTGAACGTGTATATTCGATAATGCACATATTAATTAATGTTAGTTACTCATTACCGTTAGTTTAAATTACTTTATATGCGGTTATCTCAAATATTTAATTACTTTTACGTCCTGTTCAGACGGCATTGTTACAAAACGAGTTAACACTTTAAAAAACGCAATTTTATTTCTTTAGCAGTTAATATTTTACTTTAAAATATGTTTCGTTTAGACAAGTGAGTATTGGGTCAACATTCCCTAGGCTAAAAAAAATAACTCGGAAACAAGTTAAGTGCGTTCTCTAACGTATTCCTGAATACATATATCTTCCTTGACAGGTTGGCAGTATTTAAGTTTTAAACACAATTGTGAAAATGCAGAAAATTTTTAGCTAACACTTAAACGCCATGCACGGAATTATTTTCCACCACTGCATGGAAAGTTAAGTAAAAGCTGTCCTTGTCACATCTAGGTTACAACTAATCTAATTGTTCTGCAACATTTGTTACTCCACGGACGATTGGAAAGTTTAAATAAGAACGTTATTTCAACATGTTCCATGACTTATGTGTTTTCGCCACACAAGGCGTCAAGGCGTACATTGGTGACACGAAAAAATATTTTAAGGTGTTTTTAAAATTTGATATTTACAACAAAATGTCTTCAGTAACGATTAAAGTTTATTAAAAACAACAGTCAACGATTCTTGTCGCTTATACGCGCAATTAAATTTGCACTATGACAAAATATGGGATCGTACGGATATAAGAACATTTAGGATATTTGGGGTGAAATATCACTTTGAAATAATGCAAAATATGGCAAGTAACGAATTGTAAAAGAAAAATGTACATATAAAACGAAACAAATATAGAGCGGTATTACGATTGCTTGTGTTAGTAAACATTAAAATTAATTTTAATTTAAGATGCGTATTTTTTATTTGCCCTTACCTAACTTCTTAGAAAACACAAAACGTTAATATCCAAAAGCAAAATTTTCAGATTTTTCTTACAACAGCGATTTTCAAGAGAGATTGATACACGCTTCCCCCGCTACGCCGAATGCCATTGATTCAAGTTTTGAAGTAAGTCCATCAATATTCACTAAAGCAAAAATATGAATACATTTGTTTGAGTTCGATTGGTCATTTCTTCAGTTATGTCGTAATTATTATTTTTTGTTTTATATAAACAGCGCAAAAAATACCGGCTTGCTTCCAAAACACTTTCTTTAAAAAAAAAAACCGCCAAAATATAACGTATAAGATTACATGCCTACTTTACTCCCGTTTGATATTATATCTTTAACTAGCAATATCACCTGCATATTTCTACTTTGCAGTCATCATAACTGTTTCTTACAAAATATAACTTTACCATTATAAATTAGTATCAAAATCAACAAAACGGATTTAAAACTTAAAAAATTGAATTCCGGCAAAATACGAACTATCGATTGGTAACACAGAAAAAAAAGAGTATCGGCTATTTACAGAATTTAATACGCCGGCATTTTCAGCATTATTTGTGCCTTTGAAAAGAGGCAAAATGAGTCAAAGCAATTTTAAACCAAATATAAATACAACCAACATCACTTAATTAAGTTCAAACACGTTTTACTGAAGTACGCCAATAGAATGAAGACGTGGAATAAAAATACTATTAGAAAAATTGCTAATTTTAACATTTTAAAAAGGAATATTTTGAACGGTAGTTGTATAGTTGTCAATGATTACACATTATATACATATATATATATATATATATATATATATATATATATATATATATATATATATATATATATATATATATATATATATATATAACGAGAATGCTTGAAACGAATCATCTTCCCACACGCGAAAATGGGTATTCAAATTAAAGCCGATAGTAATCTACAAGCAATTTTTTTTGAAAGCTATATAATCCAAATTTTTATTGCATGAAATTTGCATATGTAGAAATATATTCACTCCTCAGAGGAGTTCCTATAGTTACAATTACATAAAACGGAGAACAAAAAGGGAGTATCATAGCACGCGTTTATGACCATGTCGGCGAACAAAGCAACAATCCAAAGAAACACAGCTCCTTTGAGTCCATGAACAGAGTAAATTCAACTATGTTTATGCTGTTAATTTTGAAGCTGCCTTTGTAACTGTTCCCAAGCGCTATACACCGGGAATTATAGAAACAATAATAACTCTCTACAAATATGGCTTGTATGATATTTTTAAATAATGCTTTAAAATTAATGAGCTTGTACTCCCACTGAAATTACTGATTTCCTACCTGCAGCCACGGAGCGTTTCAACATATGTCCATTCATTGTACATGTTCCATGAAAAGTATTATTGCGTCTTGGTTTAAAAAAGGTGTTTGAAAAACCATATACTTTTACAAAATCACTTTTCTCTGCGACACATTACCGTCCAAGTTCTATACTCCAACAAATAAAACAAAGTATTAGAAATGATTCAGGCTCATAACCACGGATAAAACCTTCACTGACGAACTTGAATTCAGTTGTCTCAAGCATATAAGAACACACGAAAAATTACATTACAGTATATTTTCTACAAAATCAAATTATTCCATACGTCACGCTCGTAGCTAAGCCGAACAGCATACGAATATAGACTTCTCTGCTATCCTATAATATAATACGTTATAGACCGTGTCAGACTGTATGGTGCTATTATATAAAGGCATTTCGCGCTAAAAATACTGTGTGGAGATCAACAAAAGATAAGTTTCAAAACTAAATTTTAAAAATGTTATACCATAGAACTAGCACCATAGTATTTTCCTGATCTACTGAAATAAAAAGACAACTTTATGTAAAATTACCACCTTATAGTCACAGGTATCAGTTGGATATCGACATAGTACTCATATTCCAATTTACAAAACTGTTAACTAGCCATTTTCGGTTAAGGCGTTTCAACAGAATCCAACTGACCTCCGTAATGTACTATTACGCTAAGACAAGCTTACCAAGTAAAGGATCTAGGGTTCGACTTTCCAGCAACGCAAGAGTGGTTGTGACAATTAAGATTTAAGTTTATTGTACGTGGACTCCCCTTTCTCCAAATGACAGGCACGAAGGGGAAGAGTTAGTGAAAACGCTTGAGAAAATAATAAAAATGCCGCCTTCTTTTCACCAGTGACACGCCGTTAACAATATGCCGGAACAATAAAGGTGTATCGTTGTGCATCTAAGACGCCTCATATACATTATACGCACTCGGTCAAAAGAATCTCTCAAATAACAAATATTCCCGTCTAAATACCCTAATGAACTTCACGTCGAGACTAATTTAAGCCACCGAAATGACAATATGTATCTATCGCCCCGTCACGACTGATAGTTACAGACTATGATCACGCAAACCGGTCCAATGCAAAGAAAATGAATACCACCTTTTTTTGACAAGCAGAAAATAACGGGGAAATACATCATACAAAATCACTTTAATGCTTTAAAAACAGTATAAAAACGCGAGACTGTATTTCTCACGCCTATGCTAACTGCAACAATTTTTTTTCTATTTAATGACGCATGCTTTCGTCACTCTATTGTTATAGGTTTACTGCTCACGTTTTTAAAACTGTGTACGAAACGGAACTGTGGTTCAAACACGAAAGTTGAGACAGAAGTAACTGAGATAAGATGCAAATAATTATTCCGTGAGATCATTTGTCACTGCGTAAATATTTACGAATAGCAAACAACACTTCTCACACATCAATATTCTAATAACCCAATTGCCCTTGCATTATACAATGTCCCCACCACTGCATCCATTTCCCTTACCTGTCTCCTCAATTCACGAATCACTTGTGAAAACAAACCCACTTTCACGTTTAAGACTGGATTGATTTTGTACCTACAACACAGTTCACTTACAAAATTTGTTTCGCTACAGCGTCCTCAATCAAAGCAGGCCAACTTTAAGGGGACAGGCAAAATGCTTTTCGAATCCTTGCGCACACAGTTGCAACAGTGAATGCTACGAGGCGCTAGTGACAAAATGGAAGGAGAAAAAAATTACTGTCATTTGCATTACACTCGTGCGAGTTAAATCCCATCCACGAACCCTAACTAGTGTAACGTTACTCCAAGCGATTTTTTAATTTACGTTACTTATACACGTCTTTAATCAGCTTCGTATGGCCCAACTTATCGTAACAGTTGAGACACACGTGAATACGCGCACAGAACGAAATTACAAACCTTGATTCTTAAATACGCATTTCCAAGTGCAACTCTCCATGTCAGTTCGTCCAGTTTTAGTGACGACTACAAAACGCGCAGAAGACGCCGGTGTTCTGTCTTGTATCTAACAGGATAGCATGTAAACCCATATGCTTTAAATTCTGAAACATAGAAACATGATTTATCACGCAGAGCCACCAAAGATTGCTAGTTAGATATTAACTTGCATACAGAAACATGGAACACACCATTATTCTATAGGCGATTCACGGTAAAGTGAGCACTTTTTAAGGCCCTGCTTAATTTTTCTTTTCATCATATTTCTATCTTCCTGCCACTTTTTAATATAGCCATTGTCATGTGACTAATAAACACAGTGTACACATTTTACCACTCCTAAAAGTTAACGTCTGGGGCTGCAATAAAATATATTTATTAGTGGTTAAAGACTGTTGAAACGGCCTTAAAAAGTGCTGACTTTACCGTGAACAGCCTATAACTGCAGATACACTGCAAATAATTTTTTTTCTTACCCTTCAATTTATTATCATAAGAGAGCCCGTCCATATTTTATTGTAATTCGCCAGTTCATGTGTAAACTGGTGTTTCGTAAGATTATTTCCGAGCGTTCTCGAGTTTCTTAATGTCGTTCCTCTCTGTAGGCTAAGTTTTCTAAATCTTGGTGGCTCCTCTCACGCTACCATGTCGGTAATCTCTCCGGCGACAGTACAAGCACCTGGTTGTTCAACTGTAGTGTATAATCTCATACATTATTTTAAAATATCTCTTGAGGGAGAACAACACCCCCTCTCCAACCCTATAGTCTAAACAGTTCAAAATTGCTCCAAATCAGCGAATTTTATGAAGCTGCTCCACTTAAATCGATAAAATTCTACTGATCATTTTAGTTACTGGTATTTGCTGAATAAACAGATATTTCTACTGATTCCTAATGAACTGCACTGGTCTGGTAGTAAAACCTTAGTGTATTCCACAAGATTCGTCATTATATTACAGCTCATTAAGTTAAGACTCGGTAAAATAATTCTATTGATTGAAATTACTGATTCAGATTTACAATGCCCAGCCCCCTTACCAACACCAATCAGGGCAAAAGGGGGGACCTCTCCCTATTTGGAAAATTTTACTTTCGTATTTTACACTATGTTTAGCACTTGCCATTTGCAGATTGCTTTTAGTTGTCTGTAGACTTAATTTCTGCAAATGATTAAGAATTCTTGTAGCTGAAATTTGCTTTGCAGCACAATCAAAAGAAATTTTTACAGTCGTCAAATATGTCGGTAGATTAGTCTTACTCCTGGCTCCGCCCCCCCCCCCCCTTTTTTTTCTCTTAAAGGTGTTTACCCTTTCCAAAACAATCACGGTTTTTCATTTCTGGGTACGTATTATCCTGGTATAGGCAATGTCGCCACCCACCCGTGAGCTCCTTTAGACACTGTATAAATCTAGGAACATGCGAGTTACAGACTTCGTCGGCAAACTATCGCCACTCGAGTGAATCTCGTTCAGAGTCGTATGCCGGTCGCCGCAGAACGACAGCCGAAGCATCTGACAGAAAAACTTAGTATCCAAGTCGCTTAATTCATTATTTCAAAACGCCCAAAATCGCAATAAATAAATAAAAAAATCTAGAAGACAATTGTGAGGAATTTATATTTATGAGGAAATCACAGACAAGAAATCTCGTTAATGTGGAAGTGATATTTATATACGTTATTTAAACTGTAAAATGTTGATATGAAAAAATCATATTAGTTCCCTTCGAGTTAATAACGAGATACTAACCGATACTAAAGTATAGTCTATTGGCGGTTTCTACACACTTTTTGCATCAAACCTTCGAAAAACCACACCATGTATGAATTGCTTGGTTTTTTTTTCACTAAAGATATAATTTATTTTATCTACTGCGATTGTTCTTCCGGTATCTGACCTGAAGAAGGGGACATATTCCAGCCCCCGAAACGTCGTGAAGACTTGTAATTATTTTTTGTGATTCTGTGTACTCTGTTGGATTATCTCGCTAGTTATTTTTTGTAGTTCCTGTGTTGTTCATAGTGTTTATTTATTTGGTTTTATAATCTGACAAGGAATGATTTTCCTGACGGTGTTTCATTGTTTTTTATTTTATTTACGTGTTTGTTTTGAGTTATTATTGTTCAGCAGTGAACGCTGATATTGTGTTTTTTCTTGCTCTGTTTTGTTCACTTTTGTGGTGTTTTCGTCATCGTGCTGTCATTTCTTTTGGTTTACTTTTGTTGTCTGTCCTTTTTTGCAATAATAAATAGTTCGTCCATCTTTTTAACGTTTTGATATTATACTGACAAGGATCCAGCTATTCCTAATTATCCGTCTGTGGTGTAGAACGTTTTTTCGTTTTTCTTTTGCTGAGTCTGTGTATGTTTATTTAGTCTCATGGTACGTAATGGACACAGTCCATTCAAACCACCACAATAATGTATCATTTATCACAAGACACCACAATAATGTATCACTTATCACAAGAGTTTTATACATCTGTTAACATAAAAGTGCCTTATTTTTTACTGAATTAAACTTTTACTTATATTTTATCTATAAATTATAATAATTTGTGTATAATTAACATGAACAGAAACAAGCAGAAAATAGGTGTGTTGGTAATGCCTTGTACGAAAATAGTTCATATGCAAAATATTAGTACGCTGATTGCGCACGAATGCGGTCCGTCGTCCCTTTGATGAAATTTGTTAAAGGCTATTCACGGTAAATTGAGCAATTTGTGAAGCCCTATCAGGTGAAATAAATACACTGTGTTTATTACTTACATGCCAATATTTGTTTTAAAAAGTGGTGGAAGAAAAACGTAACTAGGGCCTCAAAAGTGCTCACTTTACCGTGAACGGTCTCTAGACTCTCTTAAGCTTTGTTTGCATGAGGCGGAAGAATATACTGGAAGTAGAACTTGAGCAGGGCTTGAGAAAAGTCGGAAGTAACCGTGAATGGAGTATAATTGGGCTCCCGACGAAGTGGGGGAGTGAATAAGAATCGCGACCCAGATGGCGGGGTGAGGCGGAGCGGCCGCCGGACACAACACCACACGTGATGGCGCTGTGCCCCTGTCCGAGCCAGGGCGTGTCCCCTCGGCCTGTTGCCCAACAGCCGCCCGCAGTTACCACCACGTGGCGCAACGACCAGGCGGCCCTGCGCCGGCCTCAGCTCCACACTATAGGTATACCCCGCGCTCACACACACGTTTACAGGCTGTCCACTATTATATCGGCACGTCATTATCCTTTCAAAAATGTCGCACTAAAGGCTGTTCACGATAAAGCGAGCGCTTCTGAAATCAACCTTAGAAGTCACTGCCCCTGCCTGCACATATTTAACGGGCGCACTGAGTGGCATGCGCCCGGTACAGTTGGTAACGATGGAGGGAAAGTAGTTATATATCCCAACGTTGAATTAAAAGTGTTCGGTAAACATTTCGTACTTAATAGTGAAATGATTTATTTTTCTTTCTGAATTTTTAAAATACATTATAAGTGTTCGGATTAGTAAATTTGTAAAATTCTTAATTTTATAATAATTTTACAGTTTCACTTGACTTGCGCATGAATAAAGTGATCAGGCCCACGACAATATTAATTTTACATATGGCGGAATGATACACAAAGTGCATAAAAGTATATCATAAGTGGGGATTCCAAAAGTGCTCACTTTACCGTTAACAGCCTATGCCTGCCTATGCTTCAACGGGCACGTGGACTCGCATGCCCCCACTGAAGTTGGTAACGACCCGGGGGAGGGAGGGGGGGGGTTATTACGTGTACTGGCGTTAAGTCTCAGGTAAACATTTGTGACTACTGAAATAATTTATTTTGCCTATTCTTTTAATGTATGCAAGTGCAAGACTAAGCAATTTTCTTTTCTAATAATTTCACATTTCCACGAATAAAGTGTTAATTTAACATACAGCGGCAGAATGCACAATTGGGCATACAAGAAGATCTTATGCAGAGCCTTCAAAAGTGATTAGTTTGCCATGGATAGCCTACACCAACACTACTGTAACCACGGAGGTAGAACAAATCAGGAGATGGCATATTGAGACGTAACTGAGGCTGCAGTTTCGACAATCCTCATGTTGTGACACCCTAAACCACACTGACTTTTTTTTTCCTCAGTAAATTTCCTCAACTGTGATAGAAACGCAGTGGTAAATCAATGGATTCGCATTCAGGAGGACCCGAGAGAGATTCCCGGCAATCCTGACTTCGGTTTTCTATGGTTTTCCGAAATCACTCCACGCGAAAGCTAGAATGGTTCCTTAGTACAGGCTGTGGACGAATCCTATATCGTTTCTGCCTCTCTGAGAAACTTGCTCCGACTCTAATGACCTCACTATCGGCGAGATGGTAAGTACTACATACGTACACATATAAATCGGTGGCCAGTGTAATCAATTTATTTTTCGATTAGTACACGTTATAGTAAGTACTGGCGTTATAATATTAGTTTGCGTTTCTAAAAATTCCAGAGTCATTCTAGTCATTAGATCGCTGGGAATGCTACTTATTACACGTGCGGGCGGAAGGATAAATATTAATAAAGAAGAAAATAATTAGGATTGTCGGAAGTAATCATACAATCATGAACAAACTTCACATCAGAAACAAACTGCCAGAAAACTTAAAATTGCCTGAAATTCTTTAACTAATGAAAGATAAATACCATATTTGCTTTTAAACCCTCTTCACACTTAAGCACATCACCCAACACTATGTTTGAGTATCCACATGTAGTAATAAGTAGCAATGGAAAACCTTCCGCCTTGTATGATTTCCACGGCTAATTGAGAATTTTTGAAATCAACCTTCGAAAAATGACACTGGCCCTAACTGTATGTATTTTAACGGCCACACCGACTGATGTGCGCTCAATAAAGTTGGTAATGACGGAGAGAAACTAGTTACACGTTTAGTTAGGTAACAAACATATGTGAATACTGAAATTATTTATGTCGCTTTCTTGTTTTTCTGTATGTAAGTGTAAGAATTAGAAAATATTTTTTAAATATTACTTTTTATAACAATTTCACATTTTCAATTGTCCGGCACATGAATTAAGTACTCAAGCTCATGGCAATGTTAATGTTACAAATGGAAGAACACACAATGTGCATACAAGTAAATCTTAAGCAGGGCTTTCAAAAATGCTCAGTTTACCGTGAACAGCATATAACAACAAATATCATGTCTGCCTCGTTCTGCTTCATTACTACCCATTTTTGGAAAGTCGACTATTTTTGGCAAGTCTTCACATCTAACTCTTGAAAATGATACTAAATTAGTGACGTCAAACATTAAATATACCTCTGATGAAATATATATCGTGTGAATTAATACACCACCAAGATCAGCATTTAAACAGTACGACCCACATATATATGTATTGTCAATACACTATGCTGAATTTTTATTCTACAATTAATCTTATCACTCTTATCGAATTATTAATTACATTGTTCTCACTGTCTTCACACTTTAAACTTTCAATTTCAATTTACAAAAAAATTTATCTCGTTTTTACTATCTCTGTGCAGCAAATTTCCACCCAACATAGAATTTTTATATAATTAAAAACACGTAGAGCTAGGCTCGGCTAAGAATTTCAAAATTAACTCGGTGCTAGCTTTACAGTAATACTATTATCTGCAACAAATTTAATGTATATTTTTTCTATATTTCCGCCAAGTTTAAAAAGTTGTAATGCATTTCTTTTGTGCTGGGATGCCACAACATAAGACTCTATAGCAGTAACTTGAGACTAACAAATTTTAAAATATTTACTAATCATTCAAGTACAGCGGCTAATTTAGATTATTTTCAAATTCTATAATAAAGGAATCTTCACTAGTCTTTGGACCAAAAGTTATCCCACTGTAAGGCTTTCACTATGTAGCAACTAGGCATCGGCAGTGTCAAGTTATCAGATATTCCACTAAAATACCAGTCACTTTTGTTTGCAGTGTTTATGAAAATCAAGTTGTTCACTATGTTATGTGGTTTATGTGTTTACAACATATACCTAAGGCACAGTCATAAAAAAAAAAACCAAAGCGGCGAACATAAAACTAAATATATAAAACTTTTTCGGGCAAAGAATAAATTAAATTACTAAATACAAAAACAGCACTACTACTAGTAAATTGCAGCAGAAAATAAAAGGTGATCACAATCTGGAACAATTAAAAGCAAGGAATGTTTTGTTATAAAATAAGAAATACTAAACACAGTTCCGATGCTCACATGGGCGGAATATGGTAGATTATAAGCAAAAAACATACGTATCCATTTTTCTTTAGGAATAAAGGCGCAGAAGAATATACGAAAGCTAGGTGCCATAAATGTTTTTATTAAACACGACAACTGTCTCTTTACCGCATGGTAAAGGAAACTGCCAACGGGAGGCCGACTTCTCGAAAGTTTAAATTGATATATTTTGAATTAAAAATCATTAATTTCTCAGAAAATACATGAACGATTCTGTAATATAGAATTATATTTCCTTAATCTATTTCGTTAAAATGTTTCATGAGCTGTGCATTCGGTAACCTTGCTGGCATAATCAGCCATCATCGTTCAACTTGACTATTATGTTCCATGTTAGTACGCAGACGAATCAGGTGCACAAGGAAAGCCAATCTTGAATACCGACACAAACGACATGATATCTAGCAACAAAACTTACTCGGCATTACCATGGTGCACGATAACTTAAGTAAACGCCAAAAATGTTCGAGTTCAGTGAAGATATCACGTGCTTCGGGCAACTACTCAGTGTCTTGGATAGTAAAAATGTTGAATATTTACAATTTTTCACGTCAATGAATATTAAGTTCAACTCTAGCATTTATGCACAGAACTTAAGAGATAGAAAGAAAGAAAAAAAGAAAAAAACAACCCGCTGGTACAACCCAAAAAAATTAAGATTTCAACTTGAGTGGCTGAATAAAGTTTTAATTTCCCACTGTTTAGGGAAATAACCAACCATGACGGAATCATCTAATTATTACTGTATACATAAAATGTGAAGCGTCAACTAAGTAATGTTCACAGTTTAAAAGAAGTATCATCGTAAACGGAATACGAAAATTTTTATAATTCACTAAATATACGCCCATACTTCAGAGTCACAAGCAAATTAATAGTAATACTTCATTCAACACATTATTATTTTCAAATGTGTTCCACATTTTGTTTGCACTTTTTTTTTTTTTTGGAAAGTATCGTAAATATGCATTGAGCCTAGCAATCGTAACTTAAAGCTTAATATTTTTTGTAATAAACCCGACAAACTGAGGTGCATTTAGGCATATTTCTGGTGCAGTGAAAATGTGAATAGTTCTAAAGATTCAAGAATGGAAAGAAATTACTAACACTAGCTGAACGAATGTCATATTTACTTATTAGTATTTAGCAACAAAAAAAATATTAAAATTGCATGTATTATATGACCATAGAAAGCACACAACACAAAAACTGAATTCAAAGAGTTTTCAAATATAACTTCCTTATCATGTAAATACTATCCGCAGTGTAGGTTATTCGTTTTTTTCTTTCAAAGACAAGTTGGAAATAAAATCCGCGAGCAGCTTTACACATAAAAACGCACACAGAGTAAAAAAAAAAAAAATTATGAAAACGAGAGGAAATGTTACGTCCAAATAATGCTGATTATAGAGTACAGATTTCAAATACAACGGGGAAACAGCCACTAAAAGAGATAAGCGTACATGAGCAAATAGTGATTGGTTTGACAATCAAATCAGGCACAGCCGATACTATAATACTGACAACCAGTCATTGGGATCTGTATTGGGATACAACATGCTTCGGGAACAGATGACTTTGATATCGCAGTAGAAATAACTAAATAGAACTGATCAAGACTATGCACGCAAATTACACAATCACTCGCAAACTCTTAGAGCAGCAGCATTGCCAAATCTGTGTGGAATATTTAAGCAATTTACTCATCAGACAACAAAAAAGATACAATTATTCCCAAAAATCACAGAACCTAAAATTTTTGAAAATGACTCCGGCAGCTATTTTCTATACCAGCCTACATATTTGATTCCAGACAACACTGTAAGAAGACTCCGCACAAGGTATGCAGTTTTAGTATGCAAGCTCGGCGAACTTCTGGTTAGCACAAGTAAAATAATTTAAATTATTTGTGCCTGGCAAAACAGTGGTGAAAAACTAATAGTATGATCTTTTTCAGCATACATTATGACTGCTAACAAAAAGAGTTTGGTGATAACATGTAAATAACAGCGAAAGTTCCGAATTAAAACGTAAGCTATATAACAATCACAAGCTTCATACAATGTGCACTTCTGCACTTGACATTTTGTAATTTATGTAAATGTAAATATTGTTATTACATTATACAATACACCTATACTAGAGTTTCAAAGGCTTCTCACAGTGTTGTTGGAGTGATTTGGAAACTACGAATCCATTTAGTGCAATACGAAACATTTTACAGCAAAGTACCAAAAAACGCACCAGATAAGCATTAAACATAAACACGGTATTATATAAATGCAAACGGTATAAAATTCATGACCCTACACTACCTAACAAAAAACTAGCACTATTCCACAAATAGCCTATTATGTAATAATGTTTGAAAATTTCGGGAAGAAAACTGCTTCATCTGCACGACCACTGGCAATCTACCTCTCTTTCTGGAAAAATTAACATTGCGGAAAAGGTCCTATACTGTTTTCCTCCTAAATTAATATTAATGGCACGTAAATTCTTATATACCTCAGCAGCAGAATGCAACAAATATTTGAAAAAACACTGAATATTTTCACTCGACCCCTGAGTTGCAGCTTTCCTTCGCGAACGTAACTTTCTAAGCTACTTGATTTTTAAAAATAATCGTTTATAAAATTATACACCATAAGTAACAGGGAGAGAAAACTACAGCATAATGCTTAATTCAAGGCGCACACTAAATTAAACCAATATTTACATATTATGTATTTTGTCCTTCGCCATAATTACGATTCATTTATAAAGATTCTTTAGCAAAACTCAATCTTCTATACTTTCGAAAAATAGTCATAAGTTACTCAAGCTTTGTTCAAATAAAAAAAATTCTAAACATTTCTGCACAAATTGGTGGTCTGAAAAGAATTTCTCTTTTTGGGAATAAAAAAATATGTAATGTAGGGAAAAAACGCGCTATGCATAAAATCGCAAACACGCCAAATTAACGAAAAAACCGTTGAATTTATTAATCAAGCGGTTTGTTGTGTGTCTTACACTTTCCATTTGAAATAGCGTATCTTACAACTTTATACTTTTCATATACGTAACGATCAAGATCAACACGTTTAATGGTGGATCACATACTTTGCATAAACTACTACGAAAGGTATTATAACTTGGGAAAATATTTTTGCTATGCACTCTATTAAATTTATTAAATTGCACCAAAGCAACAAAATTGTAGCGATCAGCAGGTTAAACTGCTACTGTTCGTACTGAGTTTCTGCGCATTACTTTTCGGAGGAAGTTTTTGAAGGTGAAAGAAAAGTCAACGGAGAACGTAGCAAAATGGCGGACGGGATTGTTAATGCTCGCTAAATTTTCGCACGTGTGGGCTGCGAATACGTTTATGGTGCAAAGTTAGCTGGCATAACTCACCAATTATGTCGACGAGGGAAAATTCACAGATTAATCTAATCACACACGGGTAAAATCATTAAAATTAAAATATTTACTATCGAATGTTGTAACCAACTTAACATGGCATCTCAAAAAATACACATCAACAAAAAGTATTACGGCCTAAAATAAGAAATAATTAATTAAGTTACAAATATTGTCATAATACGCAATGTTTGAAAGACGAGTTTACTAATGAAAAAAAATATAATAAAATCTTCACGCTAAATACGTCTATCAAACATCAAAACACGCCCAGTACCGAACAACGATATTTCACGGCTACGCCTGTGTACCAGACAACCTGCGCCAAACACTGACTTCTGAGGACCGTGATTTGAAGTACTGCGCCATCTGTGATCAGATAATGGAACCACTAAGCCTCGCGGTGAACAGAATAATAATGTGATCGGTGCGAAGTGGAACGCTCAAAGAGTTCGGGAGGGGCTGTGTAAAGGCACCGCCCCGAAGAATTCTTTATACACTGCATTCAATAAAGTTGAATAAAAATTGCGCTTTCTGGACCACTTTTCACAACGAGAAAGAATTTATTGAATGCACTGCAACTGCGTTCCGTAAACAAATGACTATAAAATCGTCGACATAGAAAAATATTACATCACGGTTAAGAATTCCCTATGCTGTGTGTTATAACCACAGTTAATGATGGGGCACTCTGTTAAGGGCAGTTCACAATAAAGTGAGCACTTTTGAAATCAACCTTAGGAAAAAGTCACTGCTCCTACCTGCATATATTTTAACTGGCGCACTGAGTAACTTGCGCCCAGTAAAGTTGGTAGCTACGGGGAGGACGTAGTTCTATATCTTAACATTGAATATAAATGTTAGGTAACCATTTGTAATAAGTTAAATTTTTCTTTCGATTTCTGTTTTCTTTCAATGCACCTAAGTGTAAAAATGAGCAGATTCTTAAAATATTTACTTTTTCAATAATTTCGCAGTTTCACTTGACCGACGCATGAATACCGCGAAGAGGCCCATGGCAATGTTAATTCTACATAAGGCGGGGGAATTCACGACGTGTATACAAGTAGAACTTAAGCAGGGCCTTCAAAAGTGTTCACTTTACTGTGAACAGCCTATAGTTCAGAGAGTCCGGGGATGATGACAGTTTATTCAGGCGTTTGCATATGATGGCCAACAAACGGACAACCTTCTGCTATCCCGTGGGTTCCTGCAAACTGTCTAAAAGACTGTAAAAACGTGCACTCTTTCACAGACTTATGTTCCGTACTAGGCCTCGCCGGCTTACGGTGCATTGAGTCCTCCTGGGTTCGAACCCATTTTAAGAATAAATGAAAATTACCAACTAAGCTGCCTCCTTATTCGCGAAAGACAAATCAAAGGCTGGACGGAAGGAAGGAGGGAACCGATAACGCAAAGAAAATTAATAAAATAAGTAAACAAACCTCTATACTTCACTCGTTCTTCGCCTTTACAACATGCGACGTGTCAAAGCAGTTAGCAATTATGCCAACAGGTTGTTCACGGTAAAGTGAGTACATTATAGGCCCTAGTTACTTTTTATTTCAGTCTATTTTATTCTTTGGCCACCTTTTAAAATAAATATTGCGATGCAAGTAATATAAACAGTGTGTAGATGCCACACTACTTGAAAGTTAACTCTAAGGCTAAAATAAAATATATTTATCGACTATTATTTGAAATGAGAGGGCTTTCAAAAGTTCTCACTTTAAAGTGAATAGCCTATAGAATTCGGGAAGCAGCAGATGTGATCCCATTTGTTACACAAAGGGCGATTTTATTTCAAGCATGTGACTTTCCGTCCTGATTCCAGAGTCCAAGCAAATTTCAGGGAAATCTTCTTACTCCGGGTCCTTAAAGTAAAACTGTGCGTACACGGAAAACTATTGCTTATTTATTACGTTCCTCGTCCTATGTATCTCCCTTCTCCCTTTCACGATCCTTGATGTCGGTAAGTTAGCAGCCATAACTCAAACACGATTCCATGACTGCTCAATCTCACCTTACAAAACGGCGGGCAACGCACGCGGTTACAAAGAAAAATCATTTACGGTCAGGCACAAAGGAAATAAAAATATCCCTGACACGCAGACGATTTATGCCGTTCTGTCAGTAACACAATCAAAGCCTTTTTAAAGTAAACTGAGAATTATGGCGAACTGTTTAATACGATAGTTCAAATCATTTATTGATTAACAACTTTCTGTTTCTTTTAAAGCCTCGTCTAACAGCTAACCATGAAGAGGTTTTTTTTTTTTTTTTGACGAATTTAGACATTTTTATGTTGGTTTATCAAAATCGCTGCAACAAAAAGCAATACGACTTATGAACATTAATTCATTTCTAAGCGTTAAATGGTGCTGCCTAAAGTTTTGTTTAAAAGGAATTCCTTTTACAAATTGTTGAACGTTACCACACCGTTTCATATTATAAGTAAAATCACTGGGCAAAAATAGCCTATTTGCATGATTTTGTCATACTTGCAAATAAGAAATTTTTCTATAGCACTATATAAAGGTTTCGAAGAACTGGACGTGAACAGATGTTCAAGCATCCTAGACGCCTACCGAAGTTCCGGATTGGTTTTTACATCCCTTCTCAGCAGTCGTCGCATGTCCCAGCACGCTGGATTAACAATGCTACAATTAGAGGAGAGGGGAATTTTTAACTACCATCCTAAAATTTGTTTACATCAAACCAATATCCAGTATTAAATATTAATTGACAGCCTATTAAAGTAGTGAGAAGGGGAAATTAGAAGTTAACATGCGCTAGCATTTTACCACAATCCCCCCAATTTCCCCCCATATGGAAACACTATTCATTGCCCGGGTATCGAAACCAGTACACACAAGTGATACGCATAAAAATAACATCCGAAATTGAAGAATATAATCACATTCACTTGTTTCACTTTTCTTCTCATTACCCGCTTCGGTGATACGTTGAGCGATCGGCACACACACACAGTAGAAATGAACGGTAATTCACAATATGTTGGGGCAAACTTCAATGGCAGCAGGAACAGCATGGGGCGAAATTACGTCGCTTGGCACGCACTTGCACATACACACCTCCTTGCCCCAAGGACGGCGGATGGACCGCTCTTCTCCTCGAAGTCCGGCTCCAGAGGTTGGAGCGCGCTCTCCAAGAGTTGCGCCACACGACGTTCCTTGCTCGAGCCCATCCTTTACCGGCGAGAAAGCGGGGTCCCGTCATCTGGAGCACTTGCATCCCGCGCGGGGAGCGATAACATCGAGCCCGCGTCGCCAAGTTTCTCGCAGACCGCGGGAAACTGGCCGCGCTGTGTCTTAAATGGTTCCTCGCGGGGGGCTCCCGGAAAGGAGACCATCCTGAGAAGCTGCCACTACTCGTCCCCGGATGCTGGAGAAGCTCCGGAAAGGGCAGGGGGTGACCACCCGGCCGCGCCCAACGCGACGTCGCGGAAGATGACACGAGGAAGACAACGCGACCTCCACCCCGGGTGAGGACGAAGGGATACCCATAACGCATCGTCGGTCGAAGGGGCACTGGTGAACAGGTCACGATCTGGGCGCCTTATATACTGCGGACGCGAAGGAGCCCTCCCGGAGATCCGGGAACGCCGACGAAGGTCTGCAGGCAGCTTCCGTCGGCGGCGAGCCTTGAGCAGCGGCCGGTCGCGGATCTGCGGCGACCTTGCGACGCGCGACCCGCCGCCAGCCAGCGCGTAAGGCACTTGGGTCGCCGCGTCCGGCCTCTCGTCGCCGAGCGGCCAGAGGCGCCAGCGAGGCTGTCCTGCGATGCGGCCTCTTATTACACACTATATAGGCTGTTTACGGTAAACTGAGCACTTTCGAAAGCCCTGCTTAACCCATTCAGACCCAGAGTACACAATCGTATACATTATTATAATATATTATATTTATTAGCTTCCAAAGTCACATTACACAATGTGACAGAGTTGTCAAAAAGTACAACAAAAGCAAATAAATTATGACATACAAAATAAGTACATACATAGCAAAAGGCAATTAAAATACATACAAATTTAAACAACATATACAGTAATCAATTACAGAAGTAATAGAAAAACCACAAATTAACAGTTTAACAGTATACTTGAACACTATAAAAAACTATCTATAACGTAATTTTTTAATTGCAATTTAAAACAAGAAAATTTTTCTTTTTTTTAATACATCGTGCAGTTTAGAAGGTACATTATTAATGAGTCCAATAGCTGCTACATATGGACTGTTTTTAAACTTCAACTTACGCATGTGTACGGGCTGTTGACGGTAACATGAGTAAGTGAAGATATTTCAGCGGTTCCTAACAGCAAGAGCCGATGAGAGTGACTGAGGTGACTATGGAGCAGCGCCGGAATGAGAGGGCGGGGGAAACGGGAGATCTCCGAGAAAACTCGCCGACCAGCGGCATCGTCCGGCACGATTCCCACATGCGAAAATCCGAGAGTGACTCGACCGGAGATTGAACCCTGTTCGCCTTGGTGGGAGGAGAGCAGGCTACGATAAAATGAGTACTTTTGAAAGCCGTCTCATTTGGAATAATAGTCAATAAATATTTTTTACTTCAGCCTTAGACGTTAACTTACGAGTGAGGCGGAACATATATGCTGTGTTTATTACTTACATGGCAGTATTTATTTAAAAAGATGGCCAAAAGATAAAAAATGGCTGAAAGAAAACAGTACCTAGGGTCTCAAAAGTGCTCACTTTACCGTGAAAAGTCTATAGGTAATTGTTGGTCTGAACTGCAGACTGCGTAGCTCAATGTCCAATGTCTTACCTGTGAGTAAATGATTCGCAAACAGTCTTACTGGTCTACGTAATAACTGGTTCACATAACTGTAGCCGAACATACAGACTGCAGCTCATTGGCTAAGTACAGTACGCATTATAAATTTTTTTGTTTGCAACACCTGGAACCGCAAATTACAGCGGTTCTGAAAGGGTTCAGATCTGTACTTGTATGCACAATGTGTACTCTTCCGCCATGTGTAAAATTAACATTGCCACAAGTTTCAATCACTTCATTCATATGTCGGTCAAGTGAAAGTGAGAAAATACAAAAAAAATAAATGTTTTACAAACTTGGTAATTATTACACCTATATAAATTTAAAAAAAGAAGAGAGGGCAAATGTAATCATTTCCGTAGTCACAAATACTAACCAAACATTGTAACCAAACGTTAAACCATGGAACTACTTTCCATCTGCGTCGTTACCAACGTTATTGGGCGCATGCCAGCCAGTGTGTCGGTTAAATACATGTGACGCGTTCTCAGAAAAGGTACCTTAGGGTGAAAACGTAATAAGTATTTCAGGAGGCCCACAAAAGGGTTGCAAATGCGACAGTTGTCGAGATATGAACGGAACATGCTGAGAGTATAAACGCTAAAAGGGTGCAAATAGTTTAATTTAATTATTCGTAGAATTGTCTACACAAACAGCTCAAAACCCGAAATATGAGTTTTTCACCCTAAGGTACCTTTTTTGAGAATGCGTTACATATATGCTGGTATGTTAAGGGGTTGGGGAGGAGGGAATTTTTCAAAGACTGATTTCAAAATTCAAAGGTGATTAGTTAATCGTGAACAGTCTATAGTCAGCTTAGGGTATGTTATGCTTTTTTTTTTATTACAACTTACAAACGTCCCCTCCCTTGCGATGAGATGCTAGTCGGAAAGTCTGTTTACATAACGAACTGAACTAAACTCACGTATAATAACAGAACGTGCGTTCCATAGACTTAAGATGTCACAGATCGATTTTCATCGTCTGTGCACGTTCACAAAATTGACTCGCGTATCACTAGTACAACTGTCAAAAGTCACACGGTCAACAGTGATGAGCGAGTTTGTTTACATTTAAATTTTCAACCTACCCACCCCTATCACACTTTGACTAACTTCAATAAGTTGTACTAAAACTACATTAGAGGAAGTGTACGACCATCTCAAACTCTTACCTTGCATAAACAGCATTGCAATCTAAAATCATATACAATATCTTTTACATAGCTCTCGTGGCGGAAAAGTAGTCCAATGTTGGGAAACGAAAAGTGGCTATTGCGCATCTCGCACGTGCACTATACGGTGCACTCGTGGTGTTAATGGAGACCCGAACCATGTACCTCGCAACCCAAAGGTCAAGACCTAGCGACCTCAGTCACTGCGGTCGCCGCGATATGTTAGCGTGTGAACTGCTGACATTTCCATCTCGTAACGGTGATAAACTCGCGTTACCTTTCCCAAGAGTGTTAGTGTTTAAGTATGCGGACACCGTGCCTGATTTGCATTTGGAAGGCTGCAGGTCCGATACCCAACGACGATATCAGGTAAGCGATGGTGTGGTTCCCCACGACAAACAAATGCCAGTGCAGTTGGATACAGTTGGAAACAATAAGCCTACCAGTCCCCCCCCCCCCCAACAACAAGGTTACGTTAAGCTCCCATTTCTCGTACAAAACAGGAACGATCTTGAAACGCTTCATTGTATATTTGTCTCCCTTCCTGTTAAAAGTATAATTGGTTTTCTACGTAGTACGACTGAGATTACGGACTCCAAGAGACGGCCTGACCTGGCGTGTGATTCTCATTCACTTTTCGCTATCGGGAGATAAATTACGCAAGCATTGCTAGCCGAGGGTAGAAGATTTTACGATATTCTGATAGGCAGGTGACAACTACACTTCGTGCTATGGCGACGTAACCACAACGTAAATCCGCTCACTATAAGCGGAAAATCGAATGAGAATTGCGTCCTTGATTAAAGAGGTTTACAAAGCACTTGCAAACAGACTACTTAGGTGAGCCATTTCTGCCTTTGTATAGGTTATGAGAGATATCTTAGCCGAAGCCGGCGTACGGACTTGGAAAATACAATATTCGCTTCAGACGTTGTAAACCTTGACTGTTAAGTGAAAAATACTCCACGCCGCCTTGAAAAATCAGAACGGTAAGATTGTCAGCCGTTATTGTTACCCCCGGCCCCTTGTGACAGTGGAAAATAAGTATTTTGTGGTGACCACAAAGTGTTTTGTTGCTATTCACCCCGCCCACTTTCTTTGTGGTGGACACAGACGTTGCTGTAACCACTACTATAGTCTGTTCGCGGTTTCTTCACACTTTTTCAATCAAACCTTTGAAAAATCTCCCCATGTATGACGTGTCTAGTTATTTCCAACATATGCCACATATCACAAGCGCTTTAGACTTGTGCTCATAAAAATTAATTTTTTCTGTTAAATTGAAACGTTATTCGTGTTTTATTTATAAATTATAATGCTTCATTTATAATAAACATGAATAAAAACAGTCGAAAACATGTGTGGTGGTAACGCCTACTAAGAAATAGTTCTTATAAAAGAATACTATTACAATGAGTGCGCACGAATGTAGTACGTTGTCCCTCTGGTGTGATTTTTCAGACAAGGCGGAGGAATATCCTGGAAGTAGAACTTTAGCAGGGCTTTTCAGAAAAGGGTGAAATAACCTCGAATGGATTATAAATACAACCTTTATTGCCACAAAATTTGAGTGGCGACAACTAAATACGCTGAGTTCACCACAAGAAAGTTTGCTGGGGTGAACACCAACGACACATTTTTTTTTTTTTTTTTTTTTTCAGCGAAGACAACGATTCGAGAGAGTGAAGAGATTTGGGCGGTTCTTAACAGCGAAGTCTTGAGAGCCGATGAGAGCGAAGTGAGATTTGTATGGCGTAACGCCGGAATTAAAGGGCGGGGGAAACGGGAGATACCCCAAGAAAACCCACCAACCAGCGGCATAATCCGGTACGATTTCCACATGCAAAAATCAAGGAGCGACGCTGTCAGGAACCGAACCCGGTTCGCCTAAACACTACATCAAGATAAATCAATGAACCACGGTAGTTAAATTGACACATATAATTAGATCAGGATTCAGTTCCACGCATCGCTAAGAAAATGGATGGTATTATCTGAATAGCTGGATTTTTAGTAATGTTTCAGACGGCAGTATGAGCCGACGCATAATCCACAGGCAATAAACGCGCCGTAAATGTCCCTAAGGATCACACGCGTCCTGAACAATGGTTCTATCCTTTATCCTGGGGGCACTGGCTTCACCACAGCTCCAACATTTTGTGCACATGGTAGACTGGGCTTCAGTACTTTTTCACTTGCACACAATCTTACATAACCTAAATGTGCAGCAAAACAAATGTGAAAATGTTGTAACGTTGTTACAAACAATATCTTTTAACACGCAGAACGAAAAAATATGTCATTCTCCGTCAGAAACCACATGCAAGTTACTTTCCCTTAAACAGCAATAGTCAACAAATATATCCCTTGGCGTTAACAAAAAATGAAGGAAAATGAAAACATACCATTAATAATTTACACCACAAAGCCCTTTCGGGAAAATATAACTCTAAAGCAATGTAAACACGATGACTGTTGCTATACGTATCCACATAGGAAACTTAAACAACATTCTAAAGCATAAAGCTATATTTGAAAGAAGGCGTGTTTCACCACAAATGCGTATGGAGAAAAAAAAGTTACACGAACGTGTGTATTTAAAATTCTCTGATTCCGGTTTTACCGATGATACGTAATGTAAAATACCATACCACACCCCAGTATTTACGACGGCTGCAATCCTGACAATCGGTAAAAAAAAATTTAAATGAGTAGCAGGGGCGGGCGGGTCCTAGATACAAAGGGATGTCGTCTTTTTATTGGCCTAATTAATTTGATATCAACATATTAATTAATTGATCAAAATAGTTAATGGAAAAGGGTTAATCAGATTGAATGGGCTAAATTTAATGAAATGGTTAAATTTAATGAAAGGGTAAATTTTTAATTTTTTTTCCTGATCTTGTACTTATTTCTTTCTTTCCTTTTGTGGGGAGGAGCTCTGTACGATGTTGATGCTGTGGTGTCCTGGAGGCGATGACCAGAGTGGTGGGTTGCAATGTGTTATATAGGTGGTGTGTTGAGTGCAAGAGTGTGCTAAGGGTGATTTTTCTTATTTTTCTAATTTTGATGTGTTTGTAGGGATGTTGGTGGTAGATAAGGCGATTTTTACTCATATATTTAACACAAAAGAAATTCAGAGTATTTAAACAAGTTCTACATATGAATAAATTACACACATCGAATAGCAAATTTGAAATAACTAAGTGAATAATAAGTGCAATTACTTCAGTATGGAATTAAACGTAATGTGAGTGGCGAGCTTAGAAATATAATTTACACAAGAGAGAATTTTAACTACTTGAATAACATCTGATGTCGACAAGTTCACACTCACTAAACGATGACAGTTAGATGAGTGTGGAATCAACAATCTACAACAAAATGTCCCTATAAATTAAACGAACAAGATATATATATGACGCCTCTCGCACATACCTTACAATTCCATCTGCCTGTGAAACTGGCAAGGAGGAATGCAATCAACATGTAAAAAGAAATAAATTGATTAACATGCGTAATGAAATCGCACCTCTGGCAAAACATGTCTGTCAGGCTACGAGCTATGTGAAGCACTGAGTCGATCTTACGCCGAGAGCCTGACAATATATACGTGGAGCACGTTCGGAGGCTGAAGAACGACTAAGGTTATAACTACTCAGAAAACAACCCTGAATACGATTTAAACCAGACACAATCACATACCCGAAATTATATTTAAAAAAGTCAGTTCGATGTATGAATGCGTAGCACTTGCGTCGAGCTGTGAGTAGATATGTTTAGTGTGTCTGATAGGCAACTGGGTTTAAATTATGGTAAAAACACGTAAGTGAAGGAAATTTTTATTAATGCTCATGAAATTTGCTGCACTTGTTAAAACAAACTGTATGTTTAAACTGCTAGGAATTTTTGTAGACCAAGCTCAGAAACGTACTTGACACAATTATAAAAATAATGAACCTACTATATTTGGCTATCACACAAAAATCTATATTTTCTGATGAATTTAAAAAAAAATTCATACTATAGTTAATGAATACTCTGTACAAGATATGAACCCCGGAGCACATAATATTGCTTAACGAAAATCGCGGCTAGCCCTATAGATGAAGGTAGGTGCGATGGTCACAGGTCCGTAGCTGCGGTAACTTGCGATCGTAACCTCGTCGGCCGCCAACTGTCGAGACGCCCAGTGAAGATGAGAGAGAGCTGTTGAGGTATACATCTGTCTAGTCCAAACTTCTATGACCAACTGAAGATGACAGCAGACAACAGGAAACCTCCACAGCAGTCTCCCTGCTTGTAGCCATCACCTCCCACCACCCACATTCAACCCTCGCCATACTGCTACCCTGGGCAGCCTGTGATTGCCATTTTTTTGGTCCCTGCTCGGCTGTAGACAACCCCTACTTTCCACCCCTTGTCCAGATGGATGTGCCCCTGTACATGCACCCTGACACCCCTCCCTTCATCATGAGCCCAGAACCCATTTTTCAGATAACTCTAGAATTGCACGGGCACTAAAGAGCCTAGCGTAGTCCCAAAAATAATAATTTCACACGCCCTGCCAATCAAAATTTATATCCCTGAAGCTAAATATTACCCAAAATCTTAATCCCCAGATAAAATTCCAATTTTTTTTCTAAGAAATGAATTTTAATCCAATAAACTTTATCCAGTTTCCGGCAAACTAACTAAAGTATTTCCAGGAAACTATGCATATTTTCGTACCAGAGATATTATCACTCACCAATTTTTTTTTAGCATTGAAACATCACCATTTTTCAAACGCGTATCATTCCATTTACCTAAGTTTCAACTATTATGATGGAAGCCACGACACATTCATACATATTTAAACTTTCAATCTGTTTTTAAATATACGTGTAAAGCAGAGAAAAATACGTATTTGACATGTAGACTTGTCTACGACACTAAAATTAACTAATAACCAAAGTTTCAATTCAAAAGCTTCCCAATCGAGATTTTTAGATACACCATCTACCATAAAATGTGTATATACTCGAACTTATACACAAATTGATTTTTCTAGAAAACAAATTGGACGCAATATTAAAGAAATAGCACGAATGAAGGTAGAAATGACTTCTATCGGAGTTTGAATATATCTATTTCTAAGATATTTCAATACATTTAAGCAAAATGTAAAGGAAAATGGCGGCCATTTTGTAATCGTATATCCCATCTTTAAGATAATACATTCCGACTATCAACAAATTATTATCATCATAAAGATATATCCAAGACAAACAACTTTATTCCATACAACTTAGGAATTGACATAACAAATTATCAGACAAAAGTTATTGGGAAAAACGGAATTTGTATTACATACACACATTTAAAACAGAAGACCATTAAGACAATTAGAGCTCAAAATGGTTTACTCAACAGACTAACCTCCTACTAGCACAATTGTTTAGTAAACAAAGTCTTTAAAAATTCCCTACAAAATACTTATAAACCCATCTCTCCCTTTCTACATTCACGAAATTAAATTATTGTTTATTCATTTCAATCGAATACCAAGTAAAGATGTATTCCATCTAACATACATACATTTAATCACATTGTGAATTAGTATGCATTCCCCTAAATTAACTTACAAATATAAGAGCAGAAAACATTTTATTGTCATTAATGAAACCTGATACTGTTTAAAAGAGTAAATTAATATAGAAACAAGTTAGATGTCATTCTGACATTGTGAGGTGAACAACTATTAGGAAGTAATCTTTCTCCTTACACCGAAGAATATTAACTTAATCTACATTGGTGAGAATGGAGACATCACCAAATAAACTACACTGCAAATACTGTGGGGAAATTTATACTTTCGCCTACAATGTTCACAGACACGAGAGGAGCGAATGTTCACAGATATGAGAGGAGCAAATGTTTGAAGAATTAAACTCATACGATTCTTAACTGCGAATACATTTTTTTTCAGTTCGCACGAACGGATAGCTTAAGACGTCATGTCAAGATCTGCATAAACAAATAATTTTCCTCCTGTGAAAGTAATAGTAACATCTACACTACATAATATCATAGGAGGGATATAACATAATTATAAGAAATTACATAGAATCGGATTGTATGAAATATACAATAACATGTGAACGTAACGATTTTCGACATAACCTACTGCAACCAGCTGCGAAGACCAGTGTCGGTGATGATACATCTAGTCTTTTTAAGCAAAGTAAAGTCGATATTTATGATGAAACAACAGGTAAAGACAGTATTGAGGATGTCAGTGATACTGTTCAAGACAATCCTTCAACAGATTCTGTGAAGAAGGCAGAAGTCATCAACAATGTTCATTACATATTTCCCAAAGACTAAAATGAACTTGTAAATAAACTTCGATATTAGTTGGAGTTTAAAAACACTATGAATATTTCAGAATAAAATATATGGTATTCATTATAACAACACTTAGAACAAGGTTACATCGAATGAAGAAATATCTGCAAACACCAGAGAAATATATGATAAGACATTTTAATTAACCATATTACTTAAGTGAAAAAGTAATTATTTCAAGTAAACATTGCATGATAGGAATATGTTTCAATTTGAAATATTATATTTTCATCAAACCAATCAAGTCGTTTGAATTGGCTTGGAGTGTTAATTAGGTTTGTGGAATAAACAGTCTTACTTGAGGAATAAAAAAGCCTTATTCGAGTACCAAACAAACTTATTTGAGGAATAAAGTATGTTTCGAGGAATGATTTTGAGGAATAAAAACTAACAAACACCCTATAACATATAACCAAGATTAAGATTTTAATATCTATGTTTGTGAAGTGCCCTATACATACTGGTGCTATGATTTTTGTAATCTCCTCTACTTGGTTGTGTTAAAATGTTGTACATAAATTTTTAGATCACGCTGTATATATATATATATTTTGAAACAATTATCTAATATGTCCTGGTTTGTAACATCCTGAAGTTTCCTAATTTTGTAAATGCATTAATGTTTTAAAATAAATTTTTACATTTATTTAACCTATTCCTTATTAAAAGTGAGTTTGTTTTGGTAAGAAAAATTATTTCTCGACAGAGACTCTGTGTGTGTGTGTGTGTGTGTGTGTGTGTGTGTGAGAGAGAGAGAGAGAGAGAGAGAGAGAGAGAGAGAGAGGAAAGTCATTAAAATGTCGTAACAGAAAGAGATTCTTACATTTTCTATTAAAAGTATGTTGCAACAAGTTAAAAGTCTGTGACTTCTATAAAAAAAAAAAAAAAAAAAAAAAAACCACATTCTTATTAACACGAAATACTGTCGTACTGAAAAAAAAACCAGAGGAAAATTTCTGGGTTCGATTCCCGGCTAGGTCTTGTATATTATTAGCTCATTTGTCAGTCAGTAATCATTTACTAAAAGGATTAATCAATTAAATATAAATTTACAAATAAACAATAGTGAAAACAGGAATTCGTTCGTATAAGTAAATGAGTGTTGAATCATAGTATTAAATTGATTTCACCTCGTAATGCAAAAAGTTAATATTGAAATAATAATAGTTAGTGTACAAAATCATTAAATAAAAATGTAATTCAAACTAATGGCTTAAAACCAGACATATACAGGTTAAATTCAGATATAAAGGCTAAAATACAACATATCCATGCTAAATTAAAAAAATTGCATGAAATTATTTTAATTTGCATTGAAATATTTTAAAACTTAATTAAAGTGGTTTAAAATGTGTTATTTGTCTTTTGATATCAATTTCAGGCGAATAGCATTATTTTAATTTTGTGCATGAAGGGAGAGTTGTGGGCTATAAATAGCACCTCCCACGCCAGCTCCGCATTTGCTGATCTGACTTCACGGAGGTAACATCTCCCACCCTCTCGCACTCGGACAGTTTGTGTACTGGTTCGCAGTGCTAGGGTGCTTAGTTCAAGGCCACTGGTCGCCCATCCGCCAGCTGCTACCGGGACCTGATGCAACGGGGTTGTGTCGTGAACTTCTCGCTTCCAGTTCTACCACCTGCTGGGGAATTCACTCGCTTTCTCGGTCACCGCATGTTTGCTGGAGCAAACCCCTAGGACTTTCGCCTGCCTGGACAGGGTAGGCTCCCACGGAGCTCTCCAGGGGATTGCGAGCACCCGGCTGCCTGCCTCCCCAATGTTCACCTGATGGAGCGGCTTAACTTCCAACCTGACTGACCTGGGTTCGGGTCTTGTTCCACAACCATCATCTTAGCTACAAGAGTTTAAGTAAGTGAATAATTAAAAATATAAAAAGTTAAGAGTTATTGGTATTTTGTTTAAAATTTTTCGCTTTTCTTTATACTTTGAGTACATTGCATGAATTCTGTTAAACTTTCTATTAAATTGTTATAACTTTAAAAAAATCTTTAGAATTTGAATGAAATTTCTTTAAAAAAATGTTATAACTGAATGAAATTTCTTTAAAAATCGTTACAACTGAATGAAATTTCTTTAAAATTTTTTACAACTGAATGAAATTTATTTTAAAAATGGAATCATTTCACAGTTAAGAATATTTGTTAAGTATTTTTAAAATTTTAAGGGTGTTTAGTGATGTTTAATGGTTTTTAACAATGTTTAACGGTAGGTTTAGGGTATAATAGGGCGTGAGTGAGAGTGTATGACTGAGTGTGTGAAAATGCAGGGGAAAGGTGAGAAAATAATTTAATTCCAAATGAGATTTTTTATGTACATTTGAGTTTGTTTAGCAGAGTTGAGAGGACAGGTGAACTGTCAGTAGTAGCATGTTGCACTATATCGAATAAGGTCGTGTCAATAACATGTACCTACCCCTATTTTCATGGTTTAAATATTCACAAAGAAAAAATTTTGTTTAGGTAGGTGTGAGTGAGAGTGTATGACTGCGAGTGTGACTGCATGGGGACTAGTTCTGTGTATATGATATATATATTAATATATATATATATATATATCGACTCTTGAGTCTTACACTGCTTCATACTCACCTTGCTTCACCTTCATCGACTCTTGAGACCAAACCTTCGCCTGCTCCCCAAACACACTCAATTCTCGGCTATATGCTAAATTGGTTTCTAAACAAGCCTTTAGAAAGTCTCTTACCTGTATCTTTTGTAAAAACACGTAGCTATAGTCGACTGATTTTCCTAAATAAATTAAAGTTCAATTAAAATAATTTTATTTATATAAAATAATACAGTGTTTTATGGTAGTAACACATATTTTATTTACAGGTAAGTGAATAAAGTGTGGTTATTTTTCTCTGTTTTCAACACTATCTATGCATCTTATGATATTAATTGTACTATTGTAGGAGAAAAAAAACAATATATTAGATTCAATTTCTGCATCGTTAATGAAAAGACCAGTTAAAAATGTATTGTGTGATAAAACAAATAATTTTATTAAATTTATAATCCCTAGAAATTAACTATTGCTCATGTTTGGAATTCCTAAAATTTCCTATAACCTTTTATAAGGAGTTTTATTATAACTTGGAATAGTACGGAAGGGATGATGTCTTTGCTCTGTCACTTCTGCAGTAAAGAATTTACAGCTCTGTGCAGCGTGCATCGACATGAAAGAACGAGCTGTGGATTAAAATCTTCAAGAAAGCAATTTGAGTGTGAATTCTGCCAGAAACAATTTTCTTGCAGGGATAATTTAAAAAGACTTTGTAAAACTTGTAAGAGTGATTCTATGCAAACAGAACCACCACCTCAGTTAGCGCCATAATCTGCTCCTCGGACAACTCAGTTAGCTCTGCAATGCTCTGCAATCTGCTCCACATTCTAAGGCAATACCACAGTTAGCTCCACAGTTAACATTTTCAGCTCCACCCACTGAATTACATTCAAAAAGTAGATATGTTAATTCAAGGATAAAAAGTAATTTGATTTCCAAGTCACCCACTTCAGTGAAACATTCATAATCCAGTCTCAAATAAGAGATAGTGGCTAGCGTGTTCGTCGACAGGTTAACATGATGCATGGGTAATTAACGACAGGAGTAACACTGGTGCAGATAGGGACATCCATATGATTCATTACAGGTTATTCACAGCTGGTGGTAAATAATCCAAGTATATTAATTATAAGAAAGCTGGCATTCTGAGGCTGCTTCATTACTAGCCTCGCTTCACCTTCATCACTTCTCAAGACCCCGGTTTTTGAGAACTGCTAAAATCTCTTCACTTGCTCCAATGTATGAATAAATAAAAATTGCTAGAAAGTTTAAATAAAATTAGAAATACATAAATCGAATGGTGTCTTACTAGAGGCTATTAAATAATATCTGTATAAAAAAAATTCCCTTCAATACTGCAGTTAATGACATAGTATATTCTGCCTTCTCATCTATAACATCGCAACTGACAATGATGAGTATTTGCCGCCACCACACGCACCTCCTGTTCCATGACCAACTTCACAGCTGACTACACAAACTACAAACATCATCGAAGTTGACTACACCAACTACAAATTGTGTCACCATTCAATGCTGCTGCTCCCTGTTTGCCTAACAAGATTACTACTGTCTTCGATAAACTGTCCCCTTCTCAAATAATAAGAAATTCACAGCATGGGATTACACATTAATTAAAATCTACGAATACAAAGTGCTATGTGTGAGTGTGTGTTGTACCCCAATCATTTGGTGTGTGTCTAGAAAATTTCCTGGATGTGATGTGCTGTACATAATCAATTTACATCCATAGCGATTAAGTTACTCCTTAATATTTTAACAATTTTTGTAAATATTATTTCATCTTGTAATCTGTGACAGACAATATTGTAACAGTGGTAGCAGTAGCAGCAGCAGCATTAGCAGCAGCAGTAGAAGTAGTAGTAGTAGGTTCAAATGTACATAATTTTGAGTACATGTTTGATAGTTTAAATCATAAAATGTCTTTGAAAAATTTGTAGGGTAATTAAGTTCATAACATGAATCTTGTATATTGCAATCTCTTGTTATGTTTGTGTTTAAATATGTCAAAAAATGGTTATGTATATATTTGTTTAATTGGTACAATTTAGTGTGATTGAAAATGTATTTTACGGTGTCAATGTTTGTTGAAAACTAGTTGTAAATATTTTAGCTCTAAAGGATAGATTTTGAAAAGAATATTTTATAGCAAAATTTTTTGTATATTAAATTTGAATACTGTGAGTTGTTATTTATTAGTTTCGAAAATTCCCCGTATCATTACTTCGTGTTTATTACTTAACCAAAATTAAAACATTTTTGGTAATCATTAAACGACATTGTGAGTACCAGTGTTGCTTTAAATTGAAAGCCCGGTAATTGGAAAAAATAATCTTACAAGTTGTTTGATGTCAAGTTGATGAGGGAGAAAAAACTAGCATTACAAATAAAAGGTAATAAAACAAACACACACTGAAGGGAGAACTTGCAAAAATGCTGCAGAGAAACGAACATGTCTGAATGAATTTTTTAAACGGAAGAAAGGAACAGGCTTGAATATCTCGAGAAAACTTCATTGGGCTGTTGGACAAGAACTCTAGCTAATTTAACGAAAGTTATACACAAAGACCTTTTCAGGGGGCAGGTAGAAAGACCTCGTGACGATACACCGCAATGTTTCTCCGCTGCCCAAAACTCAGAACATTCAACCAACCTTCTAAATAAAAACATTTTTCCTTCACAGCATCAAGATTACAACTGTTGTAGAATCAACACGCAGATGTCTGGTGGTGAAAAAACAGTCATACTTTACACAAAATCAGAAAACAAATTGAAAAACTTAAAAAAAAAGTAAAATTCAACTGTGTTACTTAATATTTTTATTGACTTAATTATATAGTAGGAAAGTAAAATTTCAATATTAGATATTGTTTGTTTAAAATGAAAATTGAAGCATAGAATGATAAAGTTGGACAATAGTGTATTATATTTTCCTGTACGATAATGTAATCAAAAACCTTGGGTTGGTAACTCTGGAAGTTTTCTCAGTGGTAATTCTGTGCAACAGTGAAACGGGAAATTGAAGTTTCTGGCTTAGAAGCAGTTTTCAGCTTGATTCCTTGCCAAGTTCAAGATACGTGTTATGCTTTACAATCAAATTTACGTAAATATGTTAACATTTTTCTTAATTCGTATATCGTTAATCCTATTTAGCTATACATATATGGAAATTTTCCGTTAATGTACCCTAACATGATTTAAATAAGATAAAAATTCTATTTTATAAGACATTAAAAAAATTTCTGTAAAGCTCGGTGAGTATGGGAAGTAAAAAACTTGTTTCATAAATATTTGTTCATTTTTAATATATGTCTTGTGTATATTTTTTCCTGTGTACTGGAGTTTGCAAAAAGACTATTAATTTCATCAAGTAGAAGACACAATATTTTGCTCGAGAGTTTTCAAACAGCTAAGAAGACATTTTGACCTTGCTATTCTTAACAATTAAAATTGTTGACCTGAACTGCCCTCCCTACCAAGATGGACCTTGGCTGCTTCCTTCATGAAAAGCTAAGCGCATAGGTTGTCTCCAGGGTATAATAAAACCAAGATTCAATCTACAGGGGTTTGTTGGGCTCAGGCTGGCAACCTCTGAAATCCCTATTTCTGTAGTTGGTACTATTCGAAAAAAATGTTGAAATTTAACCTTGAAGATTTATGAGTCTGGACAGGGAGCGGTCACACTGCTAGGACCTTAGATCTCCCAACATAACCGTAGTAACATATTGTAATGTAACATATCAATGTAACATTAGTAACATATTGTAATGTACCAACATAATATTTATTATGTTTGATCCCTTATAAGGGAAACTAGATTACATTCTAACATGAACTAACCCAGACTCGAACCCAGTTTGTATCAACCAAGCCTTATCTGGGATGGTATATTATATTGTTAAGTATGGAAAAGTGGTTAAATCTCTTTCTGTTACATTTTAATTACTTTCCTTTCACTCACTCTCACTCACTCTCACTCACTCACTCTCTCTCTCTGTGGAGAAAATATTTTTCTTACCAAAACAAACTCACTTTTAATAAGAAATACGTTAAATAAACGTAAAAATTTATTTTCAAATATTAATTTATTTACTAAATTAGGAAACTACAAAATAGTACAAAACAAAGGACATATTACACCATTGTTTTAAAATATATACAAATACAAGATGATCTAATAATTTACGTACAACATTTTAACACAACCAAGTATAGGAGGTTAAAAAAATGATAGCACCAGTAAGTTGGCACTTCACAAACCTACTTACATACTGCAGTGGCATCATGGATGGTAGCTGATCCATTGCCTCCCCAACTAGCCTTCTCCAAAGAACTCTGTCCCTCCACTCCTCTGGAATGTCTGCCTTTCTAATATGTTCCTTGATTGCATCAAGCCATCTGAGTCTATGTCTTCTGCATGGTCTCTTTTCTGTTACGAGATTTCCGTCCCTTCTCATTATGTGGTCTTACCACCTTAGCCTTTGTCATTTTATTACAGCTACTAAATCAGGCAGCTGGAACAAATTTCTTAGTTCACAATTTTTTCTTCTTCTTCACTCATCTGCCTCTTTAACTGGACCAAAAATTTGCTTGAGAATCCTATTTTCAAATGCCATTAGCTTATTTTCAATTCTTTTTGTTAAAGTCTATAGTTTGGCACCATACAGCATTACTGGTTGTATTATAGTCTTGTATATCCTAAGTTTTGATATACTTGACAATAATTTAGACATTAACATTTTCCTCATCGATAAAATTGCACCTATTTCCTGTCTGTATACTTACCAGAATCTCCTTTACCATGATGTTCCTCTCATTCAACAGTCCTTCAAGGTATTTAAAATCTTCTATTTTTTTCCAAAGTTACTTCATCCATATCTATCGCCCTAGGCCCTACATAATGGCATCTACTGATGGGAAAGTATTTTGTTTTCTCAATATTTTATCTCCAGTCCTACTTCCTTAATTTCTTTCCCTGGCACCTTCATAATGTCTTTTAGCTCTACCTTGATTTGCCTATTAGTACTACATCATCTGCATAAGCTAGTATATTTACTTTCCTGCCTATTTGTAGGCCTGTTTCCCACTCGGCCACTCCCTTTATTGCTTTTTCCAAAACAAGATTAAAAAGGAGAGCAGACAAGTAGTCTCCTTGTTTGACAACTGTCTTTACTTCAAAAGATGCTGAATATTTTTCTTTAACTCTTCACAAACATAGATACTAAAAATTTTAATCCTGGTTATATGTTAGAAGGATTTTGTCAGTTCCTTATTTCTCAAAATCATTCCTCAAAACATAGTTTATTCCTCAAATAACTTTGTTTAGTACTCTAATAAGGCTTTTTTTATTAATCAAATAAGGCAATTTAGTCCACAAACCATACGTTATTCCTCAAATATGACTGTTTAGTTTACAAACCTAATTAACACTACAAGAAAATTCAAACGACTTAATTGGTTTGAAGGAGACATAATATTTCAAACTGAAACATATTCCTATCACACAATGTTTACTTGAAATAATTACTTTTTTCAGTTAAGTAATAGGGTTAACTAAAATGTATTATCGTACTTCTCGGGTGCTAGGAGATATTACTTTATTCGATGTAACCCCGTTCCTGAAGTGTTCTTATAGTGAAGACATCTCTTTTATTATGTAATATTCATCATGTTTTTTAAACTCCAACAAATATTTAAGTGTATTAACAAGATCAATCGGGTCTTTGGGAAATATGTAACGAACATTGTTGATGCCTTCAGCCTTTTTCACATCATTGGTTGAAGGAATGTTTTGAACAGTATCACTGTCATCCTCACTGCTGTCTTCAGCTGATGTTTCATCATAAATATCGACTTTACTTTGCTTAAAAAGACTATGCGTATCGTCGCCAACACTGGTTTTTGCAACTGGTTGTGGTAGGTTATGTAGAAAATCATTATGTTCATGTGTTATTGTATATTTCATACAAACAAATTTTATTTCACTTCATGTAATTACATTATTTCCCTCTCCTCCTTCTCAGGAGGAAGATTATTTTTATTTACAGATCTAGACATAGCTCAAGTTATCCATTTGTGCGAACTGACGAAAACAGTATTCACAGTTAAGAATCATATGATGTAAATTCTTCAAACATTCGCTCCTCTCATGTCTGTGAACATTGTAGGGGAAAGTGTAAATTTTCCCACAGCATTTACAGTGTAGATTATTCTGTTATGTCTCCATTGTCACCAATGTAGATTAAATGAATAATCTCCGACGTGAGGAGAAAATTTACTTCCGAATAGATGCTCACCTCACAATGTCAGAGTGACAACTAACGTGTTTCTGTACGAATGTACAGTTTTAATCAGTATCAGGTTTCATTAATGACAATAAAATGTCTTCCATTCTGATATTTGAAGGTTATTTGCAGGGGTATACGTACTAACTGACCATGTGATTAAATGTACATATGTTAGATGGAATACGTCCTTAGTTGGTATTCGATTAAAAGAATAAATAATAATTTATTTTCAGGAATTTAGAAGGGAGAGATGGGTTTAGAAGTATTTTGTAGGGAATTTTTAAAGACTATGTTTACTAAACAATTGTGTTAGTAGGAGGTTAGTCTGTTGAGTAAACCATTTTGAGCTGTGATTGTCTTAATGGTCTTCTGTTTTAAACGTATGTAATACAAATTTAGTTTTCCCACTAACTTTTGTCTGATAATTCGTCATGTCGATTCCTAGTTGTATTGAATTAAGTTGTTTGTCACGGATATATCTTTGCGATGTAAATAATTTTTTGATAGCCGGAATGTATTATCCTAAAAGATGTGTTATACAATTACAAAATTGTTTTAAATTTTGCTTGGATGTATTGAAATATCGTGGAAATGGATATATTTAAACTCCGATAGTCATTTCAATCTTCATTCGTGCTATTTCTTTAGTATTACATCCAAATTTGTCTTCTAGGGAAATCGATTTGTAAATAAGTTCGAGTATATACACATTTTATGGTAGATAGTGTCTCTAAAAATTTTGTTTCGGAAACTTTTGAATTGAAACATTGGTTATAAGTAAGTTTTAGTGTTGTAGACAAGTCTACATATCAAATACGTATTTTTCTCTATGCACATATACTTAAAAAAGATTGCAAGTTTGAATATGTATGTATGTGTCGTGTCTTCCATCGTAATAGTTGAAATTTGGGTAAATGGAATGACACATGTTTGAAAAACTATGATGTTTCAATGTTTTAAAAAAACTTAGCAAGTGAAAATATCTCTTGTACGAAAATATTCTTAGATTCCTGAAAATACTTTAATAATTTTGCTGGAAATAGGATAAAGTTTATTGGATTAAAATTCATTTCTTGGATTAAGATATAAAATTTGTTGGGATTTTATCTGGGGATTAAGACTTCGGGTAATATTTATCATCAGTGATATAAATTTTGATTGGCAAGACTTGTGAAATTTTTATTTCTGGGAATACGCTGGGCTCTTGCATGACCGAACAATTCTCGAGATATCCGAAAAACAGGTTATGGGCTCACGGTGAAGAGAGAGGGGTCGGGGGTGCGTGGACAGAGGCACGTCCATCTGGACAAGGGCTGGAGGGTATGAGTTGTCTACAGCCGTGCGGGGGCGATCTGAATGCATCAACCTAGATGTCGCCATCTTGAGTCAGTGGCGAAAATGACAATCATGAGCAGACAGGTGAATAATTCACCAAGGCCTCGCAGACATGGCTTGTCGAGGAGGGGGTGTTACCCTGGACTCTGGCGAGCTTTAAGGACGAGGAATGCCGGCTAGGGAAGGTAGGGGGGTCTACAAGTAGGCAGACCCCCCCCCCCCCCCAATCTGAATGCAACTAGGCAGTTGAAGCCATCTTGCTACATTGCCGAAAAATTGAAAATTGCAGGCAGCCCGAGGTAGCAGTCAGGCTAGGGATGAAGGTGGGTGGTGGGAAAGGGGTGGTGGGAAAGGGGTGGCTACAAGCAGGCAGAGCGACGCAGAGGTTTCCTGTTGTCCGCCATAATCTTCAGTTGGTCATAGAAGCTTTTACTAGATGCATGTATACCTCAACAGCTGTCTCTCGCTTTCACCGGGCAGGTAGACAGTTGGTGGCCATCGCACCTACCTTCATCTCTAGTGCTAGCCGCGATTTTCGTTAAGCAATATTATTTGCTTCGAAGTTCAGATCTCGTCCACAGTATTTGTAAACTATAGTGTGAAATATACATTTTTTTAAATTTATCGGAACATATAAATTTTTGTGTGATAGCCCAATATAGTGCGTTCGTTATTTTATAATAATCTCAAGTACGCTTCTAAGCTCGGTCTATGAAAATTCCTAGCAGTAAAAAAATACTGTTTGTGTTAACAAGCGCAGTGAATTTCATAAACATTAAAAAAATTTCCCCTTCATTCACGAGTTTTTGTCGTAATTTAAACACAGTTGCCTATTGGACACACTACAAGTATCTACTCATAGCTCGATGTAAGTGCTTGTCATTCATACATCGAACTGACTTATTTTAATATAATTTCAGGTATGTGATTGTCTGGTGTAAATTGTATTCAGAGTTTTTTTCCGAGTAGCTATAACCTTAGTCGTATGTCAGCCTCCGAACATGCTCCACATATATATTGTCAGGCTCTCGACATAAGATTGACTCAGTGCTTCACTGAACTCGCAGCCAGACAGGCATGTTTTGAGAGTGGTGTGATTTCATTATGCATGTTAATCAATTAATTTCTTTTTATGTGTGTATTGCATTCCTCCTCACCAGTCTCACAGGTAGACAGACGTGTAAAGTATGTGCGAGAGACATCATATATAACCTGTTCATTTAATTTATAGGGACTTTTTGTTGTAGATTGTTAATTCCACACTCATGTAGTTGTCATCGTTTAATGGGTTTGCACTTGTTCACACCAGATGTTATTCAAGTGGTTAAAATTCTCTCTCGTGTAAATTATATTTCTAAGCTCGAGACTCACATTATGTTTAATTCCATACTGGAGTAATTGCACTTATTATTCATGTAGTCGTTTGAAATTTGCTATTCGATGCGTGTAATTGATTCATACAAAGAACTTGTTTAAATACTCTGAATTTTAATTTTTGTGTTAAATATATGAGTAAAAATCGCCTTATCTGCCACCAGCATCCCTACAAACATTTAAAAATCAGAGAAATAAGAAAAATTACCCTTAGCACACTGTTGCACTCAACTCAACACCTGTATAACACATTGCAACCCACCACTCGGTCAGTCACCTCCACGACACCACAGCATCAATATCGTACAGAGCCCCTCCCAACAAAAAGAAAGAAAGAAAGAAAAAATTACAAAGTCATGAAAAAAATTTAAAAATTTACCCTTTTAATACATTTAACCCTTTAGTTCACTCTAACCCTTTCATTCAATTTTACACTGCCAATTTGATTACTCTTTCTTCATTAACCCTCTAAATCAATTTAATTACCCCTTTGAATCAATGTGATATCAAATTAATTAGGCCAATAAAAAAAGTTGGTATCCCTTTTTATCTAGGACCCGCCCGCCCCTATTACTAATATGCATTATATATGATAAGCTGCATTAAGGGTCCTCGCGTCTAAGCAAGCACAGCATTATTCTCCCAAAAGATGATTATTTTTTTGGTATGTTTTAAAAATGGGTTTTTAATAGCAAATTTTTTTTAGAATTTTTTTATGTTTTGAAAGACTTCACACTGGCACTACATAAAGTAATAAAATTTTATTGCCCCACTAGCAAGGCAGAACTACGGTACAAATCTGTTATCAAAAATCATTAACTGACTGTGTTTGCATAGTAATTGAAAATCAAAACGTTTGATACCTACATAGAGGGGATGAATAGATGAATAGAAGGGAGGAAGCGTGGTAGTCACGGGCTCAAAACCCCATGTACACGGGAGCGCACGGGAGCGAAAATATCAGGATTAACATTAGTTAACAGAACATTCGCTTGAGGAAAAACCATCTGCGAGCGTGAACAAAACGCCATTCGTCAAAGTTCAGTTAGGTTTCGCTGATCATCCGTCTTTATTCTCTCTTCAAATCCGTTTACACCGGGGCAGAGACGTTAAGACGCTAACACTTGCAAACGAGCATAAGTGAACCATTCGCACATGTTTGCTACCACCTGCTCGTGTTTGCTTCGGAGCTGACCATGCCTCGTTTACGCCGAGGCGAACGGCGCCGAATCTAACAGTGAATGGTGGCAAACATGTGCGGTTGTCCACTTATGCTCGTTCGCAGGTGTTCGCTTCTGTTTGCTTCGGGATAATCCAGTCACCGCGACCTCAAACTTTTCTGAAGCTCTGCTAAAGTTGAAACTGCACGATACTCCTCCGCCGCATGCAAACAAAGCTTAACCGAGTCTAGAAAATTACACCTAAAGGACAACGCACCGCGTTGGTGCGCACTCAGTGTAAATTATATTTTGCGTAAGAACATTTCTTAGTACGCATTGCCAACACACTTATTTTCTCACTGATTTTATTCATATAAAGTATAAATTAAATATTATATTTGGTAGTTAAAATATAAGAAAAAATTATATTTATAAATAATAAGGCATTTTTATGTTAACACAATTACAGAACGCTTGTGATATGGCATATTTGAATGCTCGGTTCATTGATGCTCGTTCGCGCGTGCTAGCTTCTGTTCGCTGCGGTTTAAACGACATTGTGCACAAAACTCAAAGAACAGTCGTATCCGCTGTCGTTCACCGTTCGCTTGTAAACACTAAAAACAAAGCATTCGTCTACTCTACACATTGGCCGGCACTCGGCGGCGACTTAGCTATTTTATGCAAGTTATCTCTCTTTTTTTTATATACCCATAATTCGTGCTGTGTACGGCAGTTTGATGAAAGTACATCAGTTGTACTAAAATAGTTATACCGTTCGTTTAGAGCTGTGGGATCCTACAGACTAGTAGCGCACTACAAAAGAAAAGATTAGCTAAAGGTGCGGAACAGACACAATGAAGTTTTAAGCCATGGATTAGAAGTGTTCCAGTTCCACAGACGTGACGCTTCTGAAAAAAATGGGGCGTGGCTGTGTTGGGGACACGGCCGTGTTTTGCGTGAATTCGTCTACGTGAACGGATACAGGCTGTTCACGGTAAAGTGAGCACTTTTAGAGCCCAGTTACTTTTTATTCTTTCATCCATTGTTTATCCTCTGCCTTCCTTTTTTTTTTAAAAAGATATATATTGACATGTAAGTAATAATCATATCGCGTATATACCACCGCAGTAGGAATTAAACATCTAAGGCTAAAGTAAAATATATTTTTCGACTATTATTTCAAATCAGAGGACTTTCAAAAGTGCTCACTTTACCGCGAACAGCTTATAATAATTTTTTTACGTTACCGGCACCGCTTCACTCGATCATATGGGGTTTCATGGGTATCATTGGATTGCTTTTGAGATATTCTTCCCAACCGTATACGATTTCTGTAGTTCGTCTTGGCTTTTTGACGAGTATAGGCCGACATTGTGTTAAGTTTTCTTAATTTTTTGCATTTCATATACGTTTTTATACACGCAATCGATTGATCGTGACGAGAGCTGTCAAATGAAACTTAAACGAGCGTCGTAGTTTCTCCTAGTCAAACGCGGAAGTTATGAGACGCGGCGAAACGAAATAAAAATTCCCCCCCCCCCCCCCCTTTTTCACTCGGGCACGAGCGATGCTTCGCAGTCCTCACCCAAGGTAACATATTCTTTGATCCTTTGGCAATCGAATGATGTAATTGAATTTTGAATGTAGACGATAGATTCGGAGCTGCAATGCCAAACTGTATCCCCCGATTTTGTTATCGGATTTTCTGGTTTGCCTCCCACTATGGTAGAAGATTTAAAGACGTATTCACGTCATAAATTCAGACACTGAACATTTATCTCCCCTCCCCCACGCGACTTATATTATTTGAATCATACATTAATTACAAATGCACCCACCATGCAGTTCATGACAGCTCTTCATCGGTTCTGCATGAAGTTAGACTGCTCAAGAACGTTATCTTCGTTCGGCTAGCTTCCGCTCGCTTCGGTGGAAGTGAGGCTTATGCCTCGGTTTTTACTCCTTTCGCAGAAATTATTCATTTTTGTGCCATAATTTCAGTTTCAGAGGCATAACGGGAAACGTTTGATTACAGGAAATTTACAATTTACTAGAAGTTTAGTACTTTTGTATCTAATTTTCACTCTGTGTTATTACCTGCTTGCAAAAATGCAGGAAATTACTGAAAAAATGTAAATGTGTTCTCGACTTTTTACAACTAGCATATAACACACAGTTAAAATTCAGCACAAAAATAGCCAATTCGTGGTTTCTTCAAACATATTTTGACCGAACCTTTAAAGAAATCGCCATAGTATGATGTGTTTAGCTGTTTCCTTAATGTCTTGTATCACAGGCGTTTCAAACTTGTGTTACAGAATTTTTGTTAGTATTTTTATACAAATTTTAATATTCATGTACAATTTATGTGACTAAAAACAGCGATAGAACGTGTGTTGGCAATGCCCAGTAAAAAATAGTTCTCAAGCAAAATATCGTTAAGTGAGTGCGTACGAATGCGGTGTTGTCCCATTGGCGCAATTTTATATATTCTGTAAAGCTATGTCTGCATTAGGCGGAGGAATATCCTGGAAGTAGAACTTCAGCAGCGCTTCAGAAAAGGTGGGAGTAACCGTAAATGGTCTATAAAGAACTCGTAAAACGTAAATTTTCTAAAATCGTACATTTCCAGCAATCACTATGAATCCCGAATGATGACGCGAAAATGAAGAATTTTTGAAATAATGGTTAAAGCCGAGACTTAGGCTTGGTTCACGATGAGAAACGAGTACCTACGTGCTGATGGAATACGTTTTGAAATGTAGGTGAATGAGTGAAGGGATTTGGGCGGCTCTTAACATCGAGGTCTTGAGAGCCGATGAGGGTTAAGCGAGGTGAGGATGGAGCAGCGCCGGAATGGGGCGGCGGTAACGGTTCCCGTTTTTTTCTCGAGAAAACCCGCCGTCCAGCGACATCGTCCGGCGCGATTACCACATGCGAAGATCCGGAGCGAAACGACCATGAATAAAGGTAGGTAGAGGCCGTTGACGATAAAGCGAGCACTTTTGAAACCCTAGTTACTTTTTTTCTTTTAACCAATTTATATCCTTCCACCACTTGTTAATGTAAACCCTGCCATGTGAGTAATAAACACAGTGTATACATTCACCGTACCCAAAACCAAACATCCGAGGCCACAATGAAATGTATTTATTGGTTATTACATCTGATGAAGCAGTTTCGAAAAGTGCTCACTTACCGTGAACGGCCTATAAGGTAGTCCTTATGATAAGGTTCGCGATCGCCTCGAATGTATTGTATAGCAAGCGACCCCGACGCGCAGACGTGGGATAGGCGAAAATCATTTCCTATAGTGTGCAAGAGGAGTCTCAACCAATAGAATCTTTCGAGGCACTAAAGAGAATGCATGATTTCCATTTTCCGGTATCCAACCACGTTTGTTTGGTGATGTTCTTAGCGCATTTTGTGCATTTCCTTAGTGTGGTTTATAAAAAGTTATAATGAACTTTCAATTGAATGAAAATTAATGCTAATGAACATAGTTTCTCTTCGGAGTCGTTTGACGACAGTTAGGACGGAAGTAAAATGAGTTTTCTGCTTGTCGAAGCACAGGACAGCAGTGATAATTTATTCGTATCAGAGGTTAGAAAGGTTGCCCTCATTTATATGACAGAAAATTTAGTATTTCGGAATGCTAATATGAAAGAAATGTTACGGAATAGAAATTACAACCATAATGAACATGAAGCATACGTGATGAAGACGGTTTTCTTCGTATTTAGTTTTCTAAATTGCTCAATAGCTAAATTTCGGTAATTTCTTTTCGCCTGCACCCATTACTTTTACAGCTTCGTTGTTAAATTAAATGCTTCTCAAAACAAATACAATTTAACAGATTCTCTCATCTTTCCATATAGTTACTACGAAAATTTTACCTCCTGAGAACTACACGAAATGCAACCACCTAGGCGCCAACATCAACTTCGACTGTGATTGGCTGAACGAGAACGTGTACATGGCCATTGTGAACCACAGTTGGTTCCCTTCACGCTATTATGCATAGTGGCACAGTGTGGGAAACGGGAAGGGGGGGGGGGGGGGGTGACCCAGGAGCCGGGCCCCTTCCCGAAGACAAATAAATAAATTGAAAATAGAATTTCTACCCGGTACTGAAATATCTGCACTGTGTGTAAAACTTAGAGCCGATGTATGGCTACCAAGCTAAGCTGTGTTTTTATACAGTTCATTCTCCCTCCCCAAGGCAGAGCGGCTTTGCTCCCCAAAAACGGTATCTCTCCCCCCCCCCCCCCAACCCATCTGCCGTAACTGAAAAATCTCAAGGTCAAGAAAACTACATAAACTGACCTTATGAATTTACCAGGACTTCGTGTGTACCTATCAAATCGCCCCTTCTGTTCTTGTTCCGGGGAAGAAAACAACTGCAGGCATACAACATTTAATTATTTTGAAACGACGCTAAGAAATAATTCAGTTAATAAGTGATAATCATTTTTAAATTTCCCAATATTGGTCTTAGTTTATATGATATGGGAAAATACTTTACACGGCCGATTACTGAAAGTAAGTAAAATTAATCTATAGACTTTCTGATTCAAGTATATATTTAAACGTATTTATTATCTTTACAACAATTCACAGGTTGGGCCCCTCCCAAACAAAAATCTTGCTATAGTCCATTCACACTTTTCCGCAACCCTGCTAAAGATCTACTTTCAAGATATTCCTCCGTTTCGTGCAAACGAAGCTTAACAAGTAAATTACACCAAAGAGACAACGCACCGCATTCGTGCACACTCGGTTTAATAACATTTGCCATGGGAACTATTTCTTACTAGACATTACCAACGCATGTATTTATCTCTATTTTATTCATATTAATTATAAATAAAATATAATTTAAAAATTAAATACAAGTTAAAAGTTCAATTTAACCGATAATACCATACTTCTGTGTTAGCAGAAAAATAACCCTCTTGTGATATACGAGGTTTTATGGGCATCACTGGATTGCTTTTGAGATGCTCTTTCCAACCGTATACAATCCCTGTATTTCGACTTGGCTTGTTGACGAGTATAGGCAGAAATTGTGTTAAGTTTTCTTAATTTTTTACATTAAACGCATAAAATTTCACCATAACCACGCCACACAAATGTTATTATGCACGCAATCGATTGATCTTGACGAGAGTTGTCGAATGGAACTTAAACGAGCGTCGTAGCTTCTCCTAGTAAAAAGTTATACTACGCGGAATTTATGAGACGAGGCGAAACTTCATTCCTCACTCAACGTAACACATTTTTTGATCCTTTGGCAATCGAGTGGTGTAATTAAATTTTGAATGTATATGATAGATTCGGAGTTGCAATGCCAAACTGTATCCCTCGATTTTATCATCGGATTTTCTGGCCTCCCACTATGGTTGCAAATTTAAATACGTTTTCACGCCAAAAGAGTGAAAAAAAACAGCGAATATACCACACGCTACTGATTATGCACTCGTTCAAAACGTACAATTTTTTTTTTATCGTGAAGCAAACTGTAACACGCCGGTCCCTGAACATTACTGACCCTCGGCGGAGTCCGAGACGTGTACGTCGGAAACACGACGGAGGCTGTCCACTGCCAGTGGTTACCTCGGGGGTGCTAATGCATTCATTCCACAGCTGCTCCAGCCTCAGGTCACGTCCAGGGATGACGGCCACGTACAGCGGCCCACCCACGGGCGTCGCCCCTATTTAAATGTACACCTCTCTCCCTTGCCTTACGCATTACTGATTTATTGATCGCCACTGCGTGCAGAGAGCTTTTTCCTGATACTCTGTGGTCCGGTCATGCTTCAGCCACGTCTGCTAAGTTTAAATGCAGGACAGATACATACCCGTTAATCAAGGGTAGAATTCATAGTCAAGTCTCACGGGTGAGCTTAAGACAGCATTGGTTACCATCGTCTTGTATCTCAAGACAGTATTATTTCCGTTCCACGTTTCGTAGTCGCCGTTTTCTTGAAGACCACGTGCTCACGAGGAAGATATTTTTATATTACTTCCAGCTTAGTGAAGCACGAGTTTATGGGGTGGTACAATGGTTCGAATTGAAACGCATAGACTAAAGATGAGGTAGACCGATCTCGCTGGCTACACACAAACATTCTCCGTGTCCCAACATTGGACTGCTTTTCTGCCTACACGCCTAGTGATAATGGCGTGGATTGGGTTTGAGGTTAGAACACTGTTTAGTACACAAGTGCTTTTGAGATGTTTTTATACTTTCTCTAATCAATTTGTAATGATTTTTTATTACATTCAAACTGGCAAAAGTATTATGTTAATATAATAGTACTTGTCATTTAAAAATTAAGATATAAACAAACACGTTCATCACTGTTGACCATGAGACTTTGTTAGTTGTGTAGGATTGGGGTAGGTCTATGTTGGGTACATGCGCAGAAGACGAATAAGCAGTCATACTCATATTTAGTCTATGTTGAAACGACCCTTGTCGGCTAGATATAAACAAGAAATAAATGGGTATTTTCGTTACCATTAAGTGCTGACTCGGTGGTATTATAAGCCAGTATAAGAAAGCATTTCTCAAGTTTCAAAAAAACATAAAAACTTGATCGAAAACAGTGATACTAATTCGTTTCGGGGTAAGAAAATTGCTTAAGGAAATGCTGCGGAGGAGTACAATATAGGACATTGTAAACGAAACTGTATGACTAAAGTGATTTATTTATAAGAGCAGGCAATAAGTAACCTAGCGCATAATAATGGGTATTTATTCTGAACAACTTTATGAAAATCAACATAATAGTAAAATATTAATTTTATAAACTTTGGGGCTAATCATCCCCGTTTCAATATATTTACATATGGAGTGGAGTAGGTTATATATATTTTTTATTAGATATAAAGTAAGATTTGCTATATTTTGTAAATCAGTACGTATACGTTTATAATAAATTACATTTACACGTACAAATTTATATATATAAATAAATTGAATTACGCATTGCGCTATTCATGTTGCTCCAATCTACTATTGCATGAATTAAAGTTAAAAATTAATCGCATCTGTGCAATTCCAGTTCAGTAAATACTTTCTCAAGTCAAGACTATCTGGATTTTCGTCCACATACGCAACAAACTCTTTAAATCTCAATCTAACACACGCTTTTCTATCACCATTTATCAGAAATCTCCACCAGTTCAATACATGAGGTTATCCAATAAACGTGCGCAATTAAACAAAACCGCGCGAGATTGCGCAGTGGTAAACATTTGGTCTCGCATTCGGGCGGACCTAGGTTGAAACTCTATCCGTCCATCCTGAGTTCAGTTTTCCATGGTTTCCCGAGATCACTCACATTCCTGCTCCTCTAAACAATTTGCTTCGTCCCTAATGCCCACGCTGTCGATGAGACGCTAAACCCTACCTTCCCACTTTAAACAAAAGCACGGTCACAAGTCACGTCTACAGTGAACTTGTTGTAGTAAGCAAGACAATGAACTGTGGTTAGAAACTGCGATCTCAAGCAGTGGCTATGCAATCGAAATATTCAGTTTCAAGCCACGTATAAATAATACGATCTTTGCCTATGGTTAAGACAAGCTTGAGCAATGTTTATAAAATAAAAATACGAACTCGAGACATCAAATAAGACTGTCTTGACGGAACTACTGCTCAAGTTGTGTTAATGAATACCGTCCTAGCAGTTTCTAGTGATTTATATTTTGAGGCAAGCGAGCAAAGGCAGGCACAAGTAACCTGTTTTCCTTGCACCCTCTCTGTACAGTACGCTCTAAATTCGAATCAGTGGAAAATCACTGATTCGCAGTGAAATTCAACTACTCCAATTAGTGAAAATGGCTCCACTAAGACTAAGTGGAAAACCACCGATTGTTTCAGTGAAAACATTTCACTGGTTGAATTAGTGAAGTGAAGCTATTTCACTGATGAAGAAGTGACGGCCGACTGCAGTGGCGAATTAAATATTATTTTTTATTAAATTTAACAAGATAATTACGTGAAATAAACACATTTAAACAGTTTACTATGTATATGGCGCAATTTGCCGTAATATACAAAGTTAAAAATGCTTTGCACGCTCTTCCCACTTCCATTTAGGCTGTTACCGTGTTCGGTGTACTTGACATAATGATTATTCGGCCAGCCTTGCTTATATTTTTTTTTTGCGCCACGACGCATGTTTTTATCACCCGATTTAATGTAGCTCTGGGTGAAGACTCACGTGAGTTGACAACTTCATACATTCACGATGTCGCCTATACTTTAACTCAGACGTCCTGAGTATATTTATTTCTTCCAGTCTCACTGCTTACCTGGCATTACACTGAGCTTTTAAAAGGCGCCATACGCAAGGTAAAAGTTACAATGACAAAACCATTTTTTTAAAGACGTAAAGTAAAATTAATGCGTAACTAAAAGTTTTTCTTTTGTTATATAAAACATCGTAATCGGAGCCAGGGTTGGTGTAGTGGCCAGAGAACTTGCCTCCCACCAAGCCGAACCGGCTTCAATTCCTGGCGGGGCCACTCCCGGACTTTCGCAAGTGGGAATCGTGCCGGACGAAGTTGCTGGTCGGAAGGTTTTCTTGGGGTTCTCCCGTCCCTCCCGTCCTTGCATTTCGGCGCTGCTCCATACTCTCCTCGCTTCACCATTCCACACAATAATCTCACAGTGATGCTGGAATCACAATAGCGCGACAGACGCGACGCGACGGACGAGACACGAATAAAATAAATCTCCGCCAATCAGCATTGAGACATCTGTGACGTCAACGCGACAAAAATGGCGGACGCGACAGGTTTTCAGAATAGAAAATATTTAAAATTTCGTCACGTCGCGGGCGCGACAAACTGGAAAACCACGTACGAATTTGGTGCTCGAATGAATGTGGTACTGGTGAATTGGTAACAACACTGTTGTGTTTATTTATTTCATTAGAATGTTTCATTTTCGGGCATAAGTACTTATGATGTGTAGTTCACATTAATACGACCATATTTTTATATTTCATGCAAAATCAGCAGGCATGAAAATAAAGTGTTGTCCAACAACACCTCCGAAACAAATGTAAACATTTAATGGCTGTCGTACAAGAGACTAGCAGCTAGTGGCAAGATACGATTTACGTATAATATTTTTGTACCATTTTTTTTCGCGAGGCGATAAAATTCGTGTTCACAATAACGCGAATTTTTCTTGTCGCATCGCGCCCGTCGCATCGCGCCCGTCGCGTCGCGTCTGTCGCGCTATTGCGATTCCAGCACGATACTGCAGGCGCGTCGCCGATGATGTGTATAGACTGTTACTCGGTAAAGTGAGCACTTTTTAAGGCCCATTTAAATTTTTCCTTTCGCCCAATTTCTATCTTCCTGATGCTTTTTTTAAATATAAACATTGCAATGTGACCAATGAACACAGTGTACACGTTTCACCATTCTCAAAATTTAACGCCTGAGGCTGCAATAAGAGACTTTATTAGTTGTTAATGCCTGTATAGAGGGCCTTAAAAAGTGCTCACTTTACCGTGAACGGCCTATAAGCGACTACGACGCGGTGAGATGTGGCGGAAGGAAAAGTCGCGAGCGCGCCCTACTTATCGTCTCCTGAAGCAGTCCCACGCCGACAAGTCCCTCGAGCCCGCCGAGTTTCTAAACTCCCCCGCGCGTTTTCTCGATCGACCGACTCGTCCGTCCGAAGAGGTAACGAGCGAGGCGTCGACCGATCTGCAACACGTCCCGCTTGCCCCACATCGTTAGCGAGGGCATAAACAAAGTCCGTTGTGCTGGGCTGCTGCTGTGCTCGCATGCTCAAGAGTACGATAGGTGCGGGAGATGACGGGTTATCTCCCGCCCGGCCTTTCCATCCCATTACACCTTTGTCTTCACTCTTCTTAACAAACACGCCCTCGGGATGTGCACACGTGTCCAACCGAACTGACGAGAAGAAAATAACCAACCACATAAATATCACAAAGCTTAAAAGAAAGTCGCCGTTGCCATAAACTACTGTAAGTCCCCCCCCCCCCAAACAATCAATTTCAAAATACATGACCGACAGCTTGTTGCATTATTTTTACGATAAAAAATATACCAGTACCTATACATTTTAGATGACATTTATTTCTTACGTACTTGAATATGACGCATTTGAGAGACAACGTTCAAAAAAAGAATAACTCAACAAAATCGGAAGCAATGTAAGGAAAATATCAGTATTATTAAATTCACGTTCTGTATTTTTCACCGTGGTTGCAACTTATAACAAAAAATTGGAAGCAGGCACGAAAACTAAAAATGGTTGATTGTCATAAAATGGGTCATCTTTTAACTCGCACAGCAGGATATTGTATTCGTGGGAAATATGGGGAAACATATTTGGCAAACTATTAAACAAGTTGCAACACAGTAACCATTACGCGAAAAACCAGAGCAGAATGTTTGCTTACAGTAAGGATAATTCGCATTATATTAGGTGGAACATTTAATTCAAATTAACAGGAGTGACCCGGCCGGGGATTGAACCCGGTTCGCCATGGTGGGAGGCGAGCGTACTAACCGCTCAGCTACCGCGGGCCCTTGACGGAAAGAGTAAACTCGTGCTGTCGTAGCACTCACCCAACAATAACCTACAAAGACTGATGAAACCAGTTGGTTTGGTGGAATGAAAAGCGTGTCGCTTCGACGGTGTGGTCAGAATGGTTTAATGACATGATTAGTTTGTGTGCGTTGAATGTTTTGATGGAATGTTTAGTTAGTGCGAGATGATTAGAGTGCTTAGCTGGTATGGTTGGTTTGTATGACTTAATGGTATAAGTTAGTATAGTATCTGATAACTAAGTCCGCATGGGTGTCATATATGGTTAACTTGATGGTATGGATGTTATGGTACCTTGGTTAAAATTTATGATTGGAATATTTGGTTGGTTGGTCAGATGGATATATGTATAACTAGTGAAGTTAGTGTAACAGTGTCAAAATGTACGTTGTCACATTTGCTAACTTTCATATTTAATGTTAATCTGTTTTATTTACATGCAAGGTGTTATTATTTGTCTTAAGGTAAACATACATTTTCTACACTCGTCACATGTGGTATTTTTCGTATAATTGGCATATGTAATTAATTGAATATTAATTTTTCTCCTGTTTTCTTTATTACACATATTTTTGTTAGGATATTTTCTCTTAGATGTAACATGGCAATTCAACTATGTTTAAAAATAGGTTAATTAGTTAGACTTCATTTTTATGTATTTCTTGTGCTAATAATTTCTATTTAATTTAACGGTCTCATATTTGGTGAATATTTCATGTTTGCTGATTTTGTATGTTTACGTACGAGACCCAGTGTTCTGTGTGTTTTCTTAGCAATTACGAAATTGGCACGTAAGGAGGGGTGTAGTTATTTAGTATTCTCCTATTGGTCCCAGGTTCGAATCCTGGCCCACTATTGGCTGGAACGTTAGGTCCCTTTAAGCCGTTTCCAGCCAACACAGCATAACTTTCTCTTCAACGAACCTCAGCTTCCGTCAGACGTAGGAACAGGGCTCGCGCCTGAATGTAGATGACGAGTTAGGTTTTAAGTTAGAATGTAGGGTGTATTAGCTTCCTCCCATTTTATTACATTTTTAAGTGTTGTTCCAGCACGTGTGAGTGCAATTTAAGCCCCTTGCTAGGTTAATTTAGGAGTTTAGAAGCTCGCCCGCTTCTGTCTACGTCACTACGGAACAGCGAGAGCATCAACATTTCTGTAAGACAAGTTTTCATTGCAATATATTTTACGTGTGGTACAGAGCGTCAGCTTTAAATTGTTCTAAAAGCTTACGAATTTGCCAAGCGACGTCGTGTCGAATCTTAACGCGCTAACGAACCAGTTTTGCAAATTTTCCCATGAATAACCAGAGAAGAGTACATGTTCACTTGAGCTAGGCAAACAAAATGTAAGTGATTATTTTATTTTCTGAATATTTTTCATTTTTTTAAAGAGATATCAACAATAACTGTTTCTACGTATGTAAGAAAGTGAGCCTACGTTACGTAACATAGGGACAACATAGGTACGGCCACTCCTACGTCTTTGTTTTGTGTCACTTTAGATATTTGCTAATTGCCACGAAGGTTTTTTTATTTTCTTGACAGTCCAGTAATTTCAGACAATTAAAATAAGGAGGTTGAAATATTTTATCAATAAATCTGGACGTGAAAAGCATTTTTCCCAGTGGTCGCCTACATCATTTGTTACAGTTGTTCATATGTCTTCCAATGTTTTCGAAGTGTTCTATTATTATTATTAGTAGCTGGTCATATGTTTCCTAAAAGTGTTGGTACACAAATCGTGTATGTAGTTATCTTATAGCTGGATGTATGGTGGTTCACGGTAAGTTCTGTCTCTGCCAGCCATCCCACTGACCGGGCCTGTTATTACACGCAAGTTTAAGTATAAAATTATTTCATCTCCATGTATTATTATTCAAGTCAGCTTAGTATGTGTTAGTTTAAAATTAACAGATTGGCTATCCCAACGTCGTGGGGCCGAGCTTGGCTTGTACATCCCTTGCTGCATTACACACTGTTTGCTTGGTCGTAAACATAACGACGTCCCAACGCAAGGGCGGTGTCATATAACATTAGATAAATTGATAGTCGATATGGTAGTCAATATATTTGACTGTTATGATTGATCAGTATGGTTGAGGTTGGTGATTTATATGGTCTGTATCGTTAATAGCATAACTGAGGTATGCTTGGGTTAGAGCAGATGATGTATTCGGTTTAGATGCTATTGTTTTTTCAGTATGAGTATACACACTTGGCTTTATGTTTATATGGTTGGTATGGTTATCTGGTATTATATTGTATAGAGCTTATTAACGTCCCACGCTGTTAGGCCTGAAGGCTTATCAGACGACGGCTTACAAAATTAATGACCTGACTTCAACTAACATCCATGCTTTACCTGGGATTCGAACCCAGAACCTCCGACACAGCAGACCGGCAGCGCCAACCGACTACGCCACGGGAGGTCGGCGTTATCTCGTATGGTAATCGCTGTAATTTGTAGATATATGCAAATGACGTGTTGGTAAGCTAATGCTATGGTGATATGTATGATATGTAGTATTGTACTCAGCAACACACGGGTTATCTATATAATTATTTGATATGCTGGGGGTAAGATACCTAGTTTTATTTTTCGATGCAGTTATTGGTATGGATGGCTGATATGATTTTTTGTTGATATGGTGGATGCTAATATTCTGTATGATAAAGGGATGGTATAGGCTGTTTACGGTACAGTAAGCACTTTTTAAGGCCCTTCCAAAATGTATTAACCCCTTATAAATATACCTTATTGCAGTCTCAAACATTAACATTTAGAGTGGAGAAATGTATACAGTGTTTATCAGTCATATTACAATATTTACATTAAAGAAGGTAGAAAGGTAGAAATTAACTGAAATGAAAATTTTTGCAGTGCCTTAAAAAGTGCTCACTTAACCGTGAACAGCCTATACCTACTGTGTTTTGGGCAGTGTGTTTGACTGTATGGATGACTGTTATAATCGGCTAGTTTGTTAGTGTTAATATGTTTGGCATGGTCTCTAGGTATTTTGAGTCGGATGGCATGACTAGTATTAAATGAGTTGTTAGTATATTATGCTTTATTGCTTATAATGATGTATGTGTATGGTGTGACTGATGTATGCATGGTTGTGGTTGGTACAATACTGCTGGTCGCTAGGGTTATTGGTATTTTTGTTTGGCATGCTGCTGAAGGTATGGTGGTTAGCATGGTTATTTGTATAGATGGTTTACATAATCAACTGGTTTGTTGGTTGTTATTCTCATCTTCGCTCTCCTCCTCTTCCTACTCACTGATTCGATGGACTACAAATATTAATGGTTGGAATGGTTTGCTGGAATATTTTAATTGGTGTGGATCGTGAGGTATGTTGGGTAGTAGGCCACGAAGTATATTTTTTTCTGGTGTTGATGTAAAACTAATAGGCAGTATCTAAATTCCTGATAAGATGAATGTGGGCTGAATAGACAAGGTATACTTTGGTTATACTAGGCTGTGAGTATATTTCGTCTGGTGTCGGTTGAACATATAGCACGTGTAATACATATATTTGATCTTTCTACGGACTGTGTGGACTTAATGACTTGAGTTATAGTGGGTGCTATGGGTGGTGATTATACATGGCGTCAGTCTGCAGCACAAATGGAATGGGTGTTGGGTTATGGGATGGTCTCAACTGTATAGTTGCTCGGGTTATGATGGTTGGTATGATTGGTGTTATTGTTGATTGCTATGTCTGAGTATTTTCTTGGGTTATATGAGATTATATGGTTGGTTAGCCTGGTATCGGTCTATAATGATAGTTGGACAGATGGTAGGAATGTTTGTATTATGGGTTGGTCTGAAACTGTAGTGGCTTGGTACACTTGGGTTATGATTGATGGTATGGTTGTTATTTTGTGTTACATGATTTCTAGTATATTTAAGTCTAGGTGATTGTCGGTGTATGTCAAAATGCCATGGACAGTATGTGTGCGTTGGTGAGTCCAGTAATGCTAAGGCATTCTTGAGTTAAAGTGGTTGACATGGGCAATCAGTGTATTTGGCTGGTATCAGTCGGTATGGGAATAAGTTGATTAGTGTCACGGTTTTTGAAATTCCTTTGTATGGTATGGGTGGTGTATTTTTCAAGTATTATTGGGTGATAGGTTATGGATTCGTCTGACCTGTATGGTTGCTTGGTACACTTGAGTTATGGTGGTTTATATAGATGGTGAGTTCGGTGGTATGGTTGATTAGTAATAACTGAATTTTACTTGGTTTATAGAAGATGGGATGTTGGGTGGCCTCGCATCAATTGTTTAATAGATTGGATTGTAGGAATGGTTGTGACATGGGCTGGCCTAGAATGTATGGATGCTTGGTACACTTGAGTTATTAATTTTCGTGCCATAATTTCAGTTTCAGAGGCATAACGGGAAACATTTGATTATAGACGATTTACTAGAAGTTTAGTACTTTTGTATCTAATTTTCACTCTGTGTTATTACTTGCTTGCAAGAATGCAGGAAATTACTGATGAAATGTAGATGTGTTCTCGACTTTTACAACTAGCATCTAACACACAGTTAAAATTCAGCACAAAAATTGCCAATTCGTGGTTTCTTCAAACTTATTTTGATCGAACCTTTAAAGAAATCGCCATAGTATGATGTGTTTAGCTGTTTCCTTAATGTCATGTATCACAAGTGTTTCATACTTGTGTTACAGAATTTTTGTTAGTATTTTTATATAAATCTTAATATTCATGTACAATTTATGTGACTAAAAACAGCGATAGAACATGTGTGTTGGCAATGCCCAGTAAAAAATAGTTCTCAAGCAAAATATCATTAAGTGAGTGCGCACGAATGCGGTACGTTGTCCCATTGGCGCAATTTTATAGATTCTGTAAAGCTATGTCTGCATTAGGCGGAGGAATATCCCGGAAGTAGAACTTCAGCAGCGCTTCAGAAAAGGTGGGAGTAACCGTAAATGGTCTATATATACTACTTGCAAGCACGTACAGACTCCAGTTACTATGCAGGTGCAGACTTGCTCTTGATATTTACAAGTTCAGCTGCCTCTCGGATAAAATAAAGAGGGGGGGGGGGGGTGAGTTTAAATCAGTACCATTCGATATGGTTGTTACGTAAGACTGAAAGAGGGGCGGTGAAGAGGGGTCTGGCAATGACTAGAGAGTGGTGGTTAGGTTAAGTGATTGTCGAGAGAAATAAAAAAATATATATTCAGACTTCTTACAAGATGATTGGATAGGTTATCTTAGGTTAGTAGAGGTTAGGTTAGGCGAAGTTCGGTTAGGTTGAGTGGATACTGAACAGTGTTTATGTGATGGTGTGTTGGAAAAAAAGTATTACATATAAATAAAAATCGAAAAAGTGTGAATAATTAACGTTCATAATATAAAATACTTGGTATATATTTACTAACACAGTTTTATATATGCTTATAAAAATACAATATGGTGCGTGTCATAGTCACGTAATCATATATTCTTATGACATATTCTTATCTGCCTGAAAAATACACAACTGTAGACTCTCACTCGATACACTTTAAAGTTTAATAAAAAAATATTATAAATAAAATAAAATACTTGAAAAGTATTCAAGTTAAATCTAAATAATATACACGTAAGTTGAACGAAAAAAAAAAAAGTACTTAAAATAAAAAATAAGATACATAAGCATCATATAAGAAATAAAAATTATATTATAAAATTAAATTCTTAAAAGCTTATTGATTTGTATATAAACTTAAAAATTATCGATATATAAATAAAAAACATTAAGAATTATATAAGAAACAAAAGTAATGTCTTTAATGACAGGCATGTTATTATTTATCCGTCTACAAGCTATATACTACTTATAAACTCTTATCCTAGCACATGTCGCGACAGACGAGTGGTCTAAGACGCAAGTCTGGTGACCTAAAGTCCGGCAGTTCGATCTCGCACTATTCCAGATGGTATTTTGAGTTACTAAACCCAGAACCAATATGGCGGTCGATCAAAGATGGGCAATCAGTGGAGCGAATGCGACACCAGTTCTCCTAGTGGCCAAAGCCAGAACTAATAGGCGGAAACAAACGAAAAACCAAAATGGCGTCGAACAAATGTGAGAAATAAATGGCAAATGTAATAAATATGGCTGCCTCAAGTAACAACCAATGTAAAAAATGATGAACGAATGGGAGATGAAGGAGAGAGAAAGAAAGAATCCAAAAGAGGAATAAATGGGAGCACTCGGAGAAAAGCTTCGGAAAGAAGGAAAGGAAGATGAGAAAGAAAGAATGCAAAAGATAAAAATGTAGGAGCACTCAGAGGAAACCTTCGTAATGCAAGAGCATGAAGAAATTAATTACATTCTTTTTACTGCCATATTGGTAACCAGTAACGAGATAGCGGCATACTAGCTTAAAATATGGCGACGTACTGGCTACCAACATGGCAGGCGAGTGACCAGAATGACAGAGCGGTAAGTCCAGAATCCAACGTAGAGGCTGGCTCCTGCGTCGGACTTCCCATTTCCCTACTATTATTCTGTATAAATTTCGATTGACACTATTCACGCCTTATTTCAAATTTTCTATTTCTATTATTAAAATAATAATCGTAAGAACTATCGTCAATACAGGCATAAAGCTGGCTTCTATAGGTTTATTGGCCTAAATTGTGAATATTCGTATGTAATAGCTTTTGAAAAACGACAAAATCCTTTGAACAGCTGTAAACAATGCATTTGACAGTTAAAACGTAGACGTCACATGACAGTGTTAATGTTTATATGCAGTAGAAGGATACATAATTTGTAACCAAAAGTAGAAATTTAGCAGGACTTCAGAAAGTGCGAAGTAACCGTGAATGGACTCTATTAAAATTTATACAAGCAGTGTTCACTTGTTTGTTGATGACATGTATTTAAACTTGGATGAATAAATATTAATCTGTCATAAACTCACGTATCTTATTGTTTTCGTAATAGAAGAAGTGAAGTGAAGACATTTGGGCGGCTCTTAACGAGGTTTTGAGAGCCGATGAGGGTGATTGAAGTAAATATGAAGCAGCGCCGGAATGAAGGGGTGGGGGAAACGGGAGATCCCCGAGAAAACCCGCCGACCAACGGCATAGTCCGGCACGATTCCCACTTGCGAAAATCCGGCGACCGGCCGGGGATTGAATCCGGATTTCCTTGGTGGGAGGCGAGCGTGCTAATCGCTCAACCACCGCGGCCCCCCGTAAAAGTAGAAATTTGTAATCTTTCTCTCTAAGCTAGAATACATGCACACACATGTCCATGGAGTAATGATGGCTGAGTGGTTAGACTGCTCCCCTCCCAGCAAAGGCGAACCGGGTTCTGTTACTGGCCGGGTCATTCCCGTATTTTCGCAATTGGGAATCGTACCGGACAATGCCGCTAGTCGGCGGGTTTTCTCGGGGATCTCCCGTTTCCCCCACCCCTGCATTCCGGCGCTGCTCTATTCTCACCTCATTTGACCCTCATCGGCTCTCAAGACCTCGTTGTTACGAGCCGCCCAAATCTCTCAACACATCTGATGTTCATGTACATGTGCGTGGGCTTCAAAAGGTCGAGAACCCCTTACATAAGGAATAAGGGGATGCCTATAACGGAACGGCATGCAGGGGGTACTGGCAGCCAATAGGAAAGAGGGTTCTGCCACGCCCACCCACCCTACGTGCACGCGGCACGGGATAAGCGGCTAACTTGTTGATATTAGCGCCTCGCCCCGCTCTGGCTGTCGACATCGTGTGAGCGGCCGTACACGTGGTTCCTACCAGCGGCGATACATCGCCGCGGCGTTCGACACCGCGACCGGCGGGACGTCCTTCGGCAAACCACACACGTTCAGCACGTTTTACACTCGCAGCTTGGCGGCCCGTGCCTCACTCGCAACCCAACGATCCACCCACGACGTCAGCATGCAGTTATTGTAGCTTTATGTAGTGCGCATGTTTCTATTTCCCCACCAGAAATGAAGTTGATATATTTTGGTCGGCTCTTCACAGCGAGGTCTTGAGAGCCGATGAGGGTGATTGAGGTGAGTATGGAGCAGCGCCGGAATGAAAGCGCGAGGAAACGGGAGACCCCGAGAAAATCAACCGACCAGTGGCATCGTCCGGCACGATCCCCACAACCTAAAATCCAGGAGTGAGAATTTTAAAGTGTTCTTATTATGAAGGAATTACGCAAATAATAAGCGTATTAAAAAAGCAAAACAGAAATTGATTTTCCAAGGATAACACAGGCCTAGTAACTGTCTGCTGTCAATCACTAGCATGTTAAGAAAAGCACTTTCCATTGGCAGGTCAGATTTGTCAAGTCCTACTTACTGTCAGTTGGCAAATAGACTATTGAGTTGTATTGATTTCATAATATGTCAAATATCATTGGACTGTTAGCTCTATAGATGCAAAAGAAAAAATTCCTGAAGAAAATATGTAATGTCTTTTGTGTATGTAAAATAATGTACACGCTTATAATACAGTCAGAGACAATGCCATTCTAGTACTTAAATACACAAAGTAGGTTAGTAAGTGAACGATTATAGTATATATTTGCTATAATTTTTTAAGGTTAAATTTTTTTGAATAATTGAACGGTAAAATGATTGCAGACAATAGTTAAAAAGGACAAATTCCCGGTATAACAATAGGCGAAAATTGTATCGCGAGAACCAGAGTAAATCGACTGCTCCTTTAATTACCAATTTCTCAATTTCTCACATCCACAAGTTATAGGTATTTTAGTGAGTTACACTCGTGCAAGAACTTATTGTTAACACAATACAGTTGCCATTCGGTCAGTATAGAAATAACTTATTTTCCAGCAATGTCACTGAACTGATTTCATTTTAGAAGATATCCCATACCCATAGAGAGACACGCTGGATGCCAATAACTCGCTTAAAAATCTTAGGTTTATGCTGAACAACTTTCAACCTATTTCCAATTTTCGTATTCAAGACACTAAATTAATTATACTAATTAAAAAATTATAGTACTATATACACGTAAAACTTGTCATTTGGAGGAAATACACCGTCCGTTGTGCATGGGCCAACAAATTCTTTATAAACAAGAAGATGACGAGTATCTTGCACAGTGCACACTATTCACATAGATCGCCTCCTGATATGAAGCCCACTTTGCTTTGCAGTGTGAGATTTCAGTTCTGAGCCTAACGGGCTTTCCAAGTTAAAAAAAAGAATGCGATAGCCAGCTGCAGGTTCCTCGATGCACCCAAAACGTTCCCAAATTGTTAAGTCGCGCCACAGTTTGCCGGGTTCCAGATGATGGAACTGGCTGTTTTGTCTGCAAGATTTTTTCCCCCTTGTATTACGCTGCGGGAGATAAAAACTTTGCACCCAAACAAGGGAAGTCTAAGATCTGTTCCCCGCTTCTTCTTTTAAACTTCAACTGCTGTGTGCTGTCTAATGTCTGGGGAGTATATGTCAACGAGGTAGACGTCCTTGTGGCTGAATTTCTGCCAGATTGGAACGGAATATTCTGCTGAGGTATTTACATAACTAAGAGTAAAATCCAATGTCTATGCATTAAGTTACCAAGTGAACTCTCGGTTATACATCCAATTCGGCTAGCTCCGGTCAGTTGGCTACTCGTAGTTCCAGTCACACGCATAATGTTAGTTGAACTGACACGGCCTTAATATTTTACACATGTAAACACGTTCTTCAAAACACAGTACTAGATCAAATGTCCTCGTCGTAACGCCAACGTGTCTCGTTCTGTGACGTGTACTTGACTGCGATAAAAACCTGTCAATCTTGACAGTGATCGCTCAAGTCTGTATGGCAGGATACCAGCTATCGTATATTCGTTACACTAAGAACTACATGAGGTCCAGACGTGTGTCAGTACACCAGTTAGGGTCACAAGTCTGTGACAAGCCGATAAGGTACAGTCAGTCTTATCTTATTACGTGGTGGACCGATTTCGTTGGCTGCGTACAACCAAGCTCCGTGTCCCAACATTGAACTACTTTTATGTCAATACGAACTTCCGAAAACAGCGTGGTTTGTATTTTAGTTTAGAACACTGATTGGTAAACAAGTGCTTTCGGCTGTTTGTATGTATACTTCCTCCAACCAATTTGTAATGCAGTTTTTTTATTCAAATTGGTGAAAGTACTTTTTAATCATGTAAGAGTGCTTGTATTTTGAAATTTAAGATATAAACAAACACGTTCTTCACTGTTGACCATGTGCCTTTGAAAGTTGTTCCTTTGGGGTAGGTCAATGTTGGGTACATGCGCAGAAGACGAATCAGCGGTCTACCTCATCTTTAGTTTATAATGCTACATACTTCGTAACTCACTTGTGGTTCCTATGAAAAAGGCCACATATATCATACATATGTATATAAACACATAAAAATGTACAATTCTTTACAATAACCACTAAAATATGAAAACTACCATCCAAGTCGATATATCTGGATCAGATTTACCAACGTGTTGTAAAGTATTTCACTGAAATTTACTAAATGCATCATATATTACACACATGTTGGGTGCATTATGCTTCGTAACTCTAATTATATATTATAGTGTAGGTTCCATATAACTTATTTCCATTTTAAAAAATAGAGCTCTCCTATATACAAGTGGACACTCCCAAAATTTCCGGAACGGTTACAGGTCATGAAATGCGGTTTTCGCTAAATGAAATTACGTACGGGGGCAAGTAACACGTGTAACACGTGTATTGACAGAATAATTAAACCACACATGACTTTCCCCTTGGATACATACATTTATTTAAACGGCATCTGAAAGTACATGCAAAGAAGATTCAGTGGTATAGCATATGGAATGGAAAGAAACACAAAAATGCTAAGAAATAATGTGCAAATATGAGTAAGTTAGGTGGTCCGGTAGCATGGGGCAGCGGACCTGTACTCACAGCTGTAAGCCGTAACATCCTGGCGGGACCGCTTCCTTATAACAGCGTAGCGCTTACCTTAATGGGCCAAGGGGCACGGAATGCAATATTGGACAAAGGAGAGCACCACCCAAGTTAATACGTAACATGGTACTGTGTGTAATGTAAAACCTTAAGGCCGAAACCCGAGACATTCACACGGCGTGGCCCATATACAATGAGCAGAGAGTTGGTATCAAATAGAAGTCCACTGAAGGAGACGACGTTCTCTTAAGCGTTACTGTATACTACCTTGTGACGCACACACAAACATACTCCATGTGCGTGAGAAAGCGGACCCCAACTCGCCTGTAAGTGTTAATGAAAGTCGAAATCATCATAAATCACTAGGGTTCTCTTGCTGAAGTAAAACGTGGTGAAGTGTATGTTGGTTAGGAAAAATGTACTGTAATATATTGCTCAGCGTCATACGTTTAAACTACGTGCCTCACTTTTCATAACAAGAATTTGAGGTACTGCTTATTTTTAAGGCACTAACCTTGGAATAAACGAAACCCAATAAGAAATTAGGTAGTTGATAATATGTAGTTCCGCATCTTGAAAAGTGGCTGTGCAACTTTCCAACCACTTTATTAAATTCTTTCCTAAAATCTCTGACTAAGAAAACGATTAATTCCAAAACTATTTTATTCATAAAAGCTTGCTTATTTTTATAGGGCTAGTTTGAGTAACTGTGATAATGGGGCAATTTTGAGTTTATTCCTTTTTAAATATCTTACAAACATTGTTAGTTCAAAATTTCAATATTCAAAAGTCATATTTGTAATATTTCTAAAATACATTTTTAAAAGAGTATTACTTTGTTAAGGGAACCAGGTTAATTGCTCTCAAAAAAATTTCAACAGAATAAATACTAATTTTGTTTCGCCATTGTCTTGCTTATAAAATATAAAATAACCAGTCATTATTTGTAATTTACAATTCTTGGAATTGTTTTATTAACTGTAACTACAAAGTTCACATTGTTATGAGTGTTTTTAAACCAGGATTCTTCTAAAATCACATAACACTTTTGGCAAATTGCAAATTATGTTATATCATTTCATACTAAAAATAGTTTTCATAATTTTATTTAAACTAAGTATATTTTAATTAATTGATTAATTATTCAGAATATATTTCACAGTGTATTTACGAACATTGCAAGTGAAGTTGCGAACAATTAAATCCAACCTGTTTATATATAGTACAACACTGTTGCCGCTTGTTTCAATAAGTCTTCCACGCAAGTACATACGGCTCTCTAGATCTCGCTGTTAAGAGCCGCCCAAATCTATTCACTCACTCCACGCAAGTTCACAATCACACCAAAATACCCGACTTTACAACTTATAATCTGGGTAACAGTGTATATGAATTTGAAAAACAATGGTCGTATTGTATGAATTTTAAAAGACGTAGGAGTTCACACCATTTCTTACATTTAATTTTGTTTTAAAATTTTGTGAAATGTACACCTGTAGAGTTGAATTTGTTGAAAAGCGTCCACAACTGCCCTATCCGACCCACCTAGGCACGTTTAGTTCTGCAGCATTTATATTTGACGGCTACAAGCGCATTCGGCGCGGCAAGACGTAAAGGCTAAGTTGCATTCGATTTGCACGCGAAGGCAGAGCTCACCGCTTCTAGCTGTGCCGAACCAGTCAGTGGAGGGACAGTTTGATGTCCGGGTTACGTAACACACAAACTGTTTATGACAGTTGGCACCGCGGCGGTCTCCTCTCTTGCGTTGGTTACGACCGCCGCGTCGCGCCGGGGCCGGCCATTCCCGTATCTAGATCCTGGACCATGCAGGCACCGCGCAGTTGAAATACGCAGAGGGCAGCAGGTGTGTTTACTATGCGTGCAGGAATTCCCGTCACTTCGGAAGTCAAAGGTCCAAAGGATCGAGTTTCGGCAGAATCTTTACTTCCCTTTGTTCGTTTAGCATATCGGCGCCATCTGCAGAGCCGTATATTGTATAGCGTTCGTTCACGTTGAACTGAACACTACCAATTATACAGCTTAGTTTATTTTTGCTTACTATGTTTTTCCGCCACGTGTAAAGCCGAGTTGAAATATTTGGATAGCGCTTAACAAGCCGGTATTTAGAAACCATGGCGGTGAGAGGTGAGATTGAGAGGGAACTGCGGTGGAATGATAGGGCGGGGTAAACTGGAACACCCCGAGATATCCCACCAGCCTAACGGAAACGTCTGCTATATTTCCCACACGCCGAAATGAGGGAAACGAGAGGAACCGAAATCGCATCGCGCTAGCTCTGCACACAAGCGGCTCACGCCAAGTGTAAATATTAACTTCGCCGTGAACCTAACAACTGGTTACTCACGCGTATGTCATGCGACACCGTGAAACTAGGACAAACCAAAATACACTACGCCTATCTGATCAAAATAATCTTACACCCACATGAGACTGCCATGTAAGTGTCCCTCGAATATATATATATATATATATATATATATATTATATATATATATATATATATATAGGCACGCGCGCGCGCGCACACACACACACCTACACACACTAGCGGATATTAATAAAGGATGTTCACGGTTATTTCCAACTTTTCTGAAGCTCTGCGAAAGTTCTACTTCTAGGATATTCCTCCGCTTCATGCAAACAAAACTTAACCAAGAAAATATTACACCAACGCACTGGATTCGTGCGCTTGCTTAATAACTATCGTTACCAACACACCTATTTCACCCCTGTTTTTATTCATATTAATGATAATTGATTTATTCAAATTTAAAGGCAATATAAGTAAAAGTTCAAGTTAACTAAAAATAAGGTACTTCTATGATAACACAGGAATAAAACGCTTGTAATGAGACATATTTAGGATACAAAGACGTCATATATACAAGCTGGCATACAGCGTTCATCTGGCATTCGCCACACTCAAACCCTTCCATGGGACTGCCACATGGAATAGCACGATTCATGATGCCAAATAATGCGTTTCCAGTAGTCCACATTCCAGTTGCGACGCTCTTTACACCACCAAACGCGGCGCTTCGTGTTCATAGGCGAACTGTGCGGTTTATGGACCGGTGCCTGAACTTTGAACATCCCAGTGCACAGTCAGGTCGCTCGCTAGCTGCGCAATTCACGGGTGATGGTATCGATCAGCGGCATGCGATCTTCCCGTGCCATTTTCTTCAATGCTCGACGATCCCTGTCGGTCAACACATGTGGCCTATACCCGGCCGTGATTTCGCTGTGGTTGTGCCTTCCCGTTTCCACCAACAACTACATCTCCGATGGCAAACTCGTGCAACTTGAGATGGGCGCAAATTGCTCTGACGGACTATGTTCTGATGTGGCAACCAATAACTACACCGGTATCGCGTAGCCTTGACCAACATCGAGCCTTTTCCCTCCTTTCATGGCGGCATTGGCAGTCGTAGCAACATCTAGGCGCGAGTCTACGTTTACAGAGGTGTTTCCGGGTACTTTTCATCAGATTGTGTACGTTACTCCTATGAAAATCCTTACCTCGACATGTATTAAACAAAAATGAACCATGTAGCCACATCCAATGGCCACCAATATTTTACTTTACAAATTTAACAAGGCAGTAAAATTTAATTTTCCAATTCGCTAACAACCGCACTCTGCTCGGGGTTTATGTTACAATCCATGCAGATACTGGCAATTTCTTTCTGTCTTTTTTTCTAATTTCAACTTAATATTTGATAAGTTTGAAAGCTACACATCAAATTCTTATGTAAATAAAGGTAGACTATTTTGATCAAACTATAATTAACGAAGTTACTAACAAATTTATAAATATACAAAAAAACTAGTAGGTATCTATGTGGACGTCACATTGGTAAACTCACAAGGCCAGATTCACAACGGTACAGAAAAATTTTGAAGAGCTCCCAAGCCATCGCCAAGATCTACGCACACTATAAATAATGGGAAAATTACCTGACAAGTATAAGGTAATATTCGCAAACTTGTGGGGGAAACATAGTTTTCCTTACGGGTAAGGTAAAATTACCGCACTCTGACGGGCGGAACACGCTAATATTTATTGATACTGCGACGCTGTCGTCGTGGTGAAATGGATAGCGCATCGTCCTATCGTGATAAGAGGACTATGGTACGCTCCCACCCATCAGCAAGTGTCGAGGATTTTAGAGTTGAGGTTTCGTTTACTATTCGTCAGAGGATACAGGTAATAAAAATTCTATCAGTTCTAATACTCCAGGATGTTTTTATATATAAATTTATTATACAATATGATTAATTTTCCCTTACTTGTATAGGACCCCCCCCCCCCCTTTTTTTTCATTGTCAGGTGTTTTTCCCCCCTACAATTAGGGAATTAGGGAATAGTACTTTACTTGTTATATAAATTTAAGAGGTAATTTTTACCTTACATAAAGAGGTAATTAGCTTCCCATACATATAAGGGAATTTTACCCCAATTATTTCTTACAGTGTAGATAGGGCTTAACGTCTCGTTGGCAGCGGAGTATCAGAGATGAAGCACATTACTCTTGCAAGCAGAGACGTTGAAGGCACAATCCCAGCATTCTCTTGGAGTGATTTCTAAAATCCAAGGGAACACGAAATCAGGATGGCCGGACCAGTAATTGAACCCTGGTACTCTCAAATACGGGTCCAAATGTCCTACCACCGCGTCACCTCGCTCTATCCCATAATACACGAAAGTCATAGTGCTGTAGAGCATATCCTGCTGCAGCCAGTACACTGATGTGGGTTATTGTCGACTGAAATTAATTTTAGAAATCATGAACATCATTTTTTTATACATTCCTGCTGGGCTCATACGCTGTTCACTTTTCAGATTTTTTTTTTCAGCTAGCATCAGAAATTACAGCACAGTCACTGTATTTAAAAAAAATTAGTTTTTTTTTTCGGTTGATAAATGATGCATAAAATAACACTTTTAGAAATAAAACTTTCCGAATTATTTCGAGAACAATTTTGGGACACTAAACTACAAATATTAAGAAATTACAGTAAACATTCCTTGTTCAAGTTTTTCTCGTTCCTTTTTTTTTCTCTCTCTCTGTTTCAGTAAAGCGTTGACGCCTCACAGCATGTTGGAAGAAGATAAGTCACATTATAAAGAAAGATATGATGTGTGTACGTGCAATCTGACTTGTCCAATATCTTTGTACAGCTAATGTATTGAAAAAAGATCTAATGGATGCAATAAAACAGACAAACACACAAACAAACACGAGCCGTCTTCCGGTGGCAGATTTTCAGTCGTGAGTTTCCATGAAAGTCCAGACGGAATCAGTATTGCCTATATTCCTTTGTTGCTATTGAACATCTCAAATAAAGCACTGTAAATAACCGACGAGATATCTAGCGATGAAACATTATATATATATATATATCACGCCCTCTGAAAATGCATATGGAAATGCATGTCTGTGTCAAAAGTTTATTAACACACTATATCTTTTTGTACAAAAAACATAGAATGAATTTATTTTTGAGAGTCTAATTAATGACACTTTCCACTGCCGATGCACGATAATCTCAAATAACTTACGCCTAGTCGAGCTAACCTGACGATCAATCCCGCGTCGTAATAGATATGACATCATCTCATCCTGGCAAGTACACAATACACTGCCGAAACAACGCCAGCCACACGGACAGCGCTAACCAGTTCAATTCCCCACTGTGGGAAGAATTTACAACATCTGTTAAAGGACTGGTTACGTTGGCCAAGTCTACATTTGGGACGTACAAGTACACAAGTTGTCTCCTTGTCAGCGTTCGCTGGAAAAGGTATGGAGAGCCAACGAAACATTTTAAAATCATTTTCTTTTATTTTCACAGCTGTTTTTGTAGCAAAGATGTTCCGTCGTCCTTCAAACAGAAAAACATTGCTTTAAACTTACGAAAAGGCATTTTCAGACTAACAGCTAAAAACCAAACAAAACTAACAAAAGATACTGTTCATGATCAATGTACTTGTGGCCGTATCAAACTGTGGTACTGAGTAACCACCGATAACATTACGGATAACTTTGCCACTTATCAGTGCCTTTTTTGAGCTGTTTGCCTTGTGCGATTCAAAACGTAAAATACCTTCGGTAGACTACTCGAGCGTAGATAGGACTTAATTTCCCTTTTACAATGGTTGTTTGTGATGTGTTCTTTGTGAACCCCATCGATGCCAGATCTTGCGCTTATCAATATTTTAATTTTGTTCAGCTGTTCAATGTCCCTCGTTTAGTGAGCCCAAAGGAGTAGTAATGGACCTGGAATGTTATCACCCAAAACCTACGCTTGCAATCTGAAAACCAACCGCTTGCGCCACGGAGGCAGGTCGTCCGATTGATTTGGTGGTACTATTGAATAAAAAGAATACTGTCGAAGAAACGAAGCCATAGATATTTTCTCCGAGTTATGGAGCTGTTTTCCTGGTACGACGTAAGGTAACTGTAATCACGTCCGTTTGCTCGTAATGCCATCGTGCGGCGAGCTAAGTAACTTAAGGGGCCCGCTTACCTATAGCTGTCTTCCGCGTTTGAGGTAGAGAAGCGCCTGGGCAATAAGAGGATACTACCACGAATGCCAAGTGCGCCAGGGGCCGCGGTGGTATAGCGGTTAGACTACTCGCCTCTCACATAGACGAATCGGGTTCCATTCCCGATTTTCGCATGTGGGAATCGTGCTGATGCTTGGCAGATTTTCTTGTGGATCTCCCGTTTGCCCCGCCCTTTCATTCCGGCGCTGCTCCATACTCACCTCGCTTCACCCTCATCGGCTCTCAAGACCTCGATGTTAAGAGTTTCACTCACTCAAGTGCGCCATTGTCTCTACACGCAAGGATCTGAATTGAGGTGCAGTGACCTCGTTGTGCTGCGTGTACCTACGGGGCTTTAAGCTGTGAGTTATTGGTGGAAAGTCTGCAGCAAGGTTCAGTGCAAACCCCACAAGCACATTTGCATGAATCTTATCCAAATAGTTGGAGAAAAAAACGCTTTGGAAAAGCCGTTTTCAGCTATGCCGGAGTGCTTCAAAATTCTAAAGTAGGTGACATGCACAGTCTGAAAGAAGCGATTGTTCATTTCTTAGCTTAGCAGATTGGGCACAAGTTTAATAATGCGGTAACGTAACCTGGATTTCAAACACTTTGCAACGCAGTTCTAGCGCCAGGTACTGTATCCGGCAGGTATTTGTGCGCGTGCGTCCATGCGAGAAGAGGCGGGGTGTCGGGGTCACAGGAAGAAGGGGAAACAAGGGATCAAAAGGGGGACGAAGACACATTGCAAGACAGGGAACTCACGCGCACAGAATCTGCCTGCTACAATAGGCGGGTCCCTTGACGCTAGACATTTCTCTATGCTTTTTACATATTGGGACACTTGTGGCCGTCACCGGCGACAGTCAACAGTGTTTACACAAAACCGCAGAGTGAGTATGGGGTAGAGGGATCACGCTAGCTGCGAAAAACCAGGCTCCGTGTCCCAACATCGAGCTGCTTTTTCTGGCAAAACGGCTGTCATAAACGACGTAGATAGAACTCGAACAATGTTTAATAAACAAGTGCTTGCAGATGTTTGTACACGTCATCTAACCAATTTTTAATGCAGTTTGATCAAATTCAAATTGGTAAAAGTATTTTATTAATATAAAATGGTTTGTGTTTTACAAAATATGGCATGAACAAACACGTTCATCACTGCTGACCATATGACCTGACAGTTGTATAATTTCGTAAAGATATACACTACAGTGGCCGTGAGATAGGGACGCGTCTGACCAGTTTTATGTGTTAGTTCCGCTAATGATCCAGAGGAGCGCTAGTGTTCTCGAAGACATCATCCGCGCGGTGTTGCCAATTCTGCAGCAGGTAAAAGTATGTTATAACCCTGGCCTCGGCTCACCCACGTGTTCGTTCAAGTTCTGCCAGAGGCGAGCCTGTCACACGCGAGTTACCAGCATTCGTTGCAGCTGTGAATACCCAACTCATGATTTACTAGTGGCGGCCATGGCGTGTGTTTCGTTTCTGTCATAGAATTATGTGTTTGCGGAAATATACAGCGATATCAACTACTGTTTGGTTTTATTTACCTCTGCGAAAATAAAATTATCATGAATATATAAAGGTCATTGTTTTTCATTATAATATATTATTTTACTATAGTTCAGGTGTTCATGATAAAATACGAGTACTTTCAGCACTTACAATTACAAACGTCATATTAATCATGAATGATGTCATACATCATTGTAAACTTTTCGTTCCGTTCTTATGAGAAAGGAAATGGACAGGAAATAATGATTCAATAATGGAGAAATATATGTCAGACGCACGACGGTCTACAATTGAACACAGTATTTACAGTTTGGGGTTGTGCTCTACTACATAGGTGACTGTTACGTTCAATACGTCGATTCGAGTGTCATTAAGGCTATGTCCGAACCTAGTAATGCACTGATGCATACAAGCATACTCCACTCGGCTCGATAAATGATACATTCCGATAAACATACTTATTTGCATCCTTTACAGCAACTAGTTAGCTCATAAGATTCTGAACAAGCATTTTGACGGAAAACACACACTGAATATGTGCTGGAACGTAGGCGCATTGCTTTAAAACTATCAATCCATTCGGAGCCGTAGCTGGAAAGCGCATGACAATGAAAGTGTTCCCATTAACCAATCATAGACTTTTTACAAGAAATGAATTAATATATATTTGAGTCAGTAAACGCACTTATCGATTCATATATCATCAAAACTGGCAACAACTAGAGGTGAATTTCTTTTTAACACTAATATTGGTATTAATAAAAATTAAATGTCGGATATTGATATAACTTTTTCACTCACACATGCCTTGCCTTGTAAAAACCTCGGCAGTGTTCTCATTGCTCTGCATAGTAACTACTAGGGGACCCAGCCTGTGACCGTGTTTTTAGCATTGTCACGTGCCTAGAAGTTACCATGTCAAAAAAATTTACTAATCATACAAAGACTGAAAAAAAAAGTAATTGCATACATAGATCCCCACCCCACGCCCCTACCCGCCACCCTCCACCCCCTCCACTTACCATCCCCCACCATTCAACCCCCCCCCCCCCCCCCGCAACATCCCATCGACTCTAGTCATCTAGAGACGGAAAAAAATAGCATCGAGATATAAAATTATATTTAAATTAACTCAACTTACAAGCCATACATTTAGAGTAAACATTACCTTCATATCTGTATGCAATATCATATCTTTATGCAAAAATCTCTATGCATTAATATAAAACTTTCTTAGGAAAAAATAATTAAAAATGAGTTTTTAGGGCCAGAAGTCATAATTGCGTAAACTGATCTAGCTGAAATTAAAACTTGACCTGTATTTGACCCTGAGGATTTGCTCTGCAAAATTTGAAGAACTTCTGTTGAGTTTCAAGGGACTTAGAAGTATTAAAGACGGACAGAGAGAAAGAGGTCGTCTCATTATATAGGATAAATTCAATGCCACGCCCGGTTTATAACAAATCACGACGAAAACTGGTTATATTTATCCCGGCTCTTCTAGATCATTAAAGGTTAGAGAGCATACATTGTTAAGAAAGTTGCTCAGTGGCGTTTCTCAAAAGGCAATGCCTCCATTCCACTCTTTATAAAAATAAATATTAGGAATAACAATTATGAACTGCATATAAATAGATTTTCAAAATAGTAGCTTAGGGGCTGTAAGGACGCGAGATGTACACACCAGTGGCGGCTGGTGACTTTTGAAACTGGGAGGGCTGTACATTACAAATATCATTTTTAAATAGGCACAGTGATAAATATATTGCGTACGACAGGCGTAAGTAAGTGTAGCTTATGTAGCTAAATATTGTCTGAAAAAATGGCAGCTGTGTGTGTTTATATTTACACGAGTGTAACAAAGCAAACCATTGTACATTGTACACTGAAACCTCGGACTCATAACAATGCGAAAAACGTTGACACTGTAGTGTTTATCAGTAATGTTAACACTAACGAACGCATGGCAACTAGACATAACAAAGAGAGCCGCAATACTCTACTTCAGACTACGTACATTACAAAATATAACTATTTCTGCACTAAACATCGGTTGAATGCAATGACTCGGTGCCAATCACTAATAGTCAAGCCAAGGCCGTGTCCGTAAGGACAAATTCGTTATTTTGTAATTTGTCATTTCGTAGGTTTCAATCCGGACGTTGTCAACAGTCTCTTGTTTAGCACTCGCAGCAACACGTTCTTACATTAACAGTGAAAATATGTTTTATATCAATTAAATGCTTAAAATGGACGTAACATTTCTACGATCATTACTGAAATGCTGCGAATATGTTAATAAACAAAACAATAATATAATTTCCGAAAACGACTTAAAATAAAAAAGGGGGTTGCGAAATATATAGACCCAGCACAACACTAACTTGCTTTTTAAAACATGTCTAGTGTATTTTATGAACAGTTATTTCTTTTAAAAATAGCGTTTTAAGTGCTGTACGCATTCGCACATGTGTTTAGAATGTCAAAACCAACACGGCGCTGATTTTGTCATTCTTTATTTCTGCTAACATCCGCTATATACAAGATACGAAATATCAATTTACCAAATACGTCACAATGTTTGTATAAAATATCGGGTCACATGATCAATTGTCAACACAATTTGCCATTTCGGACACGGCCTACGTTTACAATACAAAACCTAATGCATTTAGAATTATGCAGTAGGTGCTCCTCTGTCATACAGAAACACGTCATCTGTATTTGCAGTTTTCCATTAATGTTTTAATTCTTAATTCCAGTGAATTTAAACAGGCAGTAAGCCTGTCATGTTTATGTTTGTTCCTAACACCACATCGTAAAAAACAACCATATTGAAGCAGATCATACTTCAAATCAGACATTTGCTATTAGAGAAGCTTATTATTTGTGCACAAATATAATCGTCAACATGTGCACATACACGCCTTTGTCATATTGTTTTATACTTACATTTCTGTAAATAACAGTTTCCCGCCAACAACACCAACTACTCTGTACTGATTGGTCGCAGCCTCAACATTTTTCTAAAGATATAAAATACAACTATTTATTTCAATGCTTAAGGAAATCCCACCAACGCACACGACCCGATAAGGTTACACTGGGAACCAAAACATAAGAGAACACACATTCGTTTCTTCTCCGCACATCTTAACGCATAATATACAATGCTTAAATATTTCTATTGTTAATCCAGCTTTACTTCAGACGTCGCAGCTTACGCTGCATTACAGTGTGCAGGTGTGTATAAACGCAGTCGAATCAAAACATTTCTCTGTCCATAGTTCTAGTGTACAGTTGTTACCAAGAACAACAAAAATATTATTAAATATATTGACTGTGTCAAAAGTTTTTCGTGTATTCTGGACTGTTTATCGTCTCCTAGCCTACAAATGGATAACGAAAACCATTAACGAACACTATGCACAAATTGGAATAATTTGTGACAGTAGGGCATTCTTGTGTGTTAACTTTGTGGCATATTTACATAATTATAATTTACTTTTCCTAAAGTAGTTATGAACTGTGTGCCCCATGTTTTGTTGAGAGAATAAATACTTTTTTCGTTAACGACCACTCATTTTGTTTGCACGATTATACTACACTAACGAAATATGTTTTATAACATGTACGATCATTTTAACAAGGAGTGTAAATTCATACAGCAAGCGTAGATTTGATTCGTTTATGGTGGGTATTTTCTCCTTTTTACTAGCATTCCCCTACCACTCAATGCTAATTGTAATATGTTAGTATAATACTATATGTATACAGTGTATCATATTTTCATAACAGTTTTTCTTCCGATATTTAAAAAGGACATAAAAAATTTCTGGTACCTAAATCCTGCGAAAGGCGTGAGTCGTTTAAGCCGTACTTACACGATGCCCAATTTATGCTACTTTGTTATACTCATGGGCATAACAAAAGGCATACGATTTTCTATAGCAAAAGGAAAGAAAGAACGCATCCCTTCATACCCACACGGTATCTACAGTGCTAGTAGAAACTTGTAAATGGTAGGCAAAACAACTCGCAGGGGACAGGGGTACAAATTCAACCAAATTTTATATGTAGGTGATTTGTGGTACATCCAAAAGTATGATTATTTCTTTTTTTTTCCCTGAAGACTGCGTCGGTTTATATTTTAACGTACGAGTACTATTAATGAATGAAAAATGATATGAGTATCGGCACTGCTTATGTATGGAAAACAAGGTACTGTAATTACATGTATGTACGACGGACATTTATGCCACTCATTAAATATTGGCATATAACTTAAACAAGGGCGTAGCTAGAAATGTACTCTAGAAGAATAGGGGGGGGGGGGGAATTTCTTATGCCTATTTTTGAACAAAATACAAAACCTGTATTATTACAAATTTATTATAATCAATGGCTTCATGTACATACATGGAACCACACAATGCTATAAACATTCTTCATGTTCAAGGCAGATCATATATTCCTTGAATTATCATTTAATACTTGTCATTTAGTTTTCAAATTTTATTTTAATTTCGATTATAGGGAGGGGAGATATGTTCCAATATATCACCCCCATCCCGGCTACGCACCTGTTTTTAAATATGTATCTTTAATGAGCATAATAATCAATATTGTGTTCTCCATAATTAAACACGCTTTTACGGTTGTACTGCCAAAAGAAGACAGAACTGTTACAATATTAAACTTAGGGCTTTCATGTGTGCCTGTTAACATTACTCACGCTATACAGATCAAATCATCTACTGTAGAAAACAATCTATGCGATTAGCAAACAACCACTGCTCGTAGACTGTACTGTGCTGATACTTGCGTATTATTACTTTAGACAAAGATATTCTGGAAATAAACAACATTTTCTAACAATTTGCTAAGTCATAAACAGCCATAATGTGTTGCATAAAAAACTCGATACCCGTCGTAGATTCGAACTCTAAAACCTACAATTACGTGGCACAGACCTGCGCACTAACTCACTGAACTACACAAACCACTTACAGTGCACACGTGTGATAATATATTAGACAGTTATCGCGTATTTAATAATGTGGTGTTTATTCTTTTATTATGACCGTATGAGTAATATGGAACGTTTCCCGTTACTTATGCGTGCATTATGTTTCATTTTATTCATTCATATGTTTTACAGAAGTTGCAATCTTTTCGTAAACGGATATATACGACGTGAGAAAGGAACTCGGGTGTCCGCCAGCTTGTCTGTCCCAGTGTGTGAGTACAGCAGACTATCAGAACACGTTCTACTGTTCTATTGCGGAGTTGGTACTGGGAGTGACAGAGATGGCGTATGGGCGAGAGAAAGGATAGATGACAATGTGGCAACGCCGCCGACATTCCCCACGCTCACGGCACGAAAATGGACTAGCGCGATGTGGTGTTCATCCCTCGAACTACAGCTGGAGTGGTCAGAAAATTTAACCCGGGGAAGTTCACTCTAGGTATATCTTTACTCAATGGTTGTATTGATGTGGAATAGGTGAACGTAGGAAGACGAAAAATCAGTCTACCTTATTTTTACGCTTTAGTCTATGCACTAAACACTAGAGGGACACCAGTGTCCGACACTTTTTTACATGGACGAATAACTTTTTGACGGGATTCAAACCGGCGTTGTTCACTGACTCACACGTGCGTTAGGAGCCTTGCGAGAAAGGTTACCTTCCCAGTATTATGCTTTCAGGTTTTCGTACATTACGTAACTACCACTGGCTTATGTATTTTTGTAGGTATAAGCCGTTCACGATAAAGTAAGCACTATTTAAGGCCCTCCCAACTGTCACTAACAACTAACAAATATGATTTATTGCAGCCTCAGTCATTAAATTTTGAGAGTGGTGAAAGTATACGCCGCATTTATTAGGCACGTGACAATGTTGATATTAAAATATGGCTTAAATATTAAAACTGGCTTAAAATATAAATTTTGAAGGGCCTTAAAAAGTGCTCACTTTACTGCGAACGGCCTATAGTAAAATGTTTTTTAACATGAAAGAACTAATGTCAAAACGTTACCTTTAGACTTTGATGAGAGACACAAATAGGCCTACCCGCGCTATTGTTCAAGAGTTATTGGATCAGAGGAAAACTTTTGTCGTACATCTGCGTTGGGGTGAAAAATTTCACTTGTTACTCCCTGAAGTGGCTGTTTATTCCGCCTGCCCAACCCAACGCGCAGTGTGTAAAGCTCTAATACAAAAAAAAATTATTTAAAAACAGCTCAATACTTGTGTGTTGTTTGCATACGAATTGCATATAAAATACGCTCCACGTTCGTATACCAGTTTCGATTTCTCGCCTCATAGCTAAAGCGTACATTTTTTTGAGAGTTAAAGTTTTTAAAACGAGTTTAAGGTATGCGAATTACGACACAGAATCTTCAGTAATGTCGGTAGTGGGCCATATGTTTATCCTCATTAGTGTGCCATAAAATGATAGGGTCACTATTTGGCACAGGGAAATAAAACTCGTGCTCTGCGCTCCTATACTAAGGGATTTAAATTTCTTGTACTGAAAGTTTTGGACTCGAAAATCTTTCCTAGTCTACAAGGTTTAGCAATTTCCAAGCCCCTTGAAATTTGGTTGAGGGGATTTCTCAACAAACGTAGAATAATATCCCTGGGCAGTGTCTCACGTGAAATTTCAATATAATTTTAAATATCTGTAATTCTTGCAACGTTATTTAAACTGTTTAGCAACCCGGATACAAAAGAACCTTGAGCTGAGATAACATGGCAATTAGAATGTTACATGCCCGTGTTTCGTTTGGCGTGATTCTAGAATATTTATTTTAACCATGCTATTCTGAACAAGTTGTACGACAAACTTTATCACTAACTCCATTATAAAACTAACTGCTGACAAGTGTATGTTCACGACAGCACCTAACATCATACACACTCCATTATAAATATTAAACAGCATTTAGGATGTCATGTTCTTAGTTAAGCGTGCTTTACATAAGTTTATCAAGTACGATAATTTCAAAAACGAATATTTTTAAAGTAATGATATAAAAAAAACGGAATGAAACCAGCTTCCAAGAGTCCATTTCTCCTTTTACCCCCTCCCCCACCTTCATTATCATCAAAATGTTGGCCTACTTAATTTTTATTTTTATTTTTAAATTACCGTCACTACATGTTTTCCTAATACAGACCACATTTAATAAACGCACTACAGCAAGTTTCAAAAACAAATTGTTGTTGTGAGCTACTCAATAAAACTAAATTGTGAATAATTGATTCGTAACGATTACTATTATTTGTGTCATATAATTAACAGGTGAGTTTTCAGTTTGTTTGGGAGCATACACATGAAAGAGATAACTGAATCGTTTTGTAAATTTTTGTTCTTTAGACCGCCGAAACAAAACACATAGGTTCAATCGTATTAGCTAGTTGTCATTTAAAAGCGTTTTCAGCATTGTCAACTTACGAATAACATTTAACACATTTTTCACGCCCGAATAATAGTTTTCTTTTTCTATTTATGTCTCCCATGTTTAATTTTTTTAAAAGCTAAAAATGGTCAATACATTTTCAGAATCATATTTAGGTATGAAACTACTCACATATAACAGTGCTATTGTCATGATTCAGTAAAGGCGGTTAAGCCTATAGCGAATTGCAGCGACGCTTCGGTATCCAGGCCAAGCGGAGAATTCAGAACATGTTACAGATTTAAAAACATAGCACCGAAGCGTTAACAGATCTCCCCTCCCGATGGCACGGTATTTGCGACAGTTACGACCTCAGAAACCACTCGTAGGACTTGTAGAGGGAACTGAGTAGACTATCTTTTGAATATGAAATAATGTCCGGAAACGTAGGTCTACCGTTCACGTGCTATAACCATTTCAAATCAGGTGTATCACTCGTCCACTTCCGCTGAGGGAAAGCGCAATGTCTCTCGGATGTGCCTGTGTTGGTATGCAACCGGGTAGGCAGTCATTACTTCAAACAATCACCTGATGGCAAGCGACGTCTACCCTGCCTCGAACCCCATTCACGCGCCTTTGTGTCTTCGATTAACATGGTTGAGTACACGTCTGCGGAATACAAAGTCATGATCCTTGTGAATAGCACAGCTGAAGGTAATGGAAGAGCAGCTCGTCGTCTGAATCAAGAGCGTTATCCACAACGTGCGACACCATCACATACCCTTTTTGCCACAGCTACGCAACGACTCCGAGAACAAGATACCTTCACCGCCGACAGGAACGACTATGGTGCTCCAAAAAGGCGCCGCACTCCCGAATTGGAAGAGGCTGTACTGAATCACGTTGAACAGAGCCCGTCAGCGAGTATGCGAACAATTGTTGTAAAATGTTCCTCGTTATGCAAGTGGTGCCTGGCGCCGGAGCATCGCAGCCATCTTGTCAGTCAGTATGCAGACGGTCATTTTGTCAGTCTGCACATCTCTTCCTGCTCTTGCATTCCGTCTTGAATCTTCCTGATCGTTCATTCGTCTCCGATGGCGTCCATCTTGGATTTCACTTCCAAGGGTTTCCTCGGAATCCTCCCAAGTTTTCTTTCTTTCGCATTCCACTTTTTTCCTCTTGTTCTTTCTCTCTCTTCCTCCGTCCACTCTTATTCCCGGAGGGTTTCCTCGGAGTCCTCCCAAGTTTTCTTTCTTTTGCATTCCACCTTTTTCCTTTTTTGATCTTTCTCTCTCCGTTCTCTCTTATTCCCGGAGGGGTTCTACTTCCACCTCGTCTGCTGGAGTCAGCCATCTTGTCTGCTGTCAGCTGGTGGCAGATATCTTGTTCTGTCGTCATCTGCTGAAGGCGGCCATCTTGTTTGCCGTCCATCTTTGATTCCTACATCGACCGCTAGTGTGTGCTCACGGCCATCTTTGATTTTCGCACTCACCACCACAGTGAAGTTCCACTGGTGGCAGTTATGAGCGCTGGCGGCCATCTTGTGTTCGCTCATCGTACTCCAGGAGCGCTGGTAATTGATTTTAAGTGAGAACAAAAAATGCTGGAATCGTGCGGTTTCATTCCGGTGACCCTTGGGTCGCTAATCCGGTGTGCTAACCACAAGGCCACCATCGCATGTGGACCTATAGGAGTTGAATATAAAGTCATATACGAGAGAGAGCGCGCACTCGCCGGACAGACTTGTGATCAATGCAAGGGGAGAAATATCATCTCTCTCCAGTGTAATACTAATGCGCATTTTTACTTAATGTAAATCCTCTCCCGAATAATAGGTTCTCTAGATTGTGTCGTCAGGGTAGCCAATGCCGTAATTTAAAGTTTTCATCGTACTGACGTAAATTGACGAATATTGTTATGTTGGCAATATAAGTACGACATGTTTACATTTTGTAGTTCACAATAGAGCTCGATGCAATACGTGACAATGTCGCTTCTCTACTCATAGCCTCTTCCAATTACTGCACTGGACTGCAATCAGTGCGCACTGGCCGAGTGCCGCGTCTTCCAGTTACCGGAACTAACACCGAGTACAGTCGTTTTTCCATCTTCCAATTGTCGACTGCACTGAAAAAATGCGCACTGAGTGCAGTTTTGGCCGCACTGACTCCAGAGTAAGCGTGGCAGTTTCAGTGCAAATATGGCCAACAAACAAGCACTCGCTTCGGGCTATCTCATGATAATTGCACTTTCCTAGTTTTCAGGGCGCACCCAGTGCAGTCAATTGGAAGACGCCATTTAGTTGCACTATGGGTAATAGTATATACTTAGTAGCATCGCCACGTACAGTTGTCTGCGTGCACTCCGTAGTTGCAAAAGTTGGGCCGAGATGGGAGCGAAACAAACAAACAGACAAACGAACACCGCCGGACAGACGACACGGCGCGGCGCCAACGAAGGTTGGCATTCCTGCATGCAAAGTTCTCGGAAGCAGCGACGAGCGATTCGCGAGGCAGGCCGGCCCACCCACGCCGGCGAAACTGCACCGGCTGCCTTGGACGCGGTCCAGCATCGGCTGTCGCAGTTCTCCGCCGCTTCCGGCCTGCGTTCTCGTAGTCGCGCCGCGCCTCGAGATGCGATACGTATGCACTCATGTTTCCATCAAATACTGTCACATCTCCAGCAAGAAAACGTAATAGTTACCCTGATTATTTTTTCGTAATTATTCGTTTTAATTAGGTACAACTATTGTTTCTGAGCAGGACAAGAATAAATAAGTGGCTATTAAAATAAAATAGGCCCCACCTAATCCAAGTTCAACGGCGCAGAGTTTTACAAAGAGGATCAGACGACTTTTAACTATCTAGCCAGCAGGGGCATCCCCATTCCCCTCACAGAGTTGATAATCTGGTTAGTCACTACTTCAGCTTATAATAAGTTTTTTTTTTTAAATTTATTGTAAACTGTTTGCCCTATTATTTTCAAGTTAGTCTTTACATAACCAAAAACAGCACAGCAATATTTCAGTAGGAATTATTTTATTAAAATATTTAAAAACCTTGCCCTACATGAAAAAAGTGTTAGGTTTGAAACTGCAGTTTGAAACTTGACCAGTGAGTGAACATATGACCCCCCAACCATATCCTGGACTGTTAACTCCCACGTTACCTGTCTCCCTCAGACATTGATCAACAGCAAGACATACCCTCAGATTTGATTGTCGTATGTGTGCAGCATACCGTAAACAGGATGCATATCAACAAGCTCTGGTGATGTAAAATGATCCATGTCGTAACCGTGATGGAAGTACAATGCTTTACTGTTACGGGAATACTACATATGTACAGTTTACACAGTGTTCACCATGACGAGCCTCTGATGTTGAACGTGTGGGTTGGCAACAGCATAAATGCTCAAATAGCACACACAACCCCATGTGGCCTCAAGCAAAGCTGCAGAGTCGGTGTACCAAACTTTTGACTCGACTCCGACTCCTCAGTTTTTCCACTACCCGACTCTGAATCCCGTTCTGGTTCCAAACCCAAACATTTGGGTAGCAAAATAATTTAATACGGCATAATACCATCACTACGTTAAATAAAACAATTATTTCATTTTACTGATTAATGCGCATGTAAAGATTACATAAAATTTTTATCCAAAAAAATGTTTTAAATGCCAATGGAAGTACAAATGCGACTATGTATGAAATACAAAAATTAGTTCTTTAATTAATGTAGGTGGAGTTGGAGTCATCATGTTTCTGACTCTGACTCCACTCAAAACTGCTCTAAATCTGACTCCAATTCTTACTCAGTGTCTCCAATTCTACTTATCCTGATCTCAAGCACAAGAGTTACTCAAATGCAGTTGGCTGATTGTGCATGGAGGAAATTGCTGTGATACAGGTACCTAAATAGCACAACATACCCAGCAACCAAATGTGCTGCTTTATGGCAACCAAATGGCAACAGTATGGTGCAACCCAAGGTAGTGTGCAATTGCTTTAAAACTTGCAGTTTATATGTCAGATTGCTTTGAGCAACTGTGATACACATTATTTTAACTATAACTGATTACAGCTTAGGTGTCTTGCATTTTTATTTTTTCATAGCATTGAAATGAATTTCCGATAACATGTTCATTACATCACAACACTTGTATGGACACCTCCTTGCCTCAATCAAATTAACTGCATTAATTTCATGGGCAAAGTGTGTGTATACTATATTATATATACACACACATGCACACACATACACACACACACAACCGGTACAAACAGAGTGTATAGGAAACACGTGTACAAACTCGGGCACGTAATTTGTGAACGGAAAAGAGGAAGATTGACATAGGGCACCCATGGTCCATCTCAAATAATAAGGGATGTAGCAGCCCCTAAAGGTGGTGGGCGACAAGGACATTACATGGGATATTAGGCAAAGTACTTGTGTTAGAAGAACACAAATTGGTATACAGAGCAAGTAAACCAAGATCTTGGATACACTGTAGGTATGGTCCATCGTACACATTCTCATTATGTACATAATAGGGGTTGGCACCCTTTGATTGCATGCAACACATATCCTGTGACGTTACATGATTGTGGATACCATGGGCTGAAGCAGGACGACGTAAGTAGCAAATAAACCTCCTTATTGCAACTCTCAGAGACCACCATTTCCGGTTAAATCACAAATGAAGGGTACAGTGGTAGCGATTGCATGGCCTAGTTAGTAGGCAACCCTTCTCTCACCCGGAGGAATTCAGCTGGGAGTCTCCACCGAATGCGTGAAGAGAGTGCGGCGGTACGTAACAGCGAGGTCTTGAGAGCCGATGAGGGTGATTGAGGTGAGCATGGAGCTGTGCTGGAATGAAAGGGCGGTGCAAATGGGAGAACCCCGAGAAAACCCGCCGACCAGCGGTATCATCTGGCACGATGCCCACATACGAATATCTGGGAGTGACCCTGCTGGGAATTGAACCCGGTTCGCCTCTGGTGTATACTATATCAATCTTCCTCTTTTCCGGTACCCGAGTTTTTATACATTTCCTACACACGCTGTATACAACACATGCACACATGCGCACGCATACAAAAAATGAAAAATGGAACAAAATATATATGCCTACTCATGTAAAAGCTTTTCAGTTTTTAGACTATAATTTTTGCGTTTACTTAAAAAATTTAAGACTTCTTAAGTACATATATCAAATCTTAATAGGCAGAGGTTGAGAAGCATTAAAATAAGTTTTACTTACCTTGAGTTTGAGTTGGTAGTGTTAATATACTGTTTTGCATTGCCTACTCAACCAAAATGTGACTATATACACAAATATGTAAGCATTTGGCACCATATATTAGCCTCATTTCTAAAAAGTAATGTGTTTTACAATGACCTCTCACTTGTTCCTGGTGGCATAAATATTGTGCTGGAAAGAAAATAATTTTTTTATGACTGCAGTTTACATTTTAAGTACCACACACTAATCTCTATGAACCAAGGAATTTTAAAACTGTACTGTATCCCTTCTAGAACAAACCGTTGTATAAATGTCATATTTAAAAAATATGCATTTTTGTATTATAATAAAAGTTACACCACAGCATGTTTAAATGACAACTACACCCCAATGTTTTGACAATGACTATGATCTCTGATAAATTTGCAAGTGCCTCTATATTCAAACTTTTCATACAGATATGTTTCGTCTCACTTTTAAAAATTAACATTCAGACTATAATAGAAAGAGGAATTCACATTGAGTTATTCCAATGATTTTGTGGTAAGTTCTGGATAAAAAAGTGTTTGACTGGGTATTCTTCACTAAATGAATTAAATCCATATACATTTTGCACACATAATCTGGATGAAAGATGTGGTGATTAATTCAGAACAAGTAAAATATAAAATATGGAACCAACCAAAATAAGTCATCCTGATCATAACTGCAGACCTTGTTCCATAGCAAAACTTCACTCAACATTTCAGTTACTGTATTTTATTGTGAACAGACACTTAATTCCTTCCAGTAGTGGTTTTTAAGAATTGTATACAAAATCTGATGTGAATACTCTAAAGTGGGCTTAAAATATTGTTTTAAGAGAATACTGTTTTTAAGATTTGGATATTAAGCCCTAAGTGTCCAAGACAACTGTTGAGCCATTACACCTAATAGCTTTGTCAAAAAATTGCTAAAGCCAAAAATAATCATTCTGACTAAAATTTATATTTGTGACATGGTAGGTGCCAGAAATATTGTATAAATACTGATAATTACTAAATACTAAATGCACATGTCTCCAAGATACTATGAACAAACACAATGAGAGCTACAAAATTACAATGTTTCCAAACTCACCACTTTCCTTGATGACAGATGCAGCACATGCAACAGCCTCCCACGGATGAGGCAAATCCAGAAAAACAGCATCGGCTTTCCCTTGAAGCTGAGCACCGAATCCGTCTCTACACACATCTCGCTGTTCCACGGTGACATACTGTCCAATGCTGTGGGATTCAAACTCTGCCTGTGCCACAGAGACTCGATGGGAGTGGAAATCAAATGTGAACAGGTGTCCACCAGGTTTAATGCAACGGATCATGGCATGGGACAAGGAGCCACTGCCAGTGCCTGTTGAATTATAAAACAAGATGCTGAACTTAACATTTCAAAAAGGTGAGTTTTATTATAACAAGTAAATACAGATTAATTCTGAACTTCAAGAACAAACTTTGTGAAATGATTCATTTTGGAAAACGGGGTAAAAATACATAATACTACCTATGACCTAAAGCAATTATTAAAGGAGAATTAAAAGTAGTTACTTGCGAAATGTCAGAAACTACATGAGACGAAACAATATATCTATGGATAATATTAGCCAAATTTTATGTCTGCCATCTGTGAACATTTAGTGGGCGATAGCAGACGTCAAATCAGGCTAATAATATCCACAAACATGTTGTTTCTGGTTTTTAAAGGCACTACATTTACTAACCCATATTAAAAGCATTATGTTATACAAATTCCATGAAGAAAATTAAATTCTGTTTTTAATGTTTTCAAATTCAATGAGGACAAAACAAAAAATTATAATCTTACACTTTTTGCCTTGCAATTATTAGGAAGATTATGGTTCAGAAGAAAATTGATATTTCATGGCAGTGATGTGATATAATCAGTAATGAATGTATGCATAGCGAAATAGTAAGATAAAAATGAAACAACAAATGAAAGTTGAGGGCACAAGGGCATACAAAGATTTCAGATATTAATTTCTCCACAAAAAATTTGGCATTTACCTGCTTCTACAACAATGCTTCCAGATCTGATTTCAAGTTGAAAAATAATCATACTGATGTCAGGTGTATATATTATTTGTGTCCTGTGTGGTAATGTCAAAGTCCACAGCTCTGGTGTTGGATGCAGGACATATGCCCAACCTTTTGACAGCTCTACTTTACTGCCGTACTTTTTGCCAACAAGATCCTTCACTTTCAGGGCACCATATGTTGTCTGGAATACATTTTCCACCATCTCTTCTTTCTTGTTTTTAATTTTTGGCTGCACTTCTAATGCATGCATGCTGTTCACACCGAGGTACAGCATGACAGTGTCCCCCAGTTCAATGGTCTCCTTGAAGCAGTCAAAACTCATGCTGGAAAAAATAAAAAACATAATAAACTAAATCTCGTGCCACATTGTATAAATCTGTAGCAGTACAAGAAAACATTGCACCCTTTGCTAAAATGTACGAGATTAATAATAGGTAGGTAAAAACGAACTGTAACTCATTAAAAATCAGCTTGTTCTATTCAAAATTAAGATATGATCAACTTAACATAATTCGACATTTGTCATGTTAGTGATATTATTATAGTTATGATACAGGTGCATCCAAACTGGGGGGTCAAGTGGGACATTGACTGCTTCATTTTTATTGGTTGTCGGGTCAAGGGGGAGAAAGGCAAAACATGAAGAAACAGTATGAGTGAAACGTGAATTAAGTTGTCAAGTTCATAAATAAAGTATTAATTTACTTCATAAACAAAACATTTATACATCTGTTCTAGTGAAGTGGTTAACTCTGTAACTGATTTTTACTCTGTTGCTGCATAGAGAAGCCCACCAGCTTTTGTAATATGTTGAATAAATTCAGTGGACTTCTGATCAGCTGATGCACACATGAGTCACATGGCAATATATATATTGATATGTGTGTTGGGGAGTAAATTGTAAACTATATCTAAGTAATATTTCAGGTGTTGAAGTTGGAGGCCCTGTTTTGTAGTGTATGTTTTTGGTCCCTCGAAGCCATATTACCTTCAGTGCTGTATTATAATGTGTGGCTTTTAGATGTGACGCCGTCAGATGAGACACGAGATGAACGATGACACAAGTTACTTACGGTAGGTGGGCGCAAGCGGTGCTTCCCAGACACCACACTTCTAGACTCAGGGTTCTCAGGGATGCTGCAGGTTCTGTGTGTCCGTCTCACTCGAGAATCTTTACCAAACACTGATCAATACTAAACGTTTTATCACTGAAATATAGGCGGGAGATTTGCTGTTTTGATGCTACAAATAAATACACTGAGTCGCATACCATTTTTTGATTTCCAAATACAAAGTTGTGCCAGAAAAATGAGTTAATGAATGGAACTCGGACATGTCTAGCTAATTAAGTTGGGCTCTTACACCCAGCTCGCAATTACTCTATCGCACTCCTAGATAGATGACTTCTCCGGGGTGTTTGAAAACACAGCCCCCACAAGGAAAGAGGTCTACAGCTGCTAGGGTGGACTGTAGGTTTTTCCTGGAGGAGACACGACACGGAGAATTACAAAATGAGCATCTAACATGGTATCGCTAACACTGACTCGTCGGGACGCGTTTCCCAGCACATGGTGAGTGTGGTGACAAATCTTTATACATAGCAAGCTAGGACGGAAATAATGTCACCGTACAAACTACACAAATAAGGATGATACAATATGAGACACTGCATTAATGGGCACAATAAACACACAGATGCGTGAAAGTATGTTTCAGTGGCGCAGATGCTGTGCTGGATACAATGCAGAGCAGACCAAGTGGTACAGGTGGAATTACAATAGTTTTCTGTAGAAACTGCAAATAATTACCAGGCAAAGTGATAGCAGTATTGGAAAAATTATTCCCTAGAAGATTCAAGCATTTACGAACTTGTATCACGCCTGATGGTGGAAAAATCCACATGTGCAAAAGATTGTGTGGTCATACATACAAAACATACAAAAGCATCAATCACGAAAAATACATGGAACCCTGAATAAAATAAAACATACTACCCTGAAATTAATTATGTCGTACATGATATTACAAAAATACACCCACAAAGCGTATGGATGGCGCAGATACGGACTTGGCAATATCTGACCGCGTGGATATGGGCGATGTGGCTGTAACACAATTAAACATGAAAAATACCCTGAAATAACATACATAGAAAGATAGCCCCTAATATTGCATGCAGCAATTAAGCAAAAATTACAATGAAAAGCCTTTGGTGTAGGCTGGTGGCGCCTGATTCACAAGTTGTGTGGGGTCCATGGCCCCTCCGACATTTTCTCCTCCTTCTCTCATTTAAGTTCTAAAAAGCAATAAGGGCTGCAAAATATTAAGTTAAGTGGAAACATAATGCTGGGGAATGTCTGGCAAGAATGTACACAAGCAAATGTTAATCGGTATACTACAAGTGCTAAACAAATCTAACACAGTGCAAACAAAAGTTGAAGTTCGTATGTGACAGCATCTTACATCGCCAGCTCTCCTCTATGGACTGCCAAGAGGCAGGGGTCGCACAAACTTACCATGGCTGCCTATGGAGTTCACAAAAGCGGAAGTGCTATGCCGCAGAGTAAAACTTTTAATATAAAAAAGAAATGGCACGTAAATAATTTGAATACATTATCACTCTAAACTTTTAGATTGTGAATTTTCTATGTCCATTGATTGTTCTTTATGGAGGCGTTTACGCCAGAATAATAGCGTCCTTATTCTTTGTGCAGCGTGTGTTTTGAAATTCAACCAAACATTGTGCAACACTTTAGGAACATACCATTTTTAGCAATTTAAAACACTTGGACATTGAAATAAATTAGAAAGACATGGTTTTCACTTCAAAATAAATATCCTGTTATGGGAAAGTTCAGGTTATAGCCTCTTTGCGCACGTGCGTACCCATGTGTCATGTGAGTGGTGAGAGCCATCATGGTCTTAACGCTGCTGGCTGTTTGTTAGCTGGCATCAAACGAACCATCCCTCGAAGGCCTGGATGGTGCGAGCAACTCAACTTTGCTTTGGCGGGCCCCGCCCGGCTGTGAACCGGGACCACTGACTGCAGGCAAAGGAAGCATGGCCTCGGAGGTCTTCTAACTCTGTGTCGTTTGCAGGGGATGGGGATGTAGGCTGGAAGCATGTTGTTAGGATGGAGTGGTGACTCGCCTTGCCTCTTGCAAGTGCCGCAATGTGGTTTGTTGCCATTTGGCGTCACATTCATTTCCCTACTAGCTTCCCCAAACCCCTTTGAAACTCTCTTGCCCTACTAGGCTAACCTCTGCGGGTGCCGAAAAACCTCTGAAAGGTGTTACACTTACACTTGTGGTATGAACGTTTACATTTTCACTTATGTTACAACCATGTTGACTTGTGCCTTGGGGAAACCCCCTTAAAACTTTGTAGCCTTATGAGGCTGTCCCTTGTGGGTGCAGCAAAACCTAGAAAAGGTGTATAGCTGGCACTGGTTGTATTTCAGTTTATGTGTACACTGTTGTTACCACTTCTTTCCTCCTCTACACAAGTAAACCATTTAAAATTACTTTGATTTACTAGGCTGTTGCTTGCCCCTACGAGTCCCGAAACAGTAATTCACTACTTATCATTTCGTTCATTTGCGTGTTCACACTTTCGTCGCCTTCTCCCTCCCAGTTTGGTGTGGAGTGTTCAGATGGTGTGAAACCCCTAAATAACATAGTGTTTACAATACTGTTGTTTACGTTTCTCAGGCGCGTGGTCATGAGGCTGCTTCTGTCATTCATTGTACCACCTGGTACACAAAATTGCGCTCGCTGAGGTACTGCGCTTTCCAGCTTATCCTTGCCTCTCTTCACTATAGGTGTGCAGGCTATACGCAGGTCATTGCAGTTACGTTTCGTGATTTGTCGCGGACCCAGTTTTACATTAAATATGGAATTTCCCATCTTTGCCATTATTCTTATCGGCCCAATACACCTGGGTACAAGTCCTGCACACTCGTTCTTGACTCCCACTGACAATGGGTTTTCCCTTACATAAACATATATGCCGGGCACTAACTCTGGCAGCTGCCTTCTGCTTTCTGGTACCCAAGTGTTACAGTAATGTCCCTGGTTTTCCCTGGCCTGCTAATGGGATCTGTAGTTGGTGGGCGATAATTTCCTCAGGAGGTACTGGCAAGTTTTTGCGGGGTTCTCCAGGCGCACGCAGTTCACGGCCCTGCACCATCTCCGCGGGTGTTATTCTCGTTGCGGTAACTCGGTTCCGTAAACAAAACCTGACTTCTGGAATCAGTTCCGCCCATCTTGTGTGGTCTGTTGTTAACCTGACTCGCAACTGGATTTTCACGTCCTGGTTACAACGTTCTGTCGGGTTCGCCCTGGGGTGGTACGGTGTTCAGTTCCCTATGCTGTAGAATATTCTCTCCATTTTCTTCCTACAAACTGTGTACCATTATCTGTCAGTAGGTATTCTGCGTAACACCACCTGGAAAAAAATTAGTTTTGCATTACATGCGCAACTTTGTGTGCACGGACATTACTGACTGAAAATGCTTCAGTCTATCTTGTAAACAAATCAGTGGCAACAATGAGGAAATGTTTCCCTCCTTTTGTGCGTGGATACAGGCCCTTGATGTTGAGCGCAACAGTTTTGAATGGCTCCGTTGGCAAACTCGGTTGTTGTGGAGTGTCACCGTCTGTCCTCCGTGGCTTCCGGGTGTTGCACGTAACACAACTCCGTACATGTTTACACACGTCGCCCTGTAATCCTGACCAATGGAAAAACTTCTGTATGTTCCTACGTATCTGTTCGGAACCCGGGTGGCAATGCTCTAAGCTGTCGTGCCCGTATGTCAGCACAAGTTCACATATTTCCTCAGGTACGTATGTTCGCCATTTCGTGCAATTACCGCAGGGTTTTAATTAGATTTCCCGGTCCACTACTCTCCAATTTTCTGAATATCTCACAGCGCAGTGTTGCCAGCATTGTGCAGCATCCGGGGAATTTTCTTGTGCAGTGTGCACCTCTCTTAACACATCGTGGACATTTAACGAGACAAGTTCTCCGGGCGGTGTGACAATAATGTTTTGCAAAACAAAAGATGGTGTTTCTGTTGCTTGTGTGGCATGGCAAGGTGGTAGCGCCTCTTCCCACTCAGCGTCATCTGTTACTGTTATGTTCGAGCAGGGGTTCATGGACAGTGCATCTGCGAGTTCGTTGGTTTTTCCGCCACGTGTTCTACTTTGAAGTCAAACTCTTGTAACAACAAAGCCCAGCGGGCGAGTTTACTCTTTCCGTTATGCATGCCTTCCAACCAAACTAAACAACGGTAATCAGTTTTCAGAGTAAATTGCCTCCCTAACAGATACGGCCAGTACTATCTCAGCACGTGTACAATTGCCAAACACTCTTGTTCATTTACGTGATATTTACATTCTGCATTGCCAAACTTTGCGCTGTGGTAGTTGATATGATGTTTTTCCCACCTGGTATAACACCACTCCAATGCCTTCTTGGCTCGCATCTGTCAGAACAACAACAGGCAATTCTGGGCTAAACCTGGCTAGTGGTTTACAGTTTTGAAAAGCAAGTTTTATGTCTTTGAATGATTCATCTGCTTTAGGTGTCCATACAAATTTACGCTTCTCACCTAACAATTCAGTCAATGGTGCCGTAGTTACAGAAAAATTCAGAACAAATTCCCTTAACTAATTTATCAAACCAAAAAATTCTCAAACTTGTTTACGTGACCTGGGTATGGGTTTTTCCTGTATCTATTGTGCATGTTGTTGTTCTGATTTGTTTCCGTTCCCTGTTACATGGTGTCCCAAAAACTCCATCTTACTCAGCCCTAACTTACACTTGTCGACCTCACATGTTAGCTTGTTGCGTTCGAGCCTCTCGAACACAAGGCTCAGGTGGTGTAGGTGTTCTTCCCAGCTGTTTGACCATACAAGTACACCGTCAAGATATGCCATCGCAAAGTCTCCTGTGTACCCACTAAACACATTTATCATTAAGTTCTGAAAAGTGGCAGGAGCACATTTTAAGCTGAATGGCATGGCAACAAACTGAAATCTATACCCGTCTGGTGTGGTAAATGTGATCTTTTTATAATCTTGTGGGCGGATAGGTACTTGCCAATACCCCGACTTAAGGTCGAGTGAAGTGAACACAGCAGCTGGCCCTAGTGTTGACAAAGTGCCCTTGATGTTAGATACTGGAGGTGGCATGTTTAGAGTTACTTTGTTGAGAGAATGAAAATCTATGCAAAACCTACATTCACTGTCCTTTTTAGGGGCTAGTGTAATGCCTGAGTTAGAGAGACTTTGGGTGGGTTCAATTACATTATCACTGAGCATCTCACATACCTGTTGGTTGATTACACGCCGGAAGAAAATACCTGGATCTCGTGGCTTGGAGTATACCGGATCCTCGTGCGCCGTGATGATAGCATGCTCGGTGACATCAGTGTGGAATACACTGGCATACTGGTCCAGCAGATGTTGTAGCTTCTCCTGATGTTTTTCGGGCACCTCATGTGAGAACTCCGCAAGTGGCACAGTAGCTGTTGTTGTTGGCGGTGTTACTCCTACTCCGTAGTGTCCACCTCCAATATGTCCCCACGTGAAGACGGTCGAGATGTGGCTCAATCACTGCTTGGTTTTCGATTAAGCATGGTAAGCCCAAAATCAATTCTTCACACAGGTCCGGCACAATGTAAACATCACATTTTGTATGGAGTTCAGGTATATCTACGGTCACGTGCATTACGCTTTTCGCCTCACCCTGTTGGTTGGTAGTGACGAATTGCAGACAACATGGCAGCACTCTAGTTGTAATTGTCTGTATGAGTCCCTCGTGTACAAAATTATGACTTGTGGCAGAACTCTATCACAGGGATCACATTTTTCTACAAGCTCTACCTTGTCCCTTAATGCATTTACAGTACTGTCATTAACTTGAAACACTTTTGCACCTTCATTAGGCGGATTCCTACGATCTGGCAGTGAGATTGGTGCTGGTATTGTTTCGCCAACCTCCCTACTCAGTTTCCCAACCGATTACCCTGGTAGTAATTTTTATGGTTCTTGTGGTGAAATTTCTCTGTCCACGGTTTAATCTCACTGGTGCAAACGGAGGAGGTGGTCGCGTAACATCTGGCGTCATTGTAGGTGTTGACGTACAGTAGTTCTGTTTCGGGGATTGATATTCCTGTCCCGCACGTACATCTTGCTCATAGAGGCACGCCTTCTGCGTGAACTGCTCTACACTCACATGTATTGCTTGTCGCAGGTACGGTCTAATGTCCGGTGTTGACCAGGGTTACGATTATCTCTAACACTTCGTGGGTAGATTGACCTGGGTTTAGGAGTTTGTAATGACCTAATTTGCGTTGGATGAACTATTCAATCCCTTCACGTCCGCGCTGCTGTTCGTGGTACAATCGCACTTGGGCCTGAATGGCGTCTCCATCCGTATCAAACCTGCCCAGTAACCTGTCACAGAACTCTTCCCATGTTACCCGATAATTTCTTACCAAGTTCCACCACGTAGCAGCTGTTCCCTTCAGTTAGTAGGCAGTCACTTCTGTTTAATTTTCCCAATGCATGCGGTGTCGGTTCAGTTTTTCTTCGCAAACTGCGAGAAAAGTACCTCGGTTTTCCGAATTGTGCCCTGTAAAAGTTGGCAAAAGTACATTCCGATCGGGACCTGTTAAGCCCTGTGGTGTGTACGTAATGACTACCGGCGGTGGCGTGGGCTTCACCTCTGGTGTTGTCAGTGGCGCAATCTCTGCACAGTTCATCTTATGGCACTCGGCACACTTTAAAACACCATCGTGGAAGGTTACATATTCATCTGGTCCTACGCAGCGCAAATGTAAGTCCCATTTGCACTGCTGGCACTGCGTCCAATGGTTCCCGCCCCATCACATCCGGTGCCCGTGCACAAGCGTGGTTCTGATGGCGTTGACACGGTTTCGGGTGTGGTTCTGATGGCGTTGACACAGAATCAGACGTGACTCTGACAGTGTTGATATGGTATCGGACGTGCATTGGCATACCGGTTAGTCCCATAGATTTCCACTGAACAGGTTGACTTCACTTACCCTTCCACAATGCACGCATCGTTTGATCGGCATGTCAGGTAGTTGGCGTTCGTGGGTGTCGCAGTTGCAAACGTGGATTTCTTGAGGCCTTCTCGTGGATGATCAGACATGGTGTCCGCCATTTTAACGCAGTTGACGTAAAGCAGATGAACACACTGGTCCCACTTAAGAACGCCAATTGATGCCGTCGTATGAGACATGAGACGAACGATGACACAAGTTACTTACAGTAGGTGGGCGCCAGCAGTGCTTCCCAGACACTACACTTCGAGACTCAGGGTTCCCAGGGATGCTGTGGGTTCTGTGTGTCCATCTCACCCGAGCATCTTTACAAAACACTTATCAATACTAAACGTTTTATCACTGAAATATAGGCGGGAGATTTGCTGTTCTGACGCTACAAGTAAACGCACATGGATACACTGAGTCACATACCATTTATTGCTTTCCAGTTACAAAGTCATGCCAGAAAAATGAGTTAAGGTTTGGAACTCGAATGTGTCTAGCTAATTCCATTGGGCTCTTACCCCCAGCTCGCAAATTCCTCTAGCACACTCCTAGATGGATGACTTCTCTGGAGTGTTTGAAAACACAGCCCCCACAAGGAAAGAGGTCTACAGCTGCTAGGGTGGACTGTAGGTTTTTCCTGGAGGAGACAGGACACAGAGAATTACAAAATGAGTATCTAATACGTGTGATTATTTGGCATTGCTAACAGTGATGCCACATGGTGAGTGTGGTGATAGTCTTTACACATAGCAAGCTAGGACGGAAATAATGTCACTGTACAAATTATACAAATTACACAAATAAGGATGATACAATATGGGACACGACTTTAATGGGCACAATAAATACACAGATGCGTGAAAGTATGTTTAGGAGGTGCAGATGCCGCTGGATACAATGCAGAGTGGACCACGTGGTGCAGGTGGAATTACAATAGTTTTCTGTAGAAACTGCAAATAATTACTGGACAAAGTGATAGTAGTACTGGAAAAATTATTCCCTTGAAGTTTTCAGCATTTACGAACTTATAGCACGCCTGATGATGGAAAAATTCACATGTGCAAAAGACAGCGTGGTCTTACATACAAAACATACAAAAGCATCAGTCTCATGAAAAATACACGGACTCCTTAATAAAACTATATATATTAACCTGAAATTAATTATGTCGTACATGATATTACACAAATATATCCTTAAAGCGCATGGATGGCGCAGATACGGACTTGGCAATATCTGAATGTGTGGCTATGGGTGATGTGGCCGTAACACAATTAAACATGAAAAATACCATGAAATACACACATTGAAATATAACCCTTAATATTTTATGCAGCAATTAAGCAGATATTACAATGAAAAGCCTTTGGTGTAGGCGGATAGTGCCTGATTCACAAGTTGCGCGGGGCACGTGGCCCCTCCGATATTTTCTCCTCCTTCTCTCGTTTAAGTTCTAAAAAGCCACAAGGGCTGCAAAATATTAAGTCAAGCGGAAGCATAATGCTGGGGAATGTCTGGCCAAAAAGTACACAAGTAAAGGTTAACCGGTATACTACAAGTGCTATGGAAATCTAACTCAGTGCAAACAAAAGTTGAAGTGCGTATGTGACAGCATCTTACCTCGCAAGCTTTCCTCGACGGACTGCCTAGAGGCAGGGGTTGCATGGACCTATCATGGCTGCCTACAGGGTTCACACAAGCGGAAGTGCTATGCACGCCGAGTAAAACTTTTAATATCAAAAATAAATGGCACATAATTAATTTGCATACATAATAACTCTAAACTTTTAGATTGTGAATTTTCTGTGTTCATTGATTGTTCTTTATGGAAGCGTTTGCGCCGGTATAATAAAGTCCTTGTTATTCGCGCAGCACAAATTTTTAAATTTAACCAAACATTGCGCAACAGTTTAAGAACATATAATTTTTAGCACTTTAAAACACTAGGACCCTGAAATAAATTAGAAACACATGGTTTACACTTTAAAATAAATATCCCGTTACAGGAAAGTTCACGTTATGGCCTCTTTGCACACATGCGTACCCACGTGCAACATGAGTGGTGAGCTCGGTCATGCTCTTAATGCTGCTGGCTGTTAGCAGGCGTCAGATGTTGCTTGTGACTATAGACAAGAAGTTGAAATTATAATGATTTAGCTATGATTTTATTAGCCCCTACCAACAAGGGTTATGGGCACAGGCATCGTAAATTGAAATAAGATCAGCGATATTGGTTTGGGAACTACTTTTCTAGAAAATTCCATATGAGAGCCCTTTTGAAGTTGGAGGATCACTGGGACGTGTTGGATGGTGGCATCAAAGACGAAAACGATAAGTGTAAGGACAGAAAGGCCCTTGCGAAGATATTGTTGCTTGTTGAAAAGGAACTCGTCCACCACATCGAAAAGTGTTGCATGTCAGAAGTAGCTTGGAATACCATTCAAACCTTATCTGAAGACTCAGTACTGACCCATAAGGTAGGATTACTCAGACAACTAATCATCACATGTCTGGATAACTGCAGTTCCGTAGAAGGATATGTAAACCAAATCATACATTGAGTGAGGCATTTAAAACAGGCCACTGACATAAATCGGCCACTTGTAGCAATAGAGGAAAATGTTTCAGACATACGTTGTTGAGGGGATAGGGGCCATAATGTTACGTTAATAAATAGGTGTGTTGTACACTGAGGGGTGACGGAAATATGGGGGTCAGCTGCGATATGTTATATGGGACGATATGTTTTAATGTTCACATTTCTAGTACGTGTGACACATGTTTGATTTTTATTGCGAAGAGCTATTCAGAAGTGTGTAATAAAGTATGTCATCCCATTTACAATACCAACATTGACTCCCATAACTCCTTCACCCCTCAACGTAACACCAAACTCTTAACGTCACATTATGGCCCCTTTCACCCCAAACAATGTTTGTTGAAACCATTTTCTTCTATCTTTACAAGTGGGTGATTTATTAAGGTGGCATGTTTTAAATGCTTCATCCTGTATACGGCGCAGCGACTTCGGGATTTCAAATTTGATATCTCAGATGAATAGATTGGCACCTTGTTGTTGGCAGGCTTGCCAGAAGAATACAAGCTGATGATAATGGCACTAGAGAATTCAGGTACACTGATCACCATAGATGCCATTAAAGTAAAGTTACTACAGGATGTCAAATGTGTTCAAGACAAACCAACAGACTCGGCACTCTACAGTGGCCAACGAAATGAAGCGCATCACAACAGCAGCAACAGGGATTACACCAACATAAACAAACCAGAACGGCGATGACCTCGCACCTTCAGGTGTTATAAATGCAACAAAGTGGTACATTTTGCAGCTGAGTGCCAAAACAGAGCTAAAACCGGTGGCAGCATAGAAAAACATACAGAGAAAGAAGACCCTAGTGCATTCCTCGCATGTTTATTCTCTAACTTATCAGGTGTGAGTGAACATTGATATCTGGACTCTTGTGCTTCGATGCACCTCACCAAGTATGAACATTTAAAGGATTCTAGCAAAAGTGAGCTAAGAATTTTCACTGCAAATGGTGAGACTTGTCAAAACAGAATCGGGGGGGATGTAAATATCAGTGTTACAGTGTCTGGGATGAACGATGATGTAGAGGTTAAGGATGTGTTCTATACACCAAACATCACTACTAACCTTCTTTCTGTCAGCATAATAGTGTAACAGGGTTGTCTTTAACAGTGATGGTGGCAAAATCTACAACAATAAGGCAAGCTTATAGCCACAGTGACTGAGTGTGAGGGAGTTTACCAACTTAACACGCCAACTAGTCACCGGGACTGTGCCACAAAATCACAGCTAGATTTATGGCACAGGCAATTGGGACATTTAAATAGGAAAGACATGGCATCACTTAAGTCTATGGTCATTGATGTCGAGATAATCAAATGCAGTACAGATCCCTGTGAAGTGTGTATTTTAGGAAAGCATAGTTGACAGCCCTTTAAAAAAAGTGAGTATCGGTCCAAGGAACCTCTTGAATTGGTCCACACAGATCTATGTGGATCGATGGAAACCACTTCACTGTGAGGTAACAGATACTTCTTTATCTTAGTGGATGAATATTCCAGGTACACCTGTGTGTATATTTTAAAGTCCAAGGACCAAGTTCTCAACTTGTTCAGAGAGTACTGTGCTTTTGTGGAAAAACAACTCGACAGAACGGTTAAAACATTGCAGTCGGACAATGGGACGGAATATGTAAATTGGAAAATGTCACTGTGTATGAAAGAGAAAGGCATCAGGCACTAAAGGACAGTTATTTACTCCCCTTAACAGAACGGAGTAGAAGAACGATTGGTAAGAAAGACAGTCGACAAGGCTAGGTGCCTACTACAAGACGCTAACCTTCCCAAGACATTTTGGGCAGAAGCAGTCATGACAGCAGTGTACCTGAACAATAGAAGTCCCACCAGAGCTCTTCAAGGCCAAACACCATATGAGACTTGGCACTCAAGGAAGACAAATTTAAGCCTTCTAAAGTTGTTTGGATGTGAAGCCATGGTACAAGGAGAGGAGAAAGAAATGGGATCCCCGTTCTGAAAAGATGATCTTCGTGCAATACAGTGAGAACAGAAAGGGGTATTGTTTGATAAATCAAACACCAAAGCAATACCACCAGCCATGATGTGATTTTCTTGGAGGACAAAATGCTTACAGAGGGCAACTCCTAAATTGCAAACTCACCCCAAGAAAGTGACATGCCAAACTGTTCTAACAAGGAGAATGCAACAATTCCTCTGACTATCCACCTTCCAAATGAAAGTTGTGGAAACAGCTTATGCTAGCGAGGGTCAAGGAGCCAACAACAGTCGTGATCATGAAGACATATCTGACAGTGCCGAAGAACCTTTCATCGTTTTTTCAAATAAAGAACCTGTAGAACAGGAACCCCATTTACGATGGTCTACATGCCTCGAAAACCTAAAACTGACACAGACTTTGTCTCAGACAAGGGTGAGCCTTCAACTTCAAGGGGGTGCTGGGGAGTCCACAAGCATCAGAGTGGAAAGCAGCAATGGAAGAGGAGTTGAGATCTTTTTCAAGCAGCCAGACATATGACTGGACTGATCTACCAAGAGGGAAAATACTCTTAAAAACCAAGTGGGTATTCAATCTCAAGAGCTCCTCCTCTGAACAACCAAAATATAAAGCATGCCTGGTTGTCAAAGGATGCAGCCAAAGGCCAGGTATAGATTATGAGGATTGTTCTCCCCAGTTGTCAAATACCCCTCACTCAGGTATCTGTTTGCCCTTATACCTAAATGGTTTCCTCGAAGAAGAGATTCACATACAACCACCCTATGAAGCTAAAGACAGGCCAACCAATAAAGTCTAGCATTTGAGGAGGGCCATGTATGGCCTAAAGCAAAGTGGCAGGTGCTGGAATCAGCGTGTACACAAAGTTTTCATGGAAATGGGTCTTAACCAAACCAAAGCAGATCCTTGCATCTACTTCATACGCCAAGGTGAAAGTGTTATTATTGTGGCAATTTATGTTGATGACCTACTGCTGTTCTCTAATGATAAGAACCTGAAAAACATGGTCCAATCAAATCTCAAAACCAAGTTCAACATGAAGGACCTAGGGGAAATCAAATATTGTCAAGGGATGTACATCACCAGGGACCGCACTACTGGTAAGTTATGGATTGAGCAACGTCCTTACATAGACAACATTCTTCAACGTTTCAACATGTCAGACAGCAAACCTGTTGAAACTCCAATGGAATCAAGTGTGAGATTTCAGAGAACCCTGGGAAATACAGCAGAATGTAGCAAAAGTGATGAGTGCAACGAGCAAAATGAGAAATATGATGCAGGGATTCCCTTTCACAGGCAGTTGGTAGTCTGTTGTACTTATGTCAGATATCCAGACCTGACATCTCACAAACTGTAAACTGCATCAGCCAGTTCAATGGTAATCCAGTGAGGTGCCTTCAGGTGGCTGTCAAATGCATCTTCAGGTACCTGAATGGCACAAAAATTTGAAACTACAACAAGACAAGGAATCCAACCCAGAAATGACTGTTTTCAGTGATGCTGACTGGGGCAGTGAAATTAACAGGAGGCACTGGTAACCGGCTGCAGTTCAAGATTCACGGGGGTCTAATCTCTTGGTACAGCAAAAACAAAGAACAGTAGCCCTAAGCACAGTAAAGGCAGAGTACATAGCAGTCAGTTTCACCCTGCAAGAGGTTCTGTGGCTTAGGGCATTGACAAAAGAATTGCAACCCCAGGAGGTTGGACCATTCATCATCTACTGTGACAACAAGAGGCCATTTGTCTGTCAAAAAATAGCATTGTCAGTCAAAGGTCCAAACACATAGACATCGTTACCATTTCCTGAGGGAGCATGTCCAGCAAAAACCCATCCAAGTAAATTATTTGCCTACTGAACAAATGGTATCGGACATGTTGACAAAGAAAGAAGAAGCATCATACATTTTTGAATGAAATGGGCCTTGTGTAGAGTATTGTGTTCCATGCATTTTTTTTGTTGTTTGTTACAATTTAAGGGGAAGTAAATTGGGGAGTAAATTGTAAACTATGTCTTAGTAATATTTCATGTGTTGAAGTTGGAGGCCCTGCTTTGTAGTTGCTTGTAACGATAGTAAAGAAGTTAAAACTATAATGATCTAGCTATAATTTTATTAGCCCCTACCAAGAATGTGGAAAAATAATACCCAACGAGCTTAAAAATATAAATTCTGTGGGGCTTTTCAAAAAGTGTTCAATTTAGCATTAACAGCCTATAGTTGCAATTTTCAGTAGAGAACAACATATCATGTCCATTTTTGTGGATGGAAGTATAGGCTTAAAGCCTTAAGGGGGAGTGTTAGATATGTGCTGAGTGTGAGTTCTGTGAATTTATGTTTATAATATTACAGGTAAGGTCAAGTATTTGCTGTAAAAATGATTTTAAAAAATATAAACAATAAAATTATTAAATATTGAAGGAAATATGATTTTTAGTTTATATATGAAAAGCTGTATAAACAACAATTGCTGTTTATACTTGAATGAAAAAAGTCATAGGTTCAGATGAGATGTAAACTTTGCCAAGACACAAACATTTTACTTGTAGGAAGTTATAACAGTCGCATAAATCATTTTAATAGCCACTGTATGTGGTAGCTTTCAATCTGTCAAAGACTACATTATTCAAATGAGTTTTTCCATATGATAATTTTCGTATAGTTATAAATTGACCCCATTGTGGCATTCTGCCATGTTTCTAAAAAAAAACATAATAGCTGATAATTTCTTTATAGGTGTGACCAGTAATGAACACTAAGCAGTTCAATTAAACACTATGCCAAAAATGGTATAGTCGTGGCTTTCATATTGTTTGCAATGAAGATAGCTCTGTTTACTGTTGCGCTCTGCACGAGACACAACGGAACTACAAGGACTGTGCTTGTGATGTCTTAGAACATTCTTCCCAGCTTGTGTTCGACTGTCCACTGACATGGGCCTCAGGTCATAGAGAAAATAAAGTACTACCACTAGTCTAGGACCTCTGCCGATAGGTTGTTGGTATTAGCAGTGTCAGCCTTTGATATATCTACATTTTGTTTTAGTACTATACATGTCTTTTTTTTTTCTCTGCCAGTTATGCTGATGTATTCTCACTGGCTCCGAAGCGAAGTATTTAATTTTAATTTGCAATATGCATCTCAGCTGACTTACATAACAATTTACGTATTCACAGGTGGCTATGAAAATAAAAAAATGAGCAGTACTCAGTCACTAAACAAAGCACAGCTCAAAACCAATTTAGTTGAAAACTCTAAGCTAATATGGGTTTCACATTACGTTCGTGCTCTACAAAATGGCACCTTATATGTGGTTTCTGTAATTCTTTTACGAAATGAAACGACTAGGTATTAGCAAGAACCTACAGGAGAAGCACTGATGCGAAGAGCAAATAAATGTTATTTGGTACTTAATATTATTTGTATTTGTTACCTAGTATTAAAATTCTCCTTTATTTAAAGAGGCTTAATACTGTCATCTCAGAAGCATTGTGGTAGTGTATTGTGAAGCGATATTCCTTCTCTTGTGATACAGCAAATCAGCTTTTCTAAAATTCATTGAAGTGGCAATGTTCTGGCAGAGTTTGCACACAGAATGTTTCTACTTATATTTTATGTCTAACGGAATTCTGTAAATATACTATCATATATTTGACACTACATACACTTATACACCAATATCAGAGGCATAGCAAGAGAGGAGGGCTATGGGTGTTGTAACCTCCCCCTTTTTTACCATATGGATGTCAACTATTAGAATTAAAATTATCAATAGGACTTTCATTTTGGTAAAACCATAATTGCTGTAAACTACGATACATGTTATTGGATTGTGAAGTAACTTTTGTTCTAATAATTCAGGATGTCCACCCACAGGAAAAACAGGGTAATGTCAGGGGGTTTCACCTGGGTCAGGGAAAATCTAAATAAGTGTTACTCTGCAAAAGTTTCAGTTGTGTGAATTCAGGATGATGTAATTATGAATATATGCATTTTAAAATTTCAATTTTTACATTTGTGACCTAGCAATAACACAACTTTGCCAAGTGTCATATGGCGTTTGCATACAAAATAAAGTATTTGCATGTTTGCAATGGGCACTTCACTTTGAATAGCATGTATCGTGAGAAATTCTGATGAGCTGAATAAAATGTTGGCACTATTGAATTTGTCTGTTGCAGTATCATTTAATCAAACATCCCTTATAGCATTTATTCTTTCTGTCAACAGTGGAAAAATACAGTATTTAGATGTTTTGGTTCTGATAACAGGTCAAGGAAAATGGTAAGATTCGGTATGGAAAACAGGAAAATTTCAGGGAATTCCAAAATGGAATTTCAGTGGACACCCTGGTCTTAACAATGCATCAGCACCGCTAATACCAGTATAACATCCCCCCCTTCCTTCAGTCAGTGTAACCCCTCTGTTGTGAAGTTTCTGGCTACGCCACTGACTCAATACTAGAAACAACCTTGACACAGAATGAATTACGAAATTTATTTTAAGACTATTATAATTCAAGTACACATTAGTGTTTTCTAGACTAGTTTAAGACCTGAAATAATAACCCAGTGGATTTTAAATCACAAATGTGAGTTTTGATCAGAACCTGTAAGTTTACATTCATACCACATTGTTAATACTCAGATTTGCAAATAACTCTTTAGATGGATACATTCTTTATGAAATGTGGTGAAACATTATAGATTAAATATTTACAGACATCCAACTGTAACAAAGTGTAAAAGGAAAACTAACATTACATTTTATTGCATGTATTGATGCCGTCGGGTGAGACAAGAGATGAACGGTGACACAATAATTTACGGTAGGTGGGCATCAGCGGTGTTTTCCCAGTCCTTGCACTGTTGAGACTCCGGGTTCTCAGGGATGCTGTGAGTTCTGTGTGTCCGTCTCACCCGACATACTTACGAAACACTTTGCATTACTAAACAGCATTACTAAACTTTTATAAAACAATGGCAAGAGGTGGCTGTCACTACAAAAAAACAGTTGATGCACTGTACTACTTGCTTTTATTATACCGCTCATACAAAATAAAAAAAACGTGCCAGAAGTTTAATTTATGAATTACTCTCAGACGTGTCTAGCTAACTCAGTTTGGGTGCTCCCCAGCCCGCAATTATTCTAGTACACTCCTAGTTGGATGACTTCTCTGTGGTGTTAGAAAACACAATCTTCACAAGGGAAGGGGTCGACAGCCGCTAGGGTGGACTGATGATTTTCCCTGAAGATAGGGTGCAGAGAATTAAAAAATGAACAAGCTGAACAAATACATGTGATTATTTGGCATCATTAATGTAGTCTCGTCGGGGCTCGTCTTGCAGCATTTGGTTAGTGAGATGACGGCTTATACACATAGCCGGCAAGGACGGAAATAATATCACCGTACAAATTACACAGAATGATACAAGTACACTTGAAAGATGATGGGACACAACATGAGTGGTCACAATAAACACGCAAGTGCGTGAAAGCAAGTTTAGATGGCGCGGATGCCCCGGAGCACGTGGTGCAGGTGCAATTTCAGTATTTCTCCACAAAAACGGTGAATTCCGGTCAAACAAAATGTTATTTCTGTAGAGAAAATTATTCTTTTTCATATTGAATTTGTTTTGGAGTTGTAGCATGCCGGATGGCAAGAAAATCAGACATTGAAATGACTCAGTGGTCAAACATACAAAGCATCAATCACATGAAAATTACACGGAACCCTGAAACAAATCGCGGCGCAAATGATATTACATAAATAAAGTCTCAAAGCGCATGGATCGTGCAGACATTGACTTGGTGGCTCTGAACCACGTGGTCGCATGTGATGTGGCCATAAAACAATTAAACATGAAAAATACCCTCAAATACATATATAGAATTAAAGCCCTTAAGAGTCGGAGGGACTTGACTCGAAATACGTGATTTTCTCACCGGAAAGATACACGGTACATCGTGGTTGTTATGCCCATTCTGCATGCCGGCTGTAGAGGATTAGTGTAGCATCAGCGAGGAGTATGGGAGGGAAGTTTTCATCTTATCGCTATAAACATCAGCTTGTCTCCTTGCTGTTCCCATATACCCGAGAATACTAAAGATACATGCCTGGATCCTGCTTTCTGCCACAGTTTTGATGTTTGGCAGTCTCAAAATTATGAATTAGCGGGATTAGTGTAAAACAAACACAGCTTTATATCAAAACTGTTTTCAAATTCTTTGATATTTGTTCTGAAATATATTAGAATATGTACTAATGTACTATGGAAAATGTTATGCAATATATAATCAAGAGAAACTTATATTTTTCACTTTTTAACTACTTTAGTATATTAGTGTCTATAATTTTTAGTTTAATCAAAAAGCATTTAAATTGCTTATTCGTATTTGAACTGTGTGTATAATTTTCCATATTGGTGGGGTGTTTGGGAGTGGGACAGAAGGATCTTGGAGAAAATCAAGATATTATAGCCGTAATAATTAGGCGTACAGGAGTTTTTTCCTCAGTGATGAAAAACTTGATTTTTGGCAGTTTGTAATTGGCCATATTTTTTTGTAACACAAAAGTTATTCATAATCTTGTTGCAAATATTCCCTAACAGAAACAACAATCACATTATCTATATTTTGCACTATATAAAACAGTGATCCACATAATGGATTTATTGACTAAAAAAATGGCAAAGTCTTCTCAACAACATTTTTTCTTGGTATAAAATCACTTTTTCAACATTCAACTATACTTTATATTTAGTTTTGACAGACTGTTTCTAGTTTATATACACAGGAGAAAACTCTTTTTCGGTTCACTCCTGAAAAAATATTTATCATATTAACAACACTGAAACAACAAACAAATTTTGGCTATTGTTTTTTTTAATTTACATAGCATAACATTTACAACATAAGCCTGTGTGATTCATTTTATTAGCACAGCATATTTGACACGCAGACGTGACAGATTACGCATTCTACTCACATGTTGGCTGTATAGGGATCAGGGAGGAGGAACTGGGATCACTACAGGAACATGAGTGAAAGTGTGAGGAATGTGCTGAGGGAAAGTGTTTAGTGGCAGTGGTAGGGAACAAATTAAGGGTAGGGAAGGAAACACAAATAAGTGGAGAAGGTGGAAACTGGATTTGGGATATGCTGAGAGGAAGCTTTGTGAGGGTGTGCCAGTGCCAATGGAAGTGGCTGAGGAGGAGAGGTGGAAAGGGGAGATGGTAGATTTTATGAGCAGGAAAGAGAGGGAAATGATGTACAGGATTGAGAGGATGGAGGAAAAGGTCAGGAATGAGATGGGTAAGAGTAGAGTAGAAATGAGGAAGTTAGAGGAGGAGTTGGAAGATGTAAAAGGGGTGCTAAGAAAATTAAAGCCAGCCCACAGGAGGAAAAGCTGAGTAGAGAGGAAGAGTTAGGCAGAATGCAAGTAGGGCTGCAGAAGGAACTGCAGGAGGAAAGGCAGCGGAGGAGGGAGGCAGAGATAGATGTGGTAAGATTAAGGAGGATGATAGAGGAGTTGGAGGTAGTAGAAAGGGATAAGGCAGTAGGAGACATAAGACAGCAAATAAGGTTAGAGAAGCAAGAAATAGTAGCAAAGGATAAGGTGATAGTAGTAGGCAGGAAGCAATCAGGAATAGAGGAACGGGAAACAGAAAGCAGGGAACACAGGCAGTTGTACAAGGTAGGAAGCAGTATGCTGAGGCTTGCAAGTGTGCGATAAGCAAAGACCAGCAAGCACGAAAAAGTGGACAGTTCAGGGGAGAGGAGGGCTGGCCAAAGGGAGGGAAACAAGGGTGCTGCAGGAGACCGGAGACCAGGGTAGGCAGGTGGGTGGAAGAGCCACAAAGCAGGAATAGGTTGTAGGAAGAGATCCAGAGGTAGTTTTTCTAGGCAGCTCTATTGTAAAGGGTGGAGCTGAGGAATATCAGGAAGGAAATTACATATAAAGCAGAGTTTGGGGGGCCAAATACCAGGGATTTTGAGGAAAGGGTTAGTGGTATGAGAGGTAGCAGGGTGGCAAAGGTTGATCTCATTTATGTAGGGGGAAATGACCTGGCTCATAGGGAGGTGGGGCAGGAGGTAGAGTGGAGCTTCAGGGGATTGTTGAGGAAAGTGCGGGAGAAGTTCCCTGGAGCTAGGGCAGTAGTCAGTGGCGTGCTGGTTAGGAAAGGTGTATCCTATAGGAAGGCAGTGGCTACGATTGAGGTATATGAGAGGGTGTGTAGGGATTTGGGGGCTACATTTATAGATAGTAGGAAATGGATAGGCTGGGAAAGTGTAGGGAGGGACCAGGTTCACCTGACAGAACAGGGAAAGAGGAATCTAGGTGATCTGCTAGGTAGAGAAGTAGCTGGCTGCATGGAGAGGGTCAGGGCAGAGCAGCAGTTGTGGAAATAGCAATCAGTTAGAAGCAAGGAAACGGAAGTGGAGAGAAATGGAGAGGATAGCATTGATGAGGCCGCAGGGGGTGGAGATAAGAGGCAAGCAATGTAGGATGATAAAGCTGAGTAATAGTATAAAGATAATGGTGGTGAACTATAGGAGTGTGTACAACAAGCTGGAGGGCTTCTGGAGAAAGGTTGAAGGATATGGGACAGATATAGTGGTAGCTGTGGAGACTTGGTTGACTGATGAAGTACTGGACATTGAGTGTAGGCAGGATAAGTTCACCATCTTCTGAAGAGACAGGGATGGGAGAGGAGGAGGAATAATGGTATGTGTAAGGAAAGGGCTAAAAGGGGTGGTAGAATGGGTTAATGAGGATGTCGAGGTAATGGAAATTAAATTGAATGGTGGCAGTAATAGGAAAATCACTTTGCTGGCAGCGTATAGACCACTAGGACAGGGATGGCAGACAATTGAGATGATCAAGGAGAGGGCCAATATACTACAGGACAGGAATTGGATTGTTGTAGCAGGGGATTTGAATATGCCAGAGATGAAATGGGTAGAGGGTGCAGAAGGAATGGGTAGCATGATGCAGAGAATGAAAGCACAGTTAGTCAACAGAGGATTAGTCCAGGTAGTAGAAACACCTACGAGATGAGGAGGGTGTTGGGTCAGTGCTGGATGTGGTGTTGGTCAGTCCTAGGAATGCTGTAGTTGGTGCAATAGTATTGGATGGTATAAGTGACCATCATATCCCGATTGTGGAAATTGGGATTAACAGGATGACGGAAGTGCAAATGGCAGAAAGGTTGGTGTGGCAGTATGGTAGAGGAGACAAGAAGGGGGCAGAAATATTCCTGAGAGACAGGTTTAAAAAATGGTCTATGGAGGAGGGTGTAAAAGGGGTTGTGGAGGGAGTTTAGAGGGTTAATGAAGGTTAGTTGGAGAAATTTGTGCCAATGAAAAGGTTACGGACTGGGGGAGATCCGCCATATTATGGACAGGAGATTTTGAAAATGAAGAAGTGCAGAAAATTACATGCCAAGTGGAGAAATGAAGGGATGATAAGATCTAAAGAAATGATGAAACAAATGGGTAGGGAGCTTAAAAGGAAGATCAAACAGACAAAGAATGTATTTCTGGGGAACATGGTGGAAGAAGGAAAAGGCAAGGAATGGGGGAAATTGTTTAGGTATGTTAGGAGGTTAAGGGTAGGAGAGGAAGGGATCCCTCTGCTAACAGGAAGGGATGGTAGGCAGGCGACAAATGACCAAGAAAAATCGGAGATGCTGCAAGGACAATATTTGCCAGTGTTTCAGGCAAAGGAGGGTTGGATAGGGGGCAAACAGGGTTCGGGGGGTGTTTAGTGAGTTTAAGATGAGGGAGTGGGAGATAGAAAAGGTAATTAGGGTTTTGGAGAGCAGTAAGGCAGGAGGTCCAGATGGGATAGGAAACGCAGCACTAAAGTTTGGTGGCAGGGAGTTGGCAAAATATTTGGATGTGCTGTTAAAAAAGTCCTTAGGAGAGGGTAAGTTACCACAAGATTGGAAGGATGCTATGGTGGTACCTATACAGAAGCAGGGAGAGGATAGGGGGAGGCCTGGCAGCTACAGACGGTGAGTCTCACATAAAGTACAGGAAAAGTAATGGAGAGGCTGGTGGTGCAGTATGTGGTGAGGGTTATGAACAATAGGAATTGGTTGGAGGAGTCCCAGCATGGTTTTAGGAGGGGATACTCCTGTGAGACTTAGCTGGATGGGTTATTAGAGGATCTGGTGCAGATAGTTGATGAGGGGAAGCAGGCGGATGCCTGCTTCATAGATTTTGAGAAGGCATTTGATAAGGTGCCCCATGGGACATTGATGAGGAAAGTGGAGGTGCTGATACCAGACAGGAGGGTAGTGGAATGGATAGGGGACTTTCTCAGAGGGTGAAAGTGGGGGAGGCAATATCGGAGGAAGAGGAGGTTACGTCAGGGGTACCACAGGGAAGCGTGCTGGGTCCTTTGTTATTTACCATAATGGTAAATGACATGGGTTTGGGGATTAGGGAAAAAATCAGATTGTTTGCAGACGATTGTGTTGTATATGCTGAGGTGGGAGAGGGGGGCAGAAATTTGCAGGCGGACATTGATAAGATATGGTTGTGGACCAGAAAAATAAAATGAAGGTAAATGTAAGAAAAACTAAGGTAGTGAGGTTCACAAGGAAGAAGATGATAAGCAGGGACATGTACAGATGGAAGGGACAAGAGATAGAAGAAGCAGCAGAATATAATTAAGTGATTTTCCTTCTAAGTTCCCTTTCCTTTTTTTCTCTTCTTCTTCAATTGAATGCAGAGAGGACAGCCAGCTTGTTCACAATGTAGACAGTAATTAGCTCATCTTCTCTTCTCAGGAGATATAGCAGTAGGAGTTAGCATTTCTTTTTTTTATTTTAATATATTCCATTGTCCCTTCTTTACTTAACAACTATGACAATATGGTTATTGCCACAGTATTTTTGGTAAATATTTTCAGTGTACAGGGGTAGCAGTTGGCAGTACCGTCTGACACGTTTTAGTGTGTACCTATATTTTTATAATGGCCGGTTATTTATTCCTTTCACTCAGTCATTGAATCATGTAATCTTATCTATGTCTACATATTATGCTGCGTAATCAAAGTGAATAATTTTTATTATCTCTTTTATGCAATATTAATAATCTAGGATTAGCGTATTTTATTGGATACATAATTCCACGTGTTAACCGCCTTAATGTAAAGAGCGACCACTAGGTATCGCAACTGGTGCGGCACGTGTGTCGCCAGAGTGTGTAGGCACCTGTGGAACGTGCGAGTGGCAGTGTGTAACTACAGTTCAACATGAGTGTGCGGCGGGAATAGTCTGTTTGTTGCTGCGAAAGCTGCCACATTGATGGGTGTAGTATGCGTGTCGCTGGCCAGTGTCAGTCTAGCTGGGTAGCCGACTCAGTTTGTCGGACTGTGCGAGATTGTAGTGAGTTCCCGTGGAGTTAAGGGAAATGGCCCATTTATAAGTGTTGGAGAAAATGAGCTGTGACTAAATAATGTTGGATTACAACGGACGTTCCACCACTGTCAGACGGTGTAGAATTTGTTCCCATAATGCTGGGTTGTTCGCCAATAGTGTTTCGTCGGACTCCGACAAAATGTTTGCTTGAACTAGCGCAGTGTTGAGCGCAAGCCGAAACTGTGAAATAGGGCCACCAGGAATCAGACTTTCCTTGAGATAAATATTGTGCGAGGTGTGACGCCCTGGGAATTGCAGTATAAAACGGAAACTTAACATTAATGTTTAAAGCAACATTAGCAAGAGACTGGGGCTGGGCAGATACTAACTTCTTCCGCTGTGATTTAAAGATATGCCGGGTGTTTTTACTAGACAAAACTGTTTGAGATCGCCAGCCCACACGTCTGATGTTAGTTATGAAAGTGACGGGGAAAATGGCAGTACATTGGTGTGCTGAACATGCAGTGATAAACTTTGCCTTATGACGTGAATTTCAAGATTAGCTGCTCGCTTTACCGCAATGTTCTCTGAGTAATGGTCGGGCCAGAATTGTGCACAGTGATTTTTGCCGAAGCTAAAATTTGAACGGACCCACGAGTTGGAGTTTTCGTCGGACTTGTACGTTTGTGTTGCGTGATTCATGGCCCATGTAATAAATGAGTGAGTGCATCGTAGAAGAGCGGTGTGTCTGAGTGAAGTGCCTTTTGGAAAGAGGAGTTCGTCTGCGCGACATAACAGCTGGCCGAAATCCTAAGGCGACACATTCGACGTAACGGCGCTGAGGTAAGAGCGCCCTGGCAACCTCCATCGTGTCGTCGCCCAAGTTGTCAGGCTTCGTTCGTCGCATTGTCAGGCCTGTAGTAAGGTCACTGCTACTGTAGCTGTATGGTTCCCTTCTATCGCTCCCTCAGTATGACGCGTGACGCAGTTAACAAGACGTGCCTCGTCAGACCACAATGACTTTGTGGTGTCTCTAAGGTGCCATTTTGTTTTGGCATAGTTTTTTTCATGTGCGTAAAATTGTGAATGAATTTTATTGGGATGCAGTGGCATGTAAAATAAACATGAACAATTTAAAACATGAACAATATGAACTGGTTATCCCTTTTAAATAAACAAAATGTAAATGGTTTAAAGTGTTTCAGATATTTTAAACGTATATTCCATCATTTTAGTATATTGGCCAGAGACTGATTTTTAATGCCACATGAGAATTTGTAAGTTGAGAGTTTGCAGGGTAATTAACTTTATAAATATAATGTTGCCACATGAGACATGACTTTGCGAACATTTTTCATGCTTGAGTGTTGAATACTCACTTAGTTGTTTAGTAAATCTCTGCTGTGTTTAGGTTATGATCTCATACTAGGCCTATATTAAGGGTGGAACACAGTTCAGATGGGTGTGTGAAGTCGGGTACAAATGGCTACTTCCAAGGGCGGGGTACGGAGTGAATTTGTCTTGGTGACGTAGTGAGGCATTTTTTTGCTACTCCCCCCCCCCCCCTTGTGGGAATCGGAAGGCATCTCAAAATCTGTGCCACTCTGACTATGTTCCATCATGAGAATGTTGGCAGTGTTGGCCGTAGTTGTAAGTATTACTTCGTGAGTTTACAAAGTGGATAAACCCACCTTGCTAGGACATTTAAAGGCTGCAAACGTAAGTGTGACAGACAGTGAGAGTATTGGCGATCTTAGAAAGAAAATGACGGAACTATTAAAATCGAAAGATACGGAAAAAGTTTTGCCCCCTAGTGAAAGTATGCAAACACAAAGTAATCTCAGTAATATTATTGCACATGACATTGTCAGCTCTTCTCTCGGTGTGGTAAGTAGTACGAAAAGCAGGGATCCGGACTCAGTCTTGCAAATTTGTCTTGAAGTAGATCATTTGAGGAAATTGAAAATTTTTGAAAATGATATCCATTTGTTGTAAGCTGTAGTAAGTAAAACCATGGGAGTCATTCCCAAAATAATTGCTCAAGGCATTGACAAGGGGGAAAAGTGTCAAAACCGTCAAAGAAGGCCCATGGAAAAGTTTTTTTCCCCGCAGGGTAAGGGATAATATGGGCAAGAATTTTGTTTACCACTTTCAGAAAAAGGGAGAGTCCTTATTGCAAATTTCACAATCAGTGAGTGAGTATGCGCCAGCTCGTTCCCTTCTTCTGCCACATGCTCTACTTGGAAGTTAAACTCTTGCAACAACAATGCCCAGCGGGCGAGCTTACTTTTACCATTATGCATGGCTTCCAACTAAACTAGACAGCAGTTATCAGGAAAAAATCCTACCTAGCAAGTAGGGTTTGTATTTGTGTAGCGCATGCACAATCACCAAACACTCCAGCTCATTAACATGGTATTTCCTTTCAGCGTTGCCAAACTTTGCACTATGGTAGTTGATTACAAGCTTGCGCCATTGGTCGTCAACCTGGTAAAGCACTGCTCCAATACCCTCTTGGCTAGCATCAATCTGTATGGTAACCAGGAGTTTTGGGTTGAATCTGGCTAACGGTTCACAATTTTGAAATGTGAGTTTTACCTCTTGAAAAGATTGTTCTGCTTGTGGGGTCCATACGAATCTCTGCTTTTCTGACAACAGTTCTGTGAGTATTGCTGTGATAACGGAGGAATTCAGAATAAATTCCCTTAACCAATTAATCCAAAAAAATTTCTCACTTGCTTCTGCGACTTGGGGGCTGGCTTATCCTGTACTTGTTGTTGGTGTTGTGTTTCCGGTTCATGTCCGTCCCCTGAGACATACTACCCTAAAATCTTCATCTTACTCATGCCTACCTTACACTTGTCAACCCTACAAGTCAGTTTGTTATGTTCCAATCTTTCGAACACAAGGCTCAGATAATGTAAGTGTTCCTCCTAATTACTCGACCACACTAACACATCGTCAAGGTATGCCATCGCAAAGTCTCCAGTACATCTGTCCAAAAATTTACCATGAGATTTTGAAAAGTCACAGGAGCGCATTTTAACACGAATGGCATGGAAACAAACTGAAACCTCCTCCCATCAGGTGTAGTGAAACCTGTCTTTTTCCGGTCTTGGGGGCGGATACGCACTTGTCAATATCCTGACTTTAAGTCCAGGAAGGTAAACACTGTGGCAGACCCTACTGTTGACAGTTACACTAGAACTCTCTGTCATTGTATTTTCTATTTTGTCATAGTGCTCTTAGCCCAAAAGCCTTACCGCGCTTCAGCCTCCCAATAGGCAGGGAAGAGGAATCACGTCCTGTCATCGCAAGGCGACGAGGATTAATGCAACCATTGGCCAGATCCTAAGCCCAAATCTGGCACGTCCGCACATCCCTGCCCCTTCTACCACAGATGTTCTGAGACCCTCGCACTCAAAAACCAAGCGTTGGCAGAGTGCCCTTAATGTTTATGACAGGTGGTGGCATATTTACTGTGATTTTATTGAGCGGACAAAAGTCAACACAAAATCTCCACTCACCATCTTTCTTAGGGGCTAGGGTAATGCCTGAATTGTAAAAACTTTGCATAGGTTCAATTATATTGTCACTCAACATTTCACACACCTGCTAGTTTATCACGTTCCGGAAGTAAATACCTGGGTCCCTCTGCTTTGTGTAGACCGGGTCCTCATGCATTGTGATGATGGCATGTTCCGTGACGTCTGTGAGTTGGAGCTTCCCCTCGGTGTGGAACACCCTGGCGTACTGATCCAGTAACTGTTGCAGCCTCTCCTTGTACTGCTCCGGTGCCTCGTGCATGAACTGATCCAGCGGCACAGTGTTTGTTGTGGGCGGTGGTGTTGCTCCCATGGAGTACAGCATTCACCTCCCACGAGGCCCCACATGAAGGTGGTCAAGATGTGGTTCGATGACAGCTTGATTGTTAATTAGCCAGGTAAACCCGGGATCATTTCCTCGCACAAGTACGGCACAAGGTACACGTCATACTTAGTCCACAAGTCCTGTATCCCGACTGTCACGTGCATAACACCCGTGGCTTCACCCTGTTGATGTGTGGTGGCAAATTGCAGTCGTAGGAGCGGTACACGTGTATTGATTGCCTGGATTAACCCCTCATATAGAGAACTATGGCTAGCAGCAGTGTCTACAACAGCAACCAAATTCCCCCCTCCCCCAAATTCAATATTCTTGCGCAATGATTGTCCGGTATTGTCGTTCATATGGTACATTTTTGCTCCCACATTTAGCAGACTTCTCCACTACGGTGGTGAGATTGATGCAGGTGCTGTTTAGCCAAGCTACCGGATTAATTTCCTGACTGATTGCCTTGATAGTAGTTGCCGGGTGTGATTTGGAGATAGTTCGGCCGTTGTCCACGTGACGCCCGAACTAGCGTGAATGGCGGTGGTGGTCGCATGTGCTTTGCATGTACATCTCTTTCATACAAGCAGGCCTCCCGTGTGAACTGCTCGAGACTTTGCCTGGTGGATCGCCGTGAATATTGCCTAATGTCTGGTGTTGATAATGCAACAACGATCTCCAATACGCCATTGATGGTTTGCCCTGGATTGAATCTCTTGTACAACCCTACTTTGCGCTGGATGAACTCCTCTACATCTTATCAGCACTGTTGACATGTGGACCATAGTTTAATTGTTCCATCACATCCGATGCGCATGCACAGTCGGGATAGTGCCGCTGAAGTGGGTTAGGGGGGCGGAAATTTGCAGGCAGACATTGATATGATATGGTTGTGGACCAGGAAAAACAAAATGAAGATAAATGTACGAAAAACTAAGGTAGACGAAGCTGATAAGCAGGGTCATGTACAGATTGGAGGGACAAGAGATAGAAGAAGCAGCAGAATATAAGTATCTAGGGATTGTACTGCAGGGAGACCTCAGGTGGAAAAAACAGGTAGAGAGAGTGGTTGCAAAGGGAAGAAGGGCTCTGGGTATACTGGGAAGGGTGCTGAAGGGAGTCAGCTGTGAGGTGAAGGTGTATGACACAATGGTACGGCCAATGTTAGAATATGCTGCAGCAGTATGGGACTCGTATGTGGAGATGCGAGAACTGGAGAAAATGCAGAGACGGGCAACAAGATGGGTGAAGGGTAGGTGGAGAAGGCAGGGGCAAGATGGTGAGGAAGAAGGGAACTATAGGCCATCAGTGATGATGAAAGAAATGGGGTGGAGCTCATTGAAGGACAGGAGGAAAGTTGAACGGCTAGTCAGGATGTACAGGATAGTGAATAAAGAGGGAGGATGGGGAGGGCTACACTGCAAGCTAAGTAAGGGGGTGTTTAGAGGAAGAGGAAACAACAGTGAGAAGCTTCTGAGGGTGTGGAGGAGAACGGAGCGGGGTAGGCAGTCCATGCTTGTGAGGTCTGTGAGGGAGTGGAATGTGTTGAGGGAGGAATTGGTATCTGTGAGAGGGGTTGGTAAATTCTGGAAGGGAGTGATAAAGGAGTTGGTTGGGTGAAGGAGAGTTGAGAGAGCTCGCCACTGGGCGGTAGCCCAATTGCGAGTGTATGTATTTATATTTAATAATTTGAATGAAATTCTTAGTGGACCATGTGAACAAGCGTAGGAACATAGTATTTCTCTTAAAATCTGGTCAATAAACATCTGCCAAAAATGGTATCTGTATTAGAAAATTTATCCTGTCCAGGAACATGCATATAAAAGCTCTTAGGACACCGAATGGCGGGAAATCACACGTACATGAATTGGCCACGTGGTCAAAAACAAAATGCATCAAACGCATAAGTTACATGAACCCTTATTGAAAACATGACATAAATCCTGAGACAAAATGATGACACAGATACGGACTTGGCGGTAGCTAACCACGTGGCTGCAGGTGGTGTGGCTGCAAAACATATTAACATGACAAAAACCCTCAAATAATGAGGCATTTTACCCTTTATATTGCGCGTTGCAATTAAGCAGAAATTACATGAAAAAGCCCTAAGCATGGGCAGATGACACTTGATACACAAGTAACGCAGGCCGCTTGGCCTCTTCGACATCTCCTCCTCTCATCTTGTTAGCATCTCAAAAGCCTAAAAGGCTGCAAATTGTTAGGTTAAGCAGATAGCATTATGCTGGGGATATCTAGTAAAACGTACGCAAGGCAAAGGTTAACAGGTAAACTAAAATGAGCAAATTGAAACCTACATCAGTGCAAATATGTGACAGTGTCTTAACTCGCCAGCTCTCCTAGAACGACCGTCGTCCAGGGGCAATGGTCGCACAGACCTACCATGGTTGCCTACAGGGTTCACACAAGCGTAAGTACTATGAACGTCGAGTGAAAATATTAATACAGCAAATTGAAGTGGCACAAAAAGCATTTTTAAGCAATTTTACAGACACAAATTTTATTCTGATTTTTGGTTGTATTTTAACTGTCTTTTGAAGGCGTTTTCGCCTGAATACCATTGTTTCTCTCTTCGGCGCCGAGCATAATTTAAATTTCAAATAACAATTTTACACAAACCCTCAAGTAAGAAATATTACATTTTACAAACAATTTAACACTGAAAATAAATACATATTACACTGAAACAACTTATATCCTGTTTTAGGAGTCCGTGTAGCAGTGTTGCACACGTTCTTACCACCACGTGTTACGCTAGCAGCGAGGGCTGTCGTGGGCTGACTGTGGCTGGCTGTTAGCCGGTGTCATGTACAACGAATAATCATATATGTACCATAGTGCAAATGATGTGAGCGTGTGGAATAATGAGGATAAAATGTGGAAAAAACAGGTAGAGAGGGTGGTAGCAAAGGGAAGAAGGGTTCTGGGTATGCTGGGAAGGGTGCTGAATGGAGTCATCTGTGAGGTGAAGGAGAAGGTGTATGGCACAATGGTACGGCCAATGTTAGAATATGCTGCAGCAGTATGGGACCCATATGTGGAGGTGGAGGTGCGAGAACTGGAAAAGGTGCAGAGAAAGGCAGCAAGATGGGTGAAGGGTAGGTGGAGAAGGCAAGGGCAGGATGATGAGGAAGATGGAAACTATAGGCCATCAGTGATGATGAAATAAATGGGGTGGAGCTCATTGAAGGACAGGAGGAAAGTTGAACGGTTAGTCAGGATGTACAGGGTGGTGAATGAAGAGGGAGGATGGGGAGGGCTACACTGCAAGCTAAGTAAGGGGGTGTTTAGAGGAAGAGGAAACAACAGTGAGAAGCTTCAAAGGGTGTGGAGGAGAACGGAGCGGGGTAGGCAGTCCATGCTTGTGAGGTCTGCGAGGGAGTGGAATGTGTTGAGGGAGGAATTGGTATCTGTGAAACGGGTTGGTAAATTCAGGAAGGGAGTGGAAAAGGAGTTGGTTGGGTGAAGGAGAGTTGAGAGAGCTCGCCATCGGGCGGTAGCCTAATTGCGAGTGTATGTATGTATGGTGAAATGGCAAAATGTTTAATTACTAATATGTGTATCGGATGCAATTAACAGTTTTGTAGGTAGGTAATGTTAGGTCAGGATTCTGCAGCAGGTACCTACTCTTAACCATTTGAAATTAATAATTTGATATGTTTGATGTTTGTAGTGACATGTAGAATTAGGTTGTTGTAGGTAGGTCCTGTTAGGATAGGGGGAGTATATTTAGGTGGTATTCGATACAGCAAAGTGCACAATATAGCAGAAATTGTATTTAACTTAACAGGAAATATGATTGTGTGTGGAAATAATCCTTTTCAAGTGGCCAAAAAATGTACCCATTACAGTGATTAATCCACAAACGACCTGTGATAAACAAGGCGTGGCTGAACAACCCAAAAAATTGTGATTAATCGTTTACAGATATATGTTAGTTTAGGCAGCAATTAGTAATTTATTGACTATGTTTGTTCGAAATATGCATACTTTACAGTGATTTGCCAACACACGACCCATGATAAACACGGTGTTGCTGAAGAACTGAAAATTGTGATTAATCGTTTACAAATATCATACGATAGTGTAGGCGGTAAAATAGTAATTATTGACTTACGATTGCAATGTGGTATTGCGTAGTACACTTGGGCGGATGGGCTCAAGTATACTACCCGATAACATATGTGGTATCGGGTTGCACACTAGAGCGAATGGGCTCTAGTGTACTTAGTGATAGCAACGTTTATAAATGCTAAAAGTGTCCGCCCAAAAACCTCCACATTACCATGACTGCCCTGTTACATTGTCAGAGGTAAGAGATGGGCAATAGTAAAAAACATGACGTCATTGACGCCATATTAATGCCGTCATAACATGTGTGTTAACAATGTGGTATCAGGTTCTATACTAATCCCAAGAATCCTAGGGTAGGCCTAATTATGAATAGGGGCTTTCTCCAGTATCAGAAAAATAGTACCTGGATATGTTATATATAATTATTATTAATCATAATTAATAGGAATTTTGGAGGGGCTTCAAGAAGTTTTCTGTACAAACAATAAACTTATACAGTGAGGAGGGTTATAAAAATTCCTCTGTTTATGCTATAAAACAAGTACAATTTACGTAGAATATATTTATATTGCATCGCCGAATTGTTTTACATGTAATAATACCATTTGAAACAAATATTTAATGTGGAAAACATAATTTACGGGTTACAATTACGTGGTGGCGCTGAGGTTATACAGGTAAACAACATATCAAACCGTGTCAGAAGATTATGTAATGCTGGTAAATTACTAAAGGCATACCTTGTCTATATTCATGAGAGGAGTGTACTACGTAATGGATAACTAGTAGAATGAAAGAAATACATATAGTTCAACATAGTGATAGTTTCCGAGATGGTGTTTATACACTATGTGCATCGCCATTACACAGGTATTTGATGACCAATGGCTAAAGAGGAATAGCGTTTGTGACTCGTCGACATCACAGTGCACTGTGGGAATTGTCAGAACTAATGGTGGATTTTAATGGTCGTACATGCTTAGAACAGTGAGTGAAAGTGAGTTTTTAATACATTCATTAAGGTAGACGTGTTGAATCAGATAATCATAGGAAAATACAAGTGTTTGTGTGCTAACATATAGAGAGTTATTTAAATTATAATATTTGTTCGGCAATAGGAGCTTTTTCGAAAATAAAAATAAAAAATTTGGAAAGTGGTATATTTCCACTCTACTAATTACACAATACACAAATGTACTTTGGATATCAACATTTGACCAATAGAAACCCCGAAAAACGATAGTGGTGAGGGCTATGAAAATCAGGGAAATTATGGGGTAAAACAAGTGAAACATATGTACATAATATAATATTTATTCACGAATGTATATTAAATTGCAAAAAGACTGTACAAGCATAGCCAAACATTATGCATTGAGCCAGAGTCCCAATGCCAGCAGAGTAAATTCCCGAAACAATGATTCCGGGCGTGCCAGAATATTTTTTTTTTTAAGTGTTGACGCAATACGTAACACATCAGCAAAGCTTGGAGTTTCCCCACAAATGGTTCAAGCGTAAGCTCCTCACAGGGAAAAATACTGTACAAGAGCAGCCAAACATTATGGACTGAGCTAGAGTCCCAGCACCAGCAGGGAAATAAATCCCCAAAACAGTGATTCAAGGTGCGTTGGCAATTTTTTTAGTGGTGAGGCAAAGCATCACGTATCAGCGAAGCTTGGAGTTTTCCCACAAATTATTTCCATGCATAGCCCATTTGCACTGGAAAATAATGTGTGTTTTACAATTTAACAAATTTGCATTCTATTTGTAATATTATTGTAATATTGATTCATGAAAACATATTTAATTACAAAAAGATCTAACTGAACATTACTTAAATTGACAATGTTACCAATTTTCAAACTAACAAATAGCATTCTTAATGCACTTGACAAAAACATGCCATCTAATGGAATATTTTGCGACCTCACTAAAGCATTAGACTGTGTAAATCACAACATACTTATAGAAAAGTAAAAGTTTTATGGAGTCTCAGGTACACCAAAAAAACTAATAATCTCATACCTTTCAAACAGACAACAAGTGCGGATCAAAGGAAAAACTACTTCATTCTACTCTGAACCAGGAAAAATCAAGCATGGGGTCCCACAAGGATTAATATTAGGCCCCCTACTCTTCCTAGTTTATATAAATGACCTCCCATGTGCCTTAAGCCCAGAAACTACTTCAATTTTATTTGCAGATGATACTAGCATCTTAGTCTCTGGAAACTCAGTAAATGATCTTGCACAAAAAACGGACACAACATTTCCAGAGCTAAATGCATGGTTTACTGCCAAACAAATTAAATCTCAACCTAGATAAAACATATTTTATGAATTTCCTCACAAAGAATAGAAAAAAACATTAATCCATATGTTAGCAGTAACAGAGACAAAATTAATGACACTGCAGTGAATAAGTTTCTCGGCTTAAAAGTAGATAATTTACTTAACTGGAAATCTCACATTGTGTATATTTTACCTAAACTAAGTTCAGCATGTTTTGCCCTGCGGAGTGTTGCAGAGGTCTTGAATAAAAATACAGCAAAAATGGTATATTTGGCATATTTTCATTTCATGTGTTATGGCATAACTTTTTGGGGTAAACCCACTGACAGCAAAAAAGTGTTTCACATGCAAAAGAGAGCTGCAAGGATAATCAATGGCAAAAGAAAGTCAATCTCATGTAGACCTCTTTTCAAGAGCGCAGAGATTTTAACATTTGCACGTCAGTACATGTTTTCAGTACTTATATTCATGTCCAAAAACAGCCATTTGTTTCAGAAAAATGAGTCCTGTCGTAAGCATAATACTAGAATAAAAAAACACTTACACGTGGCTTCAGTTAACTTAAACTTGCCCAGAAAGGGCCATCCTACCTTGGTAGCCAAGTTTTAAATAAGTTACCACAACACCTTCAAAAATTTGCTTCTCTAACAAAAAACTCTTAAAAAAACGGCTGAAAGAATTTTTTTCTCAACTAACATTTTATAGTGTAGATGAATATCTAAACTAACAAAATTAATAAATTATTGCATAACATATCTTTGTATGCATTTCTTGTTCCAGTTTTTCTCATTTCCTTTTTCTTATGTTTCAGCAAAACGACGACGCCCTACAGCATGTTGGAGGAAGATTGGCCAAATTATGAGGAAAAGATGTGATGTGTGTACGTGTAGTCTGACATATACATGTGTGTTTACTATGTCCAATGTATAGACTTTGTATACTGTAATTTAACTGGTCCAATATCTTTGTACAGCTATGTATTGAAAAAAATCTTACGGATACAATTAAATAAAACAAAAAAAAATACAATTTAGAAATACGATAGTGGGGTGGACTATGAGATGGAAGAAAATTTTGAGGTATAATTTTATGATGAAAATGTACATATTTTTTTATTTGTGTTACCCCACAATATCCCTGATTTATATAACCCTTGCCATTATCATATTTATAGCTTGTATTGGTAATATTGTCAATTTTTGGTAATGTTAGGTGAAGTCATTTTGCAATTTAACGTATTTTCATGGATAAATATTACATTATGTACATATTTTTACTCGTTATACTCCACGATTTACCTAATCTTCGTAGTCCTCTCCAACTATCGTTTTCGGGGTTTCTATTAGTCAAATGCTGATGCCCCTAGTAAATTCGTGTTCTGTTTAATTAGTATAGTGGAATTATACCACTTTCTGATTTTTTTTTCTCAGAAAAGGCCCTATTCTTAAGAACTGCCTTTAACTACAATCCACCCCCTCCCAGGGCTAACATATAATTGAATCAGTTACGAATCCCATGACATTCTTGCCAAATAAAACCATGCTACGATGTTTGTAGGTTATGTCCTACTGAAATGTAATAACTTAATGCAGAAACAAATATAAATTGATTTGCTCCTACATATGTACAAACAACGAAAACAAACTCACACTACGTAAAGCTGAATTTATTTATTATAACACCAACACGTGGTTTAATGTTTTTGACTTGTTTAGAACACGCGCCACAACAGTGCAACAAAATAATGACACTTCCGCTAGCAACATCAGAATAAATTTCTTCCCTACTTTATATCTTCGACATCTTCCAAATTACCCGATGGAAACATTTGTATTTTAAAGAAGTCATTAAACAGGGATTCTACATGATATTCACATGATATGATTTTAAGATACGATTTAATCCAAATTTAAAAGTTACGTTGCAAACTATGAGCGAGACAACTTTTAAAGTAAAAATTAATATCTAGTCTATAATCAACAATGGAACATTTATTGGAAAAATTTAATTGATCCCATTTATTATTGTTGACTAATAATTGTTTACAAGATCCTGGAATAAGTAAGATCTTGTTTAAGTAAGATCTGTGTTCACTCTTCTGTAGCTAATCAATATCACAGCAGTTTTTCTCATATTTGCACTTCAAATTAACATTCAGGTTTTGGGTCTAGTACCAAATAGCTTCCTTAACTAATGAAAATCATATATTATATATTGATGAGTGAGCGCAATTTTCGCAATCGAAATTGGTAACTGTTTTGCTGCCCGAAATCAAGTCCATTTTTTCCTCATGTCTTACGACTCTATTTTGGAGCATTGTTTGAAGACTAATATAGACAAATTAAAGTGATGTGTGTGCGTCCCCCAGCTCTAATACCGTTTGTCCGGCCATAGCCATCGGTTCAAGTAGAAGGGTTGAGCACTTTGCTGGGTTTGGAGTGTGCGCCCTGTCACCAGAGCGACCAGGCTCTGCACAAGAGCAGGGCACGTCAGTGCAAGTGCAGCCGGTGTTTGCCTTGGCGACGCGAGACGCCACGGAAGAATAATTAGGCCAGTGTGTGGAACTGGAACATTTCAGGCCTAATTAAAACACTTTTACTGTGTTGTTTATTAAAATGTTTATGTTTGTTTTTGCAAGTGTTGTTATATTTTGTTGTGTTGCAGGTAAGGTGATATTTATTTATTTCCATCTTCTGCAGAGTGTTTTGTCCATCCCATTTCACCAGTGTTTATGACGTAAGAATATTTGTATTGTTTTCACATGTTTAAGTACTTTATTTAATTAACGCAAGGTTAAATTGTGCAACCATACATGTAATTACAATATACTTCATTATCTGGAACATTTTTCAACCTCGTCGCCCAGTAAGCCACCTCCACACCCCAGTGCATTAGCATCACTCTGGGGAGCTTAATGTGCACATTATTGTTTAATTGCCATCAGACATATTTATGCTTCACCGCACGGACGGTTATAATAGCCAAGTGTATTTCGTGTAAAGTTCCCTCAGGGAAGGGGTGTAATTTTAACGTAATAGATAACTTGTTTCAAGTCAGTTGTTTATTCATGACCGCATAAGCGTTTCAGGGGCCGGGCCCTAATAAGTCCCGTTCAATCAGTACGTAAGTTCTCATCTTCAGTGTAATCAGTATTGTTCTAATCTGTATGAGTGTGTGGGAGGAGTTGACAGCCCACGTATGAGAGTGTTATGATTAGAATGTTTTCCAGCCAATGCCAGCAATGGTGTATAGCCGACCAATGGGTTATCATTTAGGAAATAATCTTCATCTGGAGCAACAATCTACAGACTGATGGCAACAATTCAGCAGCTACGGCTAGGAGTTTGGTCCCGGGTCGACGGCCTGCATCCCTGAGGTTAAGAAGAGGAGCAGCATCACCTTCGATATAGCCTCATGGCATCTGGTGCATGGGTATATTAATACCTTCCTTTCACCTACACTCCTCCAGAAAAATCCCATCCCAACATTTACTTGCATCAGCCGTGCGTAGAATGGCTTGTCCAACTGAGGCCATTCTCCTACCGCCAAATTTTCCTGCCAAAACCTCTCTTAAAGACTTTCTGAAAATTTTCAAAATTTTCCTGAAATATCAGCATTTTCAACCTTTTTTCTACCCCCCAATAGTGTGAGGACAACAGCAAGGAGGCAACAAGGGCAACAGCAGCGTCGGGACGCCTACAAGGTGCCGCACAGATGCTTGGGATGCTTGTCAACATTGTCAACAATAAGCAGATGACGTCATGCCAGGAGCGACGCCACACCACTTGGGAGGCGGGCAGCAGTGGAGAAGTGACGGGGTGGAAGCCACCTCCCCCGTCCCCTCAGCAGTCACAACCACTGACTGCCAGCTGGACCCCTCGCGCGTGTTGCACATCAGCTATGATGTCAGCTCATTAACCCTGCACGAGCAGGCCAGCCGCACAGCGAGAGGGTAGGGCGAACCCTCTTCTCTAACCTGCACTTCCGCACTCGGTCAGCCATATCTCCCGCGCAAATGTTTGTTGACAAACAAACCATGGCTGGCAGGATGACTGACACTACCCAATGGTAACTGATGAACACTCACAAAATTTTAACAGTGCCAATTGTGAATGCCATCGCAAGACCAGCCAAACAGACATTCGTGCCAGTGACAACCACGTAACAAAAGACAGTTGCAGTGAAACAGTGCAGGACAGTACAATTTTCGTAACGCAAGTAAAGTCTGAACACTAACATTTTCCAAATTACAATTTTCCAAATGTCTGTGATAATTTGTTGTGTAGTGGACAGGGTACAATAATACTTCAGTGTGTACAGTGTGATGTGAAATATCATAAGGAATGCCACAGTGTCACAGAACAGAATTCAGTTGCAGGACTTACTTACATTTGTTTGTTTATCGTGTCACATGGCGTCAAGTAAATTCAGACAGGGTGTAGTTCGCACAGAAACCGAAACTGCAGACACCCCACGTAATGAAGTGTTAAACCTATTGGGACAATGACGAGGCAGTTGATGTGAACACAGGGTTCACTCTGTGTCTTCCATGACCATTTGCACCATGCAGTCACAAATCGTGTTTAGAGCACACTGAGGGTCGAGAAGAACAGCCGAGAGTAAATTGGTACAGGTCGCTGAGAACAAGCAAGTCACTTTTCTTGGGGTCCTCGATCGCATAACTTCCAATGGTCGATTTAATCGTATGCCTTCAAGAGGTAACTCCTGAAGGCAAATCATTAGCGGTCTGGTACGGCATCCCCGCAAAGCCACGACTGCCAGGAACATCATACATCGGTAGGAGCTAGTGAACTGCCCGCGCAGTAGTTTAGTGAGGTCCTACCAATCGTACGATTTAGACAGGTCTGCAGGCCTATGGGAAGTGTGTCGCTGCCCCTATGATACCTAGATAGCCAGGGAACAGAAGAATGGCCCTGCCTTTGTAGAATTTATGTACTGTCGAAATGTACTAAGTGAAGTGATTTCTTTGTTAGACGGGCAAACTGAAGCTGCCTTTGTCCCATGTAACATGGAGATTACGGAGCTATGAAATGACGTCACGAGAATGGCAGACTCAAAGCAGAATATTAGTTCTGACAACACAATGGCGGCGGAAGAGACACCAATAGTTAAGGATCCTGAAATAGCAGCTGACTACTTTAAAGTGTTTTATGTAAAGTAAATTGAAGCAGCAAAGCAACTCTTATTTTATGAACTGCACAGCACAGTTTGAAAGCGATTAGTGTAAAGTGTAAGTGTGGTGTCATTCCCCGTAACTGTTCTTTGAGAAACCGAAGGAACACTCGGAGGCTCATGGGGATGTCACCAATCTGTTTGTATAATTTAATAAATAAGATGTACTATGTTAGTTTTAAGAGTGCACACATTTAGTTTTCATATAGCTGACAACTTGACCTCTGCGTGGGCTCTTGGAACTCTCGTCGCTGCATCTTAGTCTGGACAGGCGAAGAGGCCAGTAGTGCTGGAGGGCAGCTCCACGACCACCCTCGGCACACCTCATTTAGGCCATTCAATTCGTCATTAACAATAGTAAGTCATAAATCACAGGAACCTTTCTGGTATTTTGCAAGCGCCGGGGGTTGGATCCTACTACTATTCCCATCTGCTGGATTTAACATTTTCACTTAAATTATTAAGGACCTTGTCCGACTTTTATCTGTATCAAGTTATTGGCAGACTTGTGAGTTCCAAGCCCACATCACACACATCATTAATCGAATGTACGTGTGTTTAATTTGTTTTAATAAACAGGTTTTACGAAAGACCTCATTTATTATTGAGTTTACCGTTGAAGGTAGTATTGGGCATGGCGTCCTGAAGGTCGCAGTGTAGGTTTGAGTGTGTGTGGAGGCATGATTACGGGAGCTATTCCTAAATAGCTTAGAATCAGTGAGTAAATGGTGTGTGGGGGGCCAAACAGCCCACAGTTGTGTGATGGTACAAACCACCACCTTATATCCGTATGAGTAAGCACAAATGAACTCTAGAACCAACATCAGCGCGACACAGACTTCCAGAGACCCCTTTGGGCCGCTGGAACACGACCCCCATTTTGCACTACCATTAGAGCTGGCGTTTGGCATATTGACCAACTGCCGGTCTGAAAAGTCAGAATGTCCAAACAACATCTCTGGAGCTGGGGAACTACATCACGGTAAGTGTAAATAGCAATTTTTCGCAGATAACAGTGGCACAGGACACTAACAATTTGTCAGGTGTAGCAGCACAAGGCAGGAGATTGGAAGAACAGCAGAGTAGGGAAGGAGAGCAGAGTGTAACAAAGACGTCGCACGTTTGTGTAGCGTACGTAGCAAGTGTAAACAAACCTTCACCACCCGAACTTAACCCAACAATCACCCCTCATGTGTACCAACCACCCACACCATTTTTCCCGCCACTACCACACATGTTTTAAAGTGTACCCACGTGATCCCTTCCCCCTTAGCCCATTTACCTGCAATACCAGGTTCCATAACACAGTCTGTGTGTACACTCTACAAGCACAAGTGCAGTGCAGTGTGGCAAGTAACGATGCTGGTGCAGAGCAGAGGGAGCGCAACCAGATGTTTGTGGTGCAGGAATCGAAAAATAGATGCTGTGAAATTTCTGTTATTTAATTTGTGCAATAAAAGGGCAAGGTAAGTAAACACAAGAGGACACAACTAATAAAGACGCCTGCCTTCACAACCCCAAAGCCCTCAGTGTTTATGAAGTGTCTTTTTGTAATTTTCAGTAGTGTTCATTTATGTGCCTTTCATCCCCACATCATCGAAACAGTGCAATGTCTCGGTATAATGAATAACATTTACCGGGGATAATTTTAGGAGCAATATGTAGCAACTGACATGCAGTGTAAGTGTCCGATTTGTAAATGTGTGTAAGGAAGTAGTGCAGCACAGGGTGCCAGCCCGTCAAGCTGGCCGGCACGCCGTGTGGAGAAAGTTAGAAATAGTTCGTCTTTGTGAGGGGTGTGTTGCGTCTCGTCGGGACTCGTGTTTGGCATGCACGGGAGGCCATCACCATGTTTCACAGCAATAGTCAATTTAGCATACCAGAACATTTTTCGTATTTCAGCTACCCGAGATTCCACTGCCCCTCCACCATCCCCGTGATTGCATCACCTGGATAGGCTTAAATTTTTCTTTAAAAATTTCTTGTGGCCACGTGTCTTTCGCACAGTATTGCCTGAGTTAACAGGTTCGTAAGCAGCACCCAATGTACACTTTTCCCGATGGTAATGTAATCTTGTACTGAATACATCGCAGCAGTGACAAGTTACCTTGTGTGGTTTATTTCCAGTCGCCACAAGGCATTTAATCATTCTCCAACCAATTTTCACAAAGTGTAACCTATTGCGTAAGTATTATTTAAATGATCACGAGTTGGTGTAATAAGTAACAGTGCTTCATATGAGCCGAGATATCCCACAATGCAACAAGTAAGTGAGTTATTCAGTCAGCATTAATTTTTATTCTATGAGGCGACAACAACTGCACTTGGAGGATTTGCAATGGTCGTCGGCCAAACGACTCTGAGGAACAAGTCCACAGCTGCTCTCCGACTTCACGATAGTGTCAACCCGGCAATACCTGGCACCCTGGGTAATTATCTCCACAGAGATTCGAAAACGATAGTCACCGCTCGTCACCTAACTAATATCCTTATTTACCAACACCTTGGCACTATTTGACATCCTCCTGTGCATTAGACAAATGTCAAATGTTACCCAACTTAGGTGCAAATTGTCATCTCAAAATCTGAGCAAGTTTTCCTTCAATTTTTTCGCGCCAAAACGATTTTTCAAAAACTTTTCCCGCAAGTTTCCCGCATTTCCCCAGTATTTACCCAAAATTAGGGGAAAAGGTGTTCAACCAGGCGATCAGCACGACACGTGGCATCATCGAGACACCTTCTAGATGCCCCTTACGATACCAGGGAGGATGCACATGGTCGGCGAGTAAACCGTGCCAAAACAGCTTAGCGCCGCCATTACATCAACACAAGGGAACAGTGGCGTGAAAGTGGCGATGATAATCCATCTTGGGACAGCGACGTGACATCACAGCAGTGGGACAAAGGTCAGGGCAAGACGAGAGCGCCAACCCACCCTTTTGCCAACATCACACTGCGCCACGAGGAGGGAGAAGGAGAAATGAGTAGAAGGAGGAACACCTGGCCACTCCTCCTCCCACGCTCTCTGCTGCACGACGAGTAGAACAGCTGAGAGCCTGCCGTCCATTGACCAATGTCCGTGCCATGCTCCCATGATATTCTGCGCAGCGCCACTACATACGACGCTTCCGTGTACCGGACTTGCGCATACCACGCTTCCACTTACCGCACTTCCACACTAGTAGGGTAGTGTTTCAGACCACAATACCTGGCCAGATGCAGTATGGTGCTCCAGCACTGCTGTGTCTACAGTGTCTGCAACAAAAACCACTGGATGTGGTAGACAGATACGAAATGGGGACCTGATTTTGCAAGTGCAATCGAAGAGCAGCCCGGAAAGCAATCGCATCGCGAGCAACTGCAGAGAAGAGCGAGTGACAGAACATTCGGACAGTATCAACGAAATCCAAAATTTACCCCAGTTACATTTGTGCGGAAGATTTTTAAGCACATGATCGGGAACCACACCGAGCACATTCACTGTGCCATATGCATGTGCACCAAGAATGCATGATCCCACGGAGTTACAAACTGCAACAGGATCGCGGTTCAATTGCGACGAGTATGTTAGACAGTTGACACCGACTGTAATCACTAACATTTTCAACTGTCTTACTCATGGGCAACCAGCCCTGTGATTCAGTGTGCCAAACAGAAGACAGCATGGGAAGCAATATGCAAGCAATGCAAACGGACAGAGATTGTATCACTACAGTAATCACTGTATGTCATGTCGAGAGAGAAAGCACAGACGAAAAGGGAGTACACTGCAAGGTCGAAGATGTCTGCAACCATATGTCACCTGCGGGCGGAGCCCCGGTGACAGCTGTCAATCATCCGGCACCACATAGCCATTGCTCGCAACCACTTCCAACTCTACCCCTGTTACCACTACCACTCCCTCTTATGACACGTTACCTACTGCGATTTTTTGCCTACCAACCAACACCAGCATTCCCAAAACAAATACCTAGCATATTTCCCACGTCATTTCAGGCACAGACACCTCTAACATCTTTTCCCCACCACGGTACGAGCCAGGCAAACACCTTTACTTGCAGGTGGACGCCTGTCAGGAGGGGCTGGGTACCATTTTCTCTCAATGCGCAGAAGACAGGACGAAGTGAGTCAAAGATTTCGCCACTTCAAAGTTGGGACAAATAGAGCGCACATACAATGTAAACGAAGGGGAAATGTTGGCAGTAGTGTGGATGGTGAAAAAAGACCGGCGCTACATGGAATACAAACATTTCACATTACAAACAGACAACAGGTGCCTCGTTTGGCTACACGTGATAAAAGAAGCTCACAGTAAACCCACCCAGTCGGTGTTACTCCTACAGTCATATGATTTCATGGTAGAGCACGTCCCCGGGAAGGAGAATCAACTATCAGACACATTATCCCGTGCACCCGATGCAAGCATAGTTGTTACAGGTGATGCAGAATGGGACAAAGCTCCCCCCCCCCCTTTCAAAGCACGAGTTATTCTGTGAGGTGCAAGTAAATCAGGTACGAGCTATGGATGGTGCTGTCATTGTGAAAGCACTGTACCGGGTAATAGCCTAGGCGCAAGGCAGCTGCACGAAATGGAGTCTGTCTTTACCAGCAACATGCAGAACCCGAACGAAACCTATGCATGTGCAGTATGCATATCATTTTGCCAGAGCCGGTAACATGAGGAAGGTTCATAAAAGGTATGATGCATCCAGACCGTTATACTGTTTGATGTAATTATTTATCTAGAAATATGAGAACTTACATGTTTAAGTTATTTTGCAAACAAAATGCAAAGTCAGCAAGAATACTGTTTAATATGTACGACATGTTTTAAAAATCTCCACCAATAAAAACAACGCAAAACGTGTAATAAGTGTACAGAACACACACAAACACCCACCATACATATATATATATTTTTTATTGAGCTCTACTAATCGTGAGGCGTGTTAGAGCAATTGGCTGCGAGTCCGTCTACAAAGTAAAAATTGCATGTTCGAATCTTGGTCGGCACAAACTTTTAAGTTATTAAAATGAACTACAAATATCATATTTTCACAGTATTCTGTTGAATAAAGTCTATTTAAATTATTAACTGTAGCAAATATTACAATATGTTACGACGGTTTATTAACAGTACAATGTTATTGCGATTATTTGACAATGCACCTTTTTTATTGATGTGATAATAATTAAATCTCTCAAAACTTATTCCACTAATCATGTTAGAAAGTCACATTGTGTGTGTGTCTCTTTTTTTTTAAGCTCCTACAAGGCAAAAAAAAAATAGTATAATGTGTTTGCAAATTTTTTGCAAGCTACTTATGATTGGCGAGATGAACTAGGACGTTACGTCAGCACGTCTGACAGCATGGCTTATTGACTGTTGACGCTAGCTGTTAGGAGTACCTTTTACCCTATGTGAATCTCAAAATTATAATACAAATATAGTCTATGTTGTGGTTTAAAATATTCGAATGAGTTACAAAGTCGTGTTTCTTTCGTTTCAACGTTTCAGTGAAGGCTTAGTTCAGTGTGTTTCGTGTCGATTGCAAAAGAGATGTGCGGTCGTACGAAATGACGTTGACACATGGAGTAGCCTTTAGTTTCATACATGACAGTGAAACGTACAGTAACAACATTTACATCCGTGAACAGCTGTTTAGACTATAGTAATTTTTTAATTGTCACGTATGAATTCCTGTGCTGTTCTTGCTCTCCTGGTCAGTTAGGAGTTGTGTCGATTCTGTAGCTGGGCGCAGGAAAAGATGTGAGTGGTGTAGGTGACGTAAAAGACGTGCGAAATATGCTGGGTATTTGCTGTGGGAATACTGGTGTTGATTGGTAGGCCGGAAATTGCAGTAGGTAAGGTGTCATAGATGGGTGTGGTAGAGGTAACACAGGGTTAGCAGTGGTTGCAAGCACTGGCAATGTGGTACTGGATGATTAACAACTGTCATGGTGGCACCGCCCGCAGGTGACATGTGGTTGCAGACATCCTCGACCTTGCAGTGTACTTCCTCGGCTTGCGCTCCCTTTTTTTCAGTTCGTTCAATCCCGACGTGACATACCGTGTTTACCGTGGTGATTCAATCTCCATTTGTTTGCATTCATGCATATTGTTTTCCATGCTGTCACTGAATCACCAGGCTGGTTGACTGTGAATAAGTCGGTTGAAATGTTAGTGACAATGGTCGGTTTCAACTATTTAATGCACTCGTCGAAAATGAACCGCAATCCGATTGCGGTGTGTAACGCTGTGGGTCTCATGCATTCTTGGTGGACATGCATATGGCATCATGCACACTTGCTCCGTTTGGTTCCAGATAATGTGCATAACAATCTTCCATACAAATGTAACTGAGGTAAATTTTGGATTTTATTGATACTGTACGAATGTTCTGTTACTTGCTCATCTCCGTTGTTGCTCGCGACGCGGTTGATTGCCGGGCTCGTCTTTCGATCGCACTTGCAAAATCAGATCCCCAATTCGTATCTGTCTACCATGTCCAGTGGTTTTGGTGCAGACACTGCAGACATAGTAGTGCCGGCGCACTATACTGTATCTGGTCAGGTATGGTGGTCTGACAACACTACCACACGATCACGGAAGTGCAGTCGCGGAAGAATGGTATGCTTAAGCTTGGTCTGTGGAAGTGCGGTAAGCGGAAGCAAAATTGCATGGTTGCATGTCTGAGAAGTATCGCAGGAGCGCAGTAGTCCTGCACAGTGCGGGCAGGAGTCAATGGATCGTGGGCTCTCAGTTGTTCCACTAGGCACGCGGCAGAGAGTGTGGGGGAAGTAGTGGCCAGGTGTTCCTCCCTCTTCTCATTTCTCCTTCTCACTCGTCACGGTGCGGTGCGATGTGGGTGGAGGTGTGGATTGGCATGCTCGACTCGCCCTGTCCTTTGTCCCGCTGTTGTGACGTCACATCACTGTCCCAAGATGGTAGCTCTTCGCCACTTTCTCGCTACTACCACCTTGTGTTAAAGTAATGGTGGCGCGAAGCTGTTTTCGCGTGCTTTCCTCTCTGGCCAAGTGCGTCCTCATTGGTGTTGTTGGGAGACTCTATAAGGCATCTCGATTGCTGCCACATGTCATGCTGGTCGCCTGGTTAACGACTTTTTCCCTCCTTGTGGGCAAATCTGTGGGAAATGCTGGAAACTTGCGGCGATGCAAACACTGGGTAGGTACGAGGGGCGGTGGAGACTCGGGCAGCTGAAATATGAAAAAGGTTATGGTATGCTAAAGTGACTATTGCTATGAAATGATTAGTCCAATATGGTGATGACTTCTCGAGCGCACGAAACACGAGCCCCGACGTGACAAACCCCCCCTCCCCTCGCAAAGACGAACAACTACTGACTTTTTCCATGTGGCGTGCCATCCGGTATGGCATGCTGGCACCCCATGCCGCACTACTTCCTTGCACACAACATTTGCAAATCGGAAACGTACCCTGCGTGCCAGTTGTTACATATTGCTCCTAAAATTAACCCTGTAAATATTATTCATTATACCAAAACATTGTACTGTGTAGATGGTGTGGAGATGAAAGACATGTTAACGAACATTACAGAAAAGTATAAAAAGACACCTTGAAAACACTGAGGGCTTTAGGGCTACGAAGGCACGAATTTTTATTAGTTGTGTCCCCTTGGATAACTTACCTTGCCCTTTTATTGCACAAATTAAGTACCAGAAATTTCACAGGGTATATTTTCGGATTCCTCTACCATAAGCACGTGGTCGTGCTCACTCTGCTCTGCACCTCCGTCGTTCCTCTCCACACTGCAATGCACTTGCGCTCATAGAGCATGCACACACACTTTATTACGGAATCTGGTGTGGCGGGCAAATGACCTAAGACGAAGGGTTCACGTAGGCACACGTCAGTAGAACGACATCCAAAGTTAGAATGAATTGGAAGTTGATTATTGAATTATACAGGCCGCTGGCCTTAACAAGAGCTTCACCAGTGATTAGTTGCACTGTTTCCTCTAAAAATGAAATAACAGCTGGCAACCGATCCTTAAACCTTAAAAAGGCCTCATCACATTAAACCCAACAAGTTTTGCTGAGGGGCAAGAGGGTATCTCCTGTTACATCTGGACAGAGATCTTGTATTTTCTTCTTCAGAAACTCTTAAACGTTTCGGCGAGTCCTTTGCAAAATTATTGGTTTCTTCTACAATTCCAATCATGTTTCTCACTGATTGTACTTGGCCCCCACAGGCTTTAACAAGAGCCAAGTTTAAATAATGACTGTAACAATGTACATATATAGCGAGTGGTTGTAGCACACGAATATAGCTCTGATCTCCCTTGAATGCCCCTGGCATGTAAATGCCAGCATCATACCCCTGACCTCTTAGATTATACAAGTTAAGGCACAACTCTTCTAAAACACTGACAATGGTGTTCGATAAAGACTAACCAGTAAAATCGATCAATGACTTTCACCAATTTAATGAAATCCTCCCTCACTGCACTTGGATGCGACTCTAAGTCAACATATAGAATACTGATGGACATCTGCTCAGAATGACTCGAATCTGTTGTCTTATCTGCCAATACTGAGAAAAATCTAGCCTTTTTAATTTTTGATTTTTTGAACAATAATGTCCCCACAGCATTCAATCAAGTCATTCTGAGATGCCATACTTATGAAGGTTGCATTTTTGGTACATTCTGAATGTAATCTTTTAGAGTGGCATCGCCTACACACACACACACACACACACACACATATATATATATATATATATATATATATATATATATATATATATATATATATATATATATATATATATATATATATATATATATATATATATATATATATATATATATATATATATATATATATATATATATATATATATATATATATATAAGTTCCCATAATTTATTTCTGAATCTTTTTTTTTTTAAATCTAAAAGCACACGAGATTCATGTCGGTAACCTCTAAGTGCAATATTTTGTCTCCCACAAAACATAATGGATTTTACAATAGAGATCAACTTTTGTCTGTTCGATTCAATCAGTTGTTAACTTTTGTAGCTAACTGAATGTTGACACTGGATATTTTACCTTCAAAAACATTACAAAAATCTTCAGCTTTTTGAATGGCAAGAATGTGGTATTTACAAGTGGAATGCTCTTGGAAGTCACATATTACATCTTTCTATTTGATTAATGGTTTGATGCAAAATATCCCTACCTTGTGGTCGCCTTTCCCATCACAGTCAGGACCAAAAAGTACACATATCTTACAATATGCATCACTGTCCTTAGCACTATTGGCAAGCCAAGGATATGTTACCAACCAATCCCTTCTAAATTTTCTGTTCTTGTTGGCTTGAGAAACCAATGGAAATGAAAATGATTCAGTCGGAGCACAATTTTCATTTTGGAATTTTAATGTTCCTTCAATGGATAACTTTGAAGATTACTTATATCCAACACAATTCCCAATGTCTAGTGGATCCACAGATAAAGAAAATTTACATATTGACTCACCATCACCAAAGTCGGGCACCTTGTTTCCAGAATCACTAGCACTAGCATAGTCTGGCTAAAGCTGGTCGTCACTAATGATAATGTGGCTGCTGATAGTTGGGGTACCACAGACATCTTCCTCTGCTACATGCTCTGTATTTAAAGAAGTAGTAGGTTGATCTCGAAGACCCTGTTGTTTTTGAATAATGTCATCTGAAACAGTCAATAAAATTATTGTTAAGCATAAACAACATTGATTCCTACAATATTGTTGATTTTTAGCTAAGGTTATCAAACTGAAAGTTTACAATCGTGTATTTTTTTATACTTTATTTTATGCTCTACTTTATTAAACCAACAATTTCAGTATTAACCTGGAGTGATTTCGGGGTACCATAGAAACCCAACATAAAAAACATTCAAAAAATATAATGTTATTTGAGTTTAAATTTCAATTTAAATCGAAATGCCGAAACGAACAAATTCATAAATGATAAGTTTTCAATATTAAATGCCTATTTCAATATTAATTTAGTTAATTAATTATAATTTTTTCTTACCTACCATCTTAGGTTCTTTCAAATCTTTAGTTCGCTTCATTGTCACTTTCCAGCTACTGCACTCATAAATAGACATCAATATTTAGGATTCATTATTGGCAATGTACTTTTAAGGAAGCACCAAATCATGCAACTAAAGCCACACTGACATTATGAGTTGTATGCACCATAAGCATGCCAATCACTAAATCAACATTTAATTATGTTGGTGCATAGTGGTTATTATTGTGACAATGTGATTACTTAAACAACCAACACTACAATGTGCAGCACAGGAGTTTTCTCGTTAGTTTATCATGGAGGATTGTATCTACATGTATCCTCTCCTGTTACTCATCCCCTTTTCCCTTTAATCCCCTTCATGTTCTTTGGTGCAGGGAAGGAAGGTACGCTGTGGAGAAGTGGAGAAGAGTATTAAGGTTGGAGCGAAAGCTACCCATAACTTCGCACCATGATGCAGGCAGTTTGATACACATTGTCCTTATTCCTTGGCAATAAGTAAGCACATAATCAACATAATAATATACAGCACAAAATATTATAGCCATTTGAAAGGGAGGGGCCCATGCCCCTTGTACCTTCCACCTAAATTCGTGCCTGACCACGTGCGATTGTCTTCTCCTGCTATTATAATGCCTAAGTCAAGAGGCGTCACTTCCACTATCAAGACTGATGTCGCCTATTATGAGGTTCTGTTGTACGTGCCAATTTGTGACTAAGTGTTACTTCATTTAACACCATATGCAAAAGAAACTCGTAACCACTTCATTTTCGTATGGACGAAAATTGTATATAGACAGGGCAATGCTATTCCCTGCCCATTTTATTACACACAGGGGCCCTGTAGCACTACTCTTAAGCCAACAGGCCTGCCTACATAGCACACATTGGAGGAACGCATAACACTGCTGCACGGGCAGCCCACTTGTTTCTACCAATGTATGTTGTACCTGGCAGGCGTGGTTTCGTGGGGACACCGTGGCAGATTGCTAACAAATTTACCCCAGGAATTACCACTTGGAAGAAAATGATTAAATTGACCTTTCTGAGATACACAAGCCAGGTCCCCGGGAAAAGTGACTTACTTGTTCTCGGCTACCTACATCAGCGTAATCTTGGCTGTTCTTGTTGACCCTTGGTGTGCTGTAAATGCGATTGATGACTGTGTAGTGCAAATGGTCAGGGAGACGGTTGTGAACCCTGGATTCACGTGAATCGTATGTGATATTGCATTATGTATCAGTTATTTGGGTGTGTGGTCATCTTCAATTGACCACCATTTAGGAAACAGTAAATTATGCACAATTGGAATAAAATAGTGACCAACAACGGTGGATTGTGTCCAGGTGTATCAGCCTGCAGCACTCCGAGAGGACCAGAGTCTTCATAAGTCACTTCCATCATGATCAACACCAACCTTGAGTGAGGTCTGGTGCCTAATTGGGTAACCACATCAATTCATCCCCTAAAACCTTTCGCCATCCCTGAAAACTAACCTCAACACTCTTTTGTCCAGCCGCACTGCGTCATCAGCATAAAGTTTATGGGTCTATTATAGAGAGTCACCAAGCATATATTGACGGCTGTCGTGGTGTCGTAAAGAGGTTGAGTTGGATTTTGAGCAATGGTAAAGGTTCAGATTGAAATGGAGTGATGATATTACCTGGTAGGTGCCAGACATCGCCGTTAAGGCTGTGTCATGAAGTTCTTGTAGAGCAGTCTCCGTTGATTCTCTGGGTCATGGCCCGTCCACCCAGGACATAATTTTCCTGGGGATGATGTGAAGTTTTACCCTCTTACGAATACCATAGAATATTTGTGTCTCTTACACGGTAACCTCTTAAAGCAGATTACACATCACAATAAGTTGCAGTTTATTTATGCTTATATCGGCCAGGTTATTGATCGGTGACCTATATACTGACCACACACCCATAATGCTGAATTACAGTTTGAATACACACATATAAATCCAACGAATTACACTAACACTTGCAAATTATGCAACACTTGAATGGGGTTGTAAGGGTTAATGCTCTGAAAAACCTGGTGGCTAACACATAAATAAGACACACATAATTCCTTGACATGTTTATTCAGTATACTTGCTAACACTTCCTTACAGAAGACACTTTACAAAGTTGCCGGGCACAGCCCGCCGCCTAAGGCTACATCGTACAAAAATTGGTGTGAGGCCATGAAAATGTTTAGGTTGTAATAATAAGCTCCCTTGGGCGATGCAAACCACAGGAGAGGAGGGCAGGAGTCTCTGGTGGCTGAAAATGAAAAGGTTCCTGTATTTAACACATAACTATTGCAATGAAAATGATTGGCGCAATAGGTTGCTGGCCACCGGAACGCGGACGAGTTACACGGCCTTACCCTTGTGAGTTGTGGATTCTACTGATGCTCCAGCTTGGCGCCCGAACCCGCCAGGGGTGTGGATTGTTGCACTGAGCTGGAACTATGTTCTGCACACTTGCTACACACACAATGCTAGGTAATGAAGAATTATTTACCTGGAGCTGAAATCACTGACGTAAATTCCCTTTATATTAATTTAACAAAAACAAAGCACTTGCACAATGAATGGATGATATGAACGTGAAAAACATGAGATGGAAAAACAATAACATTACATGAAACCCTTTCTTAACAATGGGAGATAAAGGGCATTTTTAGGGTGTTCATGAATGCTTCCTGTCTATTGAGTAAATCATGGCAATCGCCATTAAACCTTTTTTAATTTGGCCCTATTTCCATTCTACACCTTGCATTACACTGTACTGCTCTACCCTGCACTGGGGTATACGAGCGTTCACACTCTCCACTTGCTGCACTATTTCACTAGCCCTCAGGCGCACCACACACACACTCACACACACATAATACTTGGTAGAGTACTGATGCTGGTTGCGCAGGCTGGATGTATGGCCGGTCAAATGGTCTTAGGAGGAGAGGGACTCAAGCACACATCATTATACAATCTTGAAAAACTTTGGATGGAGCTTCAGGATGAAACATGGAAAGAAGACAAGGTAAACTCACCAGAAAGTCTTTTCATTAATAAGGTTCTGAATATATTGCCATCGCAATACTTTGAGATCATCATTGTTTGGGAATAAATGAAAAGGAGCAGCAATGCACAGTAAACACTTTAACTGAAAGGCTGTGTACAGTTGAACTGCGACTGAAGGAAAGGATGTTGCTAACTGAAGAGACAACCCTGTTGTCAAGACAGAAAACCTTTCCTCTTGGAAATATTCAAAAGGGGTATTCATGTAAGAAGCAAGCAGGTTTTTAATGCAACAATGAGGGACATTTTATAGCTGAATGCCAAAACTGAAAAAAAAAAAAAAAAAACAGGAAACCTAAGCATCAACACAATGATAAATCTGTTTTCTCTACACATACATTAAAGGCTGGAGAAAAACCCACAAATTATGTATTTTATTTGGGTTATTTATTAAGGTGCTAGAGCTCACATTTCAAAGCTTGGCAGATTCAAAAAATTTGACAGTACTTTTGAAATTAGAGTATATGTGGCTAGTGTAGCCTCTGTCAGTTGCACTGGTAAGGGTGATGTAATTTTGTTGAATGGTAAGGGTAAAACTATTTCAAATGTGCTTAATGTGCCAGACTTGACTACAAATTTATCAGTAGTTTCCAAATTAAGTAAAAGTAAGTTAGGTAATATTGCTGTTTTTGACGATGCGATGCTTGAGTGGTATCCAAGGAAATAAGGTTATCATTATTGGTGTGATGTGAACACAGAGTTCCCCTGCGATTCCCTGACCATTTGCACCACTGCAGTCAACTATCATATTTAGTGCACACCGGGGTGAAACGAACAGCCAAGAGTATGTTGATGTAGGTCGCCGGATACAGCGAGTAACTTTCCCAGTGGCACAAATCGTGTATCTCACAAATAGCCGACTAAACCAATTCCTTCCAAGAGGTAACTCTTCGTAAAAATTAGCAAGCAGTCTGGCAATACATCCCCTTGATGTACGATCGCCAGGTACAGATACAATTGGAGGGAATGCAGGGGCTACTTGCACAACAGTGTAATCCGTTCCTCCAATCTGTGACACATCTGCAGGCCTGCTGACCAAAATATAGTGCTGTGACCCATAGTGTTGTGATATGAAAGTTAGGGAATAGAGATACCAACTTGCCTTAGAAACCCGTATGCACGGGAGTGATGCTGTTCAGAGTTCCCTTTGCAGTTGTGCGAATTGAAGTCGCTCTTAGATCCTTCTTCCATGCAGAGTGCACCACATAGCACGGTGACATCATGAATTGTGCATTAGTGAAAAAAAACCTCACAAGGCATTCATCAATTCTTTGACCAAAGTGCAATGTGTCACCAACATCCAAACTTAACAATCATTAATTTTAATTAGCAAATAAGGAATCAAAATCATAGTGTCAATATTTTTCATATATCATTTACCGATAATGGTCTGTTTGAATTCATTTCATATCAATCTGCAAGTGCGACAGCATTCCTGTGATGTCACTGGTGTTGTCAGTTAATGGAGCTTTGGAGACATGGGAATGTCACCAACATGTTTTAATTAGCAAAGCATAATTTTGTAGTATGTTTAATCAATCAGTTGTGTGCATTTTGTATTCTTTAATATTCTTTGGAAAGCTCCATAAAGCTTGCCGAGAGCACCCTCGGCCATCTTCCTAGCTGACCGAGGACATTCTCGCAGTCTGACCTCCACCATCCGCCTACCTGACTGCACGTGATACATGCATATCACCTTTAAGTGGCAATTATTAATGTATCAATAGAGTAATGTACCTGGAACCTTTTCATTCACTTCATGCCGAGGGGTTGACCGTCAGCTTTTTAATGAAAGTAAAATGAAAGTAAGTTCATCAACACATGACGCATTTTAGCAGCACCAGCTACCAATGGGCCAGAATGCCGGACAGCTTTAGTTTGCATGTACTATGTAATGTCTGTATAATAGGAAGGCCAATAAAAGTGAGTGAGGTCAATCCCTGCCTTTTATTGCATCTTTACCTACATGGTATCTTCAGGAACGGCACTCTGAAAGTCAAAGTGCAGAGTCAGTGTTGTAGGAGTGTTTTGCATTATGGGCCCTGCATCCTATGCAGAGTAGAATATGTTTAAGTATCTATGGCATGTAAGGGGACCAACACCCTTACACTAGCACAGTAGAAATGGTTGCAATAAAGCCAGTGTCTGTAAGTGCACGTTAACACATCACAGCATCAACAGTATCAATGGAGACAAGGAAAATACAAATTAATGAATACAGATTTGAAATATCTTTAACAGTATTAGTTGTAAACTAGATATAACAGTTACATCAACAATGCTTACATTACATAAATACAAGTTATTAGACACATTAAAATTATGGACATTCCATTACAAATTTAAGCTTAAATACAGAAAATATATAATTGTCGGCTGTAAATTCAGTGTAAAATGTTGCCAAGGAAAAAAAAAAACTTGACCTAGGAAAGGTAAAGACACAAAATGCAAGAAAAGTAAGAAACATGAACTAAGTCATTATATACTCAGTATGAGATGAAACAAGGTTTTAAATTGTAGTTAACCTAGATGGGAAATTCTGAAATTCTTGTCTGATATATGTTGAAAAAAAAATGCCTTAGGATAAATGCGAAATATTTTACTTTTAAAATATGTTAAACATGTTAACTTGGTTTTTTAAGCATGATTTTAGAAAAGAGCTATAATTTTAGTATTCAATGATCTTCAAAAATATATATACCATTTTTAAGAACATTAAAATTAATGCAATAAATATTTAAATTAAATTATTTTAACAGTTTTTCTCAAAGTAACTCAGTTGTGAGAACACATGTTATCTGTTCAGGGCTTCGTAGGTAAATAGTCAGAGTAACTGTAACGTAACAAAATTCCAAGATGTTGTATATGTAAATCATAATTAATTTAAATAATAATTTTACTACTTCCGCTGGTTGCTGTCTTCAATTTTCCCTCACAAGACTCTCGAGTTGGCTGAGGTATGCCATTACAAACCATTACATAGCACTAATAATATCATGCTAGCTCTAACTTGAAGGAGACCGGCGGGTGAGTGGTTAGCCTGGTCGCCTCCCACCAAGGTGATCTATGTTCAATCCTCTGCTGGGTCACTACGGATTTTCGCATGTGGGAATCGTGACAGACGATGACATTGGTCGGCTGGTTTTCTCGGGGATCTCCAGTTTCCCCGCCCTTTCATCCTCATCAGCTCTCAAGATCTCGATGTTAAGAGCCGTCGAAATCTCTTCACTCATTCTATCTTGAATTTAATTTCTAGCCCTTGTATGTAACACAGGCAGACTAATCGATTATTATTCTCCAGAGTCGCACATCTTCGCACTATCGGGAATTCTAAATTACGGTACACGAGTCGGGCAATCTAAGCAGAAAATTAAAAAAAAAAACGTATCAAGTCGATGACTCAGTAGGTCACCATCTATCTGAGTGAAACAAGTTGACTTGAAACTGTGTACTTAAAAGATGTCTTCAAACATCTGTTAATCATGAGACAGCTACATTATATCTTACACATTACGGAATGCATTATCATAGCAACCAAACAACACAAACACCTTAATACAAAACGTATCCCATATAAATAAAACTAATTCTAACTAATATTGTTGGGAGATGAAATGAGGACTAATTTCTCGAGCCTACATGTACGCACATCCTTTTCAAATGTGATTGGACAGCTGATGTGTATTTAATCTCAACTTAATATGCAACTACTACTACTACTTGTATATGTTTATTCGATATGCAAATGTACTCAAAAATTTATTTGTTGCACAAATAAAAAATTTAAGTGTCTTTGATGGAGTATGAATCAAGAACGATCTCCCTTAATCCTAAATCCTTTACCTCACAGTCTCGTCAAATGTGTTTTCACTTCGATATGCAAATACATTGAAGTAAAAACAACATTAACTCTTGTTAATCTCATGTGAAGTGAAGATGTTTGGTTTAAAACTTATGTTACTAAATTTAAAAAAAAAATAGAATTTTCCACATTATATTTTAACGCCTTCCAATAAGACTATTAGCCTCGTCGATCTTCACTACTGCCAGGTCGCGAGCGCTGATAATTTTTTGAGTGTGCTTACATAATGATTGAGAAAATATACAAAAAAATTAATGTTGAACACACAATTCCTACAATCTTTATGTACGTGAAGTAAAGTAATTATTTTAAAATAAATTACGGTAAGTAAGGAGGCGGGGGTTTGTTAGCAACTTGCACAATCCCTGGTCTTCTCCCAGCCTGTGACTAGCGAGGACAATGAGCTGTTTTAAACTCGTTCAACCCATTCAGATTTGACTCATACTGCTTAGTGTGGCAGCAGCTTTCACCTGATGTGATGGCGGACAAGATGGTTGTCGAGTATAGGGGAGAGGTGGAATCCAAGATTGTGGTCATGACTAGAATTATAGAACATGTTGTGGCATGATGGTGACTAATAAAAATGTAATCCAAGATATTGGTGAAATGATATAGCATGAAGAAATGGAATCCAAAATGGCGGATGACGAGGTGGAATGATAGAGCATGAAGAAATGTTATCCAAGATGGTGGATGCCAAGGTGTAATGATAGAGCATGAAGAAATGAAATTCAAGATGGTGGATGCCTAGGTATAATAATATAGCATGATGACATGGAATCCAAGATGGTCGATGCTGAGGTGTAATGATAGAGCATGAAGAAATGGAATCTAAGATGGTGGAAGCCAGGTTGTAATGATAGAGCATGATGAGGCATGAGAGTGACTAGTAAAAATGTAATCCAAGATGGTGGATGCTGAGATGGATTGATAAAGCATGAAGAAATGTAATCCAAGATGGTGTACACCTAGGTGGAATGATAGAGCATGAATAAAGGGAATCCAATATGGTGGACATTCATGTGGAATGATAGAGCATGAATAAATTAAATCCAAGATGGTGACAAGAAAATTATATAATCAAAGATGGCGACCATAAATGACATAATACAATACGGTGGCCGGAAATGACGTAATCCAAGATGGTGGCGGTTAGGGCCGGAGCTGCCTCCTAACTCCTGTGTCGCAGAACCTACCAAAACATACTACTTATGCTGCTCTGCTAACCATCATCATAGCTCATCCTTCCTCCAGACTCCGAATAGACATGCCCTTTGCTGCATCTGCTCCCGACTTCCTACCCCCTTCATTCAGACGCCATCAATGCAGGACTTCTGCTGCTGCTGCTGCTGCTACTCTCGACACCCTACCCCCTTCCTCTCGCCAACCATCACACCTCAGTCTTCCTCCATGCTCCAATCTTAACACATGTGTAGCTGCGCTCTCTCTCTCTCTCTATGCACATGTGTTAAGTAATTAATTGCTGCCTATTTAAGTGCATAATTGATTTGTTATTTATTCAATGTACATTTTATTTATTTATTCAATGCAGGAATCAGTATTATCTCAATCATGGCACTATGCATCTGCATCCCCTTCCCCACTCCTCATCCAAATGAATTTCCCTTCCAGTCTGACTCCACCTACCAACCTGTCAAGACATGCATGCAGGTGACGGGGCACGCAGTCACGCAACATAACTATGGGGAAAGAAAAAAACAGGGGGAAACCCTGTGGAGGCCCTTGACCAGGGGAGCAGGAAGGGAAATCCCCAGGGAGGTCCCACACATCTGCATCAGCCAACTTCGTCAGAGCTCAATTGTCCGCGAGACACCAAACAGTCAACATCTATGCCGCTACCAACACCCTTCTCCTCCCCACAATCACCATCAGACTCAGCCTTTCTCGACACACCGAACAGTCAACACCTACCCCCATCCCTTCCAGCCTCTTCCTCATTCATTGCTACATATGTAAGTGCATGTTTTAATAACTTTTTATTTTTCAATGTGTGATAAAATGCTAGCACTTGCATTACCCCCTCTTTTCCCCTCATATAAATACATTTACCTTCCAGCTTCAGACATATCAACGCCACTGTAGCAGTCAACCTCGTCAGAACTCAGCTGCCTACAGCTCCGGACCAGATAAGATGTGTACTTGCTCTCCACATGCATAAATAAAATATATAAGTACCCCAAACACTGGTCGCTGAAAGTCCCAGTCTACCAGCAACTGACCTCTCCATGCCCGCCAGAACATCCGTTAAAATCTCCGGCACACTCACGAGGGGGAGGGAGGGGCTGCGGTGGTGATGGGGCAAGCACTCAGACAACAGCGCCAGCGAGATGAGGTAGGGGAAAGGAAAAACCTGGGTGGCCCGGACCAGAACAGGGGGGGGGGGGAGATGGGGAGGGGGAAGTAGTGGAATAGGCTGTGAGGGGAGTGGTACACACAGCCGCCATCTTGGATTTTAAGCCAGAACGTTCTGCTATCCCTACTTTAAGGTCTTTTCAGGACCCAAAGAGGAATCAAATTAATCGAAAAAATTCCAAAGATCAAAAGTGAAGACATATATGCATTTATTCATGGTCTCAACAGCTTGAATGTGAGGATAATTAATTGACAGTGTAAAGTTTGGGCCCAAAACTGTTTTATTTGTGTACATTCCACGCTCCACGCTATTTCCGGAAAAATCCAATTTTGGTTCAATTCACATAAAATTACACTTGAATATGACACACGATACTTAGTTACATACAACCAGGGGTTTAGGCAGGAAAAAAAAGGGAGGGGGGGGTCGTTTGCGGTTGTGACTGTACCTTTGCCACTTAACTTAACAATTTGTATTACAGTTATTAATAATTATTTAGTTGTGATTAAAGATTAAAAATATGTATTTGCTGTTCACTATGTCACAGTTATTACACTGTGAGGTAATTTTCTCTTAGAATTTCTCATAATTAACATTTGTCTGCACTGCTGAGATCCATCTAAAGCTTCTCCCTTCACTTGAGCCTGTTAACACCCTAGGCCTTCATCACCCCCCTCCTTTTTACTAGGCTTGCCAATTTTCTGGCTACGTTGCAATTAGGTACAGAAGACCTTTAATCTTGCACAGGAAATGCAAGAGAAATAACTAAGCATATATGCATTACAACTGATCAAGTGAAACAGAATTAGTTCTTGAGTGCATTTTTTTTTGTTGAATGTCTTTGGTGTCATGCATATGGCTTTATAACTACTGAAGAACAGCTGAGAAGCTCATCCTTTGTTACAGATGAACAGCACATTCTATTACAAAGAAATTCACTGGTGTGTAAAGGAGTAAGTAGCAAACATTCTAAATTAACGATTTTTGAGTTTGTCATGGTGAATAAGATATAAGCTGTGGGTCGTTATACGAATTCGCCACTTGTTTCATTAAATTATGGCGTCAGTACATTATATACTTTACATAAAGTTAATAATGAATTATTGTTATTTTTGATCGGGCAATGTCCGACGCTGACAATACCAGTGTTAAGAATCAGGAACTTCGTATAACGGACTCTTCGTTTTTGGTTGTCAATAGTCGGCTGCGTCGTAAAATGTGTCACATCGCGCAGTTGAATAGGGAAGAAAAAACTGTGGACATATTTTTCAAAAGTGATTTAGTTGTGCGAGAAAGAAAATACTCCACGTTCTGGAACAGCGCATGACACTGATTCCATTATTGTTTTGTTTAACTCTATAGCAAACAGTATAATAAAATCAGTAATCTTCTAAAAAATACGCAATAAAACGGCGCATAGTCATGACGGAAACAATTATAATAGAGTTGATAGATTATCACTTATTTTCACTATAGATGTGCAAATATTCCTTGTCTAATGGGGCTCACATACCGTTTATAGAAACAACTTTGTTTTACTTTTCCTTCCTGTCTCTAAAAATGACGAATGAACGACGAATCATCGATATACGGCTGCGAGGCGTGTTGGTACCAGTGAATATTTTATACACTTTCGATTGTGAATTCACGCGTTTTAGTCGCCAGGTAGAATGGGGTCACATCGCTGTACTATCCGTTCATTGGATGCCGCACCACTAGCAGCGGCTATGGAGGTCTAGATTCAATCAAACATATCCAGCGACATGCGCTCCCATGCAGTAACCGCATAAGCACCAGGAAATAACTCCTTTACTGCGGTACCCGAATATACATGTTCGCATGATAAATAAATATTATATAAACTTATTTGACGTATATGATATTACTAGCTGTGTCCACTACTGCGTTCGCGTGGACTTTAGGATTTGTTTACATCTTTTTTAAACATAAATATAAAATTGAAATAGGCGTGAATAGTTTCAACCGAGATTTATACATAATAATTTCTATAACAAAAATAAAATATAAATTTTAAAGTTTTAAATATTGATAAAATAGAATTTACAAATGTATTTGTATGTTTAGATGAAAAATAATGCTTGTAAATAATCTAATACAAATTAATGTATATAAATAAATATATATGTAATTATATTCAAAATAATAAATTATATTTTATTTGTTCTAAATAATTTATTATCATTTATTAATTATTGTGTAACTTACCGTTATTTATAAGCAGATTATTTAAAATAGTAATAAACAAATCATACATTTTTTTTTTTTAGTTTTTAATATCTTCGTAGAGAATTGTAATTTAAATCTCAATTATATCAAAGCCTCTTTGTAAACTGTATTTTGCGTTCTGTGATTTTCAGCTAAAATTATTAGGTGAGCAAGCTACGTATAGCTGGCCGTACATAAAACAACTCTGGCTCAGGTCAACGCCGGCTCACCATGAAGTTTGACTTAGTGATTTATTTATTGTCACTGCGAAACATTTACCAATGAGGAACTGTAGCCTTTTCGATTGGAAAGGATAGTTAGTTGGGATGATAGATATCCGTGGTATAAAAAGTGTGTCCCCTTTACCACAGCCGGTTAGAATTTTAGCTTCGATGATGTTTTTTTTGTAATGCAACTACCCTTAACATAGTTGTTCCTGCGACTTCGTTTACGCTGACTTTAGGATTTATTTACATATTTTTAAAATATAAATTTTGCTTCGCTTACCTTTCATGGAGTTATTAAAATACAGCCAACCATCGCTTCGCCCAGGTTTTATGGAGTTATTGAGATATATACTATATAATTGGTTAGAAATATCGTTACTTTAATTTCGGAAATAGTTTTATCGTCGCGTTAGTGTTGGTTGTTTGATAATAATATTTTACTATGTTTTTCAAAACTAATGTATATTTCTCTAAAAATATTGTTGTTTCAACCATGCTTTTTGGCAGTAACTTTTTTGTGAAAAAAAAAAAAAAAAAAAAAAAAAAAAGAGAAAATATGAAACACAAAGAAAATCTTGACAAAAAATAATTTACTTCATAACCATTTGAGATATTGAGATGAAATAAAGAGCAGATTTTCAATATAAATAAACTCTATGATCTCTGAAAGTTATATCAAAATCGATTCAGCCGTTTCGGAGCCTATTCTGGACAAACATCCAGACAGAGATACAGACAAAAATTTTAAAAATAGTTATTTATGCTTTAACATCGTTTAAATAGTTCACTACGCTTAGATGTTGGTATCAATTTTTAAATAACAGGCAGACGCTTCAATTTTATTTATTCCTATATATTCTCTAGTTTTAGACTTCTGATAAAATATAAATAATAATATTTAATTAGTTTGAAGCCAATTTATATATGTTGAAAAATACAGGAACTAACTAATAATGTCTAATTATAGCCATGTTACAAAACTTGAAGCAGATTGACTATTTTTATCGCCAAATAAGAACTAACAAAAACCAATTAAAACGTATAAGTAAACAAATCTAAATATCTGGAAAATATATATGCTACCTACGTTTATCAGAAAGTAAAGTCAGTTTTGTTCATTTAAGTTTATGGAAGTTATGTCTAGCTATAGACGAGTAAAAACTGGTCACATTTTAAACAGCTGAACGAATTAAAAAGGAAAATGTTTAAGTAAAATATTTATATAATGAGAAAAGGAAATTTACCATAGTATAACAATTGTAAAATTCGTTGCTCAATACTTACACTCCCTAATAATCTAAAATTAGATTTTTGCAGTAACTTTAAGAGTATATAATATACACGAAGTAAAAGAGTGAGTGAAGAGATTTGGATGGCTCCCTAACATCGAGGTCTTGAGAGCCGAAAGAATTAAATCTGGTGACTTTTTGTTTTCCGAATCAGATATGTGGAAACTGGGTCATAATATTTTTGTGAGGGGACTCTCTACCACATGACAGTTTCGTATCACCTTGACCTAGAGACAATATACGGGAGTAAAACAAAATACGGTGGAATACACGACCGACTGCCTACTAGAGTGTATCAAAACATTTTTAATATTGGAAATATTTCTAAATTATCAGGTTTAAATGCAACTTAAATTGCTTGTGTATTCTGTTTTGTTTCACGCCGAAACCATTGTTCCCTTTATACCGTGACGAGGAATTCCAGTAAATCATGTGAACAGCTCGATGCTGCTGGATGTGATTTCCGTTAACTACGTACTGAGTGTATTACAGCGTTAATTACATACTTAGTTAAAATTAATTGTCAACAAACATATAGACTGATATCTTAACCAAAATTAATAAAACATGTGGTTCTTTAGAAACAGAGGCAACATGGGTTTTATGATGAAATCAAAGGGAATTTGTAATGCATGTTACCTCCCTTATAAATATTATATTTAATGTTTAATTAATTTATTTCCAATTCCTCTGGAAATATTTTATATAAATAACACAAAAAAACATTTTTCGTAATTTTGACGCGATGGTCAATAATGCATAGGTAATAGTGAATTATCTTTCCGCACTGCGAAATTTAAAGCAAAACATGGTCACCAGCCCCGATGCAGGTTTTCATTTGTTACATATTTTAATTCAATCACACAATACGTTTGGGCGGCTCTTAACAGCAAGGTCTTGAGAGCCGATGAGGGTGATTGAAGTGATTGAAAGGGCGGAGGAAACGGGAGATCCCTGAGAGAACCTGCCGACGAACGGCATCGTCCGGCACGATTCCCACTTGTGAAAATCCGATGATCTGGTCGGGGATTGGGCCAGGTTCGCCTTGTTGGGAGGTAAGCGCGCTAATCGCTCAGCCACCGCGGCCCTCTGATACTCAGCGTTCGGCATTTAATGCTTTATGCATTATTTGCGATTAAGTTATGCTTCATATTCAGCTCGAAGTGCGCAAACTGTTTTTTTTTTTTTTTTGGGAATCACGTAAGGACAAGAGTTGTATATGTATATTTTCGTCTTATTTTATACATGTATCGATTTCCACAAGTGTTGTAAAATGTGTTTTGAAGTAACATTTCCTCCGCGATGTTACATATTTATTTATTTATTTTTAGGTCTTACTTGGTTATATCGAAAGTGAACCCCCCAATTACATGAGTGTTAATCTTGTTTCCGGTTAAATACAATTCTGAGTGTCGCTACATTTTTAATGCCAAGTTCCTTTTGATATGCCTGCATGATGTACGTATTCTAGTACTGCGAGTTAAATGTTAATAATAGAGCAACTTGAAAACTTTCCATGCGAATTTTGCTCCTACTTCTCCGGGTATTTCTATTTTTTTTTCATGCACCCTACCGGAGATAATTTTAATAAATATGTTCACGAAAAATGGACTCGAGCGTCACAAGACGTCAGCTGAGTAACACGTCGCACACATCAGGCGTGCGGTGTTGGTGTGCTTGCACTGACGACTGGAACGCGATCTTAGTGTACATTTCTGTATCAACATTGACATTAACTACAGCTTCATTGTGTAGGTTTGTAATCCATGAATGGATCCTACGTCGAGGCAAACATTTCGTAGTCGAGATGGATGCTTAGACAACGTTCTCTGCGTTTGCTATACTCGCGTCAACTCGAGTGCAAAGCGCGTTGTCCGTCTGCAAGGACTCGAACTTCTTGTCTTGTTCGTAAACGTTGTAGGGTAATTTCGTCAAGAACGGGGTATTTAAAGGAGATAATTCAACGCAACCATCTTTGTTAATTTTTTACATCCTGATTACTAATGAATAATTGAAGGCTAAACAATTAAGCGTCTACGTTACGATATACAGTAATAAATAAAAGTGGGAGATCCAAAATATCTCAGTGGAGTGATTTTATGACCGTGGAAGGTTTAGCAATGTATGGAAATCTTCGTTGAGTTAGCGCGTTCAGTGTCTGGCTGGAGATATTTTACGTGTCCGAATCCTAGAAGCGTGGGAGCACTAACGGCGACTAACGTATCCGCATCGAATATCTGGTCGCCTTTAAGCGCAAGGAGGCATTTAACTGACAGGGAGTCTTCTCACCTGATACAACTTTTAGTGTATGGTACCTGAAACGGGAGTTTTTGCACAACATTTATTGTGAAACATCAGTAGAATACCTTTTTTACTTTTTTAAAACTGCGCATCAGAGACGGCAATAGTAAACCAAAACTACCGTTCGAACGTGGGAAATTTCTTAAATGCTATTTGTAAGCAGACGCTGCTCAAAAATATCGAACGGTTTTTAAAAGGCAACTATACGATAGTAGCTCTGCTCTCTGGCGGCCTGGCCTGAAATGAAATGGCGCTTCAACCTAACTTTCAGAGGCGTGTTCCGTCCTTGGGAATTAATTTACACGGAAAATAGTACTGTCTGTTTTCGGCGTGTTCCTTCGTTACGAAACTGCAGCCCCAGTTCGTTGGAGGTATACTGTTATACTCTGCATAATTCACGGTATCTTCGGCCTTTTCTGAAGCCCTGATAAAGTTGTACTTCCAGAATGTTCCTCCGCCCCTTGCAAATTATGCTTAACTAAGTCTGGAAGATTACACCAGAGGGACAACGCACCGGATTCGTGCGCACTCTGTTGTAACAGTGTTTTGTATATGAACCATTTCTCACTAGGCGCTACCAACACACGTATTTTCTCACTGTTTTTATTAAAATCATTTATAAATGAAGCATTATAATTCATATATTAAATATCAATAATGTTTCAATTTAACAGAAAATAAAATAACTTTAATGAACACACGTATAAAACTCTTGTGATATAGGGCGTATTTAGGAAACAACCAATCACGTCATACATGGAGAGATTTTTCAAAGGTTTGATTCAAAAAGGCTGAAGAAAGTGTGAATGGACTATAGGCTGTTCATAGCTATTCGAGGACTTTTGAAATGCGCCCGGTAAAGTTGGTAACGACGCAAGGAAAGTAGTTACGTGTCACAACGTTGGATTAAAACTGTTATGTAAATATTTGGGAATACCGAAATTATTTCTTTTGATTAAAGTTTTTTAAATGCGTAAAGTGTAGGAATTTTTAAATTTGTAAAGGCTGTTTACGATAAAGTGACCACTTTAGAAATGAACCTTAGAGTAAAGTCACCGCCCCTGCATGCATACATTATAATGGGCGCACTCAGTGACATTCGGCCTGTAAAGTTGGTAGCAGTGGATGGAAAGTAGTTCCATATCTTAAGATCGATTAAAAGGTGTTAGGCAACCATTTGTGATAGTTTATAATTAATTCTTTCGCTTTCTGATTTTTTAATCTATCGAAGTGCAAAATGATCAGATTTGTAAAGTATTTACTTTCTTAATAATTTCACAGTTTCATTCTACCGACCCATGAATAAAGTGACGAGGCACATAGTAATGTTTTCAAAAGTGCTCATTTGACCGTGAACAGCCTATAGAAATTTTACTTCCCCAATAATTTCACAGTTTCACTTGGCCGACGCTTGGACAAAGTAATCGGATGAATGACAATGTTATTTTACACATGGCGGAAAATTACACAATGCGCATACAAGATCTTAAACAGGGCTTTCAAAAGTGCTCAGTTTAACATGAACAAGCTGTGATACAGATTTCAAACCGTTAGGTGTCTTTCAGAATGGACAGTCGGAAGTAATTTAATAGGCAGGTAAACGGTAGTGGCAATTATAAGAGATTGAAGTCTTTTCACAGAATTTTATAGATAAAATCCCATCGCAAATTAAAAACCTAATTACGTATGGAATTAAATTGAAATTCCCTCGCCAATTAAGAACCGAATGATGTATGTAATTAAGTTGAGAATTAGGTTTAGATGTAAATCAGCCTTGATCCTGAACAGTTCTCCCCGATGTCATTTGCTTGCGAATGGAGGGTCGCCTGACAGTGTGCCGAGTTAATTTTCATCGCCGAGCAACAGCCTGAAGTCACGCAACATGGCTATCTCCAGTTTTTCCCCTCTCTTTCATCAGCCCCGAAATGCATCGTTGACAAAATGAGCTATGATCACGCTCGACCATTTTATGGATAATTGGCCTGTTGCGCTGCCGGAAGTTATTGCTGAAAAGTGACACAAAAGCGAGTGATGCAATAACTGAAGACCTGGCCACGCCCTGGGACGGTCTGCAACACAAAGCACTCTTCATTACCAGCTATGCAAAGACAAACATACCAGCCGTTTATTAGTTACTAGAAACTAAATGGTTCCACTACAACGATACTCGCTTCGTTCCCTACAGCTGAGAAAATGCAGTAGAAACGCATTGTTCACACAGATTATTTTCGTGGACGAACAGTAAAATTCCATTAATCCCCGCTGTTTCTTAAGTCTCTGATAACTGTCTTCGGTAAGAAAACACATATTTCGATAAGCTGGAAAAGGTTTAAAATTATATATATATATATATATATATATATATATATACACACACGTGTATGTGTGTAAGTTTTTGTGTGTGTAATGAATTCCCAAGCTTTGCAGAGAAGCTTAGTAAATGTTTGGAATAAAAAAATGGACTATCAAATGTTAACATGATTACTACGACTGTAGCTTAAAACCATTTCAAAAACAAATTCACGATTTTTTCTACATTTTTATATAGCTACTAATTAATGACATGAGAGTGTAAAGAAGTATATTTCCTTGATAATTCATGTTATTGATGGGGCGGCGTTAGAGGGTTAGAAGAGGTTCCGAGGGTCCGGTTTATACCCAAGCCAAGGAAACTATAGACAACTTCAAAAAGGCTGCTTGAAATCGGTGTAGAAAGGGAAAGTGTATTCCAGAACATTTTATTACAGACGCACCCACTCTCTATTTAATAATATAGCCTAGCGCTATTTGAAAAATATCAGAGTAAATATGCCATACAAACATACTTTCGCCACAGTTGGTGAATGTTGTTCCCCGAATTATTTTGCAAATCTGTGACTTAGGTACTTGCGGACTGAAAGCAAAAATACATTTTTAACTATCCTGAATTTAGCTTTAACAAATTAATTTTGTTCTGTGCATTTCAATTAGCTCATATACGAAATAATTATTCATTACTTTTTTTCAAGTTAACAGCAATACTAGTTATGTAGGCTGCAGTTACTTAAGGAAATGTACTTATAAGTTTTTTAAGAAGAATTAGGCCTGTAGAATATGTGCAAAGAGATGAAAACAGATCCACCCCCCTTTTTTTCCAACCCCCCCCCCAACCCCTACCATATCTCCTATCCTTCCTCGAGTAGGATTTTCCCTTTTCAAAGAAACAACCAGGCTACAAATATTTCAGGCAGCAGATCATGAAATTTTGCTAGAATGAAGATTGCTCTAGCTGTAAAATTTATTAAGCTACCAAATGCATAATACTAAAACATTTTGGGGAGAAAGGAAGGGGGTATATTTTTTTGTATAATATTAATGAATTTTGGGGTGTATAACATACCCCTGTACCATTAAATATTTAAAAAATAGATAATTATGTAGTGTGTTAAAACTCGACTATAGGCTGTTCACGGTAAAGTGAGCACTTTTAAGGCCCTGCTAAATCTTTCCTTTCAATTAATTTTTACCTTTCCGCAACTTTTTAATGTAAACAGTGCAATATGACTAATAAACACAGTGTATACATTTTATCACACTCAATAGTTAACGCCTGAGACTGCAATAAAAAATATATTTATTAGGGGTTAATGCCTTTTGTCAGGGCCTTAAAAAAGTGCTCAGTTTACTGTGAACAGCCTATACTTCTGTAAGCTCTTCTAATACTGTTCTCTACATTTAAAACTTCCAAAACAGAGTAAGGGTTTAAACTGTGCTTTTTTTTTCTACTGCAGCTTGTTATGTAACGATACTAATAAAATGCATTAGTGATAGTGTTATAAATTATTTTTGTAAATTTATTAATTAATGTATAGGCCTATTTAGGTGTGCCAGCGAACCATCTACTTAAATTTGATACTTAGATCTTATGCTGTCTACGTTCGTATTTTTTTAAACCAATTTAAATTCGAAATTTATTTAATTATTTGTACTTTTATTTAATTTAAGTAAGTCATATTTATTTAAAGAAATTTTTTTGTAAAATATTTTAAGAATGATTATTTTTTAGTTAAGGAGAAAGTGTGCATAAAGAACAAAAAACCGGAAATAGTGCAGATATTGTAAAAATAAAAGCTTACATGAGCATGCATGGTTTGCAAGGCAGGAATAAGCCCAGTTCATTCAGTGCGCGGATGATCTGAAAAGATTTGCGGGACAGAAATTAAGAATACTGCAGGTGCTCTCAGACATGACTGAGTTCGACACATTTACGTCCTCTCCCTATCCAGACCCTTTTCAAATATATTCTTTCCTAGAGTATAGAAAAAAACCATTACAGGAGCTATTTGCACAGATGCATGTTTTCTCTTAAAGCAATGCTCGAGATATGCCACTAATTTTAAGAGAAATAATCCCGAGTGGCTGATTGCTGGAAGGAACTGGAACGCTGACCTTACGGTTTAAGGTCAGTTCTATTTTGAAACTATCCCGCAACTAGTTAGACTATGTTAGTTTGCGAGCTATTCAGTTACTCTATATAGACCGACCTACGATATCTTTCTAATGTAGTTTAAAAAAAAATTACAAAAAGTTTTATGTTTACGAAAATCCTCACTTTACCTAGTTTGGCGTAGGTTCTATCACTTTTCGAAAGTATTTAAGCTTTGCGTTAATTAACGCACGGCTCAGTATATTCCCCGCGCTTAGCAGGGCAGTTGTAACGTTGCCATATTGTCTCACTACACGTCTGTTTTCGATACACAAATTTTAATTAATGTGTATAAATCAGAAATACAGCAGCGATGCGAATGTTCAAGTCGGCAACAACGTTCCTGATTATTTCCACGTTTCGTTATTACTTTGATAAAGGGAAGAAAATCTATTGAAGAAAGTTGAATCGTAAATTTATGCTTGATTTCATTAACTCTCTTTTCTAAGTGTGTATTAAATTAATTCCATACGCGAGTCCTTTTAATCAAACGACGAGGAACAAAAATGTAAACAACAACAGGCAGTTATAGGTTCTCTCTGTGCGAGTAGCTTTATGTCCAGCCCACTAAAATTGTATCCGTTATTCCAAAATGCAAAGCATCGGAGCTAGGTCAAGTAGCTACTAAACTTGTGACCCAACTTACGCCTTTGTTTTGAAAGCCGTAAGTTGGGTCACTTTGCCACTGAGGCCGCGCACACAAAGCCATGAGTGTCGCCCATAAACTATCTCCTACTCTACCAGCTCACGCGAGCTCATCTTGATTATCGTGTTTTGTTTACTGGGATGGTACGTAGTAGCTTACCGAAGCTACGGCAGTACGTCTGAGCGACTCCATAGCTCGAGTTGGGAGTGTACTACTACTCAAACACCATCGAACGGTAAGTGTGTAATCGCTTCAGCGCCAAGGTTGGAAAAAGCTAAATATGGTTTTATGGAAATTATTGAAACCAATTGGATTAATACACTATTAACTTTCACTCAGACGTGATTATTTGCGGTGAATTTGATTCACTGCTGTGGGAACTGATTTTCAGCGTAGACCGTTGATTGGAAAGTCGGTATTAATAGCTTATTAATTGAATATTGAGTATCATTTAATTGGCAACAGGCACTGATCCTACTTTAGACTGCAGGACATTATTTTTTCCAGAGCGGACTGTGATTTAAAAAGGGCATGTCAAAATTTTTACTGCCCCTTAATCCTTTACAGCTTAATTTTGGCAATAAATCCACTATATGTACTGAAGTAATATGGTTAAGTCTCAACTAAAAATAATTGAAGTATATATGTGTAAGGGTTTGTCATCATTTCGTAGCTAATCTGTTGCACACGCAATTTCACAAATGACAAGTAGGGGCAGAGTACATGGCTATAAATTGTTCCAAGTAATATGAGGAAGAGGAGTGTAAAGTGAATGAATTCGTAATACCAGAAACAGTAATGTGTAGGGATTATTCCTGAGTGCATTTTTTTTTCAGTTAAAAATGAAACGGAGAGGAGTTCAGTGTTTACTTAGTATATAATCAGGAACGTTCAAAACGTTCCTGGAATCGTCTTAAGAGCTGCAGAATTGAAATATTGGTGTTCATAGTCTTCTGATGCAATAATACGCCAGGTATAAAGTTCGTGTGAAACATTAATAATCGTATTGAATTTTTACAATTACATTTGCATGCACAATATTTTCTCTAGAAAGACAGTGAAAGAAGAGGACAGAAGGGAACACAATGGCCTCTTTCCGAATCATATCTTGCCTGCTGTGGCTCACAACCGCTGCAGAGTGTGTATTCAAGAGCCACACGCTCCAGGCCTTCAAGAGCATCATACCTGAAGTGCGGGCTCACTACCACTCCAGTTGTGCTCTTCTGGTCTACTCGGCGCCACAGCGTATCCTAGGTACGTCACTACTGCAAGCACGAGGACGTCACATTGAGATAAAGAGTAATTAATTTGAGATTTCAGCTTCATATAGCCACTTACGGAGGAGGTGTCATGCAAAACATACTTATGGTGCTAAGCAGTGGCGTAAGTTACACAAGGTTACGGTGACTAAATCAAGCAGATGAATCAAGTTAGTTGCGTGCATCAGTGACGTGTGGTAAACTTTTGCAAGGTAAGCTAGTGTTTGCTCACTGCTGTACATTCTCGGTGTACGCAGCAGGAACAAATAACCACTGTGGAGCCTAGAGAAACTGAATCTATTCGGGACCAATTTCACACGTCCTGTGGCGTCACCTGCCTAGCTACGTTTTAGTGGTGGAAGAGTAAACTAGCAAGCAACAGGGTACAGCACAGAGCTAACGCCAGCTTACCTTGCAACACTTCACCACACGCCACTGGTGTGCATTCTTGGACCACAAATGAACAACGTTAATACGTGTCACAAAGCAGCGTTTCTCTAAATTATTTGACATCTTATATAAAACACTTCTAGAAGCTCTGTAATGGAAATACGCTCAACTATTCAGACTATTGAGTTTACAGCAGCCAGCGCACATTCCATATGCAGCGTTCACCTGGTTCCAGTAAATAATATACGGTGTCCATTTGTCCTAGGACTAAACCTTTATTTTACTTCTATTTGTTCCTTGGCCACAATTTTAACAGTTCTTCCTTAAAAGCTTCCAATACAATCCTTTGGCCAAATAAGCACAAGTATTTTAATACATTTTATAGTTCTTTCCTTAAATACAATTTTTAACAAGAGAAATTTTGTAATGATTTTTGTCACAGATTGCATAGCCTTCTTATAGGAAATTACTTCATAGAATGGGAACCCCAACCAATTTCATGTAATTTTTTTTCCGAAGGTTTTAGTTCATAGGTAAAGTTTGAAAACTCTCTGGGAATTCATGTCCTGGCCTACCCTATGTTCAAATATTCCAAAATCTGCAGTTAACTTTGGTACAAGCGACAATAATGTTGTCTTGAAAGAAGAATCAAAATCGCTCATCCTCATTGTACTATTAGTGTTTTGTGTTTTAATTCATCGTATGTGTAATGTAAACATTGTTAAAATCTTATAAATATATATGCATGTGCAATTATTTCATTATGTTGGAACCAAACCCAAACTCGCTTAGCCATAACATTTCATAGCCTATGTTTTATACCGTACTAGCCACAGCTGTGCCGTTGTGGTCCTTAAATTAATGTGGACCGTAAACTCCAACCGAACAACACACTCAACTACAAACTTTTGCCCCTACTACGAATTTGCATGCAACTCTGGTCGATTTATGGCTAATCATGATTTGTATATTCACAACCTAAGACAAATAAAATTCAACTTCTTCGCTTTTTAGTCGATCAACAGAGTTTTAATTTTGTTGTGAGTATTCATTGGTCACGATCATTCAACTCTGACCACTCGATTATACACGTATGCGATTGGAAGTCTTAGGGCAATTTAATATCCAACCTACGATGGCCAAAAACTAGAGGAAGTGCATACATCCGTGGTGAATGGGAATATTCCTCGCCGTGTACATGCATTCCTTTATTCGTGAAGATTACTGTCTTTGTAAAGAAGATGTACCTTTTCGGCTGACACCGAATTCGATAATAAAGCCAAACTACAATTTGCTCGAGTCATTCAGCTACTGTAGAAAATTTCTATAACGAAGATGTGATCATCTGTGCAGCACAAGTTAAAAGTGTCAGTTCTCCATCTCACGCCCCGTGTTCTGCTCGTTACAAACGCTGCAACGAAGCGGATTTAATTTTAATTACGGTAGCATCTATAACTAGTCACCAGCTGCTGGTTATAGGCCGTGTATGATTTCCAGTGTATCCAAAATATACATTATTGATGCAGTTAACGAGCGCTTTTGACCTGATTACGTGTTTAAAATCAGAACGAAACATGGGTACCAGGCAGAAGGCTGCAGGCTCTATATTCCGTGGCTAATAACAGCAATAAAATAAATGTGGTCTAGTTAGATCGGGTATACGACTAAAAGCTGTTCACGATAAAGTGAGCACTTTTGAAATGAACCTTAGAAAAAGTGCATATATTTCAATACATTTCAACGGGCGCCCTGAGTGACATGCGCCCAGTGAAGTTGGTAACGATGCATGGGATGTAGTTCCGTATCTTAACATCGAATAAAAAGTGTTAGGGAACTAATTCTGATCACTTGGAATATTTCTTTCACTTTCTGTTTATTGTTTAATTAATCGAAGAGTAAAAATGAGCAGATTTATAAAATATTTACTTTTAAAATAATTTCACAATCTCACTTGACCGACGTATGAATAAAGTGATGAGGCGCACGACAATGTTAATCTTACATAAGGCCGAAGAATACAAAACGTGCATAAAGGTACATTTTAAGCAGAGCTTTCAAAAGTGCTCATTTGACCGGGAATAGCCTATAACGATGTGAACATATCCTTGAGTTAGCTCGCGCGCATGTGCGGAGCGTGGGTGGGGAACCGCAGTACAGCTAGTGAAATATATCGTCTATATCAGTCCATAATGTCATAAAAGCCACTTATCAATTTCGTTACTTTCACTTCATTCTCAAATCCTAAAGAAAATATTACCCTCTAGCACAGACGTGCTCACGTAAAACTCACAGTCGTGTCCTTGACGTTATCACACACCCAATTTTTCTTTTATATCTTCTTTACACAGTTATGGGCGGTAATTTGGGTATAACTTTATTACCTGATTTCGATATACTTTTTCACGTCTTCCCATGAGTGCTGTTGTTTGGGACGCCATTGTGGCGACAAGCGTCCTGGATTTGAATATCGGGTCAGATTGTGACGGTATCGCGTATTTTTACGCCGCTCTTGCACGCAAAAAAAAAGAATGACACAACTTAGGTTTCCTACCCAGGGCTGAGAACACACATCTCTTCATTTGATACGGCATGAAAAAAAAAAATTGACCTTAGGAAAGTAGCCTGTGCAGCCAGTGAATACCACAAAATCTAAAACTACAAAAATGGGATAGATCCCAAAAGGTCCGTAGAATTTGAATCACAATTCCACTAAACTCGACGTCAAATAGGACAACACAAACACACAAAAATGTCGCAACTACGGCACTGAGCTCAGAATTCAGAACCGTACACGACTGTGGCAATATTCCTACCTGATTGAGAGTTGAATTGGTCCCGTTGTCTGTGTGGCTGACATCCTTGACGCGCAAGTCGTGGCGGCGGCTAGCTTACTGCCGTGCCAGGCGCTCGCAAGTGTGACGTCACCGGTGCCAATTTCCCTTGCTTGACGTGTACCTCCACTCACTCGCCGCATCACGGGACTATAGGCTGTTCACGGCAGAATTAACACTCTTGAAAGCCCTACTTATGATCTACTTGTGTGCACGTTGTATATTCCTCCGCCTTATGTAAAATTAACATTGCCATGAGCCTCATCACTTTATTCATACGTCGGTCAAATGAAACTGGGAAATTAATAAGAAAAGTAAATACTTTACAAATCTGCCTATTTTTACACTTCGATGCGTTAAAAAAAAAACAACGCGAAAGAAATAATTTTAAGCTATCACAAATGGTTACCTAACATTTTTTATTCGACGTTAAAATATGGAACTACTTCTCAGCCATCGTTACCAACTTTACTGGGCAAATGTCACACTGAGCGCCTGTCAAAATCTATGCAGGCAGCAGGGTAGTGACTTTTTTCTAAGGTTCATTTCTAGAGTGCTCAATTTATCGTGAACAATCTTTAGCCGATTGCATCTTGCTGGAAGAGAACAGACGTTTCCGGTGTTGGTATGTTCTCGAACACTTGTGAAGGAGGAAGAAGTACGTTTTTAGGATATGTACAGAGTGATTCAAAACAACACCGACAACGATAAGTATGTTTTGAGGCACGGCAAGCCGATCATTTTTTAAGATAAGACCCATGTCCGGAAAAAAAGGTTAGTTTGGAAGTTGTAGGGCGTAAAAATTTGACAACGTTTCGTATATAGTAATGGGTGTACATTCCATGTTGTGTCACGAAACTACCACGAACCCAACAAGAGCATCACATAGTGAAGTAATTTACAAAAGGTCTTCTAATTGCCGATCCTCTACTTGTTTATAGAGCCTACATATACAGTGCAGAGATTGGCGCACATCATGTATGGTCGTGTGCTCAGTAGTTCAGTCGCTGGGTGAAATCATGCAATAAGGTCATGTAGTCTCATACACCATAAACGTCATAGTACAACAAATAAAATAGTTGAGAGATGTCAGATCTGTTGACTGTAGAAGCCAAGGGACAAGCCTCACAGCACTCAGACCATTTTTCTTACGGACATGGGTCCTCTCTTGAAAAAAATGATCGGTTTGCCGTACCGCACAACATACTAAACTCTGTCGGTCTTAATTTGAATAATCCGGCATAGTTGGGTGGACGCACTTAGGGTTGGGGTAGGCGCGGCTTAGCCATGATATTGGGAAGATAATTACTGTCAATTTCATTTTGTATATAATTATTTTAATTGGGAGTTAATTTTTTCATGTAAATTTTAATGTACCGCTTTAATAATTTTATTAATTTATCTTTTCGTGTTCAAAAATGTTATGACAGCAAGTCGAAAATGTGAGTGATCCATGAATTTTATAATTTTTGGAAAGCTACTTACGATATAATTGTTTTTTTTTTTAATAAACATTTTAGCTAGAATATAAATACAAAATATTATATCAGTTAATTTTTGTATTCACATTTTTCTAGATTCTTTTATGTTTGGTTTTTTGCCTTTTACAACATATTAGTCAATTTTTTAAATGGGAAATAAAAAAATTAACCTGAAATGTATATTAAAAACTATAATAGGTTTTGTTTAATTAAACACTGCTACTTTGTTTCGCTCTAAACTGGTTGAAATAATTTCCCGTCAGTAGATATCTGGGTTGATGAACGACAACATGTTTTGGCCGCCTTGTGTGTATATTGGTGTCCTCGTGGTCTATCTGTGATAGCCCCCGGGGCAACCTAGACGTCGCTACAAGGTGTGTATGTGTGCGTCTTTATCGGGAGTAACTTTAGTTCGTATTATTATGTACACCACCCCGCTCCACTTTACCCGGATTGACTTGCTGATTTAAAAATCGAAGGCGTTAATAATCAAAACGTAACTACTTTTCTTTTCAATTATTTATTATGTTCCTCCAAACTAATTTAGTAGTTACTATTTAGTAGAAATTATGTTTAAAAACACCTAATTAAAAGTCACAGGATTGATGAAGGGAACAAATAATTAATACACCATTTCTTTCGGATATGAGCCTGGGTGTTATAAATTAAATTAAATGCCATTATAGAAGAATTAGTCACACAACCAGGAAAAAAATGGGCGTGACTGTGTTGGGTACACCGCCGGCCGTTTGTTTTGCGTGAATACGTCTACTTTGACGCACTCTGACGCCTTGATGTTTATTTTACGTTCCCGGCACCGCTTCACTCGACCATATTGGATTTTATGGGTATCACTAAATTACTTTTGAGATGCTCTTTCCAACCATATACGATTTCTGTATTTCGACTTGGCTTTTTGACGAGTGCCTATGGGCCGAAATTGTGTTAAATTTTGTTAATTTTTTACGTTAAACTCATACAATTTCACCATAACCAAGTCATACGAATGTTTTTATACACGTAATCGATTTATCTTGACGAGAGCTGTCGATTGAAACTCAAACGGGCGTCGTAGCTTCTCCTAGTTAACAGTTATACTTCGCGGAAGTTAAGAGACACGGCGAAACTAGATTCGGAGCTGCAATGCCAAACGGTATCCCCAGACTTTGTTATCATCGGATTTTCTGTATTACCTCCCACTATGGTTGCAAATTTAAAGACCTATTCACGTCAAAAACGATATGTGTAGTTTGTGAACGACTTGCAGCTCCAGAGGACGAGCTGAAACTGCTGGAGATGAAGAGGTTCCTGGCCACGAATCTCATACAAGTCACAATGACGCACGTTCAAGATTTCAATTTCTCGACCCAGAAGCTGAACTTCTGCCCGCACAAGCCACCACTGTGCGTTCTTCTGTCGAGCGATGAGGCCATCAGGCAGAAATTAATGGTACGTGTTGTTCAAAGTTAAGTGAGCACTTTTCATAGCACTTTTTAGGATCTGTTTCATGTCTGTTTAGTGTCATTCCGCCATGCGTAAAATTATCGTTGCCGCGATGGACCAAACTACTTTATTCACGCGTCAATCAAAGGCCACTGTGAACTTTTTAGAAACGTAAATACGTTATAGAAATGCCTGTTATTAGCCTTTCGGGAAATTAACAGAAATGGTACTAAGGCTGTGTTCGAATTCGCCTGAAGTACATACTTGTGCGTAATTTTGAACTGAGTTGATTATTTTCGCAAGTTTCACCTTAAATAAAGATCTAAACAATAAATTCACAACAGGCCTATGTTCCTCACTTACAGAAGCTAAGATAAAAAAAAACAATCTAAATTGGACTCACATACAATAATGCAAGATAGTAAATGTTATGTAAATCAAATAGAAATATTATGTAATACTTGATTTAACTCCTAAAACTTTTGGCAATTATTAAATCTCAGTCGGAATACACGTTCATTAAAAGTGGTTAGCTGACTAATAACTTTTACAGAAGCCAATTAGACAGCCTGTCCGAATTCATCAAGTTTGGTGCCAAGGGTAAGTGAAGTATGGGAGGATGCAAGTACGCCAGTATATACCTGAATTTGGACACAGCCTAAGTAAATTCGGTGTGTACCTACAAATTTAAAAATCAGTATTTTAATACGACAATAAGAGATGGAACGACGTGTTCTGCTTCTCTGCCAATTTAACTTACGAGTATGCGAGCTGATCATTACGTTTAAATAGAGGCTGCTTGAAAACTCACCCGAACGAGGTGGAATTAATTTACAATTCTCTGGATAATGTTTTTTGCTGATGAGATCTTTGCACAATGAACAAATTGGTTTTAATACCTTCCGTTCTCACTAAATTAATAGGGACGCCTGCCCTTTTATTGCATACAATATGTTTGCCTTCAAGTCTTATGGAATTTTGATGTCGTTTTATTGAGCAGTACATCCTATTTAGCAAAAAATAACTATCTTGATGCAAATGCTTAGGACCTGCCATTTCATTTTAAAACGTACACAGAATATTTAGCCGTGACGATACAATGCCTAGCGTGTAGGCAACACATCATCCACACAAGATAAAACACATCATCCACACAAGATAAAAAAACATCATAAGCAACCGATATTAGGCCAACTATTACCGAAAGCCCAAGTGAAACGAAAGTGTGTGTGCTGGGCTCACATGTGTGTAGGACTGCAGTGTAGAGGTTTACGTGGGAGGAGTTGCCGATATGCATTTTATGTATGTCGCCGCAGGCTGCAGTAGTCTGAGAAGACGTAATTTGTACCAGCAGATATACCAAAACCAAGCGACTCCTCATCATGGTACGTATGTTGCAGTTGACCAACGAATAAGGGAAACTATTTTATATGATTCACTGTCAACTTTTTAAGTTGCTTTGTTCAGTAAAATGTATGTATTTATGGCTACAATTATTTTTTCAGAAGCTGATTTAAAGAGTTGTTAATTAACTGCGTACTGAATATAAGAGTTTTGCTCAAGTATACCAGCAGTATCCACACACTTTTTTTAATCAAGCCTTTAAAAAATCACTCCTTTACGTATGACGTGTTCGGTTGTTTCCTAAATACGCCACGTATCAAAAGCGTTTTATTTTTAACTATAATATTGAATTTGTAAACGTTACGAATAAAAAGAGAAAGAACAAAGGTGTGTTGGTAATGCTTAGTGAGAAATAGTTATCTCGCAAAACGATATTAAACTTGGTGCGTACAAATGATGTGCACTGTCATGTTGGTGTAATTTTTTTAGACTTAGCTAAGCTTTGTTGACATGAAACAGAGGAATAGCGCGAAAGTATAGGTTTATCAGGGCTTCAGAAAATCTGTAAGTAGCCATGGACGGAGTATATCCAGCCAGCGTCTTACATGAAGTGGAGAGGTGTCGTGAGTGAGTGAGTGAAGAGAATTGGGTGGCGTTTAACATCGAAGTGAGTATGGAACATCACCAGAATGAAAAGGCGAGGGAAACGGGAGATCCCCGAAAAATCCGGCCCACCAGCGACATCGTCCGGCACGATTCCTACTTGTGAAAATCTGGGAGTGACCCGGCCGGGGATTGGACCCGGTTCGCCTTGGTGTGAGGTAATCAGGCTAACCGCTCAGCCACCGCGGCCCTGGAGAAGTGTCACGTGTGCTGTGTACACGGTGTTGGAAGACAGCGCTGTTGGCGTGGTGTCAACATAAACTAAAGATGATGTGGACCGCTTATTCGTCTTATGAGCATGTACACAACACTGATCTACCACAAAGGAACACAATTGTCAATATCACATGGTCAACAGTGATGAAAGTAGTTTGTTTATATCTAAATTTTTAAATGACAAGCATTATTATTATATGAATAAAATATTTTTGCCGATTTGAATTTAACCATGCTGTATTATAAATTGGTTAGAGGTAGTATAGGCTGCATACATTTCAAAGTGTTTATTTAAAAATCAGTTTTCTAACCTAAAATCAAAACCACGCCGTTTTTGCTAGACGTGTTGGCAGGTGAGCAGTTTGATGTTGGGATACGGAGATTGGTTGTGCGCAGCCAGCGAGATCGGTCTGCCTCATATTTAGTCTATGGGTGTCCACAGAGCATCTCGTCGGTGAGCAGCCTGGCGGGTCCGAGCTGGGTGCAGTTCTTGGACAGCGAGGTGGACGTAGACGAGTACTTCAGGGCCATCAACATCCCCTTCAACTGCAAGTACCTGGTGGTGCGGCAGTCGGGAGACGTGGCCACGCTCACCGAGGTGTACTATGTCCGGCACCCGGGCCGCCTGCTCACCACCAGCTACGGCAACTGGAGCCACCAGCGCGGCACAGCCACGACGGCCAGCCGCATGTACGAGCGCAGGACCGGCCTCCAGGGCGCCGTCGTCAAGGCTGTCGCCATGCATGTGAGTGCCGACCACTGCTATGCCCACTGCTGCGCATTCTCGGTGCACGCAGCAGGAGCCAGTAACCACCGTGCAGCCTAGGGAAACTGAATGTGTTCCGACCACTCACCCACCCGTAGCTCACGTCCTATGGCATCACCTACCCAACTACGTTTAGTGGCGGAAATTTAAATCAGTAAGCAACAGAGTTCAGCACAGAGCTAACGCCAGCTTACCTTGAAACAGTTCTACCACACGCCACTGGTGCCGGCTCACACTGTCACAATGTAACGAATCGCCTATGCGCAGGATAATTCTGTTATAGGCTGTTCACGGTCAACTGAGCACTTTCGAAAGCCCTGCTTAACATATACTTGTATGCACGTTGCGTAGTCTTCCGCCACATGTAAAGTTGACACTGACATGCATTCGTTGGTCAAGTAAAGCTCTGAAATAATTGGAAAAGTAAATATTTCACATATCTGTCAATTCTTACAATTAAATGCATTGAAAAAAAAAACAGAAACATAAATAAATAATTAAAGTTATCACAAATGTTTACCTAACACTTCTAATTTGACGCTAAGCCATGGAACTATTTTCTCTCCTTCATTACCAACTTTACTGGACGCATGTCACTCAGTACGCCTGTACGCCTTTATGAGCAGTGACTTTTGTTTCTAAGGTTGATTTCAAAAGTGCTCAATTAACCGTTGACAGTTTACGGTTAATCATTTATGATCAAAGTGTTCCCTGCCATACGTTAACAGCTCTCAAAATGTTTGCCATTCTCGCATTAAGTGTCACAGACCAGCTGCGCTCAATCTGTCTCTACTCTACACCCGGCACTAAAGATGACTCACAGACGCACGCCGCTGCATATACAGAATGTTCGGGAGCTCTGTGCCCAAACTCCAGTCATAGTTTCTTTGGACCAAGAATAACACAAAAGTCCCATACACTTATATCCTGAAACGTATGTTTACATCAAATGATTTTGTACGATGATACGGCGTACAACGCATGCAGATCATGGTGGTGCGACCATGCGTGTAGGGAAAGTCGCATAGAAAGCAGGCGCGTGACGTTGCGAATGGAATAGTTTAGTGTCAAGCGCCTACGACTTATGCAATGTGTCCTACATTCCTTTGTGCGCCGAAAATATTTGATATAAAAATACGTTTCTGGATATAACTGTACAAGGATTTTGTTTTACTATTGGTAAAAAAAAAAAAAAACTTTGTATGGAACTTGGGCACTGAGTTTCGGAACATTCTGTAGCTGAGATCGCCTGGTCAAAAACTTGTTCGCACCTCCAGTCGCGCTGACGGAGGTGGTGATCATGGAGTTCCGTGCAACAGCTCCCAAGTCACTCGTTATTGCAGAGACGGGAGCGACTTCAGTACCGTGTTAATGTTTATTCCAGTCAGGTTAGGAACAAAACGAGATTTTTTATGAGAGAGTTTGGTATAGGGAAAATTTCCACCGGTTGGTGCGCATTGTTTCAAAAGGTAACTTTTAATTACATTTTTAAGCTGTGTGAATTATAAAAGAGAAAATATTTTTACTTAGTTAAGAAGATATGTTATGTTTGATTTGTGATTATTGCAATTAGCCTGTTTTTGAACGTAGGGAATAGAGAAAATCTGGCACACATGCGACACTAGCGCTTACTTAGTGGCGAAATATTTGGTTGCCAGACTTTTAACGTTGATCTTCCCAATATGAATAGAAGTAAACACTTAGTACCGTTAACGTTATCACGGTCCGCACACTGGCTTTGCTTTCCCGCATCCTTGTACAGGGAATATTCTGCCCATGACGGGAGGGGAAGGGCACTTAAGCCGAAGCGGCTGCACGTAATAGTAAACACATTGTCGAGCACCAGCTTCGTCAAGACAATCTTATCTGATGTCTTAAGTTCGTATTTACATTGATCAAGCTCGTCTCAAGCACAAGCTAAGGAGATGGTCCTTTACTAAAGCCGTCTTATCTTTGCGTGCGTTAAAACTGAATATTACTGTTGCATAGTCGCCGCTTGAGATCGCAGTTTGAAACCACGTTTCATAGTTGTCGAGACTATGCGTGAGACGTAAAAATAAGCCCGCCTGCGTCAGGTTCACTGTAGACCTGACTTGCGACAGTGTTTTTTTTTTTAAACAGCGGATGCTTATTGGATAATAAAATACATCGAACTATAAGAAATTTCTGCGAAATGGCGATGAAATATGCCTAGATACCAAAAATAGAAATAAAATTTTACCAAATATCGTACAAAAATATACAAAAATTAAAATTCAATGTTTATGCCAAACTGGAGAAAAAAATATTTCCACACAAAAATGCAAAATAGATATATAATTTATTGCGCTGTATACTTTCCATTTTTTTTGTCTCCATTTTTGCATAAATATTGCATTTTTATTTTCGGGTTTTATTTTTCACTATTTTGGGTGTAATCACGTTTCCGTTTTTTTTTTGTTTGTAGGAATATTTTATAACATGTTTTATTTATTCATTTATTTATTTTGGTTTTCTGTGTAATTACATTCGATAGTATAGAAAGTCCAACTAATTTCTGAGTTTAAAATTGATATACTATGGACCTAACAACTAATGCCCATGAGTTGCTTTACGTGATATCCGTGATACTGATAGAATTATATGTTTATATTACCCTGATGCTTATTATTTACGTATGTGAAATGTAACTACATCAATTTCAGCACCGACTAATCAAAGTATTACATTTTAACTAATAATGCAAGACGTAAAACAACTTTTCCTGAGTTACTGTAAGTGTTCCAGTTAGTTTTCACGCTGAAAAACAAGTACCTTCGAAAGGTATTCTTTTGTATGGGTTTATACTAGAAAAATACTAATTTAATAGTATCAAAATGTTGCCGATTTATAGGAACCACCAACATCAGTCCTCAATGAAGATGATGACGGCACCTTACACTTAGGTGGCTATCTTGGAGATCTTTGGGCCATCTTAGAGCGCCGTATCAATTTCACGTAAGTATTGTACACTGAATTACAAGTAACGCATTTTTATAACTGTACATTAGCTGTCATAAGCCTTCCAAGTAGTTAGTGCTAAGATTTCGTGACGTATGCAACAAAATTTCCAGATGTCGCTACCTCAAAATGAGAGTTTTTTGCTTGAAGTCTGAACAAGTGTTAAGGTACAAATAACCCTAAGAGTTCAATACAATAATGAAGTTTAAAGTATTTCAGGAACGTTGTAGTTAAAAAATAATAATATTTGTTGTGCTTGTTGGCATATTTTATTACTTTAATGAAAGGCCTTTTATTTGTTAGTCCACTTCTTCAGAAAAAATATGGCGTTCCGTATTATCAAAAGTAAATGTGCAATTGTGACTCGTCTAACTACAAGGTCAGCTTTGGTGAGATTCCAGAATTATGAACGAATAAAGAATTCATATTGAATTCGTATATCGTGTTTTAGTTTAATATAACATTGAAAAATGCACCCTTGCCGAAAACAAAAAAATAATTGCCTGCGTAATGAATGCCAGATATTATTTTTCCCGTAAGTCTAGTTGTAATAATAATGTATTTTACTATTAATAGTCTATGATCGATTCATGGCAGTTGACGGCATACAATTACTTCGATTTAATTTTTCTGGCTGCGGTATTTTGTTACAGTTTGCAGTCAATATTTCAATTGCAGGGGCGGATCCAGAGGGTGGGCATAGGTAACACGATACCGCCACCCCACTCCCCAATTCTCAGACTGATATGAAACTATATTGTAAATGTTTTTAAACTGAGTTGAAATAATATTGTAATTGTTTAAAATACATATTTTATTTTTGTTAATGTAATATTGTTTCCTTAAAAATATGTTGAGCCAGTGACCTTTTCCCTTGCCACGAATCTAAAGTCTAAACCTGCACCAGATCAACGAGAAAATTACCACCCCCTCCTCCCCCACAAAAAAAACAAAACGGAAGTCTAGATACACTTCTAGTCAACTGTTAGATTTAGTACTGTATTGCATTTTTTTTTTGGCGTCACACAGTTGTGGACAGGTATGGCTTCCAGATTATAATGACCTCCGTACAACAATATGCCACGAGCACTCTCTGTTTGGACGTAAGGCATTGAGGCCAGACTACCATCGGTTTAGCACGAAAACAGTTTATGCAACAGCAAAGAACACACGCACATCACAAATTTGAAAGCTACAATCAAAAATGCACACGAGCAGAAACGACTAGCACAAGCGCAGAAACGACGGATGTTTACACAAAACATATCTGAAAACGAAAGGAAACTATACTCGGTAAATTGCACTTCCGTAAGATGGTAGCATTGGAGTAGTAGAGGCGCACGGGTTCTAATTCACTTTTGATTAATCGGATTGTTAATTTGATATCAAATTAATTGAAAGGGTCAATCAAAAAGGGGTTAATCCTTAATCCGATTTGAAAACGATAAAAAATCCAAAATCCGATAAAAAAATTTCTTAATCCGATTTTGATCAGAACAAAAATTGAAAGTGTTAAATTTATTGAAAGGGTTAAATGTATTGAAGGGGTTAAATGTATTGAAATTGTTAGTTATTTTACTTGATTTTCTTTATTTCTTTCTGGGTGGGGGTAGCAGGAGCTCTGTACGATGTTGAAGGTGTGGTGTCCTGCAGGCGGATGACGAGAGTGGTGGGTTGCAATGTCTTATATAGGTGTAGAGTTTAGTGCCAGAGTCGGCTAAGTTTAATTCTTTCTAATTTTTCTAATTTTGAGGTGTTTGTAGAAATTGTGGTAGATATGCGATTTGTACTTATATATTAAACACACGAGATAATTTCAGTGTGTTTAAACTATTTTCAAGAATGGCCTAAGAGTAAATTTTGTTTTTTGGGGGGGAGGGGGATATTGCTCATAGATGGTAGATATGCAACTTTGAAAGATGTGATTTACGTGTTAGTAATGACATACTATCTGTTTTCCAAATGCAATTAAACATTAGAGAAATTCAAAGTGTTCTACATATGAATAAAATACATGCATCGAATCGCAAATTGCAAACTACCATGTGAATAATAAGTGCAATTACATGAGTTTTAAACGTTATGTGAGTCTCGAGCTTAAAATGTAATTTACATGAGAGAGAACTTTAACTACATGAATAACATCTGATGTCGACAAGTACAAACTCACTAAACTAGATCCAGCTAGTCAATATGAATAAATAACACATTAACACGATTCAGCCTGATGAAGATTATTTTATGGCAAAAAAACTCTGAATATGATTCAAACCAGACACAATAGCATATGTATAGTCTGATAAGTAAAATATATAACAATATAATATCACACACCAACTGATTTGTTTCAAAATAACCAACTTGTGTAGAGCATCATCCCACATCACTTTATATATGTAATGAAAAAAATGCACAAACATCTTCGAAGGGAAATTTAGTTTTTAAAATAACGAACATACTGCAAATTTCCGCAAATAGAGCACACTTGTTAAGGCAAACTGTATTTTAGGAATTTTCATAGACTGAGCTCAGAAAATCTTATCGCAATATTGACTTAACACACGAAAATTTATATTTTCTCGATAAATTACTTTTATGTTAAATCGTAGCCATCACTAGAGATGAAGGTAGGTCAGACTCATGCAAATTCATGGGAAATATACTGCTATTTTTACATAACCTTAGTTGAATTTTATTTATTTGAAAAGTAATCTAAATATATTATGTTTGTGTTGTTCTTCTCCAGACATCATTGTATTGTATCTTGAAGAGCTGTAATCAGTGTAGATGTAAAATGAAATATTTAAAATGTTTGCTGGAGTCTGTTCGCTGGTTTCTGTTGGGTACAGTGGTAAATGATTTAGCTGGAGAAACTTTCTTGTAGGCAAGGAAGGACAGAGGTTTTTGCTACTGCCTCTGTAACGGTATTCGGGACTCACTTTGGTGTGTCACAAAAGTTGGTCAGCAGAGCGTTATGTCCTACTCCGACCTTCAACTTGAGCGGACCAAGGTTCTCTCAAGATACTAACCTATTGCCTCATTCCATTGCAAAACTTCATTCATTCATTCATTCATTCATTCAGCTATGTTTGATTTTATCCAATTTTTTTTTTTTGTAATTTCCTCTCAGCCCTTCCAATTTATTTTTAATTTCAATGATTGTAAGTTTTTAAGTCAAGAAAATTACATTTTCTTCTTCGTCAAAGCAAGTAAAAAGTTATCCTGAATTTAAATACAAGTCATCAACTTACCATTTCTAAAAGACACCTCATTTCTCTTTGCTACTATTAAACCATCACTCATTATACTAAAGATATTATAAAAAAGTTAGCATTTTATCATAAAATATTTTTTTTTTTTTTTTTTTTTTTTTTTCATCCTTATATCTTAGTATTTACAATATCACATAAAAATATTAAATTTGCAAGAAACATCTACACACAGTAAAATTCACCTTTCAGTCACAATTTTTATACAAATATATACAAAACAATTTCGCACATACTTTAAAACAATCATCTTACAACTAAATTACCAAAAAATATTCTTTTCACAAAAACAAGTTATTTGAACAAAAACAAGATATTTCATCAACATTTTAATAACAATCGACTTAAAACTAAAAGACAGTTAATCAATAACATTTTATAAATGACATTGTACAACCTTACAACATTTCATCATACTTTTTTTACATCTTAAATGTAGCAATGCAACTACTGTTACTAAATATACTATTACTACACTACTGTTACAAATACTGTTACTAAAACTATTACTACACTACTGTTACTAGTACTGTTACAAAAGTGTCTGACATATTACAATATTATAGAAAAAATTAAAACAATTTTCAGAGCATTATAGTTTATGCCTCTTTCCTAAGTATATACATTATATACACACTCTTGTGGAGGTTATAAAGATGCTTACTGTGAAGCATTCTTTTGTAGGTGTCATATCTGGGTATTTCCCACTCTCTCACACACACATACACACACCAAAGACAGAATGTAACACACACACACTCACATGTTGCAGTTTCGACTGTGAATTTCATTTTCTTCTTTGACAAAGGGTAAATATATATTGAAGATAGTAGTAATAAACTGGTTAGGCAAACAGGAAGCAGCAGCTTTGAATGGTAATGCAATTTGTAGTTAGTGTAATCAGCTGTGATGATGATTGTAGTTAGCTGCGATGATGATTGCAGACATCTGTAGTCAGCTGCATTGATGTTTGTAGTCAGCTGTGATGATATTTGTCGTCAGCTGCAATGATGATTGCAGACAGCTGCGATGAGTGTGGAACAGGAGGTGAGTGTGGTGTCGGCAGATGGATGTCCTTAGCATTGTGTGGTGTTGGGAGGTTTATAAATTTATTATGGTGTTGAAACTGTTATATGGAGGGGAAAAAAATTTACTCAGGTATTCGATAGTGCCCCCAAGGTAAGATTGATATTCCATCTGCCTCAATGTACAGCTTATCATCCATACCTGCCAACACTATCTTTGAATGCATTTGTTGTAGACTTGATGATCATGTGAACGAAACAGATATTGAGCCCCATTCCCAAATGCAATTTTCTGGGCAATCTCAATAATCCTTGTACCTGAGTGATTTCAACACGTTGGGTTTTACACCCTTCGCCTTACAAATACATTGCTCATTCGCACCAATGTATGTGTAAAGCTTAGGGCATAAACACACAAAGTATATGATTATGCACCCAGCACATTCATCTTTCATCACCCCGGTACGGCATTTGTTCCTTTGAGGGAATCCTTGCGGATTATCCAGTGTATAGTTAGATATATCAAACCGCACCTTTAAATCTGGGGTAAATACTTTATATACGTCATCACAAGAAATATAATAGACTAAGGAATCGGTGTCACAACAGAGGGGGTGCAAAGCTGGCGGACGAAATTTTGTACACATTTACTGATAGTGAAATCCATAGAGTGTTAATTTTGAAAGGTTAAGAATGGCAACACCAGTGTACAAAGGTTTGCTGAACGCAACATAACTCTTTGACATCTCGATGAGGACGAAGTTTTGATCTATAATTTGTCGTGCCTGGAATGTCGGACGTCCTATCAGCTCTGCAGCCCCATAGATCGTGTCATACCTCGAAATGACTCTGATGTCCCTTTCGCAGCGGGTATTCTGCAAGGTATTTTCATAAACGGAATTATTCAACAACTTAAAAAACGATTTTGCGAATGTGTTCGCAGCCTGGGTACGTTTCTCAATGTTAAAGTCGATGTACAGAGCCATCCATGCCCTCTGCTCAAAGTGCGAAATGCGATTAACAAAGTTAAGTTTGACCCCATACATCAATTACTGCCTCAGTGTTTCCTCGTGAATAAGATATTTTTTCTGTGGTGCGAGTGTTAAAAGAAGTTTATCATGCGAGCCATTCGGGGGTATGCCATTATCTGGAGCTAAACGCAGATAATATAGTTTATCATGACACTCCTCTGGAAATGACAGATCAACTTCCACGAAACCATCATTCACCATGTTTGCAAAATCCCATGAAGAGAACACGTTACCCTCAACTCACTCAAAATCACCAATCAGAAGCCTGGACCAATTAATATGACTATACAGCCCAGTTGCATCGAAATAGCATATATATTTCGATGCTTGGGGTCGTAGTTCTCACCCATGTAAACATTATTGGCTTCCGCACATATTTTTAAAACCTGGGTAATGCCGCCCCTTACCCATGTTCTACAAATAGATACAAGTCAAGATCAGTCAACAACTCTAGCCGCACACATGCCATTGGCAATAAAGCATCCCATGAAAGAGACGGAGTTCTGATGTACATGGTGGGGTCAAGACCGTAATGAGTCAAACATATGGTACTGAAACCCTCAAAAACATCAGCCAGCAAACAAGTGTCGACACATAAGTAATGAATGGCATGCTGCAGCAAGTTTATGCAGTTGAACACATCCCATGCAGCTTGGACATGAGTGTAATCCTCATCTCTAATGCCTTCGCCTCTCATCAAATTATTAAATGCGTCCTTTGGTGGGAGTGACTTGCTAATCACACCGTCTGGCGACTTAACAAAGTTATAAGGAAAAACTCCCTTACATTTTGCCAATTAGTACTGGGTATTGTCTGGAAACATCGAGCGGGTGATAATCAATTGCACGGGTAGTAAATTGCCTGCCAAAGTTTCCAGAGAGGTGCTCATGAAATGTAATGAATCAATAAATATTAACTTGATATATTGTGCGTTTCCACTATAATCAGTCCCATCAGGAATCTGTTTTGTGATATATTTTTAATTTTCAAGGGTCATTCCAATCGCATGAATTTTTCCAGGATTTTCAGTTACCACGGTTCCATCATGTAACATTACATGACGTTCAGCCAAGGGCTTTATAAGAAAGTGAGCATCGTAATTCTGCATGTTATGGAAAACAGTGACAAGTTGTCTTTAGGGCAGTCTGAAATTCAAGTTGCGCTTATTATGTGAAGTTGCCTCTGATTTCGCCCGTCGGTTGGTCATGGTCGATCACAATATCATCTTTGCTGTGATTTACTTTACAAATGTGACAACTTTTCTGAGCCGCCAACCTAGTTTCGTCAGCAGGGGGTTTTCGCTTCATCGGAACAACGGCACTGTAAATTCCTGCAACCGACTTTGTAAGTTCAATTAATTTATCAACTAATTTGTACATACAATCAGCACCCACAAACTCGAAATACTGAAATAAACTTGGATTGTATGAACAAACCAACAAAATACCACAAGCATATGGAACATGTTGGTTGATGGTAGTTGTATTACTCGTTTCATCTTTAGGTAAGCAAGTGGACATGGGTTTCAGGCAACTTTCTATGTCGCAATAGGCGACGAAACCCAATCTCTGCTATTCGCTGTAATCTTTAAATTCCAAATACTTGTCGTTCCCAGTGGGGAAAGTACTGCGAACAGCCTTTTGTTGCTGGCAAAGAATAGTATGACTAGCGAGTTTCTCCTCAGTTATGAAATACTGAGGTCAAAGCTCGCAAAAAAATCTTTTGTTTTTCACCTTACTCAGCTGACTACCAACCAGCCGACACAAATTTATAATGCATACGAAATGCAAATGAGCGGCATTTCCACTCACGTGAATAACACATGTTTGTCAAAAATATTCACATGTTTGTCATGGTGTACAAAATAAATATGCATGGGTACTACAACCTCACCCTTTTCGCAAGTTTCGACAATTATAATACTATCTATGTCTACCACACAGTAGACATTGATAAAAATAGAATTGCTCTCCGAAAACTTGAGAATATCCTTTATGACTACAGGTGTCGACAGACATTTGATATTCAAAACTGGGTGAGGTTTTGGGTATGAAGTAGTTCTATGGGGTTTTGTGTGGCTGGAAACAAATTTACGTATACTGTTGCTTGTTGTTGCATTCTTCTGTTCAAACAGTAGTGACAGAACGGCAACTACACTCCTTCTGCATAATGTATTTGATTTTCTTATAGGATTTGCATTTGGTGATGTAGCCACTGTGAGCTTCAAATTCCAGTTTACCTTTGTTATAAGGTAGCTTGCTGTCAGGACATAAATTATATAAAGGTCAATAATTTCGCCCATAACATACGTCGAACAGTTTAAACGTTTCTGTTGGACTGATTAATGAGAAATGCCAATGTTCATCTCCGGTGCACATCTGTATCTGTAGTGGACTATCTTCATCTTCAATTCGAAACCACACTCGCCTGAATCCTCGAGTAACACTAGCTTACTGAAGTGATGAGCTGAACCTCTCCGTCGTAACTGAAGCTCTGGTGTACGATTCTCTCTCTTTATATGCACAGATTTTCTTCCAGTTTGAATTAGTTATTCAACAACTTTTTTTAGATCAAATTTACAGACACAAACAATACTGTTCCATACCTCACCGTCCCAAATTCCGCATGGTGTCCTTAAAATTGCGCAACTGCCTTGTATTTGCATGATTTTTTCCATATTATCACATATTGCAGTCCATATGGTTGTGGTGGTGATGTAAAATTCTCTAATCAATTTATTTTTTATTTGATGAAAACCTGGTTCTTTAGTTATTTCTGTACTGCAATTTTTAAAACATAGGTCCCAAGAAGAACTGGGCAGTTCGCTGTCAGGTCACATATTAAAAACAGGACAGTCTTCTTCTTCACCACACAGCACTCATTCTGTATCCAGGTTTTCTCCGAACCTTTTAGCGAAATTCCAATGTTCATTTCCGTTACACATCTGTGTTTGAAAGTATATGTTGGAAGAGACTGGAACCATACTTTCTTGTGTTCTCAAAAAATAGTTGAGTACGTCTTCTCTGGGTTGAATTTCTCCATTTTTTCGAAATCTTACATTACCCGGAACAAACAATTTTTTTGGAGAAATTAATAAATCTACACGAAGGTAGGATGCTGGTACAAATATTATCTTGAAGATTCGCTTTTGCATTGTTATCAGAACATTTTTTCCTCACAGTGATTTTTATTATAGCGTTTGACTATTGAATTAATACTCGAGCAGAAGTAATGAATATCTTCTGATATTCATTACTTCTGCATTTTTAAAAGTTTTTAAAATTTCATTATGCATTTTTCCGAGCACATGTATGGGATAGTCTTCGAGTAATGCACTATTTACATATTGAAAACTTTTTTGTAAGCAATGTTACCAGAGTCCCATTTCTGGTCATGTATCTCGTAAGTCTGTTCCTGAAACATCATTTTAACTTCAGGTTTTAAACTATACTAAGGTCTTGGAGATATAAAGCATAGTACTTTAGAGTTGTTAGAATCGGTTGCATTAGAAATAGCATGCTCCTTAATTACAAAGGAGTTGTCTTGATAGTATTCGAAACCCTGAGCATAGCACATCATTTCTATGTTATTTATTTTTATATATACTATTTACAAAAAAAATCTCTCTATCATATAAAATTTTATAAGATGACAGTGATCGCCTCGGAATCTACTTCATCGACTCCAGAATCGTTCATCACTATATCTGGAATAATTCTAGCTTCAAGTAGCTATTCCAGCCTGCTTTACATACAATCCCTCCGCATATGTTGTAAGTTATCATCAAGGTAAATAGGATACGATATTCTCATCGGCTTTTAAATGTTCAGCCATGAACAGATACACTAATTTTATTTCATGGCCCGCAAAACCAATTATAAATTCTTTCGGCAACACTTGCAGTTGGGAACATTCTAGACTTAATATGGTTTTCACCTTCCCATAGGCTAAAATAGCATTGAACATTTCAATGCATTCAGAGTCGTAATTGTAGCAGCAGTGACCTTGATGCATTGTACCTGATGCAAAGATGAAATGTCTTGTGGATTCTGTGCTGATGATGATCTAGATGTAGCGAAGTTGTAGTAGACATCTGGCGTTGTAGTGAATACCTGGTACTGTAGTAGACATGATGGAGCTGTAGTAATTGTGATGGACATCTGGAGCTGTAGTTGAAATTGTAGTGAGTGTCAGTTGTTGTAGTACACACCTTGCTTCGTTCACATTATCAATGCTTTCAGCTGATGTCGATGCTTCCTAGGCGCCTGTAGTAGATGCTTGGTGTCATTATCTATGCTACTGCAATGCACACATATACACACTAAGTGGCCATATCAGATGCCTAGTTAAGACTGAGAAAAATATTAATTTATCCCTCCTTATATACTGTGAGGATTCAAAATTGCCGCCATTTTCTCGTGAATTTACAAAAATTTTGACTTTTTGGTAAAAAAGTAAGAATAACATTGAAATCGCTGTTTTCCAACTCTGAAAAACATTACTTCAGCCTTTATTCATTCTATTTCGTTAGACTTACATTGGAAACTGTTAAAATATTCAATAAATTCAAATATTTACATTTTATGTTACATGGAATACATTTTGCTGTTGGAAATCTTTTGGTTAGCCTTAAAAAATGGAACGTGTTGGTTGAGCGGTTAGCAGGCTCGCCTCCCTGGGCGGGTCACACACTAAAATCAAATTCTTTCATAATGTGCGGATGTTGTGCTATATGTTGCCGTTGGTCGGCGGGTTTGATTGGAAATTTCTAAAATACTGTTTGCTTTAACAAGTGTGCTCTATTTATGGAAATTTGTAGTACGTTCGATATTTCAAAAAATTATTTTCTCTTCAAGGATATTTGTGCATTTTTTCCATAACATATAAAGTGATGTGGGATTACGCTCTATGCAAGTTGGCTTTTTTTAAACAAATTATTTGGGGTAAGATTTTCTATTGTTATATATTTTACTTATCAGAATAGACGTACGCTATTGTGTCTGGTTTTAATCATATCAGAGTTTTTTTTTGCGGTAAGATAATCTTCACCAGAAATTTTAGTAGACCAAGCTCAGAAATAGAAAATCTTATCGCAATATTGACTTAACCCACGAAAATTTATATTTTCTCAATGAAATACTTTTATATTAAATCGCCGCTATCACTAACGATGGTCGACGGTCCATAGTTGAGGTACCCCGCGATTGTACGCTCGTCGTCCGCCAAGTTCTAGAGGTGTGGTAAAGGCCAGATAGAGTGCTTCACACGTCTGTTTAGTCCAAACCTCTATCACCAACTAATGATGGCGGTGACTGGGTAGGTGAGGTCACTTCACTCCAGGGCTGCTCGCGATTGGTATTTTTTTTATATTAAGGTGCCAAACTCTCCAAGCACTTGTCAAATCCAGTACTTTTATGCCATTTTATTCTTTACATGAACTCGGGGGTATCCGCGTTTTGATTTCCCGCGCACAGCGCACATGCACAGGGATTATAGACTATAGCCCTACTTTCTGCGCGTCTCTACTGTGCTATTTTTCTGTGCGTGATTGTAGCGAGTGTCATGCTAATGCATGTATTCTAGTTTCTGTGTCAGTGCTACGTTCTGTGCTAAATCAATGCAGCCCGGCCTTCAGCGACAACAGCAGCGCTGAAGGACTTAAGCTTCTTACACAATAGAAAACTTTAGCATTTAACTTTAAGTTACCTTTCCTCTGACAAAACCACCAATACACAATACAATTTGTAAAGCTAGAGTTCAGACAATTTAAACATCGGTTCTGCGAGCTTCGTAAAAATTTGTATTTTGTTATGTAAATAACTATAATATATAGGAATGCATTTTTGTACCTTTTTTAAAAATAGCCTATAATATTATATAAAATAGCCTATAATATTAAAGGTTTATTTAAAAGAAAAAACTAATTTGTTTACTTTATTAAAATATGTCTATTCATATATTTCCTCTTCACATTATATTCGTTTGCATTTATTTAATTTAAGACGAGCTTTGTTTAATATACCGAGATTAAAATCGCCCTACAAAAAATAACGCACTTTCCACATAACCTTTGTTAAATTTTCGGCAAAATGGCAACTTGACTTTGACCATAAATTTCAATTTTTCGAAATCGTAAAGTCAAGAGTGCTTGACTTTACCTTTGACAGTTCCATTGTGTCAAGCTCCACAAGAAACAACATGTCAGAAAGCAAAAAGTCAAATGTTAAAGTTTTCATTTGTGCAAGGGCCTTGAAACGGCTGGCCGCTTGTATGTGCGCAGGACGGAGTTCGTTCGGAGCAACGGTAGCTCCGGCTGCGGGACCAATCAGAACGGAGGGTGGAACGGCATGATCGAGATGGTCCGCTCGCGCGAGGTTGACGTGGCAGTCAGCGACTTCACCATGACGTCGGAGCGGATGTCCGTCATCGCCTTCACAGTGCCCTTCAAGCTCACGAGGTCAGTGGGTGGAGATATTTGGGCGGCTCCTGACATCGAGATCTCGAGAGGCCATGAGGGCGAAATGAGGTGAGTATGGAGCAGCGCGGAAATGAAACGGGATGTCCGCGAGAAAACCCGCCGACCAGCAGCATCGTCGGCACGATTCCCACTTGTGGAAATCCGGAGTGTATCTAAAAAGGCTGTGACGACAGTTACAAAGGGGCGAAAAAAAGAGTGGTTTGAAATGTTATTATAGTCTATTCGCGGTCTCTTCGCTATTTTTTAATCAAACCTTTGAAAAATCTCCCCATGTATAACGGATTTAGTTATTTCCAATATACGCCATATATCACAAGCGTTTTATACTTGTGGTCATAAAAGTTACTTTTCTTTTTCTGTTAAATTGAAAAGTTATTGATATTTTGTTTATAAATTATAACGCTTCATTTATAAATAATTTGAATAAAGAACAGTGAGAAAACATGTGTGTTGGTAACGCCTAGGAAGAAATATTTCTTATACAAAATACTGTTGCACTGAGTGTGCCCGAATTCGGTGCGTTGTCCTCTGGTGTAATTTTCCAGACTTCGTTAAGATTAATTTGCTCGAGGCGGAGGAATATCCAGGAAGTAGAACATTAGCTGGGTTTAAGAAAAGTCTCAAGTAACCGTGAATGGACTATAGTTACTTTTCTCGGCAGTTCGTTAGAATGACCTATCATGAAATTATTTCTGTGCCACATTTGGCGGCAGTCGGTTGGGTTGTTCCGGAGGTAGTATGTGAGAGCTACTTGTTTCAGGCAGCACTGTCTTACAATAGCCTATCATACCACTGCTTGCATGGCAAATTTTATGGTAATCGTTTGAGTAGTTTGCGGGTAAACAGTAGGTGAAATAGTGTATTAAAGCCCACGTTAAGTGCTGCTACGGTAACAAGTTTATTGAACTTCAAATGTTTCGGGGAGTATATGATTCTAAGCAGATTTATTTACATGGATTCCATTTAAAATACATCTCTGATCTACTAAAATCATACATTTTCAAGATGGCCTACGGCAGCACTGCTTTCGTTGGAAATTTTCGCAGGGAATTGGTTGGGTGTTTCCCGAAACATGGCGCGAGTGTTTGTAGCGCTAACTTGCAAAATGGTGACGCAGTGACACTTCTTCATGAATGCAGTGTAAATAAAGTGAACTCTCAACATGCATATTTGTGTTCAGTTCGGTTGAATGGTCCCTGAGATATTATAAAGCATCCAAAAACTAAAATCGCTGCCGTTTTGAAAATAAGCATTCGTTTTAGTCGAAAATAAAAATATATTTAATAAATAAAACAAGGAAACTGGGTGAAGATATTTGGACGGCTCTTAACATCGGAGTTTTAAGAGCCGATGCACGTGCACCGAGTTTCGTGAAACTTAGTGTAGTGTTTCAAATTTTTTTTTGAGGGGGAAAAAAAGGGGGGGGGGCGGAGACACACGCACATACCTAATTAGTCTACAGTCACAGACAGGCAGATAGAAGTTGATCACAAAATCCTATTTTCTCTTTGAAAAGCATGCTTACAAACATACAGCTGAGTACGTCCCTGTGGACAGTTTGCAGCATGATATTAAAATAGTACTTTTCCTTACATTTAAGCAACAGCTGGAATAACTAATTAGTTTAACCTAGATAATAGTTCTTAACACAAATAGTAAACAATATAAAATGCTTTTAGTTTTTGTTGGACTTTAACAAAAGAGTTTAAAAATTACTTCGGAATTAAATCATATACCTCCTAACTACCTGTAGCTTTCGAATGTAAACAAGTGTGATCAAACTCTCTGCAGAATATACGAGGGTACATGACAAAATAATTCTTCATGTTCTTAGCTTCTGGGTTGTAGCCACGCCACTGTCGTATTTTGTCCTGACGGTTCGGAATACATTGCGGCCTCCATCTTCAGGATAACATATCAGCAGTAACTGTTACCTTTCGATGCTCCTTCGCCCTGAAGACGGAAACGTCGGGGAGGGGTAACATAATATTGTGACACGACTGCCCTGAAGCCAATAACATACAGACAAGAGCCACCAAAGCCTGCGAACTTTATTCACGAGAATTTTTGTTTGCAGTTACATGGTGTGCATGAAGACGCCGTCTAAAGACGACGGCCACTGGGACGATTTTCTGGTCCCCTTCGTCAGCAAGCTGTGGGCTACCGTGATGGGCTCCCTGATCATCTATGCCCTGCTGCTGTGGAGTCTACATCATCTCGGGGCTCGGCTAGGGAACGCCGAGGCATTCGCCTTCGAGGATTATTACCTCAAAGACTGCCTGCTCTACGTATTCTCCGCATACTGCCAGCAAGGTGCGACTCAACAGAGAAACACTTTCAAAAACCCTACGTTATTTCGCTACCCTTCTAATATGTAGGCTCACTGGATTGGCATTCGGGAGGATCCGGGTTCAATTCCCAGTCCAGCCATGCTGATTTCGGTTTTCCATGGTTTTCCGAAATCACTCCCGGTGAATGCTGGGATGGGACCCGAACAAAGGTCATGGCTAGAGATGGTGGTTTATAGCGGGAAAAGTTGACTGTTTGCTAGGATTCAACGTACTGTACACATGTTAGACAGTTTTCTTTCTTTATTGGCTGTCATTCATGTAAGAAGATACTACCTCTTTTCACTGGAGCAATGAGGATTCTGATACTATAAATCAGATCCTTCGTGATTGGACTGCAAACAACTTAGCCGAGTCAAAATATTGTTCATCCAATGATGAATGATTAAACTAGTTAGAGTTTTATAGAAGATATGTTCGCTCAAATAATTTTCGTGATTTTCCACCATCTTTAGCCATGGCCGATTCCTTCCCCAATCCTTTTCCCCTGTGCAACTTGCACCATCTCTAATGACCTCGCTGTTGACGAGACGTTAATCCCAATTACCTACCTAACTACCTTCTAATAGGTAAAGGCACTTGTTTTTGGCGAAAAGATTTCAGGACAAGTGGTGTTCCAAAACACATTAATTCAGAACCACTTCCGTGATTCGAACACGTGAATTGTTGCGCGTCTTACCTGTCTGCTCGCGAATCACGGCCGGTCAGTATTGGAGAAACTTAATTCTGATTGGCTCACTCATGTAACAGAAATTCTTCACACAAAGACAATCGGCCGATAGCCAAAGGAAAGTTGTAAGTGTACACATAATATATTGAAGTCTAGCCTCCGCGTAAATCTTTTCGCGAAGAACAGGTGGCTCTACTAATAGCCTATAAGTAGAGACCTGCAAAATTCGCGTTATTATTTCAAGACAGGCTAGACTTAAAACATTTGCGCTTCTGTACTCCGATTCTCATTGGACTACATTGTGTGTTCGAAGACGCCCTGGACGACTTTGGACCAATAGCAAGCAACTAACGAGATGCTGTCCCAGTCACGTCCAATCAAGACAAAAAGGAAATTGTGCCGTCACTGTTGTAGAAATTAATAAAATAATTGCACCGTATCTAACATGTAAAGGACGGTGAATGCTAGCACATTGCCAGAAAATATCGCGAATTTTGCAGGTCCCTATCCTTAAGTTATTTCATATGCGCACAGGTATGGTCATCATTCTCACAAGATGTAGCTATTGGGCTTTAACGGCTTGAGGACAAACAAGGTTTCATCAATTAAACGCATCAGTTGTGCATTATATTTTGCCAAATCAAATTTAGCGCTACAGAGTGACAAGTGTACAGTTCGACACACAGCTCAAGACTTGTCTCTCTGTCCTGTACAGCCACACAAGGGGAATGCGTAGGAACATGCAAAAGTCGCGTTATTTCTGCCATCAAGCTAAAATTCACAGTACTGCATATACTCGAGCCAGCGCCGTTATTCCATTGGCTGATGCCCAGATTTAGTCGCTCCCTTTCTGAGTGAACCGTTATGTAATTGGGGCGCACGATTGTTCATTTATTGGCGCCATATTACCCGGGGCGTGTCAAATAAAGTATGACCCAATGACAAACGTATTGCAAAGGTAAAGGAGTTTTAAGTTTAAACTGTCGTCAAATAAAAACGCGAATTTTGCTGGTCTCTAGGAATATGGAATGTCGCCTGGACGACCACAATACTACTGGGGTGATGCCCTCTGTCGTTGCGGTGCTGAGCATTCCTGTTTGAGTGGCACATGCGCACGTGTACACACTTATTTCCTCATCGCTCCATTGACCACCCCTCCGAGTCGAACCGAGTTTGATATCCGACGGGGTCACTCCCACATTCTCGCACGTGTTGGACGTTGCCGCTGGTGGGCGGGATTTTTCGGGGATCTCCCGTTTCCTCCGTCCTTGCATTCCAGCGCTGCTCCATACATCGCTTCACCTTCGTTGGCTCTCAAGGCCCCGATGTTAGGAGTGGCATGGACCAGTTATGGTGTAGAGAAGTAGCACGGTTTGCGAATCAGTTGCCTATAGGGGAAATCACTGAGCAGTGAACCTTGTAGTTTACACAACTGCCCAAATATAACTTTCGTGTGCAAAATGTAGACAGTTTTCTATGTTATATTCACGGTTTCTTCGCACTTTTAGAATCGAACCTTTGTAAAATTGTGCAGTACCACAAGATTTTTTTTTTTTTTTTTGTTTAATAGATGCCCAATGAGCATTCCATCATCGGCCGTTTAATCGGGCCCTAAATTCTGCTTACAAATTTTTTAATAACTTTATCCAATAGGCTTAAGACAAAAACATAAAAAAAAATTCAAGGAATAAAACCTTAATTAAAACTAACACAAAATTAGCAGACACGCGCCCTATTTAGTGGGCCTACCAAAGATGCTGCTAAAAATATATACATATAGAAATTACACAAGCTAGCAGGCACAGATCCAAATAGGCCTACCTGACCTTTTAAAGGTGCTGCATTCAAAAACCAAAAGTTAAAAAGAAAAATATATATATATATAAATACATTGAACGCTCTGAAGGAGCTGGATATCTAAAACATACACATATTAGTTAAAATGATTAACCATAAATTTATTTTGTGACAATCTCAATTACGTACCCGAATGCTAGCAATGACTATTTCATAACCATACATAAATACACTTAATAAGTTGCAATTAAATACGATTGCAGGTGGGCAGACAACATTGATGGCAACGAAGGCAGTGCGGTCAAATGTGCCAACGCAAGTGAAAAAACACTGGCTGAAAGAAGCTAAAAAGGAAAACGTAGCTCAAAACAGATTACCATAATAGCAAAATCTTAACCCTTTCAGACCTACTTTAATTTATGGTTTCAAGAGTTGCAAATAAAAATGTTATGATGCGTGCTGTACTTAATTTAACACAACACGTGTTTTATTTTCACAGCCAATGAGCTGTAGGCTTTGTGTTCGGCTACAGTTAGATGTACTAATAAAGACCTAGACCAGTAAGAGTGCCTGCGAATTATTTACCCACAGGTAATATCACTGGTCATTGAGCTTCGAAGTGTGCAGAACAGACCAAAAATTACTTACACGCGCATAATGTTCACAATTGTGTACACCAGGTCTGAATGGGTTAAGCAGGAACTGCACCGATACTGAACCGCGTTAGTTTAACCAAGACCATGATTTGCAATGCGCATCCTCACAGAATTTAGAAAACACGATGCGCGATGGACTTACCTAGCCCGTTAATAAAACTCACATTCAAAATATTCAGCAATCGCAAATGCCAAACCCAGCTGCAAAGTGTCGCCGCATGCCGCCCTGAATCTCTTAAGTTTCCAACATCGCGGTGCGATGAAATATTAGACCTCCGAGACGATCTAGCAGGCACGAAGGTCGGAGGAGAATAGACATAACTCTCACGCACGCGCACGCGCGGAGGGAGTAAAGCCATAGTGGTTGAAGAACGGGAGGAGGGATGGGGACACCGAGATCGGGAAGCCGACGGAGTGGTGACAATAGTTAACGAAGACGAGGAGCGCGCTGCGATCAGCGCGAAATTACCCAAGGTATGGCGAGTTTAGATGTTTTCTGAATATGTAATTTATTTAAAGCGTTTCATATTTTCGCTAGCATAAAAGTATCTTATTTTTGTTATATTGGAATTTTACTTATATTTTATCTAAACATATTAATATTTAATTTATGATTAAAACTAATGAATTCAGAGAGAAAATAGGTGTTTCGGTAATGCCTAGTAAGAAATAGTTATCCTGTAAATATAATTAAAGTGAGTACGCAAAAAATACAGTGAGTTGTCCTTCGGCATAATTTTCTAGATTTGTTTAAGCCTTGTTTGCGTGAAGTGGAGGAACAGCCTGAACATAGAACTTTAGCAGGGTTCAGAAAAGTTGAAAGTAACCGCGAATTGACTCTACTCTGGGTATGAAAGGTTCGACTTCGCACGCGGGTGGTGTTGCAGGCAATGACTTCACTCCGCTCTCGTGGCCGTGCCGCGTGGTGTACCTCATGGCGTACGTGACAGGACTGACCCTGCTCGCGGCGTACTCCGCCGCCCTCATATCCTCCCTCGCCGAGGCGAAGGTCGTCCTGCCCTTCAACGACCTCAGCGGCCTGCTACTCGACGGCAGATACTCCTTCAACTTCATCGCCAGCTCAGCCGAGTTCAACTTATTCAAGGTACCCGCATGTCACACGCATGCCTGTATGCCCTGTTAGTAGTGTATATTAGCGGGTTTTGGGACATGAAAACTGCCATCGGAGGTCAGAGTTGTCCGCCATCTTGGTAGGAGCGTCCGGTCCCCATGTTGGGCAGTGCAGTCCGCTATCTGTTTTGGCGTCACAGCCAGGGCTCGATTCTGTGTTGGATGTTTGTATTCCCAAATATCCCTAGAAATAAGTTTAATAAAAAAATTATTTTAATAAAAACTTCTTACTAAAATAAATTACTTAATAAAAAATTTAAAAATTATCGGCCTGCTACCTTGGATTTTTAATTATTATATCTGTATAGCGTGCCACGGCATACAAATTTTTATACATTTTTCAAGGAAATAAAAAAAATTAAATTGTGTAATGTTGCCTACAATATATTTTAATAAAATTAGAAAACAAATTTCGAGTAGTAGGAACTAGATGATTTCACTACACTTTTAATTAATCGGATTATAGATATATCAGAATAATTGAAAAGGTTTATCAAAAAGGGTTAATCCTTAATCCGAACAAAAATTTCTTAATCCTATCTTAATTCAATCAAAGATTTAAAGGGTTAAATTTATTGAAAGGGTTAAATATATTGAAAGGGTAAATTTTTTCTTGATTTTTTGTACTTCTTTCTTTCTTTTTGAGTGGGGAGAGAGGGTAGCAGGGGCTCTGTACGATGTTGATGGTGTGGTCTCCTGGAGGCGACTGACCAGAGTGGAGGGTTGCAATCTCTTATTAAGGTGTGGAGTTTAGAGCAAGATTGGGCTAAGGGTAATATTCTTCTAATTTTGATGGTGGATAGGCGATTTTTATGGATATATTTAAGAGACAAGAGAAATTCAGAGCATTTAAACGATTTCTAAGTGTAAATTTTATGTGTGTGGGGGTGGAGAATATTGCTCATAGATGATGGTGGGAGATACAAGACTTTGAAAGATGTGATTTACATGTTAATCGATGTGTTTTCTGAATGCAAATAAACGTTAGAGAAATTCAGAGTGTTCTACGTATGAATAAATTACATGTATTGGATTGCAAATTTCAAAAGACTACGTGAATAATAAGTACAATTATGTGAGTCTTAAACATAACGCGAGTCTCGAGCTTAGAAATATAATTTACATGAGAGAGAATTTTTTCTAGATGAATAACATCTGATGTCGACAAATGCAAATTCAATAAACGAAATACAGCTAGTCAGTATTAATAAATAACACATTAACACGATTCAGCATGGGGAATATTATCTTGCAGCAAAAAAACTCTGAATATGATTAAAACCAGACACAATAGCGTATGTTTATTCTGATAAATTTATAACAATAGAAAATATTACCCCAAATGATATTAAAATAAGTCCATTCGATGTATGACTGAGTAGTGCTTGCGTCGAGCTGTGAGTAGATATGTCTAGCACAGCCGATAGACAACTGTGTTTAAATTATGGTAAAAACACGTCAATGAAAGGGGAAAAAATTTAATGCTTATGAAATTGACTGCAATTATTAACACCAATGGTATGTTCGTCTACATGACACACAAATCAATTACTTATCACAAACGCAGTATGTCGATCCGAAAAGAAAAATAAGTTAACACACAAAAATTTATATTTTCTCTGTAAAATACTTATATATTAAAATGTGTACATTATAAAGCATTAATCATGGCTATCACTAGAGATGGAGGTAGGTCCATAGCTGCGGTAACCCCCGATCGTAGCCTCGTCGGCCGCCAACTGCCTACCCGCCCGATGAAGACGAGAGAGAGAGAGAGAGAGAGAGAGAGAGAGAGAGAGAGAGAGAGAGAGAGAGAGAGAGAGAGAGTTGCACACATTTGTCTTCTCTAAGCGTTCATGAGTGAATGAAGATTTCGGAGAGTGTATAGCTGAGGACACTTCGCTCCAGAGCTCTGTACAACCCCTCCCATGCCTATCTTCCCACTCCTCACCTGACTGCACCTCTGGCTGCTCGCGATTTTCAGTTTTTTTTTAGCACTAAGGCAAGATGGCGTTAACTGATTAGTTACATGCAGATCGGAGGAGACCTGCCTGCGACCACCTACCCTCCTCCCCTACCCTGCACCGCTCAGAACGGGCCCGACTCCATAATGCCAACCACCCTCTAACCTCTCCTCCCAAACCATGCCATGTCTGCGAGGTCCTGGGGGGCTATTCACCCGAGCTGCCTGCAACTGTCACTTTTCGCAAATGAGACAAGATGGCGACAAATGCCTAGTTACATGCAGATCGGGAGCAGGCTGCTTGTAGCCACACTACCCTCCACCACTCACCCTCAGAACCAGCCCTTGTCCAGTGGAACGTGCTCTCTACACCCCTACTCACGAACCTGTATTTTCTGAAGACCTCCAGTATCGATCCGGCCTGGTGTTCGCCTAAACTAGTTTTGCGCACCCCAGTGTCAGCCCTGAGAATGGTTTTTCGTATTTTTTCGTGAGTTGGTGCTCCTGCAGTATCTGTTTCACAACAACGCACCCTCCCCCACTAGGGTATTCTGAACACATTTTTTTCTAGTGTTGGCTCCTCTGCTTCGACCCGTAGCCCTCTGAATGTGTACCCCAAGAGATTTCACCTGACTTGCTGTGGTTTCAACCTTACACATCAGGTTGACTATATCAGCAGTGAAAAATTTTTTACAAGTTCGGGAAATCAAGTGCCCAATAGAAGCCCCAGACTTAAAATTCAAACAACAAATGTATATTTGAATCAAGAAATCTATGATTTGTAAAATCACACGGAAATACAAGACATAATTTATTCACTCATTAAGAAATGTTTTCTACAACAAGTCACTCATTAGAAAATGTTTTTTACTATCAGTTCAACATATAGGAGAGAATAAAATATTGGGAGAGAGTGGTCTATCTCTTTTAACGAGGTCTTGAGAGCCAATGAGGGGAAAACATTCGGATTTGGGGCAGCGACGGGCCGGACTGGGTGGCATGCATGAGACTAGGGGAAATGAGAGAGAGATCTCCGATAATACCCGCAACCAACATTAAACACGACATCCACACATTGCGAAAAAAAATTGTTTTTAGGGTGTGAACAGCCATAGGGTAGGCGAGCCTGCTAACCGCTGAACCAACGTGTCCCCTTTCTTTACGGCTAACCAAAAACTTTCCAACAGCAAAAATGTATTTCATGTAATATAAAATGTATATATTTTAACTTATTTAATATTTTAACAGTTTCTGGCATAAGTTAAACAAAATATTATGAATACAGGTTGAAATCATGTTATTCAGAATTGGAAAATAGCGATTTCAATGTTATACGAACTTTTTTACTACATTTTGAATCGTTACAGTATATAAGGAGGGATAAATTAATTTTGTATCAATCTTAACTTGGCATCTGCTAAGGTCAATTTGTGTGCGTTCGTGTGTATTGCAGCAGCATAGATAACAATGGCAGGCATCTACTACAGGTATCTGGGAAGCCTCGACATCAACAAGCACTGATAACATGAACGATGCCAGGCATCCACTACAACAACAGATGCTCACTACAACATCAACTACAGCTCCATACATCCATCACGATTACCACAGCACCATTGCGTCTACTACAGCTTCAGACAGGCATTATGATTACCACAGCTCCATCACCTCTACTATAGCTCCATAACATCTACTACAGCTAGAGGCGTCAACTATAATGCCAAACATCTACTACAACTTTGCTACATCTAGAACATCATCAACATAGAATCTTAGCATCGGGTACAATGCATCAAGCTCACTGCTGCTACAATTGCGACTCTGAATACATTGAAACGTTCAATGCTATTTTATCCTATGGGAAGGCGAAAACCTTATTAAGTCTAGAGTGTTCCCAACAGCAAATGTTGCCAAAATAATTTATAATTTGTTTTGCAGGTCACAAAATAAAATTAGTCTATCTGTTCCTGGCTGAACATTTGAAAGCCGATGAGGATATTGTATCCTATTTATCTTGCGAAGACTGTCCTTTGCTAATGATGAGAACTTACAGCACACGTAGAGGGATTGTATGTAACGCAGGCTGGAACAGCTATTTGAATCTAGAATTATTCCAGATATAGTATTGGAAGATTCCAGAGTCGACGAAGTAGATTCCTAGGAGACCACTGTCATCTTATAAAATTTTTTATGAGAAAGAGAGAGACTTTTTTTGTAAATAGTGCATAAAAAAGTAACGAAATAAAATGATGTGATACATTCAAGGTTTCGAAAACTACCAAGACAACTCCTTTGTAATGAGGCAGTTTGCTATTTCTTATGCAACCAATGCTAATGACTCTAAAGTACTATGTTTTAAATCCCCCAGACCTTGGTATAGTTTAAAAACCTGAAGTTAAAATAATGTTTCAGGAACAGACTTACGAGATACATAACTTGAAATGGGACTCTGGAGATATAGGTTATGAAAAACGTTTTCAATATGTAAATGATGTGTTACTCGAAGGCTATCCCATATACGTGTTTGGAACAAACAAAAGGAAATTTAAAAAACTTCAACAAATGCTGAAGTAATAAATTTCAGAAGATACCACAACTGTTCGAGTATTAATTCAATAGTCAAACACTATAATAATAATCACTGTTAGGAAAAAATATTCTGTTCACAATGCAAAAGTGAATCTTCAAGACAATATTTTTACCAACATCCTATAGTCGTGTAGAGTTATTAATTTCTCCAAAAAATGGTTTGTTCCAGGTAGCGTAAGATTTTGAAGAAATGGAGAAATTCGACACAGAGAAGAAGTACTCAACTCTTTTTCGAGGACACAAAAAAGTATGGTTCCAGTCTCTAGACAACATATACTTTCAAACACAGATGTGTAACGGAAATAAGCATTGGAATTTCGCAAAAAGGTTCGGAGAAAACCAGTATACAGAACGAGTGCTGTGTGATGAAGAAGAAGGCTGTTCTGTGTTTGGTTAGGTAGTTGTATGACTGCGAGTGTGAGTGTGTGTGTGCGCGAGAGAGAGAGAGAGAGAGAGAGAGAGAGAGAGAGAGAGAGAGAGAGAGAGAGAGAAAGAAAGAGAGATATTTTTCAAGTAATTTTAAGTTCCAGAAAATTTTATTTCTTAGATGCACCATTGTATATTTGTAAATGTATTAAATGTGTATGCAGGTTTAGTTTTATAGCGTAAAATGTTTTCAAGTATTTTTTAAGAATGTGTAATTTTATAGAGTAAAATGTTTGAATTATAAACAAGCTTTTTTAATACTTTGAGTATAACAGATTAATTCCCCTTGCTACAACTTTCGTTATTAAACATATTATCCAAAAATTTATAACATCCATAAAATTTTTAATGGTGTATCACTACTTAAAATTTTGTTGGTGTAAAATACTTAAAAGTTTTTGACGGCGTAAAACTATTTAAAAGTTTTCGATAGTGTGCCCTAGAATGTAATTTTTGACGGTGTTGAGTAACTCACACTCTTTTTAAAATGTGTATTTAAATTTAAAGTTTTTTTTAACACTGGGCTTAAATTTTAAATGCAATATCATTCCTGCTAGCCACAGTTCTCGTGCTCCAAACGTGCAGCTGGGAAAGGTAGACGAGACGAGGCAGGTCCTGGGATATGGTGAATTCATAACTGAAGACGGGCTGTGGACTGAAAATCAATGGAGGGCCAGGCTGGAGGGGAAGTGCCCAGTTTCCCACTGTCGCGCATGCATGCCCACTGGCTTTTCGTGATGGTGGGTGGAGAAGGGGAAGTTGTTGGGTGGGGGGTTGGAGGGTAAGTGCCGAGTTTCTCCCTGTCCCCTCCCTCATCACCAACTTAGAGATGCCTGCAGGGTATACGTGATGTGTTGTTGGAGGGGAAAGGGAGCAGGCAGGGGAAGTTCTCCCTCTGTCATGCATTCGCGTCCACAGGCTTTGTGCATCAGCGGTGGAGAAGGGGATGTTGTCGGGCTGGTGCGGGAGGAGTAGAGCAGCCGAATGGTGGTGCTTGCAGCAGTTTAGTGTACTAGAGCTCCCATTCTCTCACTACCACAGCTCTGCATGAGGACTGGCCCGGCGCTTATCGCCTTGCTTCCCCCTCACTATGCACACGGCCAAGACCTTGGTCCATCTACTCTGTTTCTCCTTGCCTTCTAGCTACCTTCCTCTGTAAAAGTATTTGGGCTTCACTGCCTTTTTAGTCACAGTTCTCACTCCTATCTTTCCCCAAAACAAATGCAATATTTAAAATTAAGAAAAACATTAGTCAAGGATGATAATAATAAAATTATTTTTGCAATTATATTGTATGTATGTGTTATTAAGAGATTTTTTTTTTCAGAATGAGAGGTCACTTCATTTTAATTATTGTGGTTTTGGAATTTTTATATTGGGGAAACTGAAAAACATTTTTAGTGGGTGAAAATTGGTGAGCGTATGCATATGCATATGCATATTGACATCTTGCTTTAAGTTCTTTACGTAAGCAATTCCGATTCGTAATTGTAGACGGAAAGACAAACAAACTGTAGAACTGTAGAGACAGTGTCCCTTCGCCTAAGCAGACACAAGTTAATCTATTGGAGGATGATCTCTCCTTAAGCGATTCGAGCACGGATTCGTTTATGGAGAGATTGTCAAAACCACAAAGGCAAAACATGTCTGCTTCCTCCAATCATGAAAAGGTTGATATTTTGAATGACGCCTTATTTCTATCAGACTCAGAAGATTCTTGTTATTCGGAAAGTGCTCCAACCATTTCTCAGCCGACTTTCGAGTCGATTAGAGATATTTCGCCAAGGGAGCCAGAAAATATTTCCTTTTTCCGATTCCTAAGCCTCAGTGGAAGCTTTGCCTGTCCTGACGTACTAGTTATTGGTACGGCATTCACAGGATGACTAAATGGCAGGCAGATACTTAACAACACATCAGAGTCTGACGCAGATTTTTCTCATTCTTTGAAATGTGCAATGTCCCTTTATTAAGCCTATTAATGGTATCACCCCAACCAGTTTGATTATCAGTTTCTGTAGCGGGTAAGAACTTGAAAGTCTTCACGGTGGAAGAAGGCGCTACGGAGTCTTTTTATTTTTAAAGCAAAGCACTTCCTGTCCTCCATTCATCCGATGTGGGTTTAATCTATTATGATGGCATCGTTCCTAATCTCACAAACAGACTTGAGGAGTCTAGTGCTCGTGGTTCTGGCTGTAGTCTACAAATGTTTATGTACATGGACGTCCATGTGAGTCAATATTCACTGTCGGTGTTGTGCACACTAAACTGCCCAAGTTTATTTACAATCATCTTGCTTGTATCGATGTAGACTGCCCAGAGGGAATGTGTTTCCACTACTCAATCGTAGCATCTTTGTTTCCTGTAACACAAAATGCCCACAGAATTACTTCATATCTAAAACCTCACTAGGTTTTGAATATCGAAGGTCTGTCGACAGCTTTAGTTATACAGGATATTCACAAGTTTGAGGAGAACAATTCTATTTCTCTCAATGTCAACTATATGGTAGACAAAGATAGCAATATAATTGACGAAACTTGCGAAAAGGGTGGGGTTGTAATCCCCATGGTTATTTATCCTGTACACCATGACAAACATGTGAATATTTTTGACAAACCTGTGTTATTCACGTGAGTGGAAATGCCGCTCATTTGCATTTTGTCTGTATTAGACATTTGTCATAGCTAGTTGGTAGTCAGCTGAGTACGACAGCCAACAAAAAATTTGTTTGCGAGCATTTTCGTCAGTATTTCAGAACTGATGAGAAACTTGCTAGTCACACTATTCTTTGCCAGCAACAAAAGGCTGTGCACAGTACTTTCCCCACTGGGAGCAAGTATTTGGAACTTAAAGATTACAGCAAACATCAGAGATTGGGTTTCGTCACCTATTGCAACATAGAAAGTTGCCTGAAACCAATGTCCACTTGCTTACCTAAAGATGAAACGAGTAATACAACTACCATCAACCAACATGTTCCATATGCTTGTGGCATTTTGTTGGTTTGTTCATACAATCCAAGTTTATCTCAGTATTTCGAGTTTGTGGGTGCTGATTATATGTACAAATTAGTTGATAAATTAGTTGAACTTACTAAGTTTATCAAAGGAATTTACAGTGTCATTGTTCCGATGAAGCCAAAAACCCCTGCTGATGAAGCTAGGTTGGTGGCTAAGAAAAGTTGTCACATTTGTAAAGAAAAGCTCTGCACAGATGATATTGTGGTCGACCATGACCATCTGATGGACGAAATCAGAAGCAGCACACATAATAAGCGCAACTTTAAATTTTAGACTGCCCAAAATATAAAACAAAAACCCAATTGTGACACACAGATTTAATTGGAAAACATTCTCATACATCTAAATATTATGGAAAAGACAAAGGTGATTGAACCTGTATGAAGTTTTTGCAGTTGGCTAAACAGAAAGTGAATTTGCGCATCGATGGTAGTGACTGAGTGTGTGTGTGCATGAATGTCGATTCGAGTCAGCATTTTGAGTTTAGAAACAATCTCCTTGTGCCTGGGGCGAGGTGGCGGGTGATGTTTTCTGGTTACTGGACATCCCCCAAAACTAAGTCCTGCGCAACCCGAATGCACTGAGCCGAGAATGCAGTTAAGGGGTATACCGTCATGCTGAAATTCAACGAGTAAGGACATGCGCAGTTGCAAAAAGATAGTTAGTCGTGTGTGTGAGTTTTTAAGTGTAGTTTTTCTTTTCATCTTTCGGATAGCATGAAGGTTGCAAAATTGCAAAGTTCCCTGTGGCACCTGAGATCAAAAGAGCCAATTTAGTTTTTTGTTTGTGGGGGCTAAAGTAGTCTGGCTAGAAAGCAGAGCTCCAGATATGACATTTTAATAGGTATCGGCCACCTGGAGAGGAGGTTTGGAGAGACCAGCGCCGGTTCCACCAGGAACTTTGCCTAAAAGACAACTTGTCGCTTTTTCCATAACCTGCAGAGTTGCGATGCTCACTTTCTTATAAAGCTCTAGGCTGAACGCCATGTAACGTGACACAATGGAACCGTGGTAATAGGACATCCTGGAAAAATTAAAGTGATTGGAATGACCCTTGAAAAATACAAATGTATCACAAAACAGATTCCTAATGAGACTGCTTGTGAAAGGGAGACACAATATTTCATGCTAAAATTTATTCATTCCAATTCATGAGTGTCTCTCTGGAAACTTTGGCAGGCAATTTACTACCTGCGCAATTGATTATCACCCGGTCGATGTTTCCAGACAACACCCAGTTCGAATTGGCAAAACAGAAGGGAGTTTTAACTTATGACTTTGTTAAGTCGCCAGACAGTCTGATGTACAAGTCACTCCCACCAAAGGATGCATTTCATAATATGATGAGGCAAAGGCATTAACGATGAGTATTACGTTCAAGCCCAAGCTGCATGGGATGCGTTCAACTGCATAAACTTGTGCATTGTCCCATAATGTGTGAACACTTGTTTGCTAGCTGATGTTTTTTGAGAATTTCAGGACTGTATGTTTGGCTCATTACGGTCTTGACCCCGCCATGTACATCACAGCTCCGTCTCTTTCATGGGATGCTTTATTGTAACTGACATGGGCGTGGCAAGAGTTGTTGACTGATCCTGAAATGTATCTTTTTGTTGAAGCGTGGTTAGGGGCGGCATTACCCAGATTTCAAAAAGATGTGCGGAAGCTAACAATGTGTACATGGGGGAGGACTACGACCCCAGTGTGGCATCGAAATATATATGCTATTTCGATATCAACTGGCTGTATAGTCATATAATCTGTCCAAGCTTCTGGTTGATAATTTAGAGTGGGTTGAGGCTGTCGTGTTCTCTTCATGGGATTTTGCAAACATGGTGAATGACAGTGACACTTGTTTTTTCTCAGAAGTTGACCTGACATTTCCAGAGGAGTGACATGATAAACTAACTGATCTCCTTTGGCCTCAGAAAATGGTGTACCCCCGAATGGCTCCCATGAGAAACTTCTTTTAACAGTTGCGCCATGGACAAAATATGTTATTCACGGGGAAACACTGAGGCAGTAATTGATGTATGGGGCTGAACTTGACTCTGTTCATCATATTTTGCATTTTGAGCAGAAGGCTTGGATGTCTCCATCGTTCGACTTTAGCATTGAGAAACGTACCCAGGCTGCGAACACATTCGAAAAATAGTTTTTCAAGTTGTTGAATAATTCCGTTTATGGAAAAACCTTGCAGAATATCCGCCGCGAAAGGGACATCATAGTCGTTTTGAGGTATGACACGATCTATGGGGCTGCAGAGCTGATAGGATGTCCTACATTACAGGCACGACAGATTATAGTTCAAAACTTCGTCCTCATCGAGATGTCAAAGAGTTCTGTTGCATTCAACAAAGCTTTGTACACTGGTGTTGCCATTCTCGACCTTTCATATTTAACACACTATAAATTTCACTATCAGTACATGTGTACAAAAGTTCTTCTGCCAGCTATGCACCTCCTCTATTGTGGCACAGATTCCCTAGTCTATTATATTGCTTGTAATGACACATAGAAAGTAATTACCCCAGATTTAAAGGCGCGGTTTGATACATCCAACTATGCGCTCGATAATCTGCAAGGATTCCCTCACAGGAACAAATGCCGTACCAGGGTGATGAAAGATGAATATGCTGGGTGCGTAATCACACACTTTGTGGGTTTATGTCCTAAGCTTTACAAATACGTTGTTGCGAATGAGCACTGTATTCGTAAGGCGAAGGGTGTAAAACCCAACGTGTTGCAATCACTCAGGTACAAGGATTATCGAGATTACCTCGAAAATTGCACTTGGGTAATCGGGGCCCAATATCGGTTCTGTAAGTGTGATCATCAAGTCTACCCCGAATGTGTAACAAAGGTAGTGTTGTCAGGTATGGATGATAAGTGGTACATTGAGGCAGATTGAATATCAACTTTACCTTGGGGGCACTATCGAATACCCCAGTAATTGTTTTTCCTCCCTATAACAGTTTCAACACCACAATAAATTTATAGACATCCCAGTATCTCACAACGCCAAGGACAACAATCTGCCGACACCACATGTACCTCCTGTTCCACAGTCATCGCAGCTGACTATAAACATCATCGCAGCTGGCTACAATCATCATCGCACTGGGCTACAATGCTCATTGCAGTTGACTACGCCAACTATAAATTGTGTTGCCATTCAATGCGGCTGTTCCCTGTTTGCCTAACAAGATTAGTACTCTCTTCAATAAATTGTTCCCTTGGCAAAGAAGAAAATAAAATTCACAGTGGATACTGAGTGCGTTGGAGTGTGTGGTACACTCTGTCTTTGGCGTGTGTGAGTGGGAAATACCGGATGTGACAAATGAATGCCCCTATGTGTGAGTCTACGAACACAGCTCCCGAATGAGTCGTTAGCAAAAATATTGTAAATATTTAGGAAAGAGACGACCTACACATCGCTACAGTTTGTAAATTTATTTATATACTTTTGGATATTTTTTAAAATCTTGTAATATACGCCAGACACTTTTGTAACAGTAGTACTAGTAGCAGTAGTGTAGCAATAGTAATAGTTTTAGTAACAGTAGTTGTAGTGCTAAGTTCCAGATATAATATAAAAGTATGATGAAATGTTTGTAAGTTTGTAAAATGTCATTGATAAAATGTTATTGATTAACTGTATTTTAGTTTGTAAGATGATTGCTGTTAAAATGTTATTGATGAAATATCTTGTTTTTGTAAAAAGACTTGTGTTTGGTAATTAAGTTGTAAGATGATTGTTTTTAAACTACGTGCAAAAATGTTTTGTATATAATTGTATAAAAATTGTTATTGAAAGATGACTTTTACTGTGTGCAGATGTTTGTTGGAAATTCAATATTTTTTTGTTATATTGTAAATACTTAGGTTTAAGGATCATTTTGAAAAAAAATAATATTTTATAGTAAAATGTTAAAAATGAGTAGTGTGTGTCTTATTATTTTTTTAAATACCTGATTTAACTAAAATTTTTCACTAATGTGTTATGTACAATGAGTGATGGTTTAATAGTAGTGGAGATAAATGAGTAGGTATCTATCAGTAATGGTGTGCTGATGACATTTATTTAGAAAATTCAGGATAGCTTTTCTTTGCTCGCTTTCAAAAAGCAGAAAATGTACTTAAAAACTTACAGTCATTTAAATTAAAACTTACTTTGAAGGACTGAGGGGAAATTACAAAAAAATATGGAGAAAATCAAACATAGCTGATTAAATGAAGTTTTGCAAAGAAACAAGACAACAGGTTAGTATCTTGAGAGAACCTTGGTCTGCTCAAGTTGAAGGTTGGAGTAGGACAAAATTGTTCTGTTGACCAAGTTTTGTGACTCCCCAGGGGAACATATTGAAAGGGAGTTCCGAATACCTTTACAGAGGCTGGTAGCAAAGACCTCTGTCCCTCCTTACCTACAATAAAGTTTCTCCACCTAAAACTTTTATGAGTGCACTCAACAGAACCAGCGAACAGAATCCAGAAAACAATTTAAATATTTAATTTAACATATACACAGATTACAAGAGTTCCTGTTCAAGATACAACACGCTGATGTCTGGAGAAGAAGAAGACAAACATAATATATTTAAACTAGTTTTTAAATAAAATAAAATTCAACTCAAGTAATTTAAAAATAGCGGTACATTTTCCCCTAAATTTGCAAATGTCTGACATACCTCCATCTCTAGTGATAGCCACGATTAACAATTTATAATGTACACAATTTAATATAAAAGTATTTTATCTGGGAAAATATAAATTTTTGTGTGTTAACATATTTTTATTTTCAGATTTATATGCTGTGTTTGTGATAATTGATTTCTGTGTTTGGTATATCAAAATACTGTTTGCGTTAACAATTGCAATAAATTTCATAAACATTAATTTTTTTCCCTTCATTTACGAGTCTTTACTGTAATTTAAACACAGTTGTCTATCGGCTGCGCTAGACGTATCTACTCACAGTTCGACGTAAGTGCTACTCATTCATGCATCGAATAGAATTATTTTAATATTGCTTGGGGTAAGATTTTCTATTGTTATATATTGTTTACAGAATATACATATGCTATTGTGTCTTGTTTTAATCGTATTCAGAGTTTTTTTGCCATAAGATAATATTCTCTATGCTGAATCGTGTTAATGTGTTATTTATTAATACTGACTAGCTGTATTTCGTTTACTGAGTTTGCACTTGTCGACATCAGATGTTATTCACCTAGTTAAAGTTCTCTCTCATGTAAATTATATTTCTAAGCTTGAGACTCGTGTTATGTTTAAGACTCACATAATTGCATGTATTATTCATGTAGTCTTTTGAAATTTGCAATTCAATGCGTGTAATTTATTCATATTTAGAACACTCTGAATTTCTCTAATGTTTAATTCCATTCAGAAAACACATCGATTAACATGTAAATCACACCATTCAAAGTCGCATATTTCCCACCACCATCTACGAGCAATATTCCCCCCCCCCCAAAAACACACAAAATTTACACTTAGAAATCGTTTAAATGCTCTGAACTCCTCTCGTCTCTTAAATATATACATAAAAATCGCCTATCTACCACCAGCATCCCTCCAAGAATCTGAAAATTAGAAAAATTAGAAAAGAATTGCCTTAGCCCACTCTTGCCCTAAACTCTACATCTATATAAGACGTTGCAACCCACCACTCTGGTCAGTCGCCTCCAGGAGACCACACCGCCAACATCGCACAGAGCTTCTGCTACCCCCTCCCCCAATCAAAAAGAAATAAAGAAGTACAAGAAAAAATCAAGAAAAAATTAACCCTTTCAATACATTTAACTCTTTCAATAAATTTAACTATTTAAATACATTTAACCCTTTCAATTTTGATCGGATTAAGAAAATTTTAATCGTATTAAGATCGGATTAAGAATTTTTGATTGGATTAAAATCTGATTAAGGATTTACCTTTTTCGATTAACCCTTTAAATTGATTTGATATCATATCGATAATCCGATTATCGAAAATGAAGTGAAACCATCCAGCCCCTACTACTATTGTGGCCTGCCACTTTGGTACCCGGTGCATCGGGGGACGTATTGATCCCCCCCCCTCCTACGCCACAAAAACTCATAACCAAAAAAAAATGTTTAAATAATTTCGGCCCACTACCTCGGATTTCCAAAATACCAACCACACTTTTAACAGGTAATAGTTATGTCAAAAGAGACATACATTTATTTTTTAGTATAATGCGATAGTGCATCTCATGTAGGTAGGATCTTGTAAAAGGATATGCTAATATTAATACTTTTTTGTTTTCTAAAACAATTTAATGGAAAAAGATGGTATTCACCTATGCATTTTATGAAACTGAATTTTAAAATAATAAAACCACCTAGCACGCTCACGAGGTGCTTGTCATAATAGGCCTATATTTACATGCCACTTCATAGTTAATAAGGGGGGGAGGAGGGATGTCGACCTCGAGCTAAGTGAACGCCAACTGATCTTGATCTACATCCTGCGTGAATAAACCTTGTAGAATCTGGTTATAATGAACTGTTTTCAAGGTCAGTGCCACAGCTGTTCGCTGCAGTTTTCAAGAATAAGGGGGAGGGGGCGGATGGCAATGGGTGGGGGAAGTGCAATGTTAGCATTTTTACAGCTCTGCAGCAGTGGGGTGTCAGGTAACTGCACATGTGCATGTGTACATGCTTCAAAGTAGTTTTCGCACCTGTTCAGTGTTGGGTAACCATAATGTCTGCTCATAGTGTTGGGTAACCATAAAGTCTGCTCATAGCAGCATTAGCATTCTCTTACCAGGTAACTGCACACCTGGATGTGTATGTGCTTCAAAGTAATTTTAACACTTGCAATGTCGGATGACCATGATATCTGCACCTGCATGGCATCAGGTAACTGCATACGTTCTTTCAAGTCGTTTCCACACCTGCTCGGTGTCAGATAGACTAAGTCATCACCTGTACATGCAGTGTTATTTTTTTCACAGAGCTAGCTGTCTTCAATATTGTAATATTGCATATTAAGACAGGCAAAATAAAATTAATGAAAATTATGATAAAATATGTTTTAATTTTAATTTTAATTACATGTACATAACATTTGGTTAAAAATGTTCATAGTTCCTCTTTCAGAATGTGTTTCTCGTCAACCCAGGAATCGATCGTCATGCTTCGAGTGTCCGAGCCACCTCATGGGTACACATCCATTATGCTCTTTCAGCACCTTTTCCACCAAATAAACACCGGGAAACTTTGTAGGCTGGATCTCCTCTGTTTAAAAGCCTCCGACGATGGGTTAGCCATGTACGTCCTCCAGGTAATACATGCGTGGGTATGTATGTCGCATGCGAAACACTTTGTAGAATTCCACAGACTAGTTTTGACTATAGGACTCGTGGAAAATGCCATGTTGTTTGGAGATGTCCACCAGGTCAACGATCTTGGCTTTAGGTTTGCGCGGGGCCCTCTTCCTGTGATTGGAGTACACACGTCCCAAAGCAGGGATTTGTCCTCGGCATCTTCGGGCTTCAACGAGTGGTAGAATTCATGTTAAAATTATAGTTGCAAACGAGTTTCGGCAACAGCCCAAGTCACTTGTTTCCATTCGCTGTGAAATATCTCCACAGTTCTGCTTTCAGATCCTGGTGAAAACGCTCGACGATGATAGCCTTGAGTCCAGATTACATGGAATACGGTAGTGATTTATGCCGTACATTTTCATCAGTGCATCGAAAGTAGCATTAAAATATTCTTTACCATCATCGGTGTGGAGATTTTTTGGTAATGTCCTTCTCTCAGTACATCCGCCATGGCCTCGGTGGCGTCACATACATTCTTCGACTTGAGCGGTCTGGCCCAGGCATACTTGGAAAACATGTCTATTGTGGTCAAAATGTAGCGGTGGCCTTTTCTCGCACATCCAAAGTCTTGCATTTCGATCAAGTTGGATTGAAAAGTGCCGTCCAGCCCTTTAATGATGTACTTTCTCTGAGGATAATTCCTTCTGGCCAACCTGTGCAATTTCCCATAAAGTGCATATTTCATCATCTCACGATATAGCCAACTTCGACTAATTATTCGATGATGAATATAATCTCGTTGGTGTGCGACCGGTTGCCCACAGACTGCGAAGTGACTGGTAGCCATAATCAATCGACGAATTCATTCGGATCGTCCCAAAACACTAATTCTAGCTTTCATTTGCGTCGATATTCTGCAGCAGCTGACCCAATCCAATAGCTTCGACCAATCGTGGAAACAGTCCTGCGATAATGCCAAATTTCGCATGGGCTGTGTCCTTAAATCGCCATGTTGAGGGGTTATCGTTCGTGTAATGATCACGACTGGACTGTAGAAGGCGACGGTACTTGCGCAAATCCGATCCGGTGTTGTGTCCGGGATGCCTACGAAACGAAAGTTTGCACAAATCATGCATCATTTTTACCTTGCGCTTGCCGATCTGCATCTCATCTGCTGGAAAAAAACATTGCTTCCTTGTTTCCGAGAAACCATTTCTTATCAAGGTGTTGCAAGCCATAGTCTTGTCGCTATTCCGATCCGAGTAGGAAGTGATGTAGACCCAGACCAGGGTGCCCACCACTGGTCCACACTCTCGTGTTCGTTTCTGTTCTCGTGCATGCAGCAAATCGATCAGGGGCAAATCGTCTTCGTCGCTAGTGATACCCCTTTCCGATTCGGGCATTTCCGGACTTCTTTTTCGTTTAAGCATTGAAGTTGGTCCTTCCACCTGATTTCGTGTTTATATCCGGCCGAGGCAAAGTTTCCTCCTGGCGTTGACGACCAAGTTCGTCGAGATGGCTGGTTATCGGCTTCCAAGCCTCTTCCCTTGGATTCTCGAGAGCCAGTGTGCAACTTTTCGCGAGTAGATATTTCGCGCTAATAGCTTTGATGGCCCGCTGCAGCTCAGTCGTCAGTTAGAGCCTTCAATAATTCCCATCTCTGTGCATTCAACACATTGATCAGGTATATTATCCATGCCTCTGCACCCCCTACATGCCAGTCGACGGCCACCAAATCTTCCACCACTTAATTTTTCACTCTCTCGATATTTTGCCCAAGAAGCAACAGGCCGCCGTGAACAGCAGTGAGGTAAGCTTTCATGAACCCATTCCCATCATCATCATCATCGGAGCGTAGAAAATGTCCGAACTTGGAAATGGCACCATGACTCATGGTAATAATAATTACAATAATAATACATCTCGCTTTATAATATTTGGTACATTGAGAGAAAGGTTCGTTCCAGCTAACAAAATGTTTGTGTAGAGGTAAAGATATATTTAGCTGCCCCAACGAAATATTTTGTTGAGTAAATAAACAAAGCTCAAAACTAAATTTATTCTTAAAAAAAAAATACATGCTTGAATTAACAAAGATTATTTGTTGGGCCAAAATTAATTAGACTGTCAATAAAATACTTAGTTGAATCAACAGTATATATTTGTTTGGCCACTCATTTGATTACCGTCGTTAGAAAATGCAGCTCGAGAGTTTGTATTTTTGTGGCAATTAAGATAGTAACAGTGTTTGTTTAGTGCATTTATTGATGTCATACTAATAAAACACAAGCTCAACAGGAAGCTGAAAAGTAGAGATGCAAAACTTGAAATATTTATTTGCTCACATTGTCCAGTATTCAAACTGTATATATTCAAAAACATCCTTACAAATCAACAGTCACTTTAGCTAAAGTTGCTAAGGCGTAGCTTTCTGAGAGCAAACTACATAATTTTGAATATCGTTGGGGTTCCTAATTTTTTTATATGTTAAACGAAACTATGTAATGCACGTAGAGTCAAACAAATCTTTAGTTGCACCAACCTAATCTTCGTTTTGGACAACCAAACAAGGACAGCAAAATAATTTGGTTTCAACCACAAAAATTTTGTTGCCCCAATACAAATAATTTTAGGGTATTCACGATAAAGTGAGCACTTTTGAAAGCCCTGCTTGAGATCTACTTGTATGCACGTTATGTATTCTTCCGCCTTATGTAAAATTAAAATTGCCATGGACCTCGTCACTTTATTCTTGCGACGGTCAAGTGAAACTGACATAATTAGAAAAAAATAATTATTTTACAAATCTGCTCATTTTTACACTTCGATGCGTTAAAAAAAATAGGAAGCGAAAGATAATTTAAGTAATCACAAATTATTACGTAACACTATTTATTCAATGTTAAGGTATGGAACTACTTACCCTCCATCATTACCAAATTTACTGGGCGCATGTCACTCAGTGTGCCCGTTAAAATATATGCAAGTAGGAGCAGTCACTTTTTTCAAAGGTTGATTTCAAAAGTGCTCACTTTATCGTGAACAGCCTTTTAATTTGGTTGCGGCAAACAAACTTTGTTTGATTCAACAAAACCTTTTTCTCAGAGCGTGTGAGAAAGCACAGCATGTGGTTGCGTTGTACAGGAGTCTAAGGATGCGACGATACGGAAAGTGCACAGGAAATACTTGTCGCGCGACACGCACACCTTCCCGAGAAACTCAAAGGAAGCGATCCAGAGGCTGTGCACGGAGAACTACTACGCCAGCCTGCTGTCCGTGTACAACCTCAAGTCGGTGGACTCGTCCGTCTGCAACCTGGTGGCCCTTGGCGGGGACGTCTTTCCAGCCAGCCTCGCCATTGCCATCACCAAGAACAACGCCTTCAAGGACATCATCAACCAGCAGTGAGTATATTTGCCACCTTACTGTACATGTACAACCTATTCGCGGTTTCTTCGCAGTTTTCGAATCAAACCGTCGGAATATCACCCCATGTGTGTCGTGCCCGGTTATTTCCTAGATATGCCATCTATCACAAGAATTTTATACTTCCGATAACATTTTTAAAAAACCTTGGTTTTAGTTACATATATCTTCTATTTATATTTTACGTACGAATTTTAATATTTCATTTATATACAGGATGAGTCCTTTAAAAGAGGCCAGGTGGAGCATGTGTGTAACAGAGCGAGGGAATGAGGAAATACAGTCCAGTGTGACAACAAAATACCTAGAATAAGTGCTGGCAGTGGCCGCAATTGACCTCGAGGCCAAAAGTTGTGAAAGGCACGTGGGAGGACATGCTGCGGGATGGCATCAATAGCTATGATACAGGCCATCTGTTAAAGGATTCGTCCCTTATAACACTAGCAACCCGACCCGGCTTCGCTCGGGCGCGATTTACAAATATGGCTTTGTTTAGGTTTACAGCAAATATATACACTAAATGCTTAAGGTAACTAATGCAGGATTAATACAGTGTTGTTCACGAAGTCTTCGTAAGTGAACAGGTATTATTAATAAAATTTTAAAAGACAAAAATGGTTATACTGGGTCATCATTAAAATATAAACACATGCTGTCACGGACGTTTTTGTAGACCTTTTTGAGATATACAATCCTGTAGTACATTAATTTGGCGTATCTCTTATGGTTTAGCCAGCGTAAGCCATGTAAGCGCCCAAAAAGCGGCCTTTCCGACTTTATTATAAAACGTTGACATTTCTCTGCTATCCATAAATTAAATATCGATGTATTATATACTTAAACCGTCCTCAAGAAATTATCTAAATCACAGAGAAAAGCGCATCAAAATCCATTAAGTAGTTTAGAAGCCTTAGCCGAATGCACAGACACACGCGGCCGGGCGACTTTGTTTCATACTATGTAGGCCTATAGAATAGATGAATAGAAAACAGGGAGAAAATAGGCGTGTTGGTAATCCCTAGTAATAAATAGTGCTTATGTAAAATATTATTACAGCGAGTGCAGGCGAATGCGGTGCGCTGGTCCCTTTGGTATAATTTTCTAGACTATTTTAAGCTTTGTTTGCGCAAGGTGCAGAAATATTTTGAAGTAGAACTTCAGCAGGGCTTCAGAAAAGTTGGAAGTAACTGTGAATGAGTTGTTTACCTGTTGTTCGCGGTGAACTGAGAACTTACGTAATCAACCATTTAGGAAAAATTCATTGCTCATATAGGCTGTTCATGGTAAAATGAGCACTTTGAAAGCCTTGCTTAAGATATACTTGTATGCAAGTTGTGTATTCTTCCGTCTTATGGAAAATTAACGTTGCCATGGGCCTCATCATATTAATCATGCGTCGGTCAAGTGCAACTGTACAATTATTAGAAAAGAAAATTCACAAATCTGCTTATTTTTACAATTCGATGCATTAAAAAAAACAGGAAGTGAAATTAATAATTTAAGTCATTATAAATGGTTACATAACACTTTTCTATCCGACGTTAAATATAGAACTACTTGCCCTACATCGTTACCAACTTTACTGGGCACATGTCACTCAGTGCGCCCGTTAAAATATATACAGGCAGGGGCAGTGACTTTTTGTAAGGTTGATTTCAAAAGTGCTCATTTTATCGTGAACAGTCTTCAACCTCACGTACACTACGTACACACTGGCATGCACGCATCTTGTTAAATTGGCAGTGAATTTATTAAAAATTTTCGAATACTTGACCTGCTGAGAGAGTAGGCAGGCGTGTCAATGGCTACTCAAGTCTTAAGGTTTTATGTTTTATACAAATATGAGCACGAATTTGTAAATTATTAACATACATTGTGATCGATATTTTAGTTACCTAGTGAATTATAGCTCGCGTATCAGGCGTGATAGAAAAAGTGATGAAATCTAAAGATTTAGCTTGACCTAATGGAAAAAAACTGTGTATATGTGCACACAAATATAACCATACTAGTTTCTACGAAATCGTTCAATTTGTCTCAAATTTTGCTTGGCTAACAACAGAGCATTATGTTTTTTTTTTTTTTTTTTTCGTTATAAATACTTCGATTCATGGCTAATAACGTTTTCAGTTAACACTTTATTTGGTGGCTTCAACTACACAAGATAACTGCGAACAACGCCTAAAAACTTTATGGGACTTATAAAAGGGTTTAAAAAGAAGCGAGTTATGTTCGTAAAACCTTGGCCATAAAAAGTCAGGTTTCGACATTTCAGAAATACAAAATTTCTAGGGAGGAGGGTAAAGTTTAAAACAAAAAACCCGTAAGTAACGCTTGGCGCATATGCGCATAAATTATCCGCTCGACTGTTAAAACGTATGCAAAAATTACACGGAAACTCCGAACAAAACTTTTATGCAAAGAAGGCACTTGTGACCAAATTAACTTTTGGGGGTGGCATATGCATGATTTATATATTTTTTTCCAAATATTGTGTCGAGCATTATTAACATTTCTCCTTTTCATAACACCAAAGATTTTGCTTCCTCTGATAGGCAAACTAACTGTTTTTCCCGAATTCATTTAGTGACAAGACAGTGTACCATTATGACTGAACCTCAGTTCTTTATATACGCCCTGTTTAACGGTGAGTCTGGAATAAACAGGAAGCAATACTATTATTATGCATATTACTAATGGTAGTAGCCAGTGACAAATCTATAGTGTGTCAGTGTAAGTGGGTTTGTGATATCTATCATCCTGCTACTCGGAGCTCTAGTAATAGTTCACTAATATACTTCGCACCGTATACGGCTGCTAGGAATTTACTTGTGTGGTTCCAGTCTGCATGTATGTTATTGTTCTAAGGAACCCCATTATGAAAGGATAGCACAGCACGGCATGGCATGGCACGGTTTGGTGCGGCTTGGCTCGTAGTTAACCTGCAGGACACAGACCAACGATGGGTTAACCAGTTGCATTGGACAGTTCATTAAAAAATGAGCTTTTGGCAGTGGCTGCAGTTTGTGCAAAGGAAGTGTAGCGCGAACTAAAAAAGAAGTGACATAAACACAAATTCTGGGTGCGTGGAATACACCGCATGTCTCGAAATAAGCTGTCCAAACTGATAAACATGCTTCCGTTGTGAAATAAAGTAAGTTGGTCCGTGCTCATTGTGGCATACGAGAGCTGATTGTCACACGCAAACAAAAACTAGCTGCAAATGTGCTCAACTTCACGTCCACCATATCACATGCGTACTGGCCGTTCGAGGCGAACGGAATGAATTGTCCAGGAGCATTCCGGCCCTTCCGTGTATGCGTTGAGCTGAGGGAACCATTCCCAGAGTGTTGCATCTTATTGTAATTTATGCGAAGTAATATGGCTGATGCCGAAGCCATGCCGCAACGCATAGGCTGTTGACGGTAAAGTGAGCACTTTTTAAGGCCCTCCCAACAGGCCTAATTGCAGTCTCAGGCACTGAATTCTGAGGGTGGTGAAACGTATACACTGTATTTATTGGTCACATTGCAATGTTTATATTAAAAAGCAGCAGGAAGATGGAGATTGGATGAAAGTAAAAATTTAGAAGGGCCTTAAAAATTGCTCACTTTACCGTGAACAGCCTATACCTGTCGTTACTAATAGATCTCCCTATGATGTACTCAATTGCGGGTCATGTTTTGCCCTGCCGTGCTGGCTGTTTTAATGGGTTTATCATTTAATATGGCCAAGTCCACTCCATGCTTGTCGTTACTGATGGGTTTCATTCTTTAATACGGTCGATGCCATGTTGTGTCGCGTCGAGCTGTGCCAGCCGTTACTATAGGTTGTTCACGGTAAAGTGAGCACTTTTGAAAGCCCTGCTCAATATCTACTTGTATGAACGTTGTGTATTCTTCCGCTTTATGTAAAATTAACAAGGCCATGGGCCCCATCACTTTGCTGCATTAAAAAACCGGAAAGCGAAAGAACTAATTTAAGTTATCACAAACTGTTACCTCACACTTATTGTTCGACACTAAGACATGGAACTACTTTGCCTCTGTCGTTGCCAGCTTTATTGGCCGCATGTCACCAAGTGTTCCCGTCAAAATATATATTCAGGTAGGAGCAGTGAACTTTTTCTAAGGTTGATTTCAAAAGTGCTCACTTTATCGTGAACAGCCTTAGGTTCCCTCAACACCGCTCCCTGGTAAAAGGATTGGGTTTACATATCAAATGATTTTAGACTGCCTTAGACACCTTTTACAATATCGCTTGCAAACAAAAACACTATTCGCATTTTTGCCCGAACCACATTTCTACAAAAAGATTTTGTAAAAATTATTTTCACTCTTAAAATTGCTGTATAATTGATATGTGTATTAAAAATAAAAAAGGAAAATATTTTACTGGCTTAATATGGCGGTACTCGCTATTTTGTAGCATGGCTCCTCTCTTCAAAGGGCCAAAGTGTTTTTTTTGTTTAAAACCTATATCGTGTAAGGTGGCTGAGACACCTATAGGCGGCGTCCTATAGTTGACGCTGTCGTGCTTCCAGCCTGAATAACCTGCGCGACCTGGGCGTGCTGGAGGCGCTGTGGACGCAGTTCTGGCCGGAGCAGATGTACCTGCCGCAAAGCCCGTGGACATCGGTCACTGTGGCCAACATCCGGTCCATCGTGGTGTTGCTGGTGGCGGGCGCGGCGCTGTCGCTGGCCGCAGTGTGGGCGGAGCGGTGCGTCCATCGCGCCTCCTCCGCAGACAGCAGGCGTTCCGACGAGGACTCGTACCGCGAGGACGAGGCGCCCTCCAGCGCCGCCGAAGGCCGTCGCGCGGCCGTGCTCAGTGTGCACGACGTGCCGCCAGACGACCATGACGGCCGAGCCTCCGCCTGTCTCACCAGCACCACCTAGCAGCCACCACCTGCCACGTCTTGCCACTACCACCTACCAACACCAGCATATCTAACACGCCTCCACTTGTCATGTTGAGAGTGGTTCGTCTCTTGCTCTTTTCAACTCTTGACAAAAACTCATTTCGGAAATCCGGCTAATAGCTGCTTCAAGGTCAATCGAGAACTTTTTTGAAAAATAAAACTGTCCTTAAATTCGCATATTTTAACGCGGAATCGTGCCGGACGATGCCGTTGGTTGGCGGGATTTCTTGGGGATCTCCCGTTTCCCCCGCCCCTTCATTCCGGCGCCGCTTCATATTCACGTAAATCACCCTCATCGGCTCTCAAGACCTCGCTGTTAAGAGCCGCCCAAATCTCTTCACTCACTCACTTTTTAACGTGCACGTTGACAGGCAAGCTCGCTAATAAAGTTGGCAGCTATGTAGATAAAATAGCCCAATGCCTTAAATTATATTTAAAAAGCGATACTTGAATCACTGAAATGTATGAAAAAATTGAATCTGACATAAGTTTGTTTTACTCATGTCGGCTTCCCGTGGTGCAGTCGGTTGGCGCGCCGCCAGTCTGTGGTGCGGAAGGCTCTGGGTTCGAATTCTAGGTAAGGCATAGGTGTTAGTCTAAGTTAGGTAAAAAGTTAGTTTGTAAATTCAATACATCATAATGAATGAGAATAATCAGACAGATGTGATGGATGCTCTGTCATCAGGATGGATCTTTATGCGTCCAGAAGGTCCGTATGAGCACCATCGCTGTCGTGGCACAGAATAATGCGGCGTCATGGCCTGTGGGATATTCGACGAAGAATAGCTCTGTCGATTGTCGTAAAGGCAACCGTAATAGCTTCATTCAATTGTTCTGTTGTTTCGTATCGTTGCTGGGATACTCGCGCCTTAATAATACCCCACAGAGCATTGTCACATGACGAGAGATCGGGGCTCCTGGGAGGCCAATCCAGAGGCGCTGGCAGATGTGCTGATCCACATCCTACCCACCTGTTACGAAAGACTTCATTGAGAAATTCCCGGACACTGATGGCAAAAATATGGGGGTGACAAGACTTATGGAACATCTGTAGGCTGCTGGTAAGAGGAGCCAGCTGGACCACCTGCAGTGACGCTCCAGCTGGTCCAAAGAGTGGAATAAATTGTATGAAATTACGGTGGAACAGCGGTGTCATGAAGACGAGGAAAGCAAAAGAAGCACCCCGAAAAAAAGCCCATACGAAGGCAGCGTCCTTTGCACTTCCTTTGCGGCCGCGGTGGCTGAGCGGTTAGACTGCTCGTCTCCCACCAAGGCGAACCAGATTCAATCCCCGACCGGATCACTCCCGGATTTCTGAAAATGGAAATCGTACCGGACGATGTCGCAGATCGACGGGTTTTATCGGGAATCTCCCATTTCCCCCCGCCCTTGCGTTCAGTCGCTGCTCCATTCTCACCTCATTTCACGAGCTGCCCAAATCGCTCAGTTCAACTGCCTTTCCTTTGGTCAGTTTCCGCTCTCCGGGACATGGGATCGAGAAGGGAGCCCAAGTGGTAGCATGCTAATAACTAACCACTGAGTCAACCATGGTACACCGACTTAATTCTTTACGGTAACGTCAGCAACGAATAAAAAAAAAACGTTGGTGGCATGTTTTTAAAGTCTCATTAAAAGTACAATGCTTAAATAATGAATTGAAGTAGATTTATTTCTGTTTTATACGTAGACAATAAAGTCTCAACCAAACAAACATGTTTATGTTTCTAACACGTTTACATTATTCCAGAGGTCTGATAATTATTAAATGTACTGAAAATACAGTCGGTGGAAGTAAAATACCCAAACAGGACTTTCAAAGTTCCCAGTAGGCTGCGATTCATCACAATCCCAGTTCTTTCAGGTTGTTGGTATTGCAAAGTCCGACCACGGGCTATTCGCAGAATTTCTTCTCACATTTAATCCCTGTTGAAAACGTCGAAATGGCGTGAATAGCATTAACTGGGCTTATAACACTCTATTCGTGTTGTACGTTTTTACCTCTGGTCTAATGCCGGAGGCGAGGTTTTCATTTGTATAGTACCCTACACAGAAATTCTAAAAGAATTATATAAGAGATACGATAACACCGTGTATTCATATTAATATTATACCACTTCATTGAAATTGTAAAAAATCGAGTATTTTAAAACATCGTGAAAACATTGCTCTTATTCATTCAAACATCGCAGTCACAATTATGCAATTATGAGACCGAAAAAAAGTGGTTTCCTTTCCATCATATGTCAAGTATGTATAACAGATTTGTACCTAACAGTAAGCCTGCACGCATATAACTAATTTATTTCTAATTTTTCTTATAGCTCAGTGTTTGTCATAAATCAACCAATTTAGTCAACAAAACATTTTATTTTCAGGCAAATTTTGTTCACCCAACAAAACAATTTCATTGATTCAAATTTGTATTTTTTAAATGAACAAAATAAAATTTTCTTCAGTAGACTTGTTTGTTAGTAAACAATACATTTATTTAGTAATAAAGGCTATAAATCTGCTTTACTGTATATGAACAAGCATTTTGCTGGTACAGACAAATCTTCCTCACTAGTGAATGTACTTTTACAGTCAATAATATCAAACAATTTTGTAGTAATACACAACATACATTTCGTAAGGTATATTTTATCAAACTACTTTGTGCTGGCCATATTTTTTTGCGGAGAAATTCCAGCCATACTACTATATAATTGTAACTTTCTCTTCCACCTTTCAGCGCTGGCCTGAAAACTTGTGCCTCTTATTTTACGTGTTGCTAAAAAAGTTGCTCTCTATATGAGCTGTTAAAATGGAAATGGCATAACTTCTTTCTAAGGTGCGCAGAGGGATTAACGCAGAAATGTGCCGCACATGTAATTTCGTTGTCTAAAATTTTCTTTGAAATATATATGTAATCTTATCGGTATGCCCTGACATGAAACATCTTTCTAGGTATTTGTGGCGAAATTGTATTTATTTTGTGGTGTGCAGAATATAAACTTGTGAACATTTTTACTGTGTCAACTATTCGTGTACCATTTTGTGCCATGTGTAATTAAGCCAAATTATATCAATGTATGCAATATTTAAAGTTAGTTATTCTTGCTTATTTTCACCCCAACCACTAATTCCTTTCTGTCATGAGATATCGCCGCTTGATCTAATCCTTGCAACGAAACCCTCAGCCATACGTGTCACTAACTTTGTTATCTGCACCGTGCGCGAGAAAAAGAATAGAATAGATTACGTCCGGCTTTTTTGGCTGGAAATGCAAGAGACGAGGGACACTGGAATATGTGCGTCTGACGATTTCGCTACAAGCTTTAAGTACTTTGTTTTTCTGGTGACCTTTCTGCCGCTAGGTCAGGGACTAGTAATTTTAATTGTCATTACACTCATGAAAGTTACAGTGATGAAATAGTATTGTATAGGAATCCTTACTACTATATAAATGCGAAAGTGTGTTTGTCCTTCTTTCACGTCAAAACGGAGCAACGGATTTACGTGATTTTTTGCACAGATATAGTTGAAGGGTCGGAGAGTGACATAGGCTACTTTTTATTCCAAGAAAATATCTCATTCCTTCAGGAAAATTCTTATTGTAAATAGGTACTGGAATAAGCTTTTCTTACGATCGATTACTACATAAAAAAGCATTGTTAAAAAAATCTCGTAATTTCTCCTTTCTTTATTGTCTATAGGCTGTAAACATTTCCTTCCAAAAGGACGTAGTAGCCCAGTGGCTAGAGTTATTCCAAGTGGGGCAGCTGCGACCCGGTGTGTATATGTATATATATATATATATATATATATATATATATATATATATATATATATATATATATATATATATATATATATATATATATATATATAGCCACTGAGCTACTGCGGCCTCACTTTATATATATATATATAAAGTGAGGCCGCAGTAGCTCAGTGGCTAGAGAACCCAATAAGGGTGCCACAGAAGCTCAGAGGCTAGAGAATCCAATAGTAGGGTCATAAAAACTCAGTGGGTAGTGAACCCAATAGTGGGGCTGCAGAAACTCAGTGGGTAGAGAACCCAATAGTGGCTTAGTGTCACAAAACTTCATTATTCATCCCTATAAACACGCGCGCGAAGCAGCGGGTAAAAGCTAGTAATGTAATAAATATCTAATGGTCAGCCTATGACTCACTGCTGGTGATGTACACTGTAAAAAAATGGTGTAATTTTACACTAAATATGTGTGGTATCAGTGTCCCCACTGATGTAGGTGTAATTTTACACCTACATACATATATCAATGTTTTTTTTTACTCTAGTGAGGGGATCCTTTACCGTGAACGGCCTACAGAACAGAAAACACACACAGTTTAATTTAAAATTTATGTTTGGTTTTATTCAATTGAGTATTATTTGTTTTCCAGAAAAACACTGTTAGGATACATGCAAAAATATTCACTAACATTTATAGGAATTCAATATCCTTTTCCAAAACCACCAAGGATTAATACTAATAGGTAAATAGTTAACTGGACGTATTAAAACACACATGGCGCCTTAAAAAATGTTATAAATACAAAAACCAATTAAAAGTCTGACCTATCATAAATCTCAACATTTTCTGGTGTTTACAAAAAAAAGTTTATTCTCATGTAATCTCAACGTAAGTGACATGTTATCTTTAATTTGACTTGAAACATATTGTCCTGATAAAGAATTACATTTATTTCTGATCATCTGAAAATTTAATAACTTTCAAATATTTGCTCAGTTCAATTCACGTATCATACGCACTTTTTACAGCATTATAATTTGCCATGTTATATATATATAAACTTTGTTGAATATTTTACAGGGTTTTCTAACTAAGATTTTGGAGGTCACACAAACAATAGTTTAAAATATTTAATCAACCATCTGGACTCTATAGGGAATTTATATCACTTACGCTTTGATAAACTAGGAAAACTATATACTATGACGTGAAAATTTGCCATCTTGCCTCATGACCAGAAGGGTCAAAATTACTGATATTAGTTATCACATCAAATACTTAGCTTATGTGTCTGTCGAAAGCTCAGCAGTGCCAATTTCCATTATACGGCTAATTCCTATCGCTTTTATACAAAACATCTGGGCCGTTAGCTTTCTCCCTAGCTGGAGTAAATTAAATATCTGTCCAATAAGAAAGCGTGGAATGATCCACGAGCTTCGATAATATTCCAAAACATGGTCGGAGACACTGACTTCCGGCGCTGTAGTTCCTGCCACGTGTTCCAACTTCCATATCACCCATGCGCCACGACAGAAGCGCCCCAACCGACCGTTGGCCTAACCAGCCGCAGCCATGCTTGCCAGTATTGAGTCGGCATACGTAGCAACCGGAAGCTGTGTCAAAATTCTATGCGGTGTGGTTTCTTCCGTGACGTCAGACTTGCAGTCGCAAGCTAAATCACCGTAGAACTTTAAGGGCCTTATTCATAATCAGAGCTTCGTCCAAGGATGATCCAGAGATGATCTCCCTTGGAGTTTGTTTGATGTTAGTCCGGACTAAGGGTAGACTAACTATAACGTATTCATAAACTCCGACCAGAGTAGGACTAACTTTAGTCGAAGGATCATGAACGTACACTGTTGTCAAGTCTACTGCACATGCGCATTGCATATTTTCCTGTCTAGATAGCGCTAAATACAATATAACTTACATTTAAAAAACGTTTTTCTTTTCAAACTTAATTGTAATTTACTATAATCTTAATGTGCGTAACAAGAAAGAATATAATCTATTATACTGTGTGTTGAATTAAGTGTCTTTACAAACACCCTGTGAGTTATGGGAGTCTAGCCTCCCGGTCTCACGACACACGGGCCATTCGGTGGCGTATGAGGGTTCGGCGGCGGGGGTTAAATTAAACATATAAAAGTAGACGTTTTGTAAATATAAATACATTTTACACAGCATCTTTGGAATGGAAAAAGCGCATATAAAATATCTTGGCCCCACACCGAGTTTTGATTATTTCCATTCAAAAGTGCTGCTCTCGGTAATGTGCTGTGTTAGTTTTGCCTGCTCGTATAAACAAATCACATTATTTATTACATTAACGTCACTTTATTCGTTTTAACCTTGTTTTATAACTGTACCATATAGGGAATACTGTAGAATGGAGAACGATAAAATTAATATACTAATATTTTATTATTCCTGATTTGTTAATTTTCATAGCACACCCCTATGCACTGGTAATATGGGCTGGTTTTATTTTATTACGCCAATACTGTCTTTATAATGATGTTAAATGCATATTGTAATGTTAAAGCTTATAAGGTATATATCCTTTGAATTATTATTCACGGAAGATTCCATTAATTAGGTCGTCATATTTTTGCATATAGATTTGTAGAATCGGCCTTAAAAGTAATTGTTATGTTCGTAAACTTTATCTAGCTTTCACTGGTATGTAATACTATCGAAACTGTCGTATTTTATGTCCGCCATGATTCTTTTTGACCTTAATACTACGTTAATCCTACCCTCACTCCAGACTAAAAGTTAGGCCGTACATCTGCAGAAACGAAGTGCAAATGTTTGCTTTTGGAAAATAATTAAGTGCCTATACTCGTAGGACATGGTATACTCTGCTTCATATAATGTCAATAAAATTTGACAGACGTTGTGACCAACCTACACAGCATGGAAATAGTAAACGCCCCCATTTGCAAAGTACTATGTCAGTTGATGGTTGTTGCAGGGTTTGTGTTATTATGTTGGTGCCATTTGCGATGATTTTAAAAGAAAATAGAACTCAGAATTAAAAATTATAATGTGGAAAATTTATGATAGTTACAACATTTACGGTTAAAATTACGCTCATAGACCAATACACAATTTTCTGAGTTATAGAGCAAGGGCTTTAAAAATATTTAGAAACATTGTGGTAGAGCATGCGAACATCACGGTTATGTGAAAGGTCTCCACGAATCTCCGTTGAGTCTGTTGTCTAGTGTCTCCATCTGCCTGGTGAAAAGCCGTTGGTATTGCGCTTTCTTCTGTCATAATTTATCTATATGCGAGAATTCCTTGCTGGTGACGGCGGGATATTATATATGCAGTTAATTAATTTTGTATTCACGTATTTCATTAAGTGAAATTCGTCGTAGGTGCCTTTTTAGAACAGTCTCCTCAATGAAATGAATTATCGACACGTGTCTGCCGCTTTGTAAAATAGTTTGTTGTGTGCTGTGTTCCGCCATTTTCTGTGACCGCGGCGAAGCGCGAGCGAAAAATTATTTACGTTGTGAAGTTTGAATTTGTTGGTTTCAAGAAATAGTTCAAGTATTTTGTTAGTAGATGTTAAATTTGCTTAAATGTTTACAATGTGCATTTCGCACATAGGTATTAACAGTGACCTATTTATTTATTGAGTTTTGGTGTTGCGGGAGGTTTTCAAATGTACGTGACCTAAATAAGCACCTTTTTAGTGTAGTTCATTATATAAAAAAAATTGCAACGATATTTATCTGTTGAGCATTTCTCGCATCGGTACGAACATCGACACATTTATCGCATTTAGTTCTTTCGATGAAGTTAAATCTTTATAGTTTTATTAAATTGAATGCTATTTCCGTACGAACAAAATTTCTCACTGCACCATCAAAACAATGCAAGTTCCGATTGCCACTCTCACATAAGAAGAACCACAAAAAAATCACGTCTCCTGAAAGACGTAAAACTATAGTTCCCCACCCCACCAATAAACTAAAACAGAACCTAAACTAGTATATTATGTGATCATAGCAAAAATAAAACACTTGGGAATGGCAACCAGCTATAGTAGCCCAAGTACTGGACAGAAGTTGTCAGTCTTTCAATGCTTGCCATTGGATTCGTAGCTTGTTTACAAAGATACTTTTCTTCACCGACAGAACAGCTGTGGCGGAGGAATATATGGTGGCCGCACTTCTTTTCGAGAACTGTCAAAATTTACTGAAGTTATATGAAACGGGCTATACGGATAAAGCAGTTAATCTCGCATAACTGTACAAACTGTCGCGCGACTAACGTCCTTGCTGCTGTTATTTTTTTGATTAATAGTGCCAGAATTTCCTTCAAAATGCAGCAGAATCGTCTCTTCGAGATTAACAGTTCGAACCACACTCGGTTTGCCATCGTCTGGTACTCGATTTTTAATTGAGCCCGTAACTCGTAGGCGTTCATGTAAGCTGGGCTGTTTTCTTGTCCGGAATATATCTAGTAAGGAAACGATCCTTATAGAGACGTCTTGCTTCTGCTGCATCACTAAGAGACCTGCCAAATTCGCGTTATTATTTGAGGACATGTTAAACTTAAACCACTTTTCCTTTTAAATACGTGTGTCATTGGACCATTCTTTATTTGACACACCCCGGGTAACTCTGCGCCAATAAATGAACACTTCACAATTGTGTGCCCCAATCACGCGCAGTTCATTCAGAAAGGGCGTGACTTAACATTTATGCAGTAACCAATGGAGAAAAATGACGCTGCCTCGAGTATATATAGTACTATGAATTTTAGCTCTTTTCAAAAAATAACGCGAATTTTGCAGGTCCCTATGCATCACATCCCGCGAGCCCATCAACAAATGCGAGTCTGCCATCTCCTGCTTTGCGTAATTCATTATCTCGTTCAACTCACAGTACAGCTCAGTATAAGCTGTTCATGGTAAGATAAACACTTTTGAAAGCCCTGATTAAGATCTACTTGTATGCGTGTTGTGTATTCTTCCGCCTTATGTAAAATTAACATTTCCGTGGGCCTCATCACTTTATTCATGCGTTGGTCAAGCGAAACTTCAGAATTATTAGAAAAATAATAATGGTTTAAAACTAGCAATTTCTACACTTCCGTACATTAAAAAAAAAAACAGAAAGCGAAAGAAATAATTTACGATATCACAAATGGTTACCCAACACTTTTTATCCGACTAAGTTCTGGAACTACTTTCCATCCATCATTACCAACTTTACTGGGCGCATGTCACTCGGTATGCGTCCGTTAAAATATATGCAGGCAGGGGCAGTGAAATTTATCTAAGGTTGATTTCAATAGTGCTCACTTCATTGTGAAAAGCCTTTATCAACTGTGCTTGTCAAGAAGACAAACAGGAATAACTCTCAGTATACCTAGCAAACAGGTCGAGATATTTCGAGTGTGCGGCTTTAACTCGGAAACAAGGTCAAACAGCCCACATTTTAATTCATTTGCCGTAATATTACACCAAAAATTTAAAATTCTTTTTTAATTAATTTGTTATAATTCAAATTTTAGCTCAAATACTGATACGCAAGGAATTATACGTATACACACGTAAACCCCCACCACCAAAGAAAGTTGAACGTAAGGGTAGATAAGTGAAGAATAAGTATTGGAAAAGAATCCCAGACGTTGCCGTTAAGGGAAAACCAACGGACGGGAGCAGGAAGGCTTTCACAATGTCTAAAATGCGCTGTTTATTGTTCGACGCTCCATGTACAGACATCAGAGGCGAACTGGCTCCTTGCGCCATGTTTTAAGCCACTGGTCGTGTTTTACGCTGTCGTGTACTCTGCAGAAAGCGTCACTAACCTAGTCGACGTCGCACACGCAGACGATCGTCAATAGCACCGAGACATATTCTTCCGACATGGTTAACTTACTTATGAGGCTCATCTTTAATTTTTTTTAATTTCAGAGTGAAGCCTCTGATTTTCAGCCTGCAGCACACTCTTCTCGAGACATTCGCTGAAACGCTTTAAGCCTAGTTCCACCCTTTGCACGTTGCTAAGTAGCTGCTTTAATGTGTTATTTCGCAGCCTAACGATTTTGTCTGGATCGTTAGGCAATAGTGATTTCCATATTATGTCAATAAATTCAGTGTAACATATGTGGATTACACTTGTGCTCATAATATAACAAATCTTCTATGTGGGACTGGCAACTTTCCCCTAATTTCTGTCTTTTTTTGTACAACATCTAGCTAAAATTTTTTCTCTTCTCCACTGCATTGAATGCCTTTCTTAGCCTAGTTTCTAAAGATTTCCATGTTGGAACATTATCTACGTCATTTGCAAGTGTGTGTTGGTAGACACGTTTTGCAGTTCCCTGCAAATATAATTTAATTCGTCTACATATTTCCTCCTCATTCCATTCGTTCAGCTTATTTGCTGTTTTGAATGTAACTAAAAATTCGTCTACATCCTGCTCAGTGGTATCTGAAAATAGAGGAATTTTGACCCGATCTCGAAAAACTACCTTGACTTGATATACGTCCGCCATTTTAGTTTGTTGCTCTAATAGAATATTTTCATACACCTGAGGTGTGTCTATATTGTCGTACTCATTCAGCGTTAAATTGTTTTGACGAGCATTAATTTGAACTAGTGTTTCGTAATATTGCACTGAATGCGTATTAACAGACGGCCGCTCTTGTAGATTATCTGTGTCAGTTAAACGTTTCCCTATTATTTTTGTTAAGACACTCCTCGTTACTCTGGTAGATTGGGTGTTTAACTCTGTTGATAGGTTAAGGTTGTACTGTAATAATTCATCTGCCCTTTGTATCAGTGACTGAAATCTTTCTGCCTGATTAACTTGCCCATTCTCATTATTAGTTCTGGCTTCGGACAGATCTATAATTGCTTATTTAAAAACTTTTTCGCAGAAGATGCGAGTGTATTTTTTTTTCCGGCACTCATACATTCTTAAAAACCCGTAGGCCTAATCGAATTTACCTCTCGTATCTAACCATTAAAACTACGCACATGAAGTTTTAAATGTTAGTAAATTGCACTCTTATACAAAACCATGCATTAATTTACATGTTAGTTATTCCCCATTAGTTCCATCCAGTGTGTTATGTCACACAAAGCATGCAGTATGCGTTATATGGGTGAGTTAATAATTAGTAGTGCTTAAAAGCACGTAGCTGACGGTAAGTACTCTAAGCAAAGAGGTGGAACCGTGAGGTGCCTCTACCAATGTTATGTTTATCTTATTTGAATATGGGTTAGTTTCACCAAATAACGAATAACTAACATACAGTATTGTTCAAGTGCAAAACATAGCGTTTATTGTTTTAATAACAATACGCAAATCATTTACAGCCACGTCTAAGGGACGTGACTAAAATGCACTTTAATAGGGGGGCTCTACTCAAGCTCTCTGCACCATAAATAGCCGTCTGACTCACGACTGTTAAAAAATAACACTTGGAGCCGATTCTATCAGATCTGGAAAGTCAGACGACGGCGGCGTCGATTGGCGACCTTAACCTCTTTGTCTCAGCGTTTATATGCCTGGTGTTGTGATTGTATGAAATAGCTTTAACTTGGAATCCTCGTATGAACACGGCATCACAACTTCAGTAAACCAGAACGCCAGAAATCATAACAGCGTATTGCAAAAGAAGGGCCGACAGTAATATCCCCCTCCACCAGCCGGCAATCGGGGATTACTATGTTTAAACAACGCGCCGATACAGGCCACTGTAAGGAAGGGCCCGACATCTTTCCACGACCGACAGGCATCCAGGGAAGATCACAACATGGGTGTGTCCGTCAGCTAGATACAGCCTCCGGCATCAAGAATAAGGTGGGGACTGTCCGGCTTAGATATAAAGAGAAATGGCGTGAGATAGTCATAACTTAATAACATTTAAAGTCCCCCCCCCCCCCCCGGTTACTGTAACTCTTTCAGTATTGTATTGTCTGTGTCTAACATATCTTCAATAAACCCCCTCAGTTACCATAAAAGTTATCATTTAAGCTACGCCCCTAAACCCTTTTCGTGTGGGTATGACCTTAAGTCATAATCCATAACAATGGTCTGGCCGCGTGTCCTCGATTTCCTCCTTCCGTTTTCCTGCCTGAACAGCTCTCCCTAGGGGTCGTTATGCCTGTCCGCTATCCTTGACGGCCATAATAGTACGTTTCCAAATTACAATATTGTAAATATATTTTTAATCTCTTTAGGTTATTAATACTGGGGCCTTAGTTGTTACGTTAATAGTGCACCGATTTCACAGCACCAGGTCTCGGTTTTGAACCAAGACGAATACTGTTCGGAATCCTACCAACAGGAAATACGTCGGATATTATCAACTGCTTGGTGGTTTATTCCCTACATTAGAGATTCTTGCCTGTTGTCTTTGAGCGCCTTACTTGTATTCATTTCGAAAACTTAAATTATAATTACATTACAAACAAGTAAGTTTCTTTGATGTACTGACATCTCTATAATTTATTTAACCTGTGTGAGATCACTAATGTCGCATAATCATAATGGGAAACGACCACCCTTGTTTTAAAGTAATTAAATTGGTAACGCTATGTTCTAGTTTAGTTCAGTTAGTTATCCATATAGTTTGGCTCCTGTGAGATATGAACATTCCATGCGTTATAATGCATTTATTATATACAAATCACGAACGAGCGTTGTTACGGCACTTAACAGCTGAAGTCTTCAGCACCGATGAGGGTGAAGGGAGGTGGAGATGAAGCCGCGGTGGAATGCAAGGGTGGGAGAGACGGGATAACTCCGAGAAAATCCACCGCCACTCGGCAACATCCACCACGTTTCCCACATGCGAAAATCGCGGGTTAGACCCCGCCGGGAATTCAGCCGGATCGCCTTGGTGGGAGGCCGGCGTGCTAATCGCACAGCCACCGGGGTCGGTCCCCATAAATCATGAAATATATTACATTTTTTCTTAAAGTGAATAGACACCATGTTAATCTGGTGAGTTTGTGTTATCTAAACGTGTGCTTTTTGATGGATTTTTATGTGCATGATTTTTCCACTGAGATACATCTACGTTAACGGTACAATTCATTTGGACTAGGATACTCGTTATACCGAAAATGCACCAACTTCTCCTGAAGTGGAAAAGTGTAAAGAACATCGGAAAGAACACTGTTGTCCGTTAATTAGAAAGCATAGGACTCGGATCCTGGACGTCCTCAACATGAGGGGCAAATCGAAGTACCTGGCATATTTTTGAAGAAGTGAAATAGTAATAAATACTTTGCTTTTTATTCAACGTGCATGGTAGTACAAATTATTCCGAAAAATAGCTTGGCAAAAATTGTTTATATTTAAAATTAATTTTAAATGTAAATTTTAAAGTTTGTAATAAAAATAAAAATATTTTCAAAATAATAAATAGATGCCCAATTAATGGTTTTGTTAATGATTTTGTGATTATTTAGAGCTTGTTTTGTAAACATGAGATCTTATACACATTTTTTGCATATTATATGAAGGTATAATACTCTATTTCAGATGATGTCATTCGACACAAAAGAAATATAAGAAAACAACTTTATGCCTACTTTTAAGAGAGGACAGATATATAATCTGATTGGCAGTTTACTCCCATCTTCAGGCCAAAGTCCACAATTTTTTAAAATTTACTAAATTTCAATACAGTCGCAGTGTTAAATATAATCTAGAGAGTAATTCTCTGTGGGATAGTTAAAAATTAAGAATTCACACAGATCATACACCACAAAATCAACATCGACGGCGACACAATTCACCTACAGTAAAAAAAAGTTGCTATTTTATTAGTTGATGAAGACAATGGTTCCAGGGATATAGTGCTGCATTGCAAAAATGGTTAACAAAAAGAGTGTCTGAATTGCATCGTACCTACGATCCATTACAATATCACTTGATATTTGTAAAAGGAGGTAATGGCTATTATCTGACCATCCCTCAGCAAAATTCAGATGGAAATAAAATGGTTTCTTGTATGCAATTTTATGCATACAGATTAATGGTCAGAGTTAACTCTTTTAATACTATACATCAATACAAAGATTTGTTCAGTCAATACTGTGTTGGCATTTTGGCTAAAATGATTTAAGAAAGATTAAATTACATATTTTGAAACCAGAAGATATTGCAAGCTGACTATTATATATTTTTAAGAGATGTTTTAAATCAGGATGCGAACATAACTGCTGTAAATATTGGACAACACATTATTTTGCCGTCATTTTGTACGGGTTCTCCCCCATATATACATGAAAAAACCCAGGATGCTACGTGCTATGTTCGAAATTATGGCAGACCCTATTTATTAATTAAATTTGCTTGTAATCTTGAATGGTCATAAACTGAACAAGAACTTTTTCTTGGCCAGCTCTCTTTCGACCGACACAATGTTATTTCTAGGGGTTTTCATTTGAAAATGAAAAAAAAAAAAAATGATTTCTTTAATCACAAAAGAAGACGTTTTTGGAAATGTCATATGCTGAGTGTTGAGTGGCAAAAACGGGGTCTACCACACTGTCATACATTATTCTGGCTAGAAAGAAAAATTCAACCTGAAAAAATTGACAACATTATAGCTACTGAACTACCCGATAAAGTAAATGACCCATCATTGTTTGATATTGTGACCAACAACATGGTACATGGCCCATGGGGGGAACAAAATCTAATGTCACCATGCTAACGGACAGCTAGCGCATATTCCACGTATCCCTATGATCCCAACGGATCTTGTTATTCCTTTCAAGGGGTTGCAGTTTCCGGTGAAGGTATGATTTTCTCTCACAATAAAAAAGTCACACGGACAAACTTTCAAATTTGTGGGAATAGATTTAAGCCAGGTATGATTTTCTCATGGCCAATTATATGTCGCGTTATCTAGAGTCGGAACTCCAGAAAACCAATATATTTTGCTACCAGAAACTAATAAAACAATAAACATAGTGTACTGAGAAGCTCTTAACAAGTTAATGTAAATTTAATAAAACCTATGAAAAAAAAAAAACTTTGGAATAAGAGGTTCATAAGTTACTTCAAGAGGTTGATACAAAATGGAACAGTACATATGCAATGTTATCACGACTGGTAGAACAAAAGGAATGTGTCGCTGCCACACTTGCAGCCACTGATTCTGCCCCTGAGAGTATTGCCCCAACCAAATGGGCCATAGTATAGCAATTTCTTGCAATACCTCAGCCATTTGACACAATGACAAATACTGAGAAAGACACGTGTCTGTGTCAAAAATAATTTTTCAGCAGCAAGTACTGTTACATACGAAACAATATCAGGATGTGAATCAAAATCATCCTGGTGTATCGTGACAAGTTGTGGATGCACTTGTTACGGCACTTGACACTTCCACTTTCAAATTTGTGGGAATAGATTTAAGCCAGGCGTGATACATTGTCTATTATCGACCCTCGTTTTAAGACTGTGCCTTTCGTCAGCAGTCACAAACTAGACAAAGTGGATGGTTTGATAATAAATCAGGCTTGTCAAGTGCGGTCTACTAACCAGACTTCTGCACAACTACATGCTGGTTCCTCGAGTACGTGCGCCAGTAATGCGTTTTGGGAATCATTTGATGTTCAGGTTAGAAAACACAATCAAATGCACAACATTAGAGCGGATGCCACCATCGAGGTACACAGTTATCTGAAACATCAGTACGACTGGGTTCAACGAATTCATTAGACTATTGGAGACAGAATGCAACAAATTATCCCACACTCACCACATTCGTGAGGAAATATTTATGTTCACCAGGAACATCTGTTCTGTGAGAGCAACTTATTTCTAAAACAGGATCTCTTAGTATGTAAAAGGCGAAGTCGATTCAAAGCTGACATAGTCAACATGATTGTGTTCCAGAATGTGAACTGGATTGACAGTTATCTAGTGTACCTAAGCGAGAGGTCCTGCCACGCACGTCATATCCTTTTTTCTTGTTCTACGTTTATATGATGTAGCGCATCGACATAGTTTTAGTTGTTGCCTTTTGTAATATGCGAACCCCACATGCCAGCAGCTACGGTTATGCACGGTGAGGAAATAATTAATATTTTTGGGCTTTAAGATTTTCTTTGGGTTTATTATATACCGTATTTCAGCGTGTATAGGCCACACATTGAAAAAAAAAAAAAAAAAAAAAAGACTACATAAAGTGGGGTACAGTTTATATACAAGATATTGGCGTAAATTTTTTATTTTTTATTTTTATTTTCCCCTAAAACATGTTTAAAAATTTTTCAACATACCATACATTTTTATGTTTTAATTCTTAAAGGCAGGAAGTAAGGGAAGGGACAAAGAGAGAGAGAGAGAGAGAGAGAGAGAGAGAGAGAGAGAGAGAGAGAGAGAGAGAGAGAAGAAAAAACACTGGTGCAGTTATTTGTTTGCTCGCCTTCATAAACAAAGAACATTCATCCCGAGCATGTAAAATGTATACATGTTGGAGCTCACCCATAGATGTCGCACATGAGAAAATAATTTCTCTACTGTGCAAGAGAAAAACATCTTACATAATTTGCATCCCCGCCATGGCTTTATAAGTGTACATTGATAAGACACCATTTTGTCCTCCCATTACTGCTACTCACGTGTTTCCTCCTGCATCTACTTCTATTTCCTCGTCCGGCCTGTCTGTCCCCTTGTTCGTTCCCGTCTCCAGCTCATCCTCTGCCATCACTACTTCATGTCTTACAACCTCCTTCGCCTGTGGGACCACGCCGAGCACCACCACGTCATCTTTTCGTTTCGGCGCCCCGTCGGTGGTTTCTCCTCTGAATAATATTTCATCCTATTGTGTGTCCTCCACCATCGCCGCTCCATCCTTATCGTCACCCTTTCCTTTCTCTCATCCCGCTACCTTGCCTGCATCTGTCCTTGTCGACCACTCCTACCCTCTTCCTTCGACACCTCTCCTTACTCCTTCCTCCACCGGCGTGGGTAGCCAGTCTGCAGCGACTCCTGTGCCTGGCCTTCACCGTGAATCACCTCCTCACCGAATGGATACGTCGCCGTCGCCGCTCGACCTGCCTTCACCTGCTCCGGCTGCTGCCCACGTGGTCCACGCCGACGTCCACGTGGACGCAGACGGATTCATCAGGCCTCCATCTCGCCGCCGTCGCCGCCGTGCACCGTCGCCCCCGTCCACCAGCGTGTCCACCTCAAACCGGTTCGCCCCTCTTACCACCTCCACAGATGCCATAGATGTCGACCCAACACCTGCTGCTGCCTCCTCCTCTCCTCCATCCTTTAAACCTTCCAAGCGTGTCCAACATGCCCGTCCATCTGCAGCCCCTGTTTCTACCGATTCTCCACCTCTTCCCTCCACTTCTACCTCTACCACTCATGCCGCGCTCCCGCCGTCCGTCCACCCTTCTCGCTCATCTCATCCTTCTGCCACCCCTTCTACTGCTAAGCCTCCTCGCATGCCACCTATTTCCTGCCTCATCTCCCCCTCCTCCCAACCTTTCCTAGCAGCCCGCAATCTCCAACAGCGCCTCACCGTTCCCTCACTGTCACTTCCGTCAACGACCGCACCTCCTTCTACACGGATAATCCTACTGATCACTCCTTCCTCTTCCAACACCTCAGCGACCTCGGCTACCGCCCCTTCACTTCCCTCCGTCCCGACGAACGTGTCGACCGCATTGTCCTTAAACGGCTCCCTCTCTCCACTTCCATAGATACTCTTACCGATGAACTCCTTGCCATAAATTTCCCCTTAGGCTCCATTACCAAGCTCCGCGTTTCCCCCACCTCTTCGACCCAGCCGTTCCTCATCTCCACTCTTCACCCTGGGGAGGCAGCACCATTCTACTCCCTCCGTAACCTTGGCTGCTGGGTCGTTTCTGTTGAGAAATACCGTGGCTCTGGGCGGGTGCCGCAGTGTTACCGCTGCCAGGGGCTGGGCCATTCATCGCTACGCTGCCACCGTGATGTCTCCTGCTTCAAGTGCGCCGGACCCCACTGGAGCAGGACCTGCACCGCACGACCCGAGGACCGAAAGTGCGTCAACTGCGAGGGTGAGCATATCGCCACTTCCCTTTCCTGCCCCAACATTCAAGCCTACCTTCGCCGCCATCCTCCTCGCCCTTCTGTCATTCCACTTCTTCTGGCCACTCTGCACATCCTGCCCCTCCCGATGTCGCTTCCCATCGCTCGTTTCCTGCAGCTCCGCATAACGCCTGGTCCCGTCCCCTCGCTTCGCCCGCTTCTGCACCTACGGCTCCCCATCTCGGCCTCCTTCCTTGGCACATCCCTCAGTCCCGCAGCCTACTTCACCCCCTTCTGTAATCCCGCCACCCCGCGTGTCTCCCTCTCCTCACTCCGATTGCGCCTCCCTCTCTTCCCTTTTGCAAGAACTAGTATCTTTCCTTCGCTCCTACCTCCCGTTCATCCGCAACACTCTCGTCGCCTTTTCCCGAGCCCGCACCATCCCCGAACGATTCGACGTCCTCTTGCAAGCATTCCTGTCCTTTTTTAATGATTCCCCCTCCCCTTAAAGCCCTCATTTGGAATACCTCTCCCTCCTTCCTAAGCTTCACGACCTGCAGTCCCTTCTTTCCTCTCATTCCCCAGATATAGTTTTCCTCTCGAAACCTGGCTTGCCCCCTCTGATCCCCTCCTTCTTCCTGGTTACGCTATCCACCGCTCCGACCGCGACGGTCGGGGGGGTGGTGTCGCTCTCCTCGTTCGCTCGTCCATCCCTCACCACCGTCGTTCCCTTTCTCTCTCCCCCGCGGCTGAGGCGGTCGCCGGCGCTCCATGGTCATCCCTATGCCCTTTCCCTTGTTTCTATCTCCTTCCTCCACAGTTCCCCTTTCCTACTCCTGACATTGAAGCCCTCGGGCCCCGCCTCGATGCACACGTCGTGGTGGCGGGGGACTTTAATGCCACCCACCCCTACTGGGGCTGTCCCGTCGCCAACCGGCGGGGCAGCTCCCTCCGACAACTCCTCCGTCACTCCCCATTCACGCTTTCCGCTCCCGTCGACCCTACCTTCTTCCCTTCCCAGCTCCGCCGTCGTCCCAGTGTAATCGACTTCGCTCTTTCCTCTCGCCTCCCTATTCTTTCCGACCTTCTCACCGTCACTTCTGGTTCCTCCGATCACCTTCCCGTTCTTTTCAACCTTCACTACTTGCCCCACGCCAACCCTCACCTCCCTCGCTTCGATTTCCGGCAAGGTGACTGGCGTGGTTACGCCAGCACCCTGTCCGCCACCCTCGACCTGTCCGTCTCCATCCGCTCTCCTGCTGCCATAGACCTCGTTGCCTCCTCCCTCACCCGTTCCATCCTATCCGCGGCCTCGGCCCACATTCCTCTTTCCGCTCCCACTGCCCGTTCTCCTTCTTTTCCCCCTCCCATCCGCTCTGCCCTCTCGCTCCGCAACTATTTCCGCGGCCGCTGGCAGGCCACGCGGTCCCCGTGGTATCGGTGGGTGTACCTCCGGCTGCGGGGCCGCTGCCGTCGGATGGTCGCGGAGTGGTCTGCTGCGCTGGAGGCTCGGAGGATGCAGTCCCTCTCCGCGCAATCCGGTTCCCTTTGGTCATACCTTCGTCGTCTCCGATCCACTCCTACCGTCATTCCTCCTCTCACCGGTCCCCACGGGTTTGGCGGAGACGGCCTCGGATCGTTCCGAGGTCATCTCTGCCTACCTTCACTCCACCTTCGCCTCGGCCCCTCTTTCGTGCCTCTCCTCCTCCGACTCCTCCGGCGACGATACACCTGCATCTTCCCTCGTCGACCGGGTGACTCTGCCCCTGCTCCCTGAACGCCCTCCCTTCCGGCTCACCACCCCCGCCGAAGTGCGCACCTTGCTCCTTTCCCTCCGCGCATCCACGGCCCCTGGTTCCGACTCCCTGCCCGCTCCCCTGCTCCACAACCTTCCTCGCAAAGCCGTCGTCCTTTTCACCCGCCTGATCAACGCCATCCTCCTCCATTGTCATTTCCCCTCCTGCTGGAAATCCGCCACCGTCGTTCCTCTCCCCAAACCCGGCAAGCCCCCTACCCTACCCTCGTCCTATCGGCCCATTTCCCTGCTTCCTCTCCTCTCCAAGATCGCCGAACGGGTCATCCTCTCCCGTCTCCTTCCAGCTGTCGATTCCCTAGGTCTCCTTCCTCCGCACCAGTTTGGCTTCCGCCCCCATCACTCCACCTCCCATGCCATTGCCCGTGTGGAGCTCCTGGTGGTCTCCGGATTCTCCAGGCGGCAACACACGGGCATGGTGCTCCTCGACCTGGCCCGTGCGTTCGACTCCGTCCCTCACTCCCAGCTCGTCTCACGCCTTGCATCCACCGACCTCCCTCCTCACCTGGTCCGCCTTATCTGCTCGTACCTGGACGGTCGCTCCTTCCGGGTGCGGGTGGAGGGTACCCTCTCTCGCTCCCGCCCCATCCCTGCTGGCGTCCCTCAGGGCGCCATCCTCAGCCCTCTCCTTTTCGCCCTCCACATCGCCGACCTCTCTCCTCCCCCCGGTACCTACCTTGTCCAATATGCCGACGACACCTGCATCCTCGCCTCTTCCGTTTCCGAGCGACTGCTCGGCGACCGCCTCAGCCGTGGCCTCTCTTCCCTCCGCTTCCAATTCTTATCTCACGGCATCGCCCTCAACTCCTCCAAGTCCTCCTCCGTTTTGTTCTCCCGCTATCACCCTGCAGGTCTCCACCCTCCGACTCTTGCCGCATCACCCATTCCCTGGTCACCCTCCATCCGATACCTCGGCGTCCTCCTCGATCGCTCCTTCACATTCATCCCCCATCTCGATTCCTCCGTCGCCCGCTTCCGTTCCGTCATGGCGCAATTGGCCCCCATCCTCCGCCCCTCTTCCGGCTCTCCTCTGCCAGTTCGTACCACCGTTTACCGCTCCCTAGTCCTTCCCCGCTTGACCTATGCCAGCCCCACCTGGGCCCATTCCTCCATCTACAATCTTCGCCCTCTCACTCGTTCCTTCTTCCTCGGTCTTCGCCTTCTTCTTGGTCTTCCCCGTTCCACCCTCCGCCAGACGCTGCTTGCCCGTACAGCCCTCCCCCACATTCACTCCGTCCTCGCTACCGCTTCCGCCAAGTTCATTCACCGTTGCCTTCGTCATCCCAACCCCTACGTCCGCCTTCTCGCTGAACCCCCTCCAGTTTCCGCTCACCCTCGCCGACCACTCTTCACCACCGACCATCTCGTCCCGTCGTCGTCGGACGAGGCCGACATCGCCGCAGCTGCCGGGGGGCCCGGAGGATGACGATGGCTCAGCCCACGATCTACAGCTCTCGCCGACCACCAATGACCTCACCTGCTTCACGTCACCCTGGGACCTTCGCCACCAACCAAATACATCGCTTCACCATCTGAAATCATCTTCGCCGTCCGTCTGCTTCATTCATCACCTGCTTCAATGGGACGTGCCAACCCGCCTGGAGTGCACGTCCTCTCCTTCCCCCACCGTCATCTTGCCCAGCAGCCCACCATAGTATTTTCCCCCCAATTATACTGCTCTCAAGGACACGCTGGTGTCGGTAAGGGCTTTGTTAAATGTTCTGTGTATATATGTATTGTTAAATTGTATGATGTTGTGTCTAATAAAAGGCCTGCGTGCCACTCTATGATTTTTTGGACGGGCTGAGGAGTTTTTCTCCTCGCCCAATTTAAAAAAAAAAAAAAAAAAAAAAAAAAAAAAAAAAAAAAAAAATTAATATTTACAGGAATACAAAATTTCAGTGCGGCCTATACTTGAAATATTAAATATATACCTAATTTTTCATCAAAAACTTCATGGGTGCTGCCTATACACGCCACAATACGGTAACTGCAGTACCAAAATGTCCATCACAATATATATATATATATATATATATAAACACACACACTCCATAGTTTTATATTTGTAAGTCACTGGTAGTTTAACAAACAAGTGGTCTGGAGACTGGTGCATGCATGTTCCCTTGCTCATGGCCACATCTTGTTACACATATGCAGTTCTGTGATTCACTCAGATGTAGCAGCCAGCAGGAGTTACAACAGACTTGTTTCCAGACTCGAGAGTATCAATTCCTAGGTACAAGACTCGACTCTACTCGATCCCATCGCAAGCCCAAATGTTTTCTCTCTGTAACCAATTCTCATATATAAATACAAAATCAAAATGAGTAAAAGCCATACAATAATATTGTAACAATTTCTCTCTAGAGATTAAGTGGGCTAAACCAAGTTCGTTAAGGGAAGGAGGTCGTAATTAAATAAAAGAATTAAATTCTATTTTCTACAGTTATTTACATTAAATACAAACAAAATTCTCTCGACTCAACATCTCACAGTAAATTGATATCCCTTACTGTTTACAATTAATGAATTGAATTATAACAATTTGTAATTACCTCATAAAAATTAATGAAATTAAAGAATTAACAATCAGTCGCAATAGACAATGTATCAACCTATTCAATTATTTTATAAATTATGTGTCCATATTTTGACAGTTACAATATTTACAATAAACTCCGTATTACATGTTCACTCAGTCCCACCTCCATTCAGTCCATGTCCTGCCAGTCCGCAATGTTCTAGACTTCTCCGAGCGCCCTCATGTACACTAGGCTTCACTCGCTAGGTTTTCCGCTCTCTTGTCCATTCACACAAAGAACACCTCGTCCGGAGTCGTACCGCACCTCACTTCGCTCCCACACTCAGCAGCTAGATATCCTTCACCAAAAGATTGCTAGCCGCTGGACCGCGGCAGTATATATAGTGTCGTAGTCCATCATCCAGAACTTTCTCTAACTTGCGCACTGCGCCGAGCATCCTAGTTTCCAGAATAAACGTGTGCCTCCTACAGGTGTCCACGTCTTCAGCTGGGGTGGAGGAGAAGGGCCTGTGACGCCAGCCAGTCTCACCAGAATATTCTTGCGCCTCATGTCGGCTTCTTCAGCGGGGAAGGGGGAGGGGCTGTGATGCAAACAAGTCTCGCAGCTGGCAGTTATTCATCGGCTTCCAAGAAGGGGAAACAACAGGCAGCGAGCGCATCATTCCAGGAAGAGGGGAGGGTCAGGTTGTTAACCCCCACAGCGCCGGACAGCCTCCTGGTGCCAGCTGCAGCGTGTAACACTGCCCCCTCCTTAAGTCTGTTCGTCCCGAACAAACTCTCCATCAGGACCTTCGTACAGCGCTAGTTGGTCGATGTAGAAAACCTTAGGCTTTGTTGAGAGCCCTGTCGACAAATCCGGTAGACCACATAATTTATCTGCTTCAGGATCCTGTATGGGCTTTCCCAAGATTTCTGTAGCTGCTGGCAGTATCCATTCTTCCTTTGAGATTTGTATAACCACACCAGTTGTCCTTGTCTTCTCAGGCATTCTTCGGTGATATCGTGTTTTCATTCTGTCACTATTAATTTTAAGGTGTTACCCTTATAGACTCGTGGATTGCCGAGCGATATGCAAGGAGAAATAAGGTTACTTTGGCATCCCAATCTTTCTGATTGTCTTCTACGATGATCGCCAGATACTGTTCCGGGGTAAAATTTAGCCTCTAGACCATCCCATCCGACTGAGGGTGTAATGCTGTGGTACGAGTTCTTTTCATTCCTAAAATCCTCGTTACCTTTTGGAAAAGAGTTGCTTCAAAATTTCGTTCTTGATCAGAATGAAGCTCAAGTGGCACTCCAAACCTGGGGAAAACGTGCTCTACCAAAGCATCAGCTACTGTGCCAGCCTATTGGTTTGGCACCTGTATGACCTCGGGCCAATTTGTGAAATAGTCTTGTGCCACCAGACGGTACTTATTCCTCCTCTAAGTGATTGGTAGTGGTCCTAGAATGTCCATTGCCATCCTCTCGAATGGTGCCCCAAAACTGTACTTATGAAGGAGACCTCGTCCCATAACCGTCGGACCCTTCCTCGTGGTACATGCATCACACAGACAGCACCACTTCTCGACATTCTCCGGACAATGAAGCCAATAGAATCTCATTTGGACTCTGTGAAGTATCTTATTTACACCGAATGACCATCTGCTGCTGTGTTGTGCAATTCTCTTACTACTTCTGGGATTTGGTACTCTGGGAGGACCAATTGTAAATTACTTTGTCTCCCATCATTACTTTCCCAGTTCCTGTAAAACACACCATTCTTTATAGCATGGGAATTCCACTGTGCTCAGTATGCCTTGGCTGTCATGCCTAGGCTGAATATATCCTCCCATCTTGGCCGATGCCCGGTTTCCTTCCACTCCGATATCGGATGCAAGGTGTGGTCACTTAGCTGATCATTTCTTATGTCCTTGTCGTCCCATGTAGGTGACCCATCACCAGATATAGGAACTTGTATTCTTGTCCTCCATGCTTTCCACGATAAACCAACCTTTTCCTCCTGGCATTCACAATGATGACAGAATGGTTTTCATGGTCTCCCGGAGAGTGCATATGCATTTCTGTGAAGTCGTCCAGACCTGTGTTGCATTTCAAAGTTATATTATTGCAGGTGTTGTATCCATCGGACTATTTGACCTTCGAGTTTCTAAAATTTAGCAGCCAGCACAATGAAGCATGATCAGTTCATAAGATGAAGTGTCTGCCATAAAGATACAGGTGAAAATATGCACTCACTTTCACCACTGCCAGAAGCTCCCTGTGTGTCGCACAGTAGTAACTCTCGGGCTTGTGTAGCACCTTACTGAACTATTACAATGGCCTCTCTTTTCCATCGTGAATCTGAGATAACACAGCCACGATTTCAACATCACTAGCATCAGTATCCAGAATAGATTCACCCCCTCTACTCGGGAAGCCCAGTACTGTGGGAGATATCAGAATTTCCTTTAGTCTATTGAAAGCAATTTCTCACTCTGGGGTCCAATAAAATTTTCTTTTTGCCTCAGTCAATTCATACAGAGGTTTGGCGATGGTGGCGAACCCAGACACAAATCGATGGAAACTTCGAATTTTAGTTCTATCCTTTGGAAGACGCCAATCTCTTATTGCTCTGGTATTATCAGGGTCTGTTTCAATCCCAAGGGGCCGATACAACATGGCCCAAGAAATTAATTTTATCTTTTGAAAAAGGTGACATTTCTTGGGAACTAATTTCAGGTTGGTTGCAGTCACTTTCTGAAACACATACTCTTAGCATGCTAGGTGCTCTTCAAGTGTTCTTCCTGTGACCACAATGTCGTCTAGGTATACCTGACAAATGTCTAAGGGCAGAATTTTCTCCATTAGTCGTTCGAAGGTGGCAGGGGCATTGCAAAGCACAAAGGGCATAACCTTGAATTGCCAGGTTCCTTTCCCTTGGACACAAATATCAGTCTTTTCCTTGTCTTCTATGGCCACCTCGCACTGCCAATACCCGCTCCTCATGTTTAGAGTAGAAAACCACTGTGAACCTGCTAGGCTATATAGTGACTCGTCTATCCTAGGGTTGGCGGAAATCAACACAAATTCTAATAGAGCCACCTTTCTTTTTAACAAGCACAATGGGATAAGACCAGTTGAGTTCTTGTCAGCAGTCCCCCCAAAGCATCTGGAAGACGACATTCGTATTTCGTGGCAGTGAAGCTTCTGGAACATTTGGAAGTACCTGTGAGACCTGCTTGCAAAACCCTATTGGGGTCCCCTCCTCAAGACGGATAGCATGGTAAACCGTCCGATTTTGAAGAAATAAAAGTCCTTGCTACAATGGCACCATCTGGTCAAATGCCACCTTTCTGGGCAGGTTCGATTATGCCATACTGCCTGACAAATTTTCCCTGTCATCTGCCTGGAATAACCACTTCCCTAGAAGCAGGGAGCACAGTAGACTGATTACACACCACTCAGCAGCTCTTTGGCGAAGATAAATCTCACATTGTTGACACTACCAACTCTGTGTTACCTACACATAACACCCCCAGTCGAGTATCGATACAGCATCCTAGCTCACATAGTACATCAAGATCCAAAAGGCATTAGTCCTCTATTTCTGCTATGAATATATCATGCTCTATTTCAAGTTTACCGAGCTGTAAGTGTACCCTTATCTTGCCCTGACCAGTGTGGTCTCGCCCGTCACTGTAGTTAAATAGCAGTCATCCATGCTCTTATCGGAAGATCGCTGGGGGGAAGGCCCAAGAATGTCCGGTCTTATCACTGTTATAGTTGCCCCAGTGTCAATGACCATCTGACAAGATACATCATCTAAGCTCCTCTCCACCAATATGGCATCCAAGTCCTGTTTCATTTATCATACCTGCAAAAACAGAGTGGTCTGCCCTCCAGCAATCACCGACCTTTGCCACTCAAGATCTGTGTTTACAAGTTTCCCGAAGACTTTGTACTCTCACCTGTTCCTTGGTGCTTGCTCCCTGGTTGCTACTGCTGCTGTTGCTGCTACTGAAGACTGTTGGTCCTCAGATGTATTTGTGATGAGATGTCAAATTATAGTTCAATCAATATAGATGAATCCAAATCCCTTTTTATGCTATATGTCTACTTATAATCATAGTTGGCTGTAATTTCCAAACCGTTTAAGATATAGTTGTCAGATTTACGACATAGGCATCATCTACAACTACGAGAAGGGTAGAAGGGCCAAGTAGACCCTATGTCTACTTATAAGCCTAGATGGCTGTAAATTCCGAACTGTATAAGATATAGTTGTCAAATCCATAACATATGCATCACCCATGATGACAAGAAGGGTAGAAGGGTCAAGTAGACCCTGTGTCAACTTATAAACATAGTTGGCCATAATTCCCAATAATTCAAGATATAGTTGTCAAATTCATAACATAAGCATCATTCATGACTACAAGAAGGGTAGAAGGGCCAAGTAGACCCTATGTCTGCTTATAAGTATATATAGTTATTTCCGAAGGGTATAAGATATAGTTGTCAAATTCATAACATAGGCATCACCTAGGATGATGGGAAGATTCATTGGGGTCAAATAGACCCTATGTCTACTTATAAGCATAGTTGGTACTAATTTCAGAACCATTTGAGATACAACTGTTAAATTTATAACATACGCATCGCCCAGTATGACAAGAAGGGTAGAAGTGTGGAGTAGACCCTGTGTATACTTATACGCATAGTTGGCCATAATTTCCGAACCTGTTATGATGGAACTACCAAATTCATAACATGGACATCACCCCCGACACAGGAAAGGGTCGCATGGCCAAGTATGTCCTTACCACACATATAAGCACAGTGAGCTGTAATTTCCGAACTATTTGTGATACAACTAAAAAATTGATGGTGGTATGAGGGGGGATCATTCCAGCTATCCTTGGGTTATCAGTCCGACACCTTGACCACACGGCCACCATTGCTTGGTAAGTGTTATGAGATGAAATATTTTATATACATGCAACAGTCTATGCACGCAACAGACATTGCAAGGTTAGGAGAAGAAGAATTACTAGCATGGGCCTACACACTCCTGCCAGACTTGTCTTCATGAGCTGGCGAGGTTGTTTACTTCTGGACCTACCTAAGCCAATGACGTCCTCGACAGACATTGTGTGATTAGGAGAAATAATAAAGTAAATACTGTTATTGGCCTATGCACTCACTAGACATGTCATCGCGAACCATCGATGTTATCCCTTCTGGAGTAGGGAGTAGCTTAAGCCAATTATGTCCTCATCAGACAGTGTGCAGTGAGGAGAAACACATGTGGGCCCCCACCAGACATTGTGAACCAGCAAGGTTTTTATTTCTAGATTTACCTACGCTAATGATGATGCCAACAGTAAAGATGCTCACACCATCACCTAGCTGTGGAAAGGGCTAACATACCCGCAGGTTTTCCTTCCACCTAACGTCCTGGTGAAGTCTCATGCACTGACATTGCACCTTAGTTTTCACTAGGCGATATGCCAAGTCTCATTCCCCCTTAGTTGTCCCATTCCAACAGGGATTACTCCTTCTGAGATATGTTCATCTAACATCCTAGTATCTCGGTGGGGATGAGTCCGTGAATATCCTGCTCTGCCTTTCTGGCACCGGGGTGTTCCCCAGGTGCTCCCAGCCACATATTCAGTCCCAGGTAAAGTGCAAGTCTTACGCTCTGCCATTCAACCCCAATGCCAACCATCTTGCTGCCCAATGCTGGGGGTTCTCCCGGACTCGTTTCCTTCCTAGCGAATGCACACACCTCCTGGCTCCCTACCATGATGCCAACCCTGATCCCTACCCCTAATGCCAGCCCCTCTCTCCCCGGGGCTGAAGCCCATTCAAGCTGCTTCCACCTGCTGTTTTCGCCCTAGCGAACTTCCTACTCCCACATTCCACCCCGATGGTGACCATCTTGGATTCCCGATCCCTGCTGCGACACAGGGGTTATCCGCCACAACACCAGCCTGGACCCGAGGGTGACCTCCGGAGCCAGAATGCCCCTTCCCACTGTACTTCCAATGTTGGGTTTTTTCCTCTAGGTAGTTTCCTTTCTGATCCAGCACAAGCATCGGGTGCTGTATGCTGCGACGATGCTTGACACGACCATGCCGTTCTGGACCTTCCCTACGAACTGACAAACGAAACCATCGCCGAGAGAAAGAGAGAGAGAGAGAGAGAGAGAGAGAAAGGGAGGGAGGGAGGGAATGAATGTGAGGGGGCAATGGAGAGTGGGAAACTGAGAATGAGAGAGTTCCATGACCCAATGAACTCCACAGAATACTGAAGCTGTTCGGAAAGGGCAAAAAGAAAGAGGACGAAGAGGAAGAAGGGGGAAACAAAGAGAAAGGATGTGGAAGGGAAGAAACATAAAGGGGGAGGGGAGGAAGAGGGAGAAGGGGAAACAAAGAGAAAGGAGGTGGAAGGGAAGAAACTGAAAGGGGAGGGGAGGAAGAGGAGGAATTATGGGAACGAGGGCAAATACTGGGAGTGTGCACGCGTGTGTCTTCTCTTGATGCAATTATATGTTGACAATTTTAGCACCCGCTGACATAGTCTTCCTCTACTGCCATCCTATCAGCCACAAGAGTATTTGCATGAGCACACAGACAGGTATAGTCCACTCACGGTTTCTAAGAATGTTTTGAAACAAACCTTTCAAAAATCACCCTAGGAGTAATATGTCAATCTGTTTTTTAAATAACTTGTATACCACAAATGTATAACACCGTGATTAACTTTGTTTACAAGGAGCCTTCAACGTTCTGTTCGGAAACACGCATCAACTTTACACCTCAGCTAATCAACCATCCATTGAGAATTAAACTTTCATACACACAAAATCCAAATTGTGGAGGAGTTGATACCAACAGACCATCTGGTGTGGCGGCAGTGAATGCATTCAAAGAAACGGACACTATCTACGCGACATTGTTTTCAAAAAAGGAAATTTTTTGTATTGAATCCTTAATGGCATGTAGTATGGTTTTCGTTTTCAACAATAAAACTTTCAACATTTTCTATCGTTGGTGAGAGTTATTTCAAACTTTCCCGTTTTCCTGGTCCGCCTTGTATTTATTTCTAACCGACCTTAAAACTAAGAGGAGAGTAGGAGGTATAGGGTAGGGATAGGACGCCTATACGTGCAGGGAAGGCTCTAACTACAAGGACACATGTTCGCGGCTTTACTGGGATTGGGAAAACTTGACCGCGATTGGGGCAAAGTTTACTTCCCGTGCTAACTTAATCTAGCCTTGTATTAATTGTATGTTTGTATATCCATGTTGAAATTACAAAACACGACAAAGTTTTTACATGGGCGTAAGTTTTTTGTCTACAGATTCTGTGTGTAGGGGAAGATTAATAGCACTGCATCCTGACGCAGCTTACGTTTCGTCTGAACAATTTTGTTCAGACTGAAGACTATCAAAATGGCACTTTAAAAAAAAAAAAGTGCTTTAGGTAAGTTCAGATCAGTTCCTGTTGCCACACAGTTTAACAAAAAAATCTAACCACAATATAAATTACAATTCTTTGAAGTCAAACCGTTACGTCATAAAGCTCATTCTCCTAAACTTTCGAACTGATTTGTACAAACGCACTAACTTTCAAACTCGTAGGAAAATTTTATTCTTATACGGGAATAAGTAGGCCTAGAATATTCGATAAGAGTACAAATTGCATCATACACTGTCTCCAAAAGTGTACAAATAACACAATTATATCACGGCCACAACTTATTGTGTTATCTTAAGGGGGCTGCCTACTAGGCACTGGAAATGTGTTGCAGTGTGTTGGGAAATCCGTTTTTTTTTTTTTTTTTACGAAACTATTCAACGAGCACTCAATGTACTAATTTAAGGGGGAAAAAAAAAAAAACTTCAGTTGATGATGAAATGTCGCTTTCACGACACCACGCATATTAGAACCACTATTTCGAAACCCTCAAACATAGTTAAAAACAGCCTTTCAGACTACCGTTTACAATCCTGCAATGAACTTAGCAATAAACGTTCCATAAGTAAAATAATATAGTCACCACTTAAAATCCCATAGGAAAAAACGGTTCGGCGATAAGCTTTCGCGCTAGTTTAGTGCTTCGCGCATAGTGGCGATGCGGCACTTGACGTGCGTGCCAGTGTCACCCTTAGCGATTGCTCGCTCCTGTGCCATGTCGATTCAAGTAGGCGGCCCCCTTGTGCAAGTTCGTAATCGCGTAGGTAAACAAGTAGGTCTTATGCAACTTCAAACATACATTCAAGAACTGAAATTTAAAAATTTCGCCTAAGCATTAACAGGACATCAAATTCCAGAGAATGTATAATAGTTTGTAACTGTACTATTGTAATACACAAATAAAATTAATATTTTACAGAAAATTTTTTTTCATACTAACCTCGCAGATCCTGTGGTGATCCTTTCTCTTTCAGTCTTTACGTCGTACGTACACTCTAAATTCGAATCGGTGGAAAACCACTGATTCGCAGTGAAATTCAAGTATACTCTAATCAGTGAAAATGGCTCCACTTAAAATCAGTGGAAAGCCACTGATTGTTACAGTGAAAAAATTTCGCTGATTGAATTAGTGACGTGAAACAATTCCACTGATTAAATAAGTGACGGCCGACTGCAGTGGCGAATTAAATATTTCTAGAATGAGCAACCACACCAAATTGAAATGCTAGGAGGAAAATATGTGTCTTATTATAACGTAGAACTCGTGTAGTTTGAAATTGTTTTCTCCTACTTTTCGTTTTGGTTTGAGTGGTACCGTTATGATTGTTAAAAACAAATAGTATATATGAGTGTACTCTCCTGACCACATTAAATACAGTTTAAACCTACAAACAGATGCATTTTTCATTAATATGTATTGTACACGTGTTTACATACTCACGATTTAAATGCGACTACCACCGTCGCCATGTTTGACTAGACGTCTTACCTCCGAAACACCGCAAGCAACCTCCTGATTGGCTATTTACGTCCCATAAACCAGGAACGGGGTGAGAGTACTCGGTATATATAGGTTACTCTAGAATTCGTTGTTCGCGCAGCCAACTGTCGCCGCCGTGTCTGCACTCGCCCGACTCGGACACGCTATCGCTCCTAGTGTTGCCATGTCCTCTACCAGCTAGCTTCACACACCTAGCCGCATTCTGTTACTCACGGATTTCACTGGTCAGTAATTTCAGTAACGTCAGTTATTGTTCCGATACTGCCGTAGGCACTGATGGCCACTGACAATCGCACGTGAGAGGTACCCTGTCAGATACTGAGATCGCGGATTTTACTGGCGCTTCAAACGTCAGTGTTGTCAGGTAATACCTAGGTTTGGCGGGAAGTTCAAGTCATGTTCGAGGAAATTATACTAAATGAAGGTACAGGTGCTGAGGCAATCGCTTACAATACTGTGGTGCCGTCAAAAGATGCCCAAAAAGCAGAAGGTGGGTAAAATCTTTACTGTTAAGTCAAAATGCTGTATGAAAAATTATAAGATAAGTGAGTCCGCCATACTGGTTTTACTTACGAAGATAAATATTTGCTGCTTACTGACGACTGTTCCCTTATTGCTGTCGAACATTGATAAACCATCAGTGATTTCAGTGCTCGTCAGCAGTAACTGAAGGCGGCCCTCAGTGCTCAATTAATTTCGTTGTTGGAATTCAATTATCGCGGACACAGCCCCCAGGTTTAGGTGACTGGCGCCCTGGGCAATCATAACTCGCCCCTCCCCCCTTTTTTTTCCCAACCATCCAGCTGCGTACTGTGAACTGTTGCAAGGTAAGCTGTGTTTTGCTATGTGCTATACTTAATCACTTGCGAGTTTACACACGAACCACTTAAACGTAGTAGTGCATTTGACGTCATAGTATATGTGTAATGGGTGCCTCGCCGCTCTCTCGTGAGCGGCCGCAATATATTCAGTTTCTCCCGGCTTCACTCTTGTTACTGGTTCCTGTTGTGTGCGGGGAGTGTGTACAGCACTGAGCAAACACCAGCTTACCTTGCAACACTTCATCACACGCCACTGCACTGGTTAGGTTAATGTTAGAAGTTGGGGGTATGCTGCCGAAAACTGTTGGCTAGCAGTATTTCAATTGAATCGGTGATTGCAGAAAGGAACTATGTCAATTTGGGTCATTATTTTTGTTTTACATCAGAACCTCACTATTTAACCACAGACACATCGTTTAGTATCCTCTTCTGTGAGAAACAGTGAGGCGACTGATCATGTGTTTGGGAGAAACACATTAAGTCACTGACTTAGGGCCGTGATTATAAACGCTTTTCGAATGTCAACCAACCTCCCTCCACCAAAATGGATGTTTTTGTTGATTATAGTCCTCTTCCGGAGGACGGTTAACCGCCGGCAAATAAATGTCCTCCACCATTCTGGTGGATGAGGTCTAGCGGCCAGCCAGCAGTCAACCAGTATTCAGTTGCGTCAAAATGGCACGGGATCTAACCGATTATAGGTGGTATATGGATGAAGTTATTAATTTTTATGACGAAATTAAAGATTTCAATTTGAATGAGGCTGCACATTCGCACATTTATGAAACTAAAACCCATATACGGATATATTTTAATTTTTCATTCAGTTTAGTTTCTCAAATATAAACTGTGTAATATGTGTAACAAGATGTGGCCATGAGCAAGGGAACATGCATGCACCAGTCTCCAGACCACTTGTTTGTTAAACTACCAGTGACTTACAAATATAAAACTATGGAGTGTGTGTTTATATATATATATATAAATTGTGATGGATATTTTGGTACTGCAGTTACCGTATTGTGGCGTGTATAGGCCGCACCCACGAAGTTTTTGATGAAAAATTAGGTATATATTTAATATTTCAAGTATAGGCCGCACTGAAATTTTGTATTCCTGTAAATATTAATAAGTCACAATTCCGTACAAACATAATAAATTTCAACTTAATTTGTTCCTTACAAAACATTTGTGTCAGAAAATATGTGTTACGTTGCAATGTTTACGAATATACATTGCGCGATTACTATTCGACAAATGTTAACGTGACTTGAGAGAGCAAAACCACAGCAACATGTTACACAAAATGGTGTCTTATCAATGTACACTTATAAAGCCACGGCGGGGATGCAAATTATGTAAGATGTTTTTCTCTTGCACAGTAGAGAAATTATTTTCTCATGTGTGACATCTATGGGTGAGCTCCAACATGTATACATTTTACATGCTCGGGATGAATGTTCTTTGTTTATGAAGGCGAGCAAACAAATAACTGCACCAGTGTGTGTGCTCTCTCTCTCTCTCTCTCCTCTCTCTCTCTCTCTCTCTCTCTCTCTCTCTCTCTCTCTCTCTCTCTCTTCTCTCTCTTCTCTCTCTCTCTCTCTCTCTCTCTCTCTCTCTCTCTCTCTCTCTCTCTCTCTCTCTCTCTCTCTCTCCTCTCTCTCCTCTCTCTCTCCCTCTCTCTCTCTCCCTCTCTTCTCTCCTCTCTCCTCCCTCTCTCTCTCTCTCTCTCTCTCTCTCTCTCTCTCTCTCTCTCTCTCTCTCTCTCTCTCTCTCTCTCTCTCTCTCTCTCTCTCTCTCTCTCTCTCTCTCTCCTCTTCTCTCCTCTCTCTCTCTCCTCTCTCTCTCTCTCTCTCTCCTCTCCCTCTCTCAATTAAAACATAAAAATGTATTGTATGTTGAAAAATTTTTAAACATGTTTTAGGGAAAAAATTAAAAAAAAAAAATGTACACCAATATCTTGTATATAAACTGTACCCCACTTTATGTAGTCTTTTTTTTTTTTTTTTTTTTTTTTTTTTTTCCCAATGTGTGGCTTATACACGCTGAAATACGGTATATAATAAACCCAAAGAAAATCTTAAAGCCCAAAAATATTAATTATTTCCTCACCGTGCATAACCGTAGCTGCTGGCATGTGGGGTTCCCATATTACAAAAGGCAACAACTAAAACTATGTCGATGCGCTACATCATATAAACGTAGAACACAAGAAAAAAGGATATAACATGGCAGGACCTCTCTCTCTTAGGTACACTAGATAACTGTCAATCCAGTTCACATTCTGGAACACAATCATGTTGACTATGTCAGTTTTCAATCGACTTCGCCTTTTACATACTAAGAGATCCTGTTTTAGAAATAAGTTGCTCTCACAGAACAGATGTTCCTGGTGAACATAAATATTTCCTCACGAATGTGGTGAGTGTGGGATAATTTGTTGCATTCTGTCTCCAATAGTCTAATGAATTCGTTGAACCCAGTCGTACTGATGTTTCAGATAACTGTGTACCTCGATGGTGGCATCCGCTCTAATGTTGTGCATTTGATTGTGTTTTCTAACCTGAACATCAAATGATTCCCAAAACGCATTACTGGCGCACGTACTCGAGGAACCAGCATGTAGTTGTGCAGAAGTCTGGTTAGTAGACCGCACTTGACAAGCCTGATTTATTATCAAACCATCCACTTTGTCTAGTTTGTGACTGCTGACGAAAGGCACAGTCTCAAAACGAGGGTCGATAATAGACAATGTATCATGCCTGGCTTTAATCTATTCCCACAAATTTGAAAGTGGAAGTGTCAAGTGCCGTAACAAGTGCATCCACAACTTGTCACGACACACCAGGATGATTTTGATTTACATCCTGATATTGTTTCGTATGTAACAGTACTTGCTGCTGAAAAATTATTTTTGACACAGACACGTGTCTTTCTCAGTATTTGTCATTGTGTCAAATGGCTGAGGTATTGCAAGAAATTGCTATACTATGGCCCATTTGGTTGGGGCAATACTCTCAGGGGCAGAATCAGTGGCTGCAAGTGTGGCAGCGACACATTCCTTTTGTTCTACCAGTCGTGATAACATTGCATATGTACTGTTCCATTTTGTATCAACCTCTTGAAGTAACTTATGAACCTCTTATTCCAAAGTTTTTTTTTTTCATAGGTTTTATTAAATTTACATTAACTTGTTAGAGCATCTCAGTACACTATGTTTATTATTTTATTAGTTTCTGGTAGCAAAATATATTGGTTTTCTAGAGTTCCGACTCTAGAGAACGCGACATATAATTGGCCATGAGAAAATCATACCTGGCTTAAATCTATTCCCACAAATTTGAAAGTTTGTCCGTGTGACTTTTTTATTGTGAGAGAAAATCATACCTTCACCGGAAACTGCAACCCCTTGAAAGGAATAACAAGATCCGTTGGGATCATAGGGATACGTGGAATATGCGCTAGCTGTCCGTTAGCATGGTGACATTAGATTTTGTTCCCCCATGGGCCATGTACCATATTGTTGGTCACAATATCAAACAATGATGGGTCATTTACTTTATCGGGTAGTTCAGTAGCTATAATGTTGTCAATTTTTTCAGGTTGAATTTTTCTTTCTAGCCAGAATAATGTATGACAGTGTGGTAGACCCCGTTTTTGCCACTCAACACTCAGCATATGACATTTGACGTTTCCAAAAACGTCTTCGTTTGTGATTAAAGAAATCATTTTTTTTTTTTTTTTCATTTTCAAATGAAAACCCCTAGAAATAACATTGTGTCGGTCGAAAGAGAGCTGGCCACGAAAAAGTTCTTGTTCAGTTTATGACCATTCAAGATTACAAGCAAATTTAATTAATAAATAGGGTCTGCCATAATTTCGAACATAGCACGTAGCATCCTGGGTTTTTTCATGTATATATGGGGGAGAACCCGTACAAAATGACGGCAAAATAATGTGTTGTCCAATATTTACAGCAGTTATGTTCGCATCCTGATTTAAAACATCTCTTAAAAATATATAATAGTCAGCTTGCAATATCTTCTGGTTTCAAAATATGTAATTTAATCTTTCTTAAATCATTTTAGCCAAAATGCCAACACAGTATTGACTGAACAAATCTTTGTATTGATGTATAGTATTAAAAGAGTTAACTCTGACCATTAATCTGTATGCATAAAATTGCATACAAGAAACCATTTTATTTCCATCTGAATTTTGCTGAGGGATGGTCAGATAATAGCCATTACCTCCTTTTACAAATATCAAGTGATATTGTAATGGATCGTAGGTACGATGCAATTCAGACACTCTTTTTGTTAACCATTTTTGCAATGCAGCACTATATCCCTGGAACCATTGTCTTCATCAACTAATAAAATAGCAACTTTTTTTTACTGTAGGTGAATTGTGTCGCCGTCGATGTTGATTTTGTGGTGTATGATCTGTGTGAATTCTTAATTTTTAACTATCCCACAGAGAATTACTCTCTAGATTATATTTAACACTGCGACTGTACTGAAATTTAGTAAATTTTAAAAAATTGTGGACTTTGGCCTGAAGATGGGAGTATACTGCCAATCAGATGATATATCTGTCCTCTCTTAAAAGTAGGCATAAAGTTGTTTTCTTATATTTCTTTTGTGTCGCATGACATAATCTGAAATAGAGTATTATACCTTCATATAATATACAAAAAATATGTATAAGATCTCATGTTTACAAAACAAGCTCTAAATAATCACAAAATCATTAACAAAACCATTCATTGGGCATCTATTTATTATTTTGAAAATATTTTTATTTTTATTACAAACTTTAAAAGATACATTTATAATTAATTTAAAAAAATAAACAATTTTTGCCAAGCTAATACAAGTATGATAAAAATATAATTATGTATCTAATTAAAATTTTACCTACATATAATTATTTTGCAGTGATTGCAAGTTGAAGTAAGAAAATTAATTTTAACATTATTTTTAATGAATTGATTTGTACATTTCTTTCCTTGATCTCAAGAATGAAAGTACATACAAAAATAGTAATGTAATGGTTTTATGTTTATTTAAATTTTTTGTATTTAAAACTTCCCCTGGTATCATAATGTCTGATATATAACCTATGTTCATCCAGAAGGTCCGGTCTACTTACCAGTGAAAGAAATTTTTAATTTGATAAATAGTTCCAGAGATTACTTCCAACAAACTCACAAACTTTACCTCTTTATTATATTAGTGTAGATTTACATTTCTCTTACGTCCAGTTGGTGTAATCTCACTTATTGCCGCAATGTTACGCTGTCACTGGATGACTGTTGGGGAGAAGGTCCAGAATGACTGGTCTCTCAGTGTTGACAACCATCTGACAGAAACATCATTCAGGCTTCCCTCCACCAATATGGTATCCAAATTTGTATCACCAAACTTATACCTAAGAACATTGGGGCCTTTGCTCTACAAGCCATTGGCCTTCGCCCTCCCCAGGATCGGTGTTTACAACAAGTTTTCCGAATGTGTTGTATTCTTGCCTGCCTATTTTCCAGCTGCTGCTTATTACTGATTCTGCTGTTTTGCGCACATGACCAACACTCAGGACATTTGGGTGAGAAGTAGGTAAGAATAATAGGTTCTAGGACAATGGCTGGAAAGTGAGAATCTTAGGAGTGACAGAAAACTAGAGGTTTTAATAATTTTTCAGAACTTCTAATTCCAGTATATGAAGAGGCTTCTCAGGCATTAATAAAACAAATAGTCTTCCAACTGAGTCTATCTTGAGTACTGTTTTTGTAATGTAGGCTAAAACATCTTAAATGCTTACAATTCCATACGTACTTCATTTCATGGCCAGAGTCAAAGCATGACCACAAGATGGTCAAGTTACATGAAGAGATGCCAAAGCCAACATCAAAAGGGTTTTGTTATTATTTAAGGCTTTTTATGTACTTATTTTGCCATGCATTCCTGTGTACATTTTTATAAATTAGCAAGTAAGGTTTTGGTGTATTTATTTTGCAGTGCACTCCTGTGCTCATTCTTGTGATTAGTGCAGTGTCTTCTTTCCATTTCGATCATACTTCATTCTCTATGCATGTGGTCGGCATAGGCTAGTTTCCCAGCATCCAAAGGACACTCGCCAGTCTCTTGTTGGAGCTCAAGCCGGACGGGTGGATGCCATGTGGCCTGTGAGAGCCTCAATATTCCTTACATTGAACTGGTAATTCTGTCTGCTTAATAACTTCCTAAACCTTTTTATCTTGCCCCGCAGCTGGCCTGGCCCTTCCGTTGTTTCGGAGAGCCCTTCAACTGCGCCCCGCACAGTTCAGCGGTAAAGTAGTGTGTAATAATTGCTCTGGATGTAACATGCAAATCGTTGCACTTATTTCCTACTTTTTATGTGACCAGCCTCCTGTACTTGCATTTGACATGCTCCATAGCCTGCAGTGGAGTGGAAGAGTATGTATCAGCATTAAGTATTGAGCCACGCAGTGATGTTATGACCCTGGTAACAGTTTCTGCTCACCAAGTGGCTGTGCACGAAATCATGGCCCAGTGCCTTGGGATTACATCTGCACATCTACTTCCATCTATCACCTTACCAATTAATGCTGATAGGCGATAACAGACCATAGTTACATACAAATAACAGTCTGATGGAAAATATTCACAGACAGTCTTTGAAAAAGCCTGCTACTGTATGTTGGTTCATATGTATCTTTTAAATTATGTGTGTACATACATGCATGTGTGTATAGGCAATTCGTGGTAAAGTGAGCACTTTTGAAAGATCTCCCATTTGGAATAATAGTCAATAAATATACTTTATTTGAGCCTTAGACGTTAACTTCCGAGTGTGGTGGGGTATACACACGGTTTTATTACATATATGGCAATATTTATTTTAAAGGATGGTTAAAGGATAAAAAATAGCCCAGAGGAAAAAGTAACTAGAGTCTCAAAACTGCTCACTCTACCACAAACAGCCTATAATTAAATTGTTCTTTTCATGTTAGTGTTCCTTCTAAGGTTAGAAAAAGGTCTCGTAGAAAAAAATAATCTGGTGACACTAATGCAAGTGACTATTTGCAGATTGAAAATTACCTGTGGAAGATGTACAAGCTTCAATCAATGCATAGAATAGAAACTACAGTACTAAAATTATGAGTTAAATTTATTTTCAAATAAAAAAAAGCACAAACTGTATTTTAACAAAACAGCTGCAGCCATACACACATTCTACCAAAGACTTATCACATGAATTTACATAAATAATTTCCTAAAAAAAGTTCACACTGTTAATCCTTTGGCATTTTAAAACAAGACAGTTAATGAAAACATTTCAAAATATTTTACACTGTTCATAAAATCACCTTGTAGAAAAATTGTTCAGTCTTAACCATTCAAGCTTATTTACATTACCTACATTGTAAATGTTCTATAATCCAAAACAGTACAACACTGTGTCTCTACTACCGAATACATGCAATTCTTGCACACACACATTTATTTATTCACAAACTTTGTTTCAAGTGCATAGCACAGCACATGACATTTTTCAATCTACCTGAAAATTTTTGGGGTCTAACAAGTATAAATTTCTTTAAAGACGGGCTCCATAAAATTTGCTATCAACACCTGAACCTATGCATTCAGTTATTCAGTAAATGACCACTCATACTGTCAGAGCATGCATAATCTACCAATCCTTCATAGTAATGGCTGTTCACAATAAAGTGAGCACTTTTAAAATCAACCTTAGAAAAAAGGCACTGTCCATGCATGCATATATTTTAATGGGCGCACTAAGTGACATTCGTCCAGTAAAGTTGATAATGATAGCTGGAAAGTAGTTCCATATACAAACGTAGAATAAAAAGTGTTAGGTAACAATTTCTGATAAATTAAAATTTACATTATTTCTACAACATTCTGTTTTTTTAATGCATCAAAGTGTAAAAATGAGCAAAATTGTGAAGTATGTAATTACTTCCTTAATAATTTCACAGTTTCATTTGACCGACGCATGAATAAAGTGATGAAGACCATGGCAATGTTAATTTTACATAAGGCAGAAGAATACACAATGCATATACAAGTATATCTTAAGGAGGGCTTTCATAAGTGCTCATTTTACCGTGAACAGCCTATAAACACTGAGCAACCAACTTTGTATATACGCTATATGAAGCATACTTGACAGTAGAGTGAGTGTATTTAAAATTATTTTCAGATATGGATTCAGAAAATTTCATATCAATGTATTTCTAAAACTGCGATTTTTTTTTTAAATTATTACAAGGCATGTCTACTTTTTAAAATTTTTTTTCAGGGATCCACTCTGGGTATAGACTGAAAACTAAAAGAAAATACAACTACACAGGTTTACATTATACCCATAGGCATGTGCAGGGTTAAGTAATGGGGGGTGCAAGCAACAACATGAAAACTTACTTTTGTGACATTATAATAACGAAATAAGCATAATTTAATAATACTCATTACAAACAGTCTAAATTACAATAAACGTATTTTAATTAAGTGGTCTTTTAAAACATGTAAACTGTCAAGTACAAATACGATGTTGACAAGATTATTTTTTATTTTCCTATTGACAAAATGCAAGAGGGGGTACAGTTTCACCCCTTGCATCCCATTGTGCATGCCTATGATTATACCCAATGCTATGTATTTACCATGTACAGTTTCCAACTGTTACCTCAACACTCGTGCAAACTGCCATGAACTTGAGCATCAAATAAAATAAAACTCTTTTTTCTACACATGATGATTGAGAAATTTCCTGTATTTCACCAACTTCTTTTTTCAATACCATTTACTTTTCCCAAAATTGGTTTCATAGCTGGTAAATCCAAGATGTACTGTTTTCAAACGAATATGCTCAAGAACATGTAACAGTGCTGGTAATAATTAAAGGATTATGTAAAATATTAAGAGCTCTGAATGATGTGCCAATAACTTTAGATAACTGGATAAATGTAAAATGATGCACACAGTAATACTTAAGACAGTCGACAAAAATAACAAAACAAAATTTGTCACCTAATGGTTTACAAGTATATTATTTCCATCCACACATTTCATCACAACAGGTACATTTTGAAGTGTGTATTATCAGTACTGTCATAATTGCAGGACTGAAATTTACTGCCACCATTAATACTGCAGCCTCAACCAGACAATTAGCATGCTGACTTGCTGCTGTGTATTCCAGACCAGAATCCAGACTCATAGGAAACATGATGCATGTTGCCTGTTACCAGGAGTTTTCTCAGGAAATGATTATTTTCCTTACCACTGCAGTTAGTTTCTGTTAAATCTTATGTTTTCATTTAATATCATGACATTCAAAGATGATGGTTGCTTATAGGTCCCAAACTTAATAGTACCATCAAACTTCATCCCTGCCCTAAGACGTGTCTCCCTTCCTATACTGCTTTCATGCTTACTTTTGGCCCAAATAAGCAAACACAGCTATATCCCTCCTCACCACAAACAACAAATGGTAGCTGCCAGAACTATGTTGATGTGCTGCTACAGATATTATCTCAAAAAAACAGACCTTACACAATCAACATGATTATAAGCACTGCTTACTTACAGCTGTAGCTATTTTCATATAAATGTGTGACATCCAGTCTGGATTCACTACTTTTTGATTTGTCGAGATTTGTTCTGTACTTATGACAAAATTTTTCCAATGCTGTGCTCATTGCCTTCCACTTCATAAATCTTATTTCTGTCAATTTGCTTTACACAGTCGTGGTATTTATTGGCAGTTAATCTGCATACTGCTTACTGCACTAACACACAGACATCATGCAAATATACAGTCCTTCCTTCCATGTATTGAAAATACTCACGCCAGACACGTCACACATTTCAGCATCACGTACAGCTACGTATTTGCTTCAAAGGCAACAACATCGGATACTGCTGAGAAAAGGTAATTAAAAACATTTTAAACGATTATCTTTCCCTCATTTTTTTTTATGGTTGTCACTAACACACCACTTTACTGTATTAACACACTGCACAAGCCCACGACAAACCATTCTAGCTACTACTGCCAGTGAGCCAAGGACATCAAGCAGTAGGTTAGCAGTGACATACCAGAACCAGGCAGACTACCATCAATACATAGCACATGTACCCGCTGCCACTAACAGATATAAAATTATTAAAAGTAAGCGTAGGAAATTAATTATCTGAGTAAAAATGCATGTAATCTGTTTTAAGAGTATATATATTTTGTTGTGTATTAGAATTTGCATAATAAGTTCTTTAGAAAGCTAACACTTTATGCGAGTCCAGATATTGTGCAGTGGTAGGCGAATCAAAGAAGACTAACCCAAACGAATTTGTTTACTTCTGACTAAAATAAGTATGACAGAAGTATAGAAACAATTTGTTTAATTCATTCACCAACAATATTATGAGCAAAACTTTCTGTCCTATCTTGCCTCCCAATAAGTTATTTTAGCACCAACAGGCAGTTCTGTTTTCATGATTTTTCTGAATGTATGATACTGAGCAATATTTTGAAATTATGTTTATGTGAAGTACATCAAGTCTACAACTTAGTAAAATACTCTTCTTGCTTTTTAAACTTCTAAATATTATTGAGCATGATCTAAATAGGTTTTCAGTACTGTGACACGAACACCTGCTGTCTGAAATACACACTTCAGCTTTAAAGCACAGTAATATTTAAAATATGTGCTTAACCAAAAAGTGTGCCATAAACACAGGATATGTCTAGAAACGACCAGCAAACGTCAGCTGCAGGTTAATCACAAAAAAAGAAGTTAAAATGAAAATGTATAAATGACCTATGGTCTAAAGTGAATTCTACTGCAGTGCCTCTGTTAGGTACCTCTCTCTGGAATCTTCCTCTCCCTTTGTTTTTGGGTATTGTACAAGTTGTCCACCTGCCAGGTACCTATAGTAAGTTTATTTTTAAATGAAATCACGAATTACACGAAAACTGTGAGTTACATAAGGTAACCTTTTCTGTTAAGTGTGACATGCTGCCAAAATATGCTACTGTATTACAGAGGTTGGTTGGAAATAATCATAGTAATTGTGATAATTTACTTTAAATAATTTGATGACAGTGACAGGTGTTGAGGTGTTTGAACATCTTTCCTCAGTTAGCCTACTCATTACCCAGATACTCAGTGTTCCATCTTAAATATTTTCTTCAATATTTGAAATAAACTAGTATGCATTTTAGATCCAAATTTAAAGATGTGTGCCGCCCTTAGGATTTACTTTAAACCATAGGTCGCATGTGTTTTCAATTTCTTTTCTTGTAATTAATATGCAGCTGAAGTTTGTCGGTCGAATTTAGATGCATCCTGTATTTCTAGCTGACTAGGTTCCATTCTGTGATGCAGAGTGGGAGGTCAAACCCTTTACCCAAAAAAGAAATGTCACAAGTGTAGCCTCTGCTACTGAATACAGTAATGTGGCATAAGAGAATTGTAAACACACAGTAAAAGTTTATTGCGCTGTGATAAAGGGCACTTGAGAACAAGACTTCAGAACATATGTGCAATGTATGTCTTTCAGTCTGCAAGCTAATGCTACAATAGACGGTACATATGAAAAAACTACAAAATCCATCACTACTGTGATAAAGCTAGCCTAACTGTCGCAGTGATGTAGTCTACTATTTAGTTTGAAATAAATTAAGAATGATATAAGCATATAAGTAAATTTATGCTATCAAGTGAATGTCCATTTTAGAAACAACTATTAAATATTACATATATTTCATTTTAAAACTTTACACGCTACGCTACACTAATTTAAACACAGCAACTTCCTTTGCATGAACATGGCCAAAATGGACCAAAAACAGAACAGTCATTCAATTTCCTTGTTAAACATAACTTGAATGCAAGAAAATTAATATTGCACATATAGATGAAAATAAAAACCAAATAAGATTAAATATGAAATTGACCTATAAAATGATGTTCATCACAAACAAACTACTTGTAAGACACTCTCCCAGACTTAAAAAGTGAGTTAATCTGCTCACAAATGTGAAGATATACATTACCAGCTGTAAATTTATTTTTTAAAAATATACTGTAATGGCACATGCACTAAAGGATCACTAGATGGATGAAACTTGACAATGTAATCAAAGGACTTATTGCACACTCATAGTAATATTTATACACTGCCATTCAAGAAAATATCCTTGAAAACTTTACAGCTGCTCTGTAAATATTAAATATTATTTTACGTATCTTTAAATGATATGGGATCACTTGAGGATATTGCAAAAGTCTTTAAAATATGTGGTTTAGCACAAATACTGCAGTTATATTTATTATTTAACACTCACAAAAATTAATTTGTGTATTAAACAGTCAAGGCTCCTTCCTTTACGTAAGTAAAAAATATATTTTCACAGAATCTGTGATGTCTCTGCACTTCCAAAAAATTGGAGAGTATTTTTCTGGAATTATGTTTGTCTATCAACAGATAATTATCAAAAATTTGTTATTTTGTCATAAAAATTAGGACAGTTAATATATAAAATTTTAGAACAAGTAGCAATGTATGTGCGATAAAAAATATACTGTAACATTATATTTTTCCTTTGTGGCAGATAAATACTTGGTACTTAATAAATTATTAAATCAGATTGTTTGAGGATACAGTACTTACAATAACACACTACAGCACAAGTGCTACTTTTTCTTTTCCTTCATCACACTGAAGGGTGATAGCATTTTTTTTGCTATAAAAGACTGAGATCAGGGTTTTTAGTCACACACTTTGTGTTATCTTCACCCTCTACAACATCTACTCCAGTAATTTGCACTTCCCGTAACAACATTTGCACACCAGAAGTTCCACAATGAACTAGGTGTGTACTCGCATCACTTTAAGTTTGAACCACAGTGTCTCGCGATGCAGAAAACGGTTTTCTTTTTTTACAAACATGTGCAGCTCATATCTCGGAGGTAGATGTGATCTTGGAGTCCGCATCCGATTGGACGGGGCGCAGTGTGCCCTGACGAGCAGTCCTCCTCATGCTGCTACGTAGAATGTGTGCCACATCTGACGCACACATGGTAGACATGCGCTCATCTGCAGGCGCCATTCCCTCTCCACCGGCATTTGTCACTGTGACAGATACATCTGCTTGCCTTGCCGCATCCCTCTCCTGTAACAGTCCACCCCAGTTAGATCACCAACATTTAACAATCTGCAACTGGACTTTTTTAGCTTGGAATTAGAGGCACCATTACCACTACACTACAGTTGTTAAATAAGGATATACTATACGCCTCACTATCTCACTTTGAAACAAAAATATAGTTACCATAAAATAGGGTGAATACAGACAACATTTTTCAAAACTATTTAATGTAACGTTTCATTTTTTAATAAAAATATATCAAATCAGTGTAATTCTTTCCTGGCTCAAAAAAAACTCTGATTTGATATATTTTAATTTTAAAACGTTAAACTTTTCCTTTATAAATTTTGTCCTGAATTACCCGTGTCCCTATTTACTTGTCTTACAGTTCTGATTGTGTATACATTTTTTTTAAATGTTTATTGTGTGTGTGTGTGTGTGTGCGTGTGTGCGTGTGCGTGTGTGTGTGCGTGAGCGCGTGCGCGTGTGTGCACGTGTGTGTGTGTCAGGCATTGCCTAAGAGCTACAAAATATTCTTAATGCATTGCTGAAGTTTGTAAGCTCCTATAATTTATTTTTGTTGACAATATGCAAACATTCTATACCAGATCTTTCAACACACCATTTACTTATGACAGAATTTTAGTCAGCTTAACAAACTTTTACGAACAACAGAATTTAAAGTTTGACACAAGCATGGTTTAAGGCACACTTATATTGCACAACAATTCAAGTAAAATCTTTGCAATTTGCTTTGAGAAATGTAGAATTTTAACTATCACTGAAGATATTTACTTTATTCTTGTGTTGTGTACTGCAGTTCATATTCTGCATAATGTATTATTTCCCTCACCCCAAGACCTAAATTAAAAGATTTGAAAAAATATGGACATTTTAAATATTTTTATTTAACATTAAGTGCACATTATTGGATTATTGTAAACATTATTGGATTGTGATTATTTCTGTAAAGAGGGAGCAAAGCTGCCAGTGGTCTAAGGGTATTGAATGCCCCGGGAAAATATTTGAATTCAAACCTTAATAGTGGCTTTTTCTGTGTATCCATACTTCTGGAAATACTGTCTTGTTTATCCAAATTTAACATTTCTTACTCATCATTTTTTTTTTCCTTATTTGCATCTTTTTTAATCCTGAGGACTCAAACCTTCCTGTTAGGACTCAAACTTTCCTGGAATAAATTTTATATTACTGGACACTAATTTTATATCAAATGTACATACGTTAGTAGAGTTTGTTGGCCATTGCTCGACTTGATTGTTTTGCCAATATGTATTGGGCTACCAACAGTAAAAGTCAAAGCTGCCACGGCAATAATGACCAGCAACCATGGTTGGTCGAGTGACACTGTCAAACTCTTACAGAATTGTTACTAATCTTCCAACCCATATTCTAATATGTAAAAAAACAGACAAAAGACCACAAGAAACCAGTAGGTACCAGTTACAACTAATTGAAACATTATGCTATTAATAAAACATGTTGCTGCCACCATTACAAGTACTTCAAACAACACTTTTGTCAAAAAATGTTAGTTAAGGTTGCAAGTAGGTTGCTAGGCTACCAAAAATATATAAAAGGACAGGAATTCAAGAACTCACAGTGAAGTACTTATCTACAGGTACACATACACACACAAAGGACGACACATTTTCTACGTGGTTGCACGATCACTACGTTTAGGTGGATAGGCCAGCTTCATCAGGCGGCGAGTATGTACTTGAATTCCTGTCCTTTCATATATTTTTGTCAAAAAATGTGTTGCTTCAGGAAGGGGGTTTTCTCACTAATTGATTTTCTAAGTATTCAGTTGACCTTGATCTGAATATAGATTAGTTTTATTACTTGTACTGGAGGATTAACATCTCACACACTATGAGTGAACTTCCAAAATTATTTGTTTTAAGCAAATAATCCAATACTCAGGAGGCAAATCTTCTGATAATAAACAGCATTCCAGATACATAGACACTAGCACATCTTTGATTCCTTCAATTGGCCAGAAACGTCTTAAAGAATCCCAGAAACGGTTGTTCAATCAACATAATATAATAAATACCAGGTTGTTACAAGAAAAATTATACTGTATTTGGTTTTGTATATAATGCTCAATTTGCAATCAGAAAGTTATGAATTTGATATAAACAGGTTGCACAAGGGGTGGTTGTTTCAAAAGTTTTTCTCCACTTTAATTTAATGTAAATATTGATACAGTTACTTAATATAGGCCTTTGCTTTATTACACCTGTTAGATTAAGTTTCTGATAAGCTGTAATGTGCATAGCAGGAACACCATAAATATTTAATTGATGTTTAGATTTTCATACAAAGACAACAGGTACAGTATTAAAAAGGAAAATTTACACTGATAATTTAGGAATGGGAAGCAAGAGCTCACCTGTAATGCCTGGTTAATTTCCACTAACACAGCAGCGTAGTCTGGTGGGGAGATAGTTGGGGCAGGCCGCAAACTTTCACTGTGCTCGCCAAGAGCATTTGCCAGCCTACGCATGCTGCGGCGAATACTCTGCCTCAGCATCTTCGCAATCCTTACGAACACATAAAATAACAGAATGGTAGTATGTACTTGACCAAATTACACATGTCCTGGACTCGCTTAAATCAAAGGCAATCCTCTGCTCACCAAAATGACGGCTTCAGTTTCCATACAATTTATGACAAATATACATAAAAACTTTGTGTTTCAGTTAAATACATAGGTGAGATTTGAGGATGACAAAGGGGGCCACTTGCCACCTCAATATTTTGAGAACGAACAAAAAAAAAATTTCCCACATGCTTTTCACGTTTGAGCTTTTGCCTCAACACATTTTCCAGTGGAAATTGGAGAGAAAAGAAAATTTGTGTCGTCTTCGTGCAGTACTTATGTCACTTGAATTTCTGCGCCAAAAATTAGTAGCTACAAGCTAAAATAAATTTAAACATATCTTTGTTTGTGACTACAAGTGTAGTGTATAGTGTATGAAATGAAATGATACTGCAAAAGGTACTTCAAAAGCACATCAAAGTTACAATGACCTCAGCTTTTAGCCATTCATGATAGGATTTGTGAGTCCATAACTATAGTACTTGTAAACTTGCCAACCGCCATAGCCTTGACAGTTACATTCCACAACAATTAAACTTCAACATGCTGTTGCTAGTTCCCTCTAGCACACCTAGATCCAGGTAGGTAGTGCCCTCTAAAACAGCTAGTATCGTGAATTTAGTCGCACCATCGCCTAGATAGCAGCAGAGTAGGTATTTTCACTCTTCAGTTGAGTCAGTGTGTGTGAAGTGATGTGACTTTTTGTGTCGGAGCTGTCTCAAATTACTTGTATCTGTGTGAGTTGGGATAGTAAGTAACAGAGATCATTATTCTATAAGCATACTCTGTAATTTTTTTTATGCAGTTCAGATAACACAGAAATTCCTTGTTGTCTGTACTAATATGTTTTGTTGTGTAATTGTTGTTCAATATTGAGGCATTACATCTTTTCAACAATGGAGATTAGACGACTTCCGTTCCATCCTAACGTTAGTTTTGCTCAAGAGTTGGAAGTTTGAATTTTCATTTGTCCAACATAAGGTCAGACTGTACTGTCTGTAATGTAGATTGTTTTATTAACCGGCCCATTGTAACTATGCTGCTTAGGCAACGAGTTATTTTTCCCGCCGCTAGATAGCACTAGTATATGATTTTCGTTTGTCTTTGCTTTCTTCCCTTCTACCAGCCAGTGATTTCAGATAAGCAAGTCATGCATTCGCTACCCCCCGCTCTGCGACAACCCCTTGCCCTAGAGATGCCAGCCAATCAGTGTCAGGCAGCGATCCATTTTAGTATAAAAGGAGAGACAGACCATGTCTCCAGACCAGGCTGTCGTGGGATGAACATCGTGCTTGTGGCTGCTCATTCTCCGGGATCTGCTCGCCCCTTGGGGCCAGCGAAGGCGAAGTGCTTCTGCGAGTGTGGTGGGACCATGACAGCTCACGTGCGGCGACCATTTCGCAACTCGACGCGTCCCCAGGTGGCGGATTGGGAATCCCCAGGCTCGGGGTGCCTGGGAATAATCAAATACCAAATCGTGGACCAACTGGCCGGCTCTACAGCGCCGTCGTCGTGGACGTACGGAATCTGGGTAGCTCAGTACAAGATGGCGAAGCACATCTGCTGGAGGCAGCTCAAATATCAAGGCGGGGAGGGGGATCTCGAGGTGCCAAAGGGCGGAGTGTAACGAACCTCACTGCTGGATTCGGCGGGGTCTCGACTGCGGATGCGTGAGGAATGGATTGGAATGCATCGGAATACAGAGGCTCCCCCTGAGTGAACGGATTCGCCTCCATCGCTGGTAGCTCCTGGATGTCTCGCAGAGCACTTTTAAGTGCTCACCAAGACCGATGGAGATTTTGTAGAAGGAGGGGGTGGCTTCCCATGCAATGCTCGCCACCTTCACCCATGGCATGGACACCCTGATGTCGGTGCAGAAGAGAGAAGATGGCATCGGTGCCACGACTGAGCTGCCCAGTTTTTCAATGCACTCGACGAGAAGCAGGGATGGCCCTGTATTAAATTGCTGCGGCCAATATTGTTGTGCTGGTTCGCCTGCACAGGAATATTGGCAGTAGTTAAGTCAAGGGTGCTCCATGCCCACAGACCCCGCCCCCTCTTATTTCAACACCTATTAAAATGGCACGGATTCCACACCTGCTGTCTCCTAGCAAAATTTTCATTAATGTTTCCCAAGTTTTTTAACTCTTTTCTGTCGACTGGGTTTTTACAGTACTATGCCGGTTTTTCCCAGCCTCTTCTTAATTATAGTTTCAGCATTAGGTACACTGAGGGAGGCAGTCATAGCCCAAAACAGCAGCCATGGCTGCTCAATCCCTCTCCGCCATGATGCACGTCTCCTCACATGCAACTTCCTCTCCTTTTAGGCGTAAGGGACGCAGCCCTGAGACACATTCAGGTCCCTCCTACCGCAGATGCACACCTAATACTTAGCAATAGTGTAAATTTAGAAAATATTAAAAACTGTCTCCAGACCAGTCTTCAGCTATCCAGCACTTGTTGCTCGGATGCTGACTGGCCTACCCTTTCAAGCCTTCGTTTAGAGCAATTTTCAGTTATCCCCCGCAAAGTTCTGACCAGCCTGAATGGCCAGTGTCTTTTGTCTTTGTTTCCAGCGCCAGTCACTCAGAATCCAACCAGATTGTATCAGCCATCCAGCATGCGTTGCTTGGACACTGACCTCCCTACCTTTGTTTAAGCTCCACTTATGATTAGGTTTTGCTTCCAGTGCTAGCCACTCAGAATTTAACTTGTCCTTACGTTAGCTAGGTTCTCTCCCTGCTTCATACCCCGCAAACTTGAACAACTCTGCAGTACACGAACGTGTGTCTGAGTTCCTATCCTCGAGTCCTACTCATCCTGACACTACCTAGCTTAGTTTGCTAAGATATGTGTCAGAATCTTTGCGTTACATTGATTTACGCCCAATACAGCACTCAACAATACAAGAGGAGTTCGCTTAGACTTTCAGCGCTTACCAACCTACAAATTCCTGTAATTCTACCAGTCACCTCTACCAGATTTTCAGATGAAGTACTCTAGCCTCCCGACCACAGCTTGTGCCGATGACAGGAGTCAGGGTGCATTCATCACATGTATTTCCTATTCGAAAATAAACATTTGTCGACTCTACCTTGAGTTCGTTTTCTGTAGACCTAGCACCTTGATTCCAGTTTACTCTTACATAACAAGACTGCAGGTGATCCCAGGATTCGTACTCAAGCGAGCCAGAACACTGAATCTTTTTACCCACATGCACATAGCCAGGCCATCCTTCCCGTCAACAGCGTTGGTGGAAAGGAGGAGCCACACAGGTACTCTAATCCTGTACCATCTTGTCAGCTTGGTGTCCATCTGTCTCTCCACTGCTTTCCAAGCTAAGAGAGGTGGGCGTTCCCTGAAATGGGAAGACTCGGATAGGATCTTACACCCGTGTTGCGACTTTGGACAGGTGAGGACTGAGTTCTAAAGTGTATTGCATTTCATGCAAGATGTTGGAATAGCGTGTCTACCGGTCTCTGGCCCACACGTGGTTCCACACATAATTTTGTTCCCTAGGAGCCTGCTGTCCTGTTACAGTAGTAGAAGGGTGTATCTGTGTCCTAAAGCCCTACTCCAAGATGAGAGGACTTAAGGAAAGAGTACGACAGATTCTCCTGGCTTCTGGTCGCCTGCATGAGCTAAAGCCTGCCCTGGTGTCTTATCTAGATAGCCTTAATCCCAAAGATCAAGCTCAGGCCCTGAGTCACCTGCAAGATCCTGTAGAACCATAAGTACCCAGGAATTTGTTTATCACACCTGTATGCAATAGGCCAGTGGAGTATCACTGGTGGATCGCAGGACATCTCAACCAACCCGAACGACCTCCTACACCCGTTGTTGCCTACTTGGTTCCTGCAGAACAGCATCCAGCATTCCGTCCACTGAATTAGTTCAGACCCTACACACCCGCATCATCTTCTACCACTATTACTGATACAGTCAAGCCTCCTGAAGCACGTCGCCCAGGTATCAATCCAGAAAACAGTGGCACTCAAATGCAAGATTACATTATCTACTCCTGACTTTGTGCCCTGCTGCAAAGCAACCAGGCCGGTCCTGTACAACAGGAAAGGGCCAGTGCTCATCAGGATTGAACCCCCCCTTCCACATAGAGGCACCTGGTCTAGCTCCTAGACAAAAGAATCCGCTCTTACTGCTTTCAGACGAGTGAATATTAATTCCCGTGTACGTCACACATTAAGCGAGTAGAGCCGGACCAATTTCCAGACATGGGGCCATACTGCCAAAGTTGCACAAGGCAGATACTAACAGACTAGCCACGACCACCACCTCTACGTGCACGAAGCTCCTACAGACTTCGGGGAACCTCAAGAAAACACCCTGTGGTGCCCAATTCAGGAGCCAACATGTCAGTCGCCGCAATTAGCAAGCCTGAGTTTGAAGAGGCCAACTCTGCCGCACCCGAACATAACTGCTGTTTGCGGCCTGGCTGCCCTGGAACAGGAATACATCACATTCAGTGTGTGCACTACCATTTTTGGCATCACTATACCTGCCTCGGCTGGGCAGATGAGCCTTGGAACACCAATGGACTGGAATACCGGTACGAGGATTGTCAAACCAGACAAACCGCATACTGCGAATGTGTAACGAGCGCTGGAAAAACCATCCATAACATCCATTGTATACTTTGCGGCGAGAACTTTCATCACACCTGCATCAGATGGCCGGATGAGCCAGTGAACACACCAGGCCTAGTATACAAGTGTGAGGTTTGTAAATGAGCTGCAGAATATAGACCTTCAAATCCCGGCCCAACATCCATGCGCAGCCATGTCCATTGCATAGGGGAGCCACAGTTACCTGAGTTCACCAGAAGACCACATGAGGACCACAACACATTCATCAACGAATGTGAACGGGAATTCTACAATCATTAGATCCCTAAGAAACACTGGGTCTCTCGCGTCCAACCCAAACTCAACGAAAGGCTCTTGATTGGTGGGACGTCTACGGAGAATTCGTGTCGGATTAGAGACAGTTCAGCACCCACTTGGCGTAGCATTTTGCTAGAGAGGAAGTCATAGCCCATTTAATGACCGAGTTCTATGGTCATCACCAGAAACCTAGGGATGAATTCGAAATCTTCACAAGAAGGAAAGTGCAGATGTACGGACATATATTTCCCAACAAGGACAAAGACGGATGTATACGGCAAATCACCCGCCTATTGTTGCCATGGTTACGGAACATCTTGCTAGTGCCCAAACCTGCGTCTGTGGGCAAACTCATTGAAAGAGCATGGGATGCGGAAAGGAACTTCCAAGCGCAAGCTTTGCTGGACCAACCGAAGCCCGGAAAACCCGTTGTTGAAGGGAAGACAAGGGAATGATGCGTCAAGCCACCCCCACTTCCTCCTCTGCAGACCCCACGCTTACTTAGATGGTGGTACAGTCCAGGGAACCTCTTCAATCGGGATTGCCCACAGAACCACATCAACCACCAAAGCGCACAGAATCGCAGGATGCAAACAGGACACCGTGACCCACCCAAGCTGAGACGGCACCACAGGGTAAAATGCCAAAGGGAAACAGCAGTGCTGGCAGAACAAAGGGGACGATTTCGTCGGCCAAAAGGAACCAACCACCAAACTCTTAGATGAGGAGGCAGAGACACATGTAGCTTCCTACATCAAAATAAGAATCAATGGCAGAAATTCCCTAGCCTTATTGGACTCCGCAGCATTGGAGAACTTAATTTGCCACGATTTACTCCAAGAGCACCAACACACAGAATTGGAACCCCAAACCAAGGCAGTAAAGATGGCTAAACCCGACTATACCCTCACCACTGACAGGTGCATTACCTTGCCACTCGAGCTAAAAAGGCTGTCAGCACAAGTGAACTTCATTGTCACACCAGATATCTAAGAAGACATTAACCTTGGACAACAAAGGCTACGCCAACAACAGTGTGTTATGGATCATGGGAAGTGCAAAGTATACCTGGACAACGAGTGACAAATCTAGCTAACATCCTCAACGCCCGAGACATCCAGCACGACCTTACGGAAGTACAATTTCAACAGTTGAAGGAGGTCCTTGACGAGCACACGGCTGCCTTTGGAACTAGTGATAATTTATGCAAAAAACCCGAATTGTACAACATTAGATTTTATTGACCGACTCCACACCCATCTATAACTGAACGTACAATAACTCAACGAGATATCAGAAACTAATCATGGAGTCGATAGAAGAAATGAAGTGGCAGGAGATTGTCAAACATTCTGCTTCGCCCTACAATTCACATGTAGTACTGATGCTAAAGAAGAATGGGCAATTACTAGGGTTGTGTAAGAATAAGATATGGGCTTCGAGAAATTTTTGAGAAAGAAAAAATTTTTCTTGCAAGAATTGAGACGAGAATGAAAAATTTTCTGTTAATTAACATATTTGTGACCAGCCTAGTATTTTTAAAAATACTATGGTTTCTTAGCATACGATTAAATTTTAAACATACATTCAAATGTCAGGTGAACATTTACCACGTCATAATGAATACCTACTTTTATTTTGAAACATACACATTCATTATTGCACATGTTTTCCATCGTAAACTGAGCTTACAAAGAGCAGAGTAACCACGAGTGCCAAAATACCAGTTTTACCGAATTCGCTAATGATTCAATCGCAAAATACACCTATTATATTGGCCTGTTGATCCACAAGTGGAAATGCGCTGTTCACAAAAAAAAGTTGTCTGTTGTTAATTGTTAAATTTGGTTAGTTACAGTGATAAACAAATTATTCCATTTTGTTTCTACTAAAGAGATGTTTTTCTCGTGGGATTTTGTTTTTCAAACTGCGCTTATGCAGTAGACAATAACCTTTCATTCATCATGGTGCTGGTTTTTTGTTTTATTATTGTAAACTTGGCTGGCGTTTATGAAAAGAAGAATCGAATACATGATTTACCTTTATGTTATAAAATATTTGTCTGCATTAATATCATGACATGAAATTTACTTCTTATATCAGCACACAACTTGGCAAGTTGGCAATTTGTTTGTTTGTGAGGTGTAGGCCTCCTGGTCAGTGCCTTTAATGCATAATTTATCGTTATGTCACTGTGCAATGATTTAATTTTAATAACTGTTTGGTTAATGACACAGTATTCAATACAGTATCTTGTGCTACATAAAGCAGGATAAGCACCGTCTGGCTGTCATTTTAGAATGTTTGTTTTGGTTCAAGCTTGCATTGTGCTTGAACATGTTGGTTAAAGATGTGCGTTGAATGTCTTGAAGATGTCTTCATTGCACACTTGTGTATTCAACAAAAAAATAACGGTATCTGCTCATTATCATTGGTTAAAAAATTTTATTGCCATGAAAAGTTTCTCGTTTTTTCTAGAAAATTAATTTTCTTGCTTGCTGTTTGAGAACACCATATTTCTTCGATTGTAAATGATTATTTACCGTATCTGAAGGCATAGAACCAGTACGCAAAGTAAGTATTTATGATAGAGTATTTGGTGATTGAATTATCCACTGTTTCAAGTGTTTATCCAGAGATCCGTTTTAGCACTAAAATATCAGTGAAAACAGATAAAATCCACGAAAACGGCAACCCTGGCCTAGGTATTCAATGGAAGTTCTTCTAAAGTGACTCTTTGAGAGCTTGGCTGTGAGTCCATGTAGTTTCAACCATTCTAATTCCCTCTGGAGATGGGAGAGGTGCTCGTCCCATGTCTTGGAGTATACAATCAGAAAGGCAAAACAGAACTGGCCTCTGTATCTGGTTAAGACCTCTGAAGACATCATGCGCTGGAATGTAGCCGGGGCGTTTTTGAGTCCGAAGGGCATAACCCTGAACTGCAGTCTCTCTCCTTCTGGTGACGTAAAAGCAGTGTCATGTCCATGGAGGGCAAATACCTGCAAGACAGATCGCTCCGAGCCATTCAAGAAGCTGAGGAACCTCAAACAAAAAAGCAACTCCATCACTTTTTTGGACTCTACAACTGGATCAGGGATTTTGTTCCGAGCATCACCAAATTAATGGCACCCCTTCACCCACTGCTAGGGAAAGACATAAGGTGGAGTTGGACAATGAAACATCGACCGGCGTTCAAAGCTCTCAAAGCCAGTTTCCAGCACATTGACCGCCTCTATCGCCCACAGGGGGAGGGACCCCTCATCCTGCAGACAGACGCTTGCAAGAATGGACTGGGAACAGTTTTATACCAGAAAGATCCCAAAGGCAGATCCCTGGTCATTGGGTATGCAAGTAGTCGGTTAAACCCTAGAGAACAAAAATACCATATAAATGTACTAGAATGTCTTGCCATCATCTGGCCAATAAGGAAGTTTCGCTACCACCTGGAAGGAAACCACTTCATTCTCCAAACAGATAGCATGGCACTCAAATGGCTAAGGGAGTCCAAGAACAACAAGGCCAAGTTAGAATGATGGGACCTTCTCCTGTACGAATTCGATTTTGAGGTGCAGCATTGCCCTGGGACGCAGAATGACCTAACTGACGCCTTATCCCGACAGCCCAATTCATGCGAGGGTACCAAACTGTACGAAGAGATGAAGCATATCCTACCCCCAGAATTGCCGAAACTCCAGTCTGAAGAGCAAATCCGGCTACTACAGCTGCAATTAATCCACAGTCAGATTGAACAACATCAGCAGCTCGACCTGGATGTTAAGGGTCTCCTCCAACAAATGGGTAGATGTGACCTATTTATAGACTAGCGGGGCGGGGTAGATAATATAGTGCTGTTAAAACAACTGAACTGAAAACTATAACTGACTCCCTATTGCATTGTTGCCCAGAAGAGGCAGCAGTGTCTAGTGTAGATAGACGATACGTGGCACTGTACTTGCGATGACTAAGTAAGGCGTGACAATATAAGTTCCAACAGTGGAGCTTGAGGAAGGGGTTTTTCTTCTGGCACCAAGGTGCAGTGATAAAAAAGGAAGGTATGGTGAGGAATGAAGTTGGCAAGAACTTCTGCGGCTAGTGTGGTGAAGACTGTGTGTTCAGGCTGGTCAGTTTCGGCAGTGGATGCGGTGGACGATTGAAGAGTGGTCCTGAGTCGAATTCTGACTCCGTATTTATACTTTACTGGGCTGCTGCCTCTGCTCTCATTGGCTGGCGTCTTGAGGGTGAGGGGTGGTGAAAAGTATAGCTCTGGCGTGATGTCACCAGCTGGCTATGAGGATGAAAGACAAACGACAAAAAATATTAGTGATGACATCTGGTTGTGATTAGTAGTACTCATTGTCTTGAGATGCATAGCTTCGGTGGGCCGGTGAATAATACAAGTTGCTGGCGGGAATGCCCATTGTTGCAGTGTAGACAGTACAATCTGCTGACATCACGTGCCCATCGGTAATGCAAACTCCATAGAAATCAGATGCGCTGTGGACTATGCTGATGAGCTGAAGTCATCTAATTATCATAGTTGAAAAAAAAAACACACACACACACACACATACACACAGAGATATATATATATATATATATATATATATATATATATATATATATATATATATATATATATATATATATATTTCCACTTTTTGTAAGTTTGTTTCAGTAAAATGAAAAAGTAACGCTTTTTTTTTTTTTTATCGAATCTGCCTCAAAAAAATTACCACTTTGACCCTATGGGTACAGACATGAAAAGGATTGTTACTGGCAAATTTTTTTTCCTATCGTGCCATTTTAAAATTCGTCATGACTATTTTACTATTGTGTCACTTCTAACGAACTATTTTTAAACAGTTTTTGAAACCTCATTTCAGTATTTAATTCAGTAAATGACTACTGTGAGTAATATTTAATTGTCTTATTACTTTTAGTATTTAATTAAAGCCATTATTATTGCCTTTTTTTTTTTTGTGTTTGAGCATCTACACTTTATTTAATAATGTCTATTTGTCCAGTGTTATGATAAAACGCATCATGGTAAATATTTTAGTTATTTATTAATTAAAGCATATGTAATGCGTTATTTATGTATTTCAGTTTATTCAATCATTGTTTATAAATATTTTATAATTTATGTATTTTTCTCGTAGCTTTGATTTGAATTTATTTTTGATCTGTCGTTTGAAAGCTACGTTTTTAAGCCTGTCTCACCTGCAGACCCATGTTTCACGAAAAGATTGTTTCTCTACCCACCAGATATGCAATGCTGCTTTGCAAATTCTTTTAGTTGCCATCTGAGGCTACCCCTTCCTCTCACTTCTCTGCAGCTGCAGTTCTTGCAAATTTTCTCATCGTTTCCCTGCCACTTGGCATGTGATTTCACATAAATAAAAAAAGCTCCTTTGTTCATGTGTTATGTTCTCCCACCTCTGTGTGGTTCAGGACAATTTGTCTCTTCTGGACAGCATGCAACATTATCGTGGTAAATCTGAGCTTTTCGTTCCTCTTTTACTTAGCAATTTTCCATTATTCACACAACTTTGTTATCTCACTTTTCATCCTGCTATTCTGCCAATGTGTTTTGTTTGTGTTATGGTATGGGCATGATGGCATTTTGTGGCACCTAGTGCCTACTACAATGTAGAAGTATTTTTATTTGTGGTCATCAAGTAGTTGGTCCTAGAAATAGTCATTTTATTTGTGATTTGTGTTTACTTTTTTTTATCCAATTGGTTAGGTATTTCAAAATATAGTGCACCGGTTGGATATTTTCTGTCTTCCCTCCTTGGTGAGTAACACTTCAGCTTTATAGTTGTTCTTCTCGTGCACCAGTTATATTTGCTCACTCAAATTTTGGTTACACTTTATTTTAGTGAGGGGCAAGTGGCAGGCCAGTGTCTACTGCACGTGCCAGCCTAAGATTTACTGTACACTTTGGCCTAACATTTCTACATGTGTTGGCTTAACTCTTTTATTCATCTTGGGATAACCCTTCTGCATGTCGCCTCCCCTTTTTTTTTGTTGGTGGCGACAGTCAAGTTAATTTCCTCCATCCTGGTTGTCCGACAGCAAACTATGTAATCTTCTTGGCCAGGATATAACTTCACTGTTTCCCGTGGACTCGACGGTTGTCATGCAGCTAAGTCCCTACAGAATTTTTATATGAAATTTGAAAATTTTTTTTAAGCTGTGTCATGCACATGTTTTCCTTTTTACTGTGTTTACTTATGAACATTTAATATTACGACCTCTCAAGGTATGTAACTAATTTATTAATACATTTTGTGCGGGGTACCTCTTTCAAGCAATTAATCCCCTTTTGAGCAATCAATTCCCTTTCAATACATCTAACCTAAGTAATGGATTAATTAATCTCTGTTATTGTGACAGCTTGTCAATTGTTGTCTCATGAAAGACACTTTCAATTCTTACACATTTAAAATGGTCATTTAATCATATTGAAGCAATTTTCTTTATTATTATGTCATTTAGATTATTTTTGTGTCAAGTTTCATAAACTGTCATTAATTTGTTTTGAATGATGATGAACATAATTGACAGTTAACTTCTTTCTTTGTGTTTTATTTTCATAAAACACAAATTTAAATAAAAATCAATTTAAAGGAAAATTTTAGTAACGCACAACTAAAAGTCATGTCATATTATTTATAGACTATTAAATCTTCATCTGGGCCTATATGTTGTTTAATCATACAAGTAAATTTTGTCTACCTTTTTTTATTTCTTCCCTCTCTTTTGTGCCATGTACAGTCATCCTGCAATATTTCTTATTAGTACTTCCTATTTGGCTTTGATGAGCATAATCTATTGTGTATATCACTTCCATTTTATTTGTTTGTGCTGGATTATTTGATTATTTGTTTATTCTTTTGATACCACTTTGTTTGCTAAGTTTTTGTGGCATTTTGTTTGTTGTTTGTGCCAAGGACTTGGTATATTTCTGAGTTTGTTGGAAGTCAATATATTTTATTCATTAACTTATGGTCATACATTGGCACACTATAATGTCATCAACTATGGAATCTGCACTAACAATGCTCTAATCATGCTATCCTATATAGAGAACTAATTCAGGACTTACCATAGGAAATACAAAACTTATTTTATTTTATATTTTTACAAAAAGTGAATGATAATGAACGTAAATATTAACAGTTTTCTTAATACATTATAAAAAGGAGAAAGAATGCACAAGTAATCACAAGGCGGGTACTTGTGGACTCACACACACAAAAGTCGGATGAACACATTTTCCACGCAGGTGTGTGGTGGCAATGTTTCAGTGGCTAAGCCAGCAACGCTGTGACAGCGCACCCGCATGGAAAATGTGTTTGTCTAACTTTTGTGTTTATGTCTGTGTGTACCCAAGAGTACTACCTTTCAGTAGTTGTATGTTCTATCACCTTTTTATGATATAATCAGTAGAGTATCTGTCTATTTCCACTATATCTAACAGTTTTCTTATGTATCCTATTCTTGGTGCTAACAAACTTAATCACAGGAAATAACTGACAGTATACAAAACTGTTACTATAACAGAAACTAAGCTGCAAAGAAAATAGTAAATATTCTACCCTCAAGGAAAAAAATATGTTTGGTTTACAAAATCACACACTCAATCAAAAATCAATTTACTCTTAGTTGTTTCATCTGAACAGAAACACATGTATCTTATTGTGCATTAATATTCAATGCTCTACAAATTCTCAGACGTAGAGAATAAATCCCTAGCCTGTTAGGTTTCACTCTCATGAGAAGTATCAGCCAACTGTGTTATTTGCACGTGAGTCACAAGCCATTATTACCTGGCCCCTGTGGCAGTGCTGTAGGATGGAGGTGGTGTGTACTTTGGCGGTGGATCGTCAGGAACCGTGCTCTCCACAGATGTCACTGCATTCGCGGCAGTGGGGGCTGTGGTCACTGGAGCACTAGCTGACCTCGTCTGCATTTCCTCCTGCGTGGCCGAACTTGAAGGCGAGGGTCGGCACAGTAAGGCAATGCGCTGTTCATCACACAAGCAATAAACTTCAGTTACAAACTTTTTTTTTTTTCTGTGAATATATGATATATGATTGGACTACAGTATTGCACAACATACAAATTTTCAAAAACAATGAAAGTAAGTCTTGCTAAACTAATGAGTCATATACAGGAAACTTATATGTGAACATTTCGATGAGTAGTTGGTGCAAATGAAAACAGAGAAGAAAGTCAGTATTTAAACTTCATCATTTGTAATTTAATTTCTTATGTTGAAAAACCGGAACAGAATTTTTTACAAGTCCGTCATGAGAAAATAATAAGCAAAACAATGTGTTGTGATAAAATATACACAAAAAATAAATTGTTTGAATACCAGAAAATAAGAGTAATTGTGAAAGATGGGTGACATAATATGAAAAAATGGCCAAAGATTATTGACAAACTTTTAGTGAAACAAAGTTTGGTAGTATATGGAAATTTTCCCATAAAGATGTTTATAACTTTGATCTCATATAGTTTGGTAATGTCAAATTAAATGAGTACAAGTGTTGCACATATTGTATTGGTGTAAGAGGCATTCCTGCAGTGTTTCATAATCCATCTGGTGTGCTTCAGGCTGAAACACACAACACCACAGACATTCTCAGTTGTATTTATGAAGACCAAGGTTTCATGAAAAAAGGTGATGTTCACAGACAAAGCCTTTTTTCACATGTCTGGACACTTAGACTAACACAATGTGAGGATTTGGGCATGCGATAAACCCTCGTCAATGTGGAAATTGTGGATGACAGTTCTAGGGACGTGTCTGGTGCGGTTTGCTTCATGACCTTATGATGAGTAACATCAGCTGCTGACCTCAACATGTTAGTATAATTTTTACTTCCACAGGTACAAGATCTTCAACCCAACATCTGTCTTCAGCAGGACGGTGCTCTTCCCTTTGGCCTTGACCATCAGGACCTGTCTGAACAGTTTTGCTGGTCGCTAAATTGGTTGGCAGAGGAGGTCCGATCACCTGGCCACTGAGGGCACCAGACATAACTCCCTTAAACTTTTTTTGTCCATGGAGGTTTGTGAAATATGTGCTGTAGACAACACCAGTGAGGGATCTGAAGAAATTTCCCACTCTGGTAACTGCTGCAAATTGCATAGGTTGATATGAACATGCTGGATTGAGTGTGATACGAAACAGCTTGGTATTCTCTGATCTATGAATGGAGCACACAATGAAATTATTTAAATGACCACATAAACTTTGTGTGACAACATTATGCCAACAATCTGCTGTTTCCAAAATATATGCAATCAAAGTTACAAACATCTTACTGGGAGACCCTGCATTTTAGTCGGATTTACTGAGCCACAGTGCCGTACTTCATCTATAAAAAAAGATTTTTTACTGATACTGAGTTTGCCACAAAATTTAAAAAGAGAGTAAGGGGAAAATAATTCAATACCACCAAACTTGCACTATACACCAAATAATTTTAAAATTAATTAAACAATTGAATAAATTACTAACTACACTCAGTGCTAATTTTGTAATAATACCTATAATATTGTGTATGAACACAATTTAAGAATCACAACATTTCTCCGTGGAGCATAAAATTATGCTGTGACCACATTTCCTTACCAAATTTCTGATCCGTTCAACTATCACTATGTAACACATGATCTGAGCACGTGGGGGCCCCTGGCTAAATTTGAAATGGAGCACAGCACCTCTGCCATCTGTTGTTTTTATGGCCCTGGAATGAATTTCATTTCATACACTTTACTACACATCTTTAGCTATTGAAATTACGTTCAAACCTTGGAACTTAGATTTCTGGAACGCTGATCAACATCCAAAAAGTAAACGTGTAGCGTTAATGCCTATCAAGATTTAGATTACTTTGAATATTTCATAAAAATAGAACAGCAAAACAAATTAATTCACGGTGATAATTCAAGATTATGGCATCACTGATTTTCAGATTATGTGTTAATATTATTGTGGACTAGCCACAGAATATAAAAAGGATTTTTAAATGTAATTCCAACTGTTTTACCCTAAAAAATGACAATAATTTTAATCCAACAGTTAGTTACAAGGTACCCCAAGTTTATCCACCTCATGTCTAAATTTCTAGCCCGGCCTTAAGAAGTAAAGAAAACTTCTGAGATTATTAATACTGACATAGGAAATAGCATTCACTAACATTATATATATATATATATATATATATATATATATATATATATATATATATATATATATATATATATATATATATATATATATTATATATATATATTACACATACAAATATATATCATCTATGAAAAATAATATATTCTTTTTTATTTTTGTTATTGCTTAAATTATTATTTCCCAACCTGCACATATATTTTTACGATAGGTTGGACCAGCAGCAATGGCCCTATACATGAGTAATATAAGTTTTAACTGCACATAGTTACTGGCACACACCAGAAGCTGACAGATTCAGATTTTTGACCCATTAGTAGACATTGGAACAATATGCAGGTTCAATGGCCTACTGGCAATTCAACATTAAACTTGCACATTTGTTTGCTGGCTGCTTCACATACTGAGAAACCTTGAATGGACTGTGTGTGGTTCTGTTTATAGAGTATTGTTTTTATACATTTAATATTGTCTCAAATCCTTCAGGAATCACCAAACTGTAGCTCCTTCATGTCAGTAATGCAAACGCACAAGTTTTGGGATAAATACTCTGTTATAGGCTGTTCACGATAAAGTGAGCACTTTTGAAGCCTTAGTTATATTTTTCTTTCAACCAATATATATCCTTCCACCACTTGTTAACGTAAGCCCTGCCATGTGAGTAATAAACAAAGTGTATACATTCACAATAACCAAAACCAAAAGTCCGAGGCTATAATGAAATGTATTTATTGGTTATTATGTCTACTGAAACAGCTTCACAAAGTACTCCTTTACCGTGAACGGCCTATACCAATGAGTTTTTCAATTTTCCCAGACATTAACACAATCGGTATAAATAGTTTGGAACAGTAAAATTATTTTTTTTCATTGTTGCTGTATGAATCAGGCAAAGAGGTGGTTACACAGACAATGCCTAGTTGGCCATGGACAGATATATAAACACTTTTCTCAGAGGTTTTTCAAAAGTTATTGGTTGATGTACAAATAACATTAAGTTTGATCTAAGCCACACCTTCTCACTCTTGTGACAACACCACGTGACAACATCGGCTGAGAACCATGTGATGGTTAGCAGCAGCCTCATGAGCGGCAATCAGCAGAAGCACTACCAGACAGTAGGAACACACTCGCTTTGCTAGCCATTGCATGCATCAACTGACGGTCCCACTTACGTGCAACCACATGGGCAATCACGAAACCAGCCCTGTGTTTTGGAGAAGTTGATGGTGGCATGTGTGTGTCTCGCCTCCCCGCACTGTCAGGACATCCAGTAAATGGAAGTGTTGCTGCACAGAGCTGCATTACGATGGGAGACATCAGGGAAGCGCAGTCACTGTTGTGTGTGGAATGCGAGTTCCGAACGTGTGCGTTTTGAGCTCATTGAGTAATTTTTAAAAGCTAAAGGGAAAACCTCTCTTACAAAAATGAATTTAATAGACACTACTTTAGAGTAACTAGCTCATGAACTATATTACCAACCTAAAAGGGAAGTGTCACTCACACTTTCTTCTAAATTATAGGGTATAAGTTTGTTTGCTTTAGGAAGCCACTGACATGCTTTGTGAGCTGGATCCTTATGAAACATGTGTCAACATTGTGTAACATGATAATGACATGAATAAAGCTACATAGAACAAATGAAGTGCTGTGAACGTATTGTCATCAGCCTCCTAATGACAGTGTCTGGGTACTGATCCCCTCAAACTAGCTCATAATCCCAGTTACAAGTCCTGTGTACCATTACTGGCATGTGTCAAAGCCAAAACAGCTCCATATTATGGCCAAGTCACAGTATTGGGAACACCACAAGTCTCCTATGTTTAGAAACATTGATCACCATCCAAATTCTGGACGTGGTGGACAGGGGAGCGATAACACATGGGTGGTCAACCAACACCACTCATGTCTCAGCTTTACCAGGAAAACATCTGAGAATTCGGCACCCAAATACCATTTACAAAACCATTCCAGCATCACCCAAAACTTCCCCACCAAAATTTTGTCAAAACCTTTAAACCCTGCAAATATTACCATTTCCTCCCCTTTCTCATCACCAACACGTCATGTTAAAGAAACATTACTGTATATTATTTGTTTCTGAATTTCTTTTAGTTTGTGATAGTCTTTAAATTACGTATCGATGCAATCTAATAATAAAACTAATTTGACCAATCTGTCATCTATAACCACTTTAAAATCCACTCGCCAATAAAGTATTTGATAACTACCTTTATGCACTAGTAACTAACAAGTTGGCACCAACTACACATCACAGTAAATTTTTCCTGTCATTATACAGTAGTCATAAATAAAACAACAAGCAACACTCACGTCAAAGATGTCTGGTGGGCCATCTGAAAGGAAGCGGAAACTCTGCACCATGCCTACAAGTGGCATGGCCAGCAGCGGTAGCAGCTGGATGAAACAGCCAACCTCTCGAGCCCACGGTGGCCAGTAATCATAGCCAGCATCCCTCCAGATGTACAGATCTCTGAACTGACCATTTTTGAACACGGTGATGCAAAGTATCTGCAAAATTAATATTTTTCTGTCATCATACTTTTGCTTCAAAATTTTCATTCGCACATAATAGTGTAAATGACTAAGAAATATGTGTGAATGGACCTGTACATTAACAAAGACATAAGAGGTTTGGTCAAATGAATAGGCGACAAGAGTCCCTTAAAACACAATACAAGCATCAGTTAACAGTAACCACCATGGGGGTGAAGACAGAAATCACATTGGTCACAAGCTGGTGTTTGCCTTTGAAGTCATCCTCACTGTCTCGCTTGGGATGCAGCCCACTTCTCCTCTGCTCATGCATGAGCCATGCACAATCGTGTGTTCAGTATACGGGCCAACCAAGTCGCTCATGCACGAACAGATCAGTGAACCATCCAGTGACCTGAATGACCTGTGTAACGACGAGTAAACTCTTTCCAGTATGTTTACAGTGCTAAAGTAATCTGTTCCCCTGAAAGCAGAGTCTTAGATATAAAAGGAAAAGTGTTATCTCCCTTATGCTCCCCATAATAAATATAATAAGTGTAATAAGCTTCAGAGTGCAAAGCCATGTGGTTCACGTAATGCTATTAACCAATGACTTGAGATGCTCTAAAATCAGAATAAATTCTGCAGTGTTTGTTCCATGTTTATTTTGTTAAAAAAGGACATATTTAAAATTTGCAGTTTTTGTTAATGTACAATGTAAAATGATCTCGGCAGTTCCGGCATCCATGCGACATGCCCAAACTTAAATTCTTCAACTTAACATTAAATGAATGTTTTAATTTAATATTGTTCTCTTGATAGTCTATGTAAGTGTTAAATGTCTTCTTTTATTTTATTATGATTTTCCATATGCTTTACCAGCCTATCCAGGTTTTTTCAGGTAATTCATGTTTTTTTGACATGCATAGCAACAAGAACTATAGACTTTATTTAAATGATTTATTACCAGTGGCATTTATTGCATAGACGCAAGTTAAGCAATGCTTACCCTATAAATATTGGAAAAGTTTGACCCTTTATAGTATTCGCCTTAACTTTAAACACATTTAATTCTAAGTTTTTCGTTTTCGATTCGAGAAACAGAGTTTTCATGTAAACTCATAGTGCTGCTATCTAATATTTATTTCCCCAAACCGGAGCGACTAGCGATGACTCAAATTCACAAGGAACAACACGGGCAGGGTACACAGGCATTCTGTTTGCGCCATCCAGTCCTACATTTTTCCTTGGAAAGTGGATGAAAGTGTTTGGGAAAACTGAAATTTTCTTATAATTTGTAATATACTCTGTAAATAATATTCAGTTTAATTATTATTACATTCATTTCCTTTCCGTTTTCATAACTAATGTTAGGTATTATAAAACTGTAAATAAATATGGAAGGTCAGCAAAGTTGGAAGTTGCGTTTGTTAGTAGAAATGGAAAATGAAACCAAAGCCCGGCTTATATCACCCATTTATTGTATTGTAAAGTGTGTAATGTATCATATTTTTATGGAATTTAACTAAATTTGATATAAAATACTCAAATATGTGTGGCTATTATATTGCTTACCCTATAAAAAACTCACTACACAACACTGTTTATTATGTTGAAATTACTTTCTTAATTCTTCCATATCTTGTTTCATTCTTTTGAGTGTTCTATCATGCATACTTGTCCAAATGTATGTATTTTGTATTTCCCTCGTGATACTGGTGGGAGATCTCTGTAAGGTAATGGGATCTCTGAGCCACCATCTTCAGTCTAGAGCAGCAGGCCCAGGAGAGTGCACGTGCTTCGCATCACGGTGGCCTTCAACTTATTTGTGTGGACACTTAGCTGAAATAATAAGTTTATTAACTCCGGAATCTTTTCTTAGTTTTTGCTCCCCCCGCACTTGCACTCACATCTTTGTCAGACTCGCAGCCCCAGAAATTTTTGCACCTTAATTTCCATTTGCACCTAACAATGCTTTTGCAGTGTCGGCCTATGGCAGGCCTTGCATGACATGTCTGCTTTATTCAAGGGACACAGTGTATTGTCATATGGATCTAATCTGGTTCAGTCAATATAAGCATTCAGATGGACCTTGTCTTATTTTGTTGCATTTTTACTATATGTACCTTCGGGATCTGGCCCACTCAAGAAAGCCCACGTGCTCAATTTATGAACTGTGTATGTTAACCAAACTCTTTTCCTAACTTATTTCACTAACATGTGTTGTGAGTGGAACACCACATTGCTGTCGACCTGCTACTGCCCTGAGATACAGTTTCCATGAGCTCACCCGTGTTGTAATTGAGCTGGCGCCCTGGGAAAAACTGTAATATCTTTATCGAAATTTCTTGCCACGAATCCTAGTTTCTCTCAAATCCGGCGTACTCTGCCCCTCGCTAGCAACAAAGTCACGTTAAATGGCGACGCAACTTGTGTGGCGTGAAGACGCTCATCATGGAAAAACGAGTACGTGGCAGAAAAATTTGTATTCCGGAATTCCGCCATTGTTTAGGAAACCACATGGAACAGTGAGTCGGCCGCCATCTTGTGCGCATATCAAACCCCCTTGTTTCTGGAGGGTGGAGATTAACCATGATGTCACTGCGCATTGTGGAGTTACCTATGATGTCACTGCGTGCCTGAAGCCTGGCGTGCATGCGTTTGTGGTACGGTCCAGCCGTGCACTGACCATCGCACACCAACAGGCCAGTTCAACCGGGTTCAGTTCCGAAGGAATCCCTTGCATGCATAGATTCGTGAACAACTGCAACAGTGACTACCGCAAACACCAGCAGCATGGAATTTCCTACCAACATGTGGGGCGCCAAGGAAATATGTGCATTGTGTGGAAAGACTGTTTCACTGGACCCGTTCGAAAAATTTGATCTGCAAGCTAACATCTGCCGCTGCATACCAGAAGGGAGGAGTGTGTTGTTTGCTTTGACAGTGACATTAACAAACAGGGTAGCACACTGCTGTGAGCTGTGCCAGCTAGGGGCACACTTCAACTGTTTGTTAGCAGGAGAGTGGCCATCTGTATGACGGAACGTTTTCCAGCACCAAAATTGCACTGCCAGCCAGAGAGAGCTACACTACCAACCAGACCAGCCATCCCACAGCCGCACAGCTGCTCACACCTAACGTATTCCTGCCACCAGAGGAACGCAATACATGTAAGTGCAATGCCAGACTGTGCCATAGATAAGGGCGTGTTGTTGTGACGTGCAATTTGTGACAATAAATTCCATACCAAGTGTATGTCGGACAGTTAGTGAAACAGTTTTCACAAAGAGACATTCCGCTGCAAAGAATGTGTACCAGTCTTTGTTAGTAATAACAACATGCACGCGGATGTAAACAACACATGTGATGTAACACAGCTGCCACAGAGGGGGGTGTGGCGCATCTATCAACCACTCACGACCCCCATCCCACTGCAGCGACTGCCACGAACACTTATAGAACAGCCAGAAAAGCATAAGGAATAGCCTATAGTTAGCACACCCACTCGCTTCCAGACACATCCTACATTCTCTGGGAAGGGAACAGAAGATTCAAGAGCATTCTTAGCAGAGTGTACCAGCCATCTGCAATGATTTGGTGTCGGCATGGAGGAGTGGCCAAATGCCATAGGAGCTCAACTGACAGGTGATGCTAAAAACTGGTGGCGTTCAGCAACAGAGTACAATATGACATGGACACAACTCACAATGAAGATCACCGCCCGATACGTGAGCACCTACACAATGCCAAAACAACAGCTCTCCCTATTCACCGAGCAGCAGAGGCCACAGGAGAATTTGGAAGCTTTCATCGGCCGGAAAATCAGCCTGGCCAACCACCAATACCAGCACCTGTCCCCAAGGATGTGTTGAAATCCATAGTAGAAACAGTACTCCCAGAGCACCAATCTGTGCTACGTCCAATGGTGTATAGTGGATACCAGCATTTCATAAGGGCTGCCGTAAGTATCATGAGCGACTCAGAACCCAGGCACAACTACTTTCGTGACTCTGGATGATAAAAGTAGTGCAAAAACCAAGGACATTTCCACCAGATGCATAACCGCACCGCACCAAGGGTTGAATGGCCCGAGTAATCAATCCACCCATATGACTGGCCACGCACAGGAAGACGGCTCTGCGAACATGCCGGGTAACAGTGGTATAAGTGCCGCATCTGCTCAGCCGTCGAGCGCTGCTAATGCCGGGTAAGTGGTGATTCAGTGTAGGACCATAATTTAATTTTCTTGACAAGGCCTGTTTGTGGACTAAGGAAATTACATGAAAGTGACCCTACTGACCACAAAGTTTATGCTAGTGTGCTACGCATTCAATAATTGGGCAAAATAAGGTACTACATACAGCAAAACCCTTTTTAACCGTATTACTGGGTGTAGAGCCATTTCGGATAACAGAGGTTATTTCCATATTTTAAAAGGTTTTAAAACACAAAATGTCCAGCAAAAACACATTAAATTACAACAATTTAAATGATTTACATATCACAGATTAAAATACAGTTTAGATGTAATACTATCACTTGAAAACATTTGTAATTATTTTATTGAATTTTCTCTACACCGCCTTTACGTGATGCTGATGCTACATCATACCATTTCTTCAAAAGTAAAAGATTATCTGGTCTTGCTCCGTCAGACTGCTCTATGAAACATAAAGCTACCTAAATAAATAATTTTTTTTGCATGCATGACAATATTTGGCCTATATGTGAAACAATTTATATATATATAAATTTTTTCTGATATCAGTTGGGTTAACTCGGGTTTACGATGAACCAAGTTCAATTAAAAAGTATTCTGCTATAGTCATGACTGATTACTGAATTAGGATACGTACTGTATAGTATACTGGGATTACTGCATAAATTTTTTATGGCATTTACAGTATCTACTCTGCTGGAACACATATTTTTCAATTATATGGCCAAACTTTCTGGTTCCACATTTTTGTGAACAGCAAATAGGAGAAATATGCCAACACATCACACTGGCCATATGTGAGCTACACCACAGGTGAGGGGAGCCGAGGGGACAGTAGGGCGGCAACCGACATCAGGAAAGCTGGCTGGAGGGGGTACGTAATAAATAGGACCGCTGGACATGTGCCCACCCCCACTCTTCACTCATCTGCTCGTTTGGGCCAAGTACAGAAGACAACTTCTGAGGTACCATCGACGCGAGGGGCGTCGCTGATCAGCAGTTCATTCCACATCAGCAGACGTAATCGGACAGCACGATATCTCCACTACTCGACATCAGACGTAGGAACTTTGTTCGAGCCAAAGTTAGTGGTAGGTGCTATACAGTTAGGGTGCAAGGTAGAGTTGTTAGGGAAGCTATGTGGTTTTGATAAAGATAAAGTCTGAAAGATAATTGGAGATATTGCATTATAAATTATATTAAGTAAAGAATTAGAGATTGCAATATATTTGAGTTGTGGATAAATTTAGAAAGATTAAGAGTACATATTTTGTAATTATTTGTGTTACTGAGTTCTACTATCTGATACATCACCCGCAGTATAGTCCTTGTAATACTTTAGCAACAGGAATAGTAACAATTTGGAGAGTGATATAAAGAAGTTAAGTAAGAGTGTTGCATATTAGACTTGAGTCAAGGACAGGTTTGGTGAGCGGTAGCCAGCAAGACTCTGTGGAATCACCCAGCCTTAGTAATTATATAGCTCATTGTCGAACTAGAACAACGAACAACTTGTTGCGGTGCTTCCACACATTCATTCAAATATTTTATGTTCAAAATGGGTTCATCATTTGTAGTGTTAATAATAAATATAAAATTTGGTTTTATTATACAAAAAGAGAAAATTTTGTATTTCACTATGGTAACAGAATATGTGTGACCCTTTACATGATTGAAATTAATCTTTCCAATGAGAGTGTAGTTAAACAGTAGTAAATCCTGCCGCTCACTTTCATATGTACAAATGCACAACTGATTATTTATATGAATGCTTCCTACCATTATACTTATCACTTGATATGTCAAACAAACATACACAGTGAACTCATAATTTGCCTGAATATCTCAGCTTAACCTGAGATACTATTATGGAGACACCATCACTATTAAATAAACCAGGCTACTATGTAGAGCAGAAACATCCAACCGTTCTTACAGATTTTGTACTACATAAATACAATCAAGGATACAATTTTTTTGATCTGCCTCTTTTGCTCCCATTTTTGCAAAACAATTAATTTTGGTGACATTTAAACACTTGAAAACACACATACAAATATTTCATAACTAATTTTCTCAGGTCAATTGTTTAAAAGTTTTACCCTATAATTTTAAGTAAAAATAATTTCTTACACAAAACCCTGACATCTACATATTGAAAATAATATTCTTCCAAGCAAATCAGCAATACAGGCTCTACCCTCATCACCCTCCCTCACCTCTAGGCACAAGTTTATTTAGTTGAGCTGGAACCCATGACTCCAGAGGAAGCAGGTAGATACCCCTTTCGAGGGGAGAGAAGACTCACCATGAGAGTGATGGGCTGCACCACATTCCAGTTGAAAACAAGCATGGGGGAGGCCCAAGCAGAGAGGCAGCTAGTGACACGGGGCAGCAGTGACGTAACCACAATGTCACCGCTGTAGGGACGGCCTCGCACCACCAGCACCGCAGCCAGCTCCAGCAGATACATCACCATAATCCACCATGCACTCCCCACACAGTAGTCCAGAAAGTACACCACGAAGATACCCAGCTGCAACCAACACCCACACCCTCACTGCATCCTATAAGGTGATACTGTGCACACACATAAAATATTCTTATTCACATAGATAAATCAACTTATAAACAGTTTTTCTCTCAATACATCAAAATATTTGGCCTAAACTAGATATGGCAGCATGTGACAAATTACTGTGTTACATTTTTGGGGCACACAGGGCAGGGCCTCCAAATATAGAGATGGCACTACACCCATGTAAGTAGAAACAACACAAGATTACAGTATCTTAAGATGATAGTTACTACAAGTGAAATGGTTAGAACAAAATGTGAACAGCCTGGAAGCAGATCCATCACACCAACATCCCGACATACATAAATTTATTATGCCAAAAAGTTTTACTTATGTGAAACGCACTTTCTGATTTGAAACTTTTCACACTGGCTCACTCACATCCATTATAGTGATGTGTGACACCGGGTGGCTGACGGCGACATCACAGTTGTGCAAGGTTTTGATGTGTCGGTCAGAGACACAAGTGATCTGACTGCTGACTGGGCCTCGGCTGATATACAAGATAGGGCGCACGGCTTGACAGCACAGCACATAGTCAAATGTGGGCTTAGCTGTCCTGATTACTGGGTGGCAAACAGCCATGGGTTTATCTGTTCAGAAGGTGGCCCGGGGTGGCTGCTCACCCAGCTGCTGTAGCTGCTGAAGTTGACCAGAGCTGGTGCCCCGACCTGGAGCGGCGGTAGTACTGCGGCTGGCGGTACTGAGGTAAGCACAAGGAGGATTGCTGGTCCGGCAGCACTGAAACCAGGGATTAGCAATCCCTAGTAGAACGTCCCGTTCCTGCCAGAAGTCTGTGATGATCGGGTGCGGTCAGCCGGTGGGCTTGATTGGGAGGCTCAAATAAGGAGTGGGAGGGAGCTGGGAGGTGAGGCCTCTCTAGCTGGTGAGTGGGGCAAGCTCGTTCCTGGGGCTTTATGCTGCAAAGTGCAGTTGGGGCTGGGTTATAGCTTCCATTGGCTTTGGAGACCACAGCTGCCTTCCTTTCTTGCCACTTGGTACCATTCCTTTGAATGTACGGCATACAGGTAGGTACAACTATCAGTCTCACAAGAGGAGAGCAGGCAACGATGTTCCCTAGTTAGGTGTAAAACTAAGCAGAGGCCGAGCTGACCAGAGTCGTACCCGATCACTCCAACCAGCGACAGTTCAGCGCTGTGGTTGGAGCAGTGGGTTTACCCTGGAAGTCCGACAACGGCATTGGGTGTATGTCCAAATTTAGGCAGTCCTCCAGAACCAATTTATCACTCCTTACGGCGACAGTTCAGCATGGTGGATAGAGTGAATTAGCTGGTCTAGCTGATTGACAGATGTTGGATTGTGTTGCTAGTGGTTGTGGCTCTACCTTACTGGGCATCAGGTGCACAGTACGGGTGGCCGTCGACTAGGTATGTTTATGACACATGTGCACCCGGTTAAGGGAGCTCGCAGTCCTACTCTAGGTTCAGTAATTGGTCTGTCAAAGGCGCAGTCTTCTGCTTTACCCTGCTGGGCTGACGTCTACAGAGGATAAAATCAGTCACCCTAGAATAAGCACTAAGAGTTTTGAGAGAAAACATATTTATTCCATGAGGAATAAATACAGTGGCCCGTGCTACCTCCTAACTAAGCACTGAACGGAAGTAAACCAGGTGAAGGGTACCTAGGTCTAAGCTGAACAAGCGCAGATGTGCTAATAATAACAATTGTCCCTACCTATCTCAATGCTGTTGTCCAGAAGGGACGTTGGAGGTCACTACCAGAAAGGTAGTGGGTGTTAACAATACCATAAGGGTAGTGTGGTTGCTGTTAACAGAAGGGCAATGGCTGTTCAAGGGGGTTCAAGACTTCTTCAGGGTGTGGTTGCTGGTAAAGGTCTTGGAGAGCTTCTGGTAGGTCGCGAAGATGTTGGTATCAGCAGAGAGCCCCAGCACACGAGATGTTGGAACAAACTGCTGGAGATGAACTCAAGAAGAAACTGGAGAACTAATTACGTTCCTCGGTGGTGCAAGGCCATTCATTCTACCTGCCCGCAGGCTCGTCTGGGGTGCGTGGGTGCAGGCGGCAAGCTCCTCCTCCTGGGTGGAGCTTCGCTCTCTAGTGTGATCCCTCGGCCTGTACCGAACTATGCAACTCTGTAGTGCTGGGTTGCCTTGGCTGTGCGAGCTTAGGTGCTTAACTCGGTTTCTTGGCTAGCCTTAATCACATGTGAGGGGTTGGCTTGATGTCTGACATAAGGGCAAACGATCTTGGTTGGCATGTCCATGGGTGCCCCTGCAACTAGGGGCGTACTTGTAGGCTCTCGTAGTAAGTCGTTTCGAGGTTTAAACCCCACACGTGGGATAATGTGATGAATATGTACAGATGAGACGAAGTCGTATTAACAATAGTCAGAATAAGCGTCACACATCAATAGCTATGGGTGTTGTTGCCTTGAGTAACCTTTCATGCATTGTTATAATTTCACATAGAATACTACAAGACACCAAACAAAAATAAAGGTGTTTGCACTTTCGCATATGTCTGTCCCTCAGTGTGAAAGTGCCCGACATTGACTCCGTGTGCTGTTCATCCTAATGACATGTGGACACCAGGGACACACATATCATGAGAGAAGGGGACCACATGATGAAAGTGTTGTGTATTGTGAACATCTAGAATTAGGTTATGTAGTATGTAGTTTAGGTTGGCAACAACGAAAGCTAAACAAAACAAACACCAAGCAGTAGCCGGGCTGCAGTCTTACCATGTTATCGAAAATTCATCAATGGATTTACCAGTGCTGGATACTCCGGTGTACATGGTGAAGGCATTTTTCGAACATCAGGTTGATTTTTAGCGGTGTTTCCAATTGCTTCCAAACATATATTAATACAATTACATTAAAATTATAAAGTTTTCTTTGCCCATGTATAAAACTCGACGTCCGAATTATTATTGTGTATTTTGGAATGCTTGAAAATTTCAAGTAGTATTTATGTTAACTTTTATTTTTCAGAGAAAGCATTCAAATATTCATTGGTTGATGTTTTGGTGTATATCCACTAGATTTTCATGCCAGTGGAACTAATGGATACACCAGTTCAACCAGACTCACCAAACAATTAATTTTTGAACGTCCGGTGTACATCGGAGGATGCACCGATAAATTTTCAAATGTGCGGATGGCAACGTGAATGCATTGTGATACATAATAGTTGGTGATGAGGTTAAAGTATTGCATGTGGTCCATGGTCCATAAAAAATGGCATCAATTGGAGTTATAGCCGAGTTTACCCCAGAGAAGGAATCGTGGAACTCGTATCGCAAACTTCTACAGTTCTATTGCATCGCAAACAACATCAAGAATGATGAAGCTAAGCGGGCGGTGTTTTATACCGTATGTGGACTAGAGTTGTATGGTCTGGTGACTTCATTACTGTCACCAAAATCTACAGATGCGGTACCTCTGGCAAAAGTTTTTACAAGGTTAACGAATCACTTCCATCCGAAGCCCCGTGAAATAGTTGAAACATATAAGTTCCTGAAGCATGATTAAAAAGAAGGGGAAACAATTACTGTGTACATTGCAGAGATGCGACGGTTAAGCACACACTGAAATTTTCCAAATTTGGATTGCATGTTACGAGACCGTCTGGTTTGTGGGGTTCGGGACAAAGCTGTACAAAAGGCTCTACTCGTTAAGAATAAATTTACTTTACAGGAGGTCGTGGACTACATAATAACTACAGAAGTGACAGGAAGGAACATGGCGGACTTGCGAGGCAGTACATTGATGGAGGAAAATGTGCACAAAATGAACAATGCAGTCAGGAGAAATGTGAACATTGGCGGATCGGTAAAGTCGAACAGCGTATCAGTTGATAGGCAAAAGAAGGAAATAAGGGAAGGGAATCAGCTATGTCGGTGGTGCAATGGTAACCATGCAATCAATAAATACTGGCATGCAAATACAGTGTGCCATTTTTGCAAAAATTAAGGACACGTTGAGTGAGAAAGAAAGAAAGAAAGAGAAAAAAAAAACAGCAGGCAGGTTCGAGTGCGAGGGACTTTAAGCAAACTGGTGCCACATAGGAAGTGCAGCATTTTGAGGCGGATATTGCAGACAGTGCAGGTTCAGAATATACTTTGTACAGAATGCAGGAGCTAGCACATACAAAGTCATGGTGCATTAAAGTGCTATTGAACGGACAACCGATGAGCATGGAAGTTGACACTGGGGCGTGCCGTTACATTATCAGCTGGCACACATACAAGTTTCTGTAGCCCAGTGAGCCACCTTTGAAAAAGAGGAACATGGTATTGCGTACATGGTGCAGTGAACATTTAGAAGTGTTGGGGGTCAAGGAAGTTGCAGTGCAACATAAGGGGCATAAGGCAGTTACGCTGGAGTTAGTTGTGGTGCAAGGACTAGGGCCAAACTTGTTAGGACATGACTGATTTGAGCCACTTGGAATTAAATTGATTGGGTTAAACAAAGTTCCGGAAGACCTGGTAGACTGCTAGATTATTAGTGAGCTCCCAGCAGTGTTCAAAGCGGGTGAACTGGAAAAATATGTGGGTCCACAGGTCATCATTACAGTCCCACAAGACTGCATCCCTGTGTTTAAAAAGGGCCGGCCAATACCATTTGCATTGAGAGACACGGTAAATCAGGAAATAGACAGATTGGTACAGCGGAAGGTTTATGAATCTGTAAATTTTTCAGAATGGGCAACACCTGTAGTACCCATATAAAAAAAAATGGCACGTTTAGGCTATGTGGGAATTATAAAGGAACAGTATATAGTGTATGTGTCATGTGTGTGTATCCACTGCCCACAGTTAAAGAGGCATTAGCAGTACTGGAGAGAGGGCAACTATTCACCAAGTTTGATTTGGAGGAAGCATATTTGCAGGTAGCAGTAGATGAGGGAACAGCCAAACTGCTTACAGTTATACAATGAAAGGGCTTTTCAAGGTCAAGAGGTTGCTATTCGGGGTTAGCAGCGATCCAGCAATATTCCAAAAGTTAGTGGAGACTTTGCTTGCTGGCATACCAGGAATGGTAGTATTGCTTGATGATATACTGATATCGGGAGGAGAGGCTGAAGAGCACTGGAGTCGGGTGCGTCAAGTTCTTGAAAGGTTGCAATCGGCAGGACTCTGACTGAAAATAACCAAATGTGTGTTTGGATTGGATTCTGTGGTGTTCCTGGGTCACAGAATCGACAAGATAGGTATTCATCCCTTGTCCAGTAAGGTGGATGCTGTGCATGATGCACCCAAACCGAAAAACAAAAACGAACTCCAGGCCTTTCTCGGACTTTTGAACTTCTATGAGAGGTTTCTTTACAACAAGGCAGAAGTGTTGGAGCTGTTTCACCAATTATTAGATGCAAATGCAAATGCTCCATTGCATTGGACAGAAACACACAGTAAGGCATTTCAAGAAACCAAGCTGCTACTGCAGCCAGAGCAGGCACTGACACATTATGACCTCAAGCCCCTAATTCTGACATGCGATGCCTCAGAATATGGTGTATGAGCGATACTGGCCCATGACATGGGTGATGGGAAAGAAGCCCCAATAGCATTTGGCTCTATAACCGTACTGAAGAGCGAGTGAAACTATGCACAGGTGGACAAAGAGACTCTGGCTGTGGTTTTTGGAGTAAGCAGTAAGCAAGTTCAAACAATATGTGATTGGTAGGAAGTTCAAGATAGTTACGGACCATAAAACTCTCTTGCGGCTGCTCCATCCCAAGAAGTCCCTTTCAAACACAATATCCCCTCGGCTGTTGGGATAGAGTCTCAGTTTGGGGATGTATGATTTTGAGTTGGAATACAAGCCAGGACACCAGATACAACATGCAGATGCTCTCAGCAGACTTCTGCTCCACACACCAGAGTTTAAGTTACCAGCACCTTGTGATGTTCTAATGTTGGAAGAATGTTACTATCTAAGGTTCTGGAGTACACTGCAAGTGGATGGCCAGCAAAAGTGGCTGTGGAAATGCAGCCATATTTTGTGCGCAGTCAGGAGCTGTCTATATATAAATAGAGTGTTTGTTGTGGGGAAACAGGGTTGTGATTCCATCAGGGTTGTGATTCCATCCCAGCTGCGTTCAGAGGTGATGAATTTACTGCATGCTCAATATAATGGGGTAGTGCATATGAAAGCAGTGGCCCAAAAATATTTCTGGTTGCCAAAACTGGATGCGGCCATCAAGCAGGTGGTAAAGGATTGCAAAATTTGCCAGCATAGCCAAAATAACCCACCTAAAGGGAAAATGGTTGCCTGGCCAAAACTAGATAAACCTTGGTCGCGGTTACACATTGACTTTGCCGGCCCATTTCAAGGTTCAATTTTTCTAACAGTCATTGATGCTTTTTCCAAGTGGCTTGAAGTCATTCAGGAGCTATGCAATATGTTCAGTTGCCATGGGCTAACAGACGTCATTGTAGCAGACAAGAGGACTGTATTCCGGTCAGAAGAAATGGCAGGGTTTGTGAAGAATAATGGTATAGAAATGGTTTTTCTCCCATATCATCTTTATAGTATTGGGTTGGCAGACATGGTTGGCACGAATGTTATTATCTTGGCGGACAACCCCATGACATGGGGAAAACAATACCTGGAAGACTCCTACAGAGTTATTAATGGGGCGACCACTATACAGACGGTTCTGGCCAAACTGCATCCAGGTATAGACAGAGGCACCTCCCAGGATACACAGGTAGCAGGCACAGTTGTGGCAGGGGTTCGACACTTCAGTGTGGGAGAGGCCGTATGGCTGCGTAACTACGTGAATGGCTTCAAATGGACACCGGGTTGGATCAGTGGGGAGGAAGGACTGGAGATTTACAGTGTCACAGATGAGCAAGGCAATTCTTATAGACGGAATGTAGACCAGCTGTGATGGAGAAGTTGTCAACCAGTGTCCGACTCAAAGGTCAAAGCAGCAGTTTTCAACATGTTACAGACAGCAACCAGGGTATTACAGCAGTTCGGGCCCAGAATCGCACACAGCAGTAGAGAACTGCAATGTTCTGCATCAATGGGTGCTGGGACATCAGTTGCAACCTACCAGAACACCAGGGAGGATTCCACAGCTGCGGTTGGAGTCGAAGCTTCAGGACCTCCGTGTGTAGCTCTGGAAATGTCAAAAGAGGCAAATGGCTAAGCTGCTTCTTGAGAATCTTCTCCCTTCTGAGGGTTTTGTATGAGTAAAGCTCAAGGATGTATTCAGGGCAGAACTTCAACATGACAGCGTGTGCCCCCAAGAAAGCTGAACAATTTCGTCACACTTTAAAAAGAGAGGAACTGTTGTGTATTATATTTATCTAGAATTTGGTTATGTAGTATGTTGTTTAGGTTAGCAACAACTGCAGCCAAACAAAAAAACACCAAGCAGTAGCCGAGCAGCAGTCATAGTGACGTGTGTGCATTGTGACACATAATAGAAAGCCGACACATTATCAACAATGTGTGTTGTATCAGTCATGCATGTAGTAGCCAACAAGGCGAGCATGTTCTATACTGTTGCTGACATACCACTAACAGTCACATTTGATGCACTGGTCAGTTATCGTTGCACAAAGCAACAAAGAGTCTCTGAGCTGAGCTGTGCCCAGATCACATCAATTCTTGGACCAAATTCAATTCAGTTTTATGGAGAAATTTCAGTGTAACAGATAATGGACAAATTTTTTTTAATGAAAAATCAATAAAGTATGAAGTACAAGAAAATATAGAAAAAGAATTTTAAATACATGCAAATGCTCAAAGGATAAATTTCTTATTTCATTATTGGTAGTAACAATTTGCTGTAACTTGTATTAATATAAGTGTGATACATGATGTAAGCAACAGTAGATCCATTTGCAATTGTATTAACGAAATTGGTGACTATTTACAGCTCAGTAAATTTTCTCTTACATCCCTACAATTTAGTGTCTTAACTTGGTCTCGTTAAAGTAATAAATGAAAATTTAGAAAACAACCTAAGACTTTTAAATTTGATAAGAGAACATGACTAAAATACAATTAGGGAACTTTTAGAAAGTGAGTGAACTAACTGTTGCATGAAAAATTACAATTTTAGGTGTAAAGAAGATATTGCAATTACAAGTACATAATGGAGGTCGCAACATCCAAGTAAAATGTTCTTCTTATAACAAAAGGAAATTGTAAACTTTAGAGACTGCAAAATGTGTTACTGAATAAAAATGGCATGGAAGTACTACATAAAAAAAAGAGTTCAGTGGCCAAATGTTAGGGAACAGAATTAACTTCCAAAGAGGCATCACTGTAGTAAATTTGTTCCCACACAAATACTTTAACAGCCGAAATCAAGTATGATACGGTAGTTGCTGTTATCCCAGCTCATTGCTAGCTCAGCTGATGATAAAGTTTCAGATATAGACAGAGTGATAGATGAGAAAAGACAAATGTTGTAATTTCATATTTTTCTCCACATTTCCATTCACGTTTAACATTTTTGCAATAACAGTTGTCATTGTAGTGTTCAGAAAAATTGTCAGTAAACCCATACAACAAAAAAACACATTTGGGAGATGTAGTGATGAAAAAATATACAACAAGAGGAACATTTCACTCCTGGCACCCTAATGGTATCACTTGGCCAAGCAGAAAAATATCTGGTATAACAAACATAGTTGTTTAATACCCTAAAGGAACCATAGTAGAATGTCAACAGCAGTTACATATCTAATCAAGTTAAAAAATGACTTCCCTTGATTAATTAAATTAAACAACTAAACAAACTAAAACATAACGTGTTTTCTCTTTTGTAAAGGCAAGTGCATCCATCCACGCAAGTTGATACAAGAATTTCTTTTGTAGGCCAAAATTATTTCAATGCTTCCTCATGCTATGCCAACCTCTTCCTCCTGAAAGCTATTATTCCTCTGACATAAAATCACCACTATCATCCAATCAGGATGTACTTGTAAGCCCTGGCACGCAACTTATTTACCCAGTGCCCCTCATAGATAATTTACTGTCTCTATCGCTCTCTCTTTCTCTAAATGAGAAAACTTGCATAAAGCATATTTTTTTTAAAACTCAGCAATACCCAATACCTCCTACAACTGCCAATTTGAAAAATACGTTCAAATGTATGCCTATTATCTTTGGAAAATCACAAAAAAACTATAACTTAACTATCAGAAACAAAAATCCTCTATTTCCTGCCCTCTACAACATAAACAAAAACATAACATACAATCCAACTAAATAGGCATGTTATTTATGTGGCAGCCTCTGTCATCTGTGATGTTACAATATGTTCCGCAGATCTGTGAAATATGGGTGGTGTTGTTCTTGGGTCTCTACTCTCAACTGCTTTGCATTGGAGGACAACCATAGATAAGCTAGATATAAGTGTATCTATCAAGCCTACTCACCTCAGTAGTCCATCGGCAAGCCCAACACGAAGCCACAAGCACAGCTGAAGAAGGAAAATGGTGGTGTCCCATGCCTTAAGCGTTTCAACATTGATGGCAGTGATCCCAGTAATAATGCAGTGCCAGATACATAGCTTAAAAAAAATTTACACCTGTGAATAAACTATTGACTACAAAACATTATATTTTAACATTTCAATATTAAATCAATTTCCTCAGCAGGCTGTCAAAAAGACAATCACACTAGTTTACTAACAAATGAAAAAATACTGAAATAAGATAACAAATGGATCAAAATGGATATTACAAACATATTTTGTATAAACATGTCAAGCCACTGAAATATAAGTGCCAGAAGAATATAGGAGGGATGTGAAAAATGAATGGGGTGTGATCTTACAACAGCACACAGTAACTTGCTAGTTTAACAAACACCATTGTCAGAGAAACAAATTTTTTAAATTTACATACTGTGCATTATAAATATCTATGACTTCCAAGAGAGTCACATTAAAAAATTTTTTTTAAGGAGTACAATACAAAAATGTTTCATTTTGCCCAAAAAGAAGGCAACCAAATTTACTGCAAATGCTATATTTGCAATGCATATTTTTATACATCCTCTTCATGGTTGGCTATGTTGGATCTCTTCTACTATACCCAGAATTCATGGAATAAGTTGTTCCCTTGCCCAAAAACTCTCAAACCCAATTATTTGTGTTAAAGGTTGTTCACGATAAAGTGAGCACTTTTGAAATCAACCTTAGAAAAATGTCACTGCCCCTACCTGCATATATTTTAACAGGTGACATGTGTCCAGTAGTTGGTAATGATGGAGGGGAAAGTAGGTCCGTATATTAACATCTAACAAAAAGTGTTAGGTAGGTAACCATTTGTGATGAATTAAATTATTTCTCTCACTTTCTGTTTCTTAATGCATCAAAGTGTAAAAATGAATAGATTAGTACATACAATATTTACTTTTCCAATAATTCCACAGTTTCATTTGACAGACGCATGAATAAAGCAATGAGGCCCATGGCAATGTTAATTTTACGTAAGGTGGAAGAACACACAACGTGTATACAAGTAGATCATAAGCACGACTTTCAAAAGTGTTCATTTTACCGTGAACAACCTATACATTAAAAATAGAACAAAATTACAGCAAGTAAAACCAATGAGTGTGGTGATCACATCTTAACCACATAGTCAATCCCCTTTTTTCGAAATTTTTTATTGATGGCAGGCTCTGACTGCAATTTGTAAATGTGCAGCTGCACCGTCACACCTTTAGGTCAAATTCAATTAATTTCCAACATTGTGGTGTCCAACAACTCTTCTAATATTTCTCCAGTGATGAATAACACTTGTGAAAAGTGAGCCAGGAAGGAACAATGTATGGTTAAATCAAATGACTGCCAGTGTCAACTGACATGCAAATGGCTATCCTGTCCTAAAATGCTTTGGAGAGGGTAGCAAGTAAAATTCTTCAGAAATGGCTCTTTTGAAAGCTGAAGGTTCCACTTTTGGTGACTGTAGTTCTGCCACTGAACAGAACCAGTCAAAAAACTGAGGATGTTCCAAAAAAGTAAGTAGCAGGTACGTACAAGTTAAAGTTATTCAACCCACGGTGCAAAATAGCTGGACATATTGCTTAAACACTCTGAAAGTATAGGGGTGGAGTTGTTGATGACACAGAATCTGCTAGACAATAATGTGATTAGTAGCCAGATGTGGGAACCACATTTTAAATCTGCTCCATAGCCATTCGTTCTCTGCCTGAGAGTGTTGGTGGTGAGATTATTTAAATATTTCTAGTTTATAATAATGTGAATTGTTTGTTTGCTTCATGTCATAAAAAATTCATGTCTTAGTAAAGTCTGTTGTATATCTGTAATTTAGTTTAAATATGACTGGACAAGAAGAGGATGAACTGATTCAAATTCCAAAACATGCAGTTATTGTTGCACAAGTTATGTTGGCAGCACGATGTATGGCAATATGACACCAAGTCAGATACAAATATTTTTTAAGAGTATGTGCGTATATTAGATACTGTGAAGCATTAAAGTATGTAATAAAGAGAATGTGACTTGTACACCATTCTTTACTCACACCTGGATCTCTAATTTAAAATAGCATAACATAGCGTAGTCGTCAGGATTGACGGGAGAATAACAAAGTCGAGTGAAGTACAAGCAGCATTATGGCAGCAGGCGGGAGCGTTAAACTACCACCGGATCTGGATCTTCAAAGCGGGACAGCATACAATAACTGGAAATACTGGGAGGTGGAATTTGAAAACTATCTAGTCAATACTGGGCAGGACAATGCAAACGATAAAGTGAAAATATTACTCCTACGCAACATGGTAGGCAGCACTTCTGCTCGGATCATTGCTTCGCTTAGCATCCCAGCAGAAGACAAACAAGTTTACAGTTAAGTCAAGGAAGCTATTGAACGATATGTTAACTCGCGGGTGAGTGAAGTATTTGAGCGATTTGTGCTTAATCAACGAGTTCAGGAGGAAGGAGAAACTATCGAACATTTCCTAACCTCACTTTGGGAGTTGGTAAAGATCTGCATTTACAATGGGTCCATTTTTCACGGGGAAAGCGCAGAACAAACGCCGGGTGACCATGAATATGAAGAAAATAAAATGTTGCGGGACCAGGTCGTGCATGGAATATGGGATAAGGCCGTCCAAGAAGCCCTTCTGCGCATGGACAATCTCACTCTTGAGAAGGCGACAACGCATTGCAGAGTGTGAGAACACAGCAGACAACAAGTAAACCTTATCTACAAGAACAGTGAAGAAAGTGACAGTAGTGTGTTAGTTAATGCAGTGAAGCATTTTCGGGGTAACAGCATAGTAGAAAGTGAAGTGAAGCAGCGACACAATAAGGTAAAAACAGGCATACAAGGGCAGAACAGGCAAGATGGTGATTTTCAGTGTGGGCGATGCCAGTCACGCTTCGTTATAGACTAAAGGATGAACTGGACAGCCTAGTACAAAAGAAGGTAATAGAAAGGGTGTACGCCAGACGAGAGGGCCTGGATCAGTAATCTAGTTATTACCGAGAAAACTAATGGGAAAATCCGACTGTGTCTTGATCCTTCGGATCTCAATGAAGGAATTCTCAGACAGTGCTATGCTGTCCCAAAGGTCAACGACATCAGGGAAGGGTTTAATCAAATTCCTTTAGAAGAGGAGTCATCTCTGAAGTGCTGTTTTTCCAGTCCATATGAAACATACAAGTACTTAAGGTTGCCTTATGGAATCTCTAATGCCCCAGAACTTTTCCAGAATCCAGTAGGGCGTAACTTTGCTGACATTCCTAACATAACTATTTACTATGATGATATCATGTGCATGGAGGAGACTGAACAAATACATGATGACACTGTATGTAAGGTAGTAGAGAGGGTCAGGGAACCTAACATTAAGTTCAACAAAGAGAAGCTGCAGTACAAATTCTCAGATGTCACATATGTAAGGAATCGGTTTTCAGCTGAGGCGATGCGCGTGGACCCAGATAGGATGAGATCCCTTACAGAACTTGAACCTCCCTCCTCTAAGAAACAATTGCAGCGAATCATTGGGATGTTTAATTATGTCCGCTGTTTTGTGCCACACATGGCCAACATATTAGCCTCATTATGCAACCTACTAAAGGCAGGTGTAGACTGGCAGTGGCTGCCAGCTCACCAAAAAGCATTTGACACACTCAAACAGAAAATATGTACCACACCCATCCTAACCTCATACAACCGCACACAACAGATCACACTACAGTGTGATGCTTCCCAACATGGACTCGGTTGTTGTTTATTACAGGAGCCCAAAGACAGTACAGGTAGGATGCATTTAGTGTGTTTTGTAAAGGACTTTTGAAGAAGTGGGGTTGCCAGCCCTGCTCCCTGGGAGGAGAGGCTATAACTGTACTTGTAATGGCTGCTTAGTGAGATGAGCTTTGTATATGAATAATCCTTAATAAAGAGTCTTGTGTTGCTTACACAACATAGTGGCTACGGCTTCAAGGTCCCTAAATAGCAGTGAAAAAAACTACTCTCAGACGGAGAAGGAAATGTTAGCCATATAATTTGCAGTGTCGAAATTTCACAACTACCTATATGGTGCGGAAGTCAGCGTGCAAACAGATCACAAACCGCTGATCTCAATAATGAAAAAAATGTGTCGCTAACATTGGGGCACCGTGCCTTCAACGTCTGCCACTCAAACTCCTCAAATACGCACTCAACATTTATTACATCCCAGGCAAAGAACTACATTTTGGGGACATGATGTCTCATTCTCACTTGAGGGAAACTACCGAGGACCCGGAAATGCAGGAAGTGGTCCACTCTGTTAGTTTGCACCTCCCAATAAGCAAGGACAAATGGGAGTTGTTCTGTAAGGAAACCACAAAAGACCCCAAATTGGAGCTAGTCAATGAAATGCATAACATTGGCTGGCCAACTTTCAACAAAGTACAGGGGGAAGTCAGTCATTATTATAACGTGCAACATAACATATACTCGGAGGAGGGAATATTATTCTTGTCCCACAAAATCATAGTTCCTAGGACCCTCCGTTCTACTGTCCTGAAGTGGGTTCATAAAGGGCACCTCGGTATAGAATAAACCAGGGCACGGTCACAACAACTTTTCTATTGGCCAGGGATGTCCCACGACATAGAACGATGGGTCTCAAAGTGTAGCACGTGTGAAAGCTTTAAGAGGGCAAACTACAAGGAACCTTTACTTTCACACACAGAACCTGAACTCCCCTACCTTAAATTAGGTGCTGATATTCTTGAGTTCTCAGGGAGGGCATACCTAGTTCTCATTGATTACCTCTCGCACTGGATCGACATCCGGCCCATAGTGAGTAAAAGCTCCAAATCCATCATTGAGGCAAAGCAGGATGTTTTCAACACACACGGTTTTCCCAAGGACATCATTGTGGACAATGTGCAGTTTCTGTCATATTAGTGCCAGACATATTTCACGACTAAAGGAGTCAAGCTAGCTACAAGCAGCCCACACTATCACTTCTCGAATGGAATGGCAGAGAAAGTGGTTGGCATTAGCAAGAATATACTTTGCAAAAGTCAGGCCGAAGGATCGTACTACATAGATTTTTTGCGAGAACAGAACAATGCTCCAATAGCAGGACTACACGCGTCCCCAGCCCAGATACTATTTAGCAGAGCAGTATGGACTAGTGTCCCAGTTAGTAAGGAAACCCTTAAGGTCCCTACATAGAAAATCGGAATCATTTCAAGCCATCTTATTTACTCGATTTTTTCTCAAAAACTAAGCAATATTTTATGATAACAATTTTTTGGAGCGAAGACGTAGGTGCGTACTTTGTAACTACTGTCGAAGATATTTTGTTGGCTTATAAAGACGGCTTTTGAAAATGACTAACTCCGCGAAAATTTGCTACATAGAAAGCTCTTTTTATAATGAATCTTCCTTTGCAAAACAATAGTTTTATCACAAGTAACAAAGCTGCATCTTTTGTGAATAAAATGATATATTAAAACCCTATAGTCACTGCTAAGAATACCGAGGAAACATAATAAATGCGAAGCTATATTTCACAGTTTCCCACTCCTGGTAGGTGCTACATTCTCGGCTTTGTCTGCGTCGGCTGTGCAAGTCTGGTCATGGGGGAAACGGAGTGGGGCGAGCGCTGACCTGGCCCTCGAGAGCAGGCGCAGGAGGGGAAGTGAGACCAGTGGGGAAACCAGGAATGGAAGGATCCCTGGCTCTGACCGCACGCCGCAGCCCTAGTAAAGACCACAGGTCAAGGGAAAGGGGGGGGGGGGGAATTTCTGTTTAGTGTCACAGAGTGAAGAGGTTGTCAAGTCTTGGTGCATAGTTTTTTTTTTGTCATTATGGATGGCACAAGCAAAGACTGGAGATTTTGGAAGAAAAAATGAATGTTTCTTAAACCGCCCTACACGATACCCAATTTCTACTACCTTCTGTTATACCCATGGGCACAACATAAGGCATAAAAGTTTCTGCAGCAGAAGAGAAGAAAGAATCCATCAGTTCATACCCACATGTTACCTAAAGTGATAACAGGAAATTGTAAATGGCAGGCTATTTTTTTCCCTGTACACTGCATTTATTTAAGTTTCTGAGTACAAGCATAAAACTATTAATGTATGGAAAATGATATGCTTATGTATAAAAAAACAATGTACTGTATTACCAGTTATGTAAAGCGGACGTTTATGTGACTATTTAAAACATTATTAAATTATTTAAATTTGTATCTTTAACATGTATAATAATAAATCTTGTGCTTTCCGTAATTAAACAAGCTTGTACAGGTAGGAGACTAAAAGAAGGCAAAAATATCTCAATATCATTGATAAAGATTTTATGTAAGTGGGATAACATCACTCATGCTACACAGATTAAATTACGCTTTTACACCTCTCGTTTACAAGTTGGATGTGTAACTCAGTTTGTTGTGTATAATTTATGCCTTTGCTTGAAAACGTTTATTTCTAGCGTTTCTTTGTATCAAATCAATAATACGCAAATAGCTGCTCACTGCAATCGGCTGTCTGTGGTTATTTTTATTTAGGTTTGGTTTGTATTATTTGTTTGTATTATTGCGTTGAGACAAAGATATTCTAAAATAAGCATTTTCTGGCATTAACTTCAATTATAAACTGCAATAATGTATCACATAAAATAACTTAAAAAATGTCCTTACACGGTGGAGATTTGAACTCTAAAACCTAAAGTTATGCGGTGTGATCCCGCACACCAAAACACCGAGCTACAGACACAACTCCCAAACTATGTTGTGTAAAAGTTTAAATACTTGATAAAAGTTCATAGTTATCACGTGTGTGTAAAGTTGTGTTTACTGTTTTATTATGACTGCGGGTGTTAACTGAAAAGTTTCCATTACTTACGTGTACATTAAGTTTCGTTTTGTAAATAAACACGATTTACAGAAGCAGTAATTTTTTTGGTAAATGGATATATACGACCCAAGTATGATATTCGGGTATCCGCCGTCTTGTCTGTCGCAGCTCTATTTGTATAGCAGAAAATTAGAACACGTTCTGTTACCGTTTTGAGCATGCCCATGTTATACTCAGAGCCAGATTCTTCCGAAGGGGGCTGGATTATAACCTACACGGGAGCAGAAACGCTAGCAGAAAATGGGTATGAAAACTGCTATGGAAATGGGCATCATGTAGGGCCGGCTTTAGTGCCAAAAGAAGGAATAGAAGAGTTCCACTAGGACTCACAGAATATTCTAAGAAGAGGTAAGTTGACAAATTGTTGGTAAATGACTCATCGTGTTCAGGCAACAAAAACTATAATAACTTCCTTGATAAACATATCTCGGGTTCAAGTCCCATGGATTGAAGGGGAGAAATAATCATGCTTATGGAAATGTAAATGCAGGTAGGTATTTACTTTTCATGTTTTATGTAATTTTTACAGAATTGTTGGTGTATATATATATGTTTACCGTATTTGAAAAAAAAAAAAAAAAAAAAGCACTTGACGTTAGTGGTTGTTATTTTTGAATACAGAAAATCAGCGCTCTGTTCTAATGAAAGAGTGAGAAAATGTCAACTTTTTTTTATCCACTGAAATCAGTACGTGAAAGTAACCTTAATTATATGTCTAGCAGTTAATTAAGTACTTACGAGAGCTATGTTCCGATTAATTTTCGGTCTATTGTGTAAAATATTAAATTTGTTGAAATGCAAGATGGTGTACCGAAACTGAGAACATATGATACCTACATGTATCAAGTTCAAGGAATACTTCATGTTTAAAAAATAAAATTCTGTTGCGTTGTTGTTTAGTTACCCAAGGGTAACATGCGACATAATTGAAAGGAAAGACGATTTCTGGAGAGAAAATGATTAGTAAGCTCTCTAAATTTTATTTCAACTGTCTGTTACCAGAAATTGTTTGAGATATCCAAGACAGTTGCCAATACGGGACCCAGACAACATCATAAATGCCGAAAAAATGTTGGCACTGAAGGCAACAAAAAGTAAGAAGAATTCAGTCAAGCAAATTACTTGAAGATTTAGGACAATTTTTGCCAACTTTCTACTATCACATATTCTGCATCTCATTCATAGGACCTACTTAATGTATATCTCAATGGAGTTGGATAAGCGAAGAAACAGAAAAAATTCTGAAATAGAACTTGCAAAATTGTAAGGTATTTTAATTTTATAACATCAATTTTATGATCTCGGTATCCATGTTTGGAAATACAAAGCTTGGGTTAGTGCCATATTTCAGTGCCATTACTGGCCAGTGGTTGGAGATGGTGATTTATTGTGAAAATATTTATTGATATGGTATTACTAAAATTCTATCACTTTACCTATCCTGTTAGATTGTAGTTTTTTACGCAGCTTAGTGGTTTTTGGGTGAATCATGCCCATTTACTCTTAGAGTGCACATCTGGAAATAGTTTCCCTCACACACGGCAGGCAATAATGAAAGAAAGTAACAAATGTTTACAGATAATAATGAAAAGTCGCCAGAGCTCAAAATTTTTTCAATAAGGTACCATCTGTTGCCATAGTGTTTCTTGTCAGTTATTAGCTAAAGAATTTATTGCTGCTGTTACCACTGAACTTCAAAGTGAAAGTACGACAATTCAGTACTATACATGTCTAACTGTTACCGTAACAATCTAAATTAACTTAATAAGCCGATACTTAAAAGGAATAATAATCGACAATTAAATGTAAAAATTGGTAAATATGTTGTTGTTGTTGGTTTATATATATATATATATATATATATAATATATATATATATATATATATATATATATATATATATATATATATATATTTTTTTTTTTTTTTTTTTTTTTTTTATATATATATATAAACCAGTATGGTTCAAGTTTATGCTGACTAGAATTTTTACGAATGTATGTTTGCTAGGATGCATATTGAAATTGTGTGTAAATTGTGTAAATGTTTTGAGGTTTTTTTTTATAAAATGTACATTATAACTACTGCATTGTATTTGTATTGTTTTCATAGTGTATTGTTGGACTCCGAATATGTGTTGATTTTTCACAGTATGTTTGGAGAAATCATTATTATTTATCAAGTTTATGTTCAATAGTTCATTGTTAATGTTGCCTTTTTATTGTTTGATTTTTCCACTAACGATAAGTCATGATTAAGATTTATGTACATTAGAATTACTATGTTGTGGTTGTATTTGTTGTTGCGGTGTTATTTTGTGAAAAACTTCTTGGAGTTTCTGCATATTACTGCAGCATTCACTATGTCAGTTTATCAGCAGTGTCTTTATTAAGAGGTCATTTGTCTTTGCTGCTTTTAAAAAATGTTTGCAGTTAACGTTTTTCTGAATTTTCTTTGGTTGGTTCAAAGTGTGAACTATTTTTGTGATGTGGTAACGTTGCATAATGAGTCGACTCTTGCATATAAATGTCGACATAACCAGGTTAACCTGGTTTTTATAATTTAACTAGCACCCCAGCATCACTTTGCTCAGCTTTTATGGAGTTATTAAAATACATACCTATATATTTGAGACTACCAGTGACTACCTACGACTACCTATGACTACTTGTGACTACTTGCAACTACCCATGACTACTTACGACTACCCATGACTACTTGCAACTACCCATGACTACTTGCAACTACCCATGACTACTTGCGACTACCCATGACTACTTGCGACTACCTGTAACTACCGGTGACTACTTGTGAGTGCCAGTGACCACTTGCAACTACCTGCAAATACTTGCGACTACCCGTGACTACCTGCGACAACCTGCAACTTCTTTCGACTACCTGTGACTACTTGCGACAACTTGCGACTACCTGCAAAACCTTGCGAATTTATAATATTAAGATAATATTAAGATCCACTGAGCCACTGCTTCCCCACTTGATATCGCTCTAGCCACTGGGCCACTGCATCTCCACTTGATATATTTCTATCCACTGAGCCTCTGCGGCCCCTCTTGAGAGTGCTCTAGCCAATGAGCCACTGCGTCCTCACTTGAGAGTGCTCTAGCCACTGAGCCACTGCGTCCTCACTTGAGATCGCTCTAGCCACTGGGCCACTGCATCTCGACTTGATATATTTCTATCCACTGAGCCACTGCGGCCCCACTTGAGTGTGTTCTAGCCACTGGGCCACTGTTGTCCCATGTGAGATTGCTCTAGTCACTGAGCCACTGCGACCCCACTTGGTATTGATCTAGCCACTGGGCCTCTGTGGCCCCACTTGGCATACTCTACCCACTGGGCCTCTGAGGCCCCACTTGAAATAGCCTATGTCCACCTGGAAGAATGTAGCTTTCTAACAGTAAAAGAACTACAAGTATCGGCCTTGTAGTTTTGGTAGAGAATGCTTAGAAAGCAGCCAAGTAGCTAACTTTTCTCCGATTTGGTTTACAAATTCTGAAATTTCTCAAGGACTATTTTTTTTTTATTTAGCATAGTCTATGATTATCTGGAAGAATGTAGCTTTCTAATAGTATTAGTATAGATTCGCTACTCTTTGTTATTCTTGTCGCAGTTATCAAGTGTATACTGTATGCGTAATATTATTGCTTAATGTTAAAAGAAAAGTAGTGTTTTGGGGTTTAAAATGAACAGAAAACTATTTAAAAGTGATTTCATATATAGTTCCAAACCACATCGTTGAGGTTATTTTTTCTGTGACACTGTTGAAAGCTCTTCTATCAAAATGTGTCATATTGCATTTATTATTCAATTATCAAAGCTTTTAAAATTAATATGTTGAGTGATTATTTGTTTAAGAATGAATATTTTATAAATTAAAAAGTCTGATATGATCTCGTACATTTTAAATTCAAATGTAATGCATTCAGACAAATGCGTGCAATATTATATCATACTGATGCTTCAGTGTATCAAAGAAAATAAGCCAAAGTATTCAAAGTCTGACAACAATGTAAAGACTAATGATTTTTTTTCTGTGATCAAAATAAATGTTTCATCCAATTGCGCAATGCAACATTAAAACTCAGCACAATGTGCTATAACTGTAAGTGACCAATTGGCAAATTAATCTTCAGATTCGGATGATTTTGCGTCCGTTATCGTCATAATAATATTATTCAGAAATATTGTACACAGCAATATGTTTTTTTTTTGTTTATCTTGAGTTTCGTTTTCTTTTACTTTAGTATTACCTTCCCTTATTTTGTTACAACCATGGGTCTTAGTACACTGACGGTATTCCGCTGTTACAGAACTATGATGGTGTTGTGGTCATATTACTCGTGTCCCACTGCAGCGATCCAGGTTCAATTCCCTGCGGGGTTGCCCCAGATTTTGCACGCGTGAAACATGGAGGACATTGCCATTTGCCGGTGGGTTTCCTTGGGGTTTTCTCGTTTCCTTCACCACTGCAATCAGTTGCTGCTCCACATTTCCACCTTAAGACCTCGCCTGTTATGAGGCACCTAAATCTCTCTCTCACACACACACATTAATCAGTTGTTTAAAGTGATGATAATGTACAGATTTTTACTAAGTGTCTGATGTTCGTAACAAAGAGTATACCCTTCTTAAATAGTTCTACATTCAATATAATTTTCTGATCACATGATTTTTTTCCGCATACTTTTTCCTTGTCCCTTTTACAGTAAAATTAAATAAAAGTTTAAAAAAATGTAACAGATAAATAACATACATTTAATTTATAAGGCATAGTCATGCAGAAAATAACAAGTGCATTATACCATTAATTACGGCTACTTTATAAAAGATTAATGCACACAAAGTCTTGTTTGATTGTGACATAAAAGAAATTTGTCAGTTTTAATTTATTGTTACTATGTGAATGAACTCGAAGGTATTATGAGTATCTACTAGAATCTTTCTCTCTTTATGTGTAAGTTTCTATCATGATCAGAGACCCAGAAATTTCGGGAGATCATTTTAAGCCAAGTTAGACTTCAAACACGTGTACATTCGACCTTCTTTCCAACTGGATCATAGTTTGTAAGCCACCCCTAGGACAAATTTGAACCAATCAGTAACCTACAGTAAAACGACGGCCGAATCCGGTGCTATGTTGTCTGGGGCTTAACTAGATCAACAGCCAATAAACAACTAACTAAGCCCCGAGTACATACCGGATTGTGGAGCTTATCTTGTTGCCGGATGAATCCGCGAAATTTCTGGGTCTCTAATCATGATATGTACAAAATTTGTAACTATACCTTTTTAATCCATCTTGATACCCTGTTTCCTAATTTATTTCTCTTCCAATCTAGTATTACTTGTCTAAAGTTTGTACTCAAATTCAGTAATGAAGCAACATTTTAGCTTCAAATTCACATTTTTTTTCTATGCACTTTAGGTATTGTATGGCAGCGAATAATGTTGTTCTTGTGCCGCAAACGCTTTTAGAAAAAGAAAAAAACCGGCTAGACTTACAAATGATAACTGAAACTTAATTACAAAACTTTCATATTTCTGACAACAATTTGTAAATGTGAAAGGACAACTATTTTTATGGTTATGTAAATACATTTCTTTAAGAGTGAGTTCGAGCATTTATTCTTCACTGTTTATGTCGTTAAGTATATGTGTTTATTTGACTTTTCTTATGCTCTTCTCTTCTACATGCATTGACACTATCACTCACGACTAGAAGCATTACATGCTTACATTAAAGAGTACCTGCACATATCATACGCCGTTAAAATGTCTACTTTCATGTCATATTGTTTCTTGTGACTTACTACAAAGTGCTGCAATTGTGAATGTCCTAATTAATTGAACGGTTAGTCTACTTCCCCCATTGTAAAATGCATTCAAAGATAATCTTTGTTAATGTATTTGTGCAAACTATCAGATACACATTATCTTCTACATATAATTTAATACAGGGAATAATTACTTCGTAAACATGTAATTTCTGTTAACTGACACATTTTTTTGGTGCCAAGTCCCCAGAACACATTAACTTAACGAAACATCCCCTCCCCTTTGGCTACGTATTTTTAAAGCACGAAGTTCTAAATATCACGTCAGCTTCTTTATTTGCGTAAATATCCCTAGATCAAAAATTTAATCTTTCAGTAACCCATGCAAAAGTGAATATTGTTTGGCATGACAGTGTGTCTTAGTTAAAATAATTTTTGATAGGAACTCATGGCAAGATGTTCCTTTATTTTATGTGGCATGCTGAGGGTGCATTTATGACTATACGATCAAATTTATGACGTTGATTAAATGTGCTTCGTTTCATAGAAATATCAGACACTTCAGTATTGTAACTTGAAATTTTATGCAGCAAATACAGCACCTTGCATAACCTAGCGAAAGTTTCAGACAGCTTGCGCTGTGTCATGCGGAGCAGAAAATCCCAGGTGTTTGTACCTCGCGATAAGGGACAACAGTGATGACCTTGGAGCTGGGGTGTTGTGGCCAAACGTACCATCTGCCACTCAGGTCTCAAATGCCAATGCGCAACCAGATGCGCGCACATTCCCCTCTCATGGCCGCGCGTATTCTCCCACCCCTAGCAAACCAACCGTGAAGTAGACGAGACAGGGCACGCCCAATTGTCCCCGAAAATATCCGCTCTCCCACCGCTGGCTGTGTTTGAGCTATGTAGGGAAAGCCCTTAAATATTCTGTTCAGACAGACATTTACAAATTACTGTGCACTAAAAAACTGAAAGAAATTAAATGGCATGACAGGTCAGCCAGATGCACAGATACAGGGTTTCAGCAAGGTGATAGGGTAGTAACTAAAATAGAGGCAGAGGATCAGTGGGAGCCGAGGTTAGTAGTAAGGAAATGTAGAAAACTGAGGTCATATTGGATACTAAGGGACAGGGATGAAAGAGAAGTTAGGCGGAATACTTATCATATGAGACACACTAACACAAACACGCATGGGCAAAAGGGTAGAATAAGAATTCCTGACCAAGACACTCAGGATTGGGCATTACCCAAGGTAGCCATTGAAGGGGATAAACTAAGGTGAGGATGATAGGAGATCAATGTAATTCCCGACAGAGACGCTCGTCAAGATAGGGAGAGGGCTCTAGAGAAGGAAAGCACTGAAGGGGAAACACTAGGGACAAAAGAAAGGAAGAAGGCATCCACAGGCAGGCCAGGAGATGTAGATAGTTCACAGGATAAAGAGTTCATTCAGAGGGTTCAAGGGGTTTCAAAGCAGGTGCTATCAAAAAATATCAGATAAGGAGCATTCAACCCATAAGGACAGAAGTGAGAAGGAAGTGTACATCACAAGGAGTGGAAGGAGAGTAGTACCCATGGTCGTAGGAAACCCTGGTAAAGGGGAGGTGTTGCATGAGTTATGTTGGCAGCACGATGTATGGCAATATGGCGCCAGGTCAGATAAAAACATTATAAGAGTATGTGCATATATGATATACTGTGAAGCATTAGAGTATGTAATAAAGAGGATGTAATTTGTATACCATTCTTTACTCATACTTGGATCTCTAATATACAATAACATAATAGTTATCTGCACTAATATTAGTATAGCGGCTACCCCAAAGCTAGTACTTTTATTTTTATGTTTATGGCTGATACTTTGCTATCTGAAACACAAAAAAGATTTTGTATTTCTTTGCAATAAATTAAATTGTATTTGTTTAGACATTATATACACTTATGCACACTTCAGCTACAAGTGAATAACCTTTGCAACTTTCAACAGAACTGACATAAAAATGTGAAGTAAGTTATGTACATTTTCTACACAGGTATGGTCACAAGGTGAGTATGCCTAACAGGATATCTGGCTTGACTCACATTATGAGCCATGAGTCAGAATCCATGTAGTTCGAAGATCACTGTAATCATTAAAGGCCCATCACCTTCAATTAATTTTTCTGTACAGCAAATACAGAGAAAATAAAACTTATAATTAAAATTTTATTTCCACATAAAATTATGGCACTCATTTTCCTACATACACCAGTGTGTAGAAATAAAGATTGGCTCTGCAAAGCGGAGTGAAGGAGTACACATACCTGCTGAGCAATGCCGAACAAGATGAGGGTGAAGTAGAAGAGCACGGCCCAGAAGGGAGAGGCCTGCTCGGTGCCAAGCAGGGCAAGGGCAGCAGGCACCAGCTCCGTGGCGAGGCGCAGGGCCTGGTAGCCGCTCTGCTGGGCCGTGTTGGAGTTAGGCAGGACGATCCTTGTACCCACCACCAGCTGGCTTTGCTGCATTAAGCGCACTGGTGTTGACGAGTAGTGAGTTGGTACAGCACTGTGGTCGGGCCGCAGGAACCCGTAGCTCGACATCAACTCTGCACAGCAACCAAACAATAAGCTGCTCACCCAGCACATTGTATGAACATCATGTGTATTATCTGACTTAGCTGAATCAGTAATGGAAACCAAGGAAGACAAAAGAGGTGGAAATTAAAGTTTAACTCAAAACACTGGACTCCCAGAATTCTAGTGTTGATATATGTTGCCCTGAAACTTATTACTCTAATTTTTAATTTTGCATCTTTGAAATCAGGATTAAAATTTGATCTGCTTCACAACAATTTGGAGTTTCCATAAAAATAACTTAGCTAAACTGTCCACAGCATTATTTAGTTACATCTTTCAATTTTATCTTCAAATTAAGTTCTTTCTTTATCATGTTTAACCATGTGAGCTTGATACCTCTGCCTGCAATATTTCCTATTCTCAAAAATTTCAGTTGAGTTTTTGGTATTGTTTTGTATCTGCTTGACAAAGAAACAATATGTTATGTATAATACATTGTCTTCATATTTTCGTAGCAAATTGGCATTTCTTTGAAGCCTTAGTAGTGTATCTCTGTTTCCTATCTACTGACTCTCAAATCCTGTCTATCCTTTTATTCTTTCTTCCTTTATATCTAGAAATCTATATACATATTTTCCCCAGAAAAAAAAATGAGTATGTGGGTTTCCTCTAAGGGCTCCCATATTTTTTACGCATAAATTTTACAGTGGAAGGCCTTTTGTGGGCACAAGCAAAGCTCTTTACTGTAAAAAGAACCGCGTGTATATAGAAAAAAAATGACAGTTGACGTTCCGACACAGTGAGATGAACATCAATTTGAAGTGTCATACTACAAAGATGAGTTGCAAATACGACGGCCTGCCTTTGACCTCAACGATCATGGAGCCACAACCTGCATCATCGCTAACTGGTTGTCGCCCGTGCCGATTCTGCGATACAGTTTTCACCTCCGACTCAAAATGCTCAGCCACATGAGAGAACCATCTGTATGAAGAGTCCACCACACAAACAATAATAAGCACCATATGCTTCGCAATCAGCTCCGCAATCAGCTGTGCATGCTCCACAATGAAGAGTCAGCACTGAGGTATCAGCTCTGATAAGTGAGCACTGAGGATTCAACTCTGAGGAGTTAGCTTGTAACATTGCGAATTTTCAGTGGTTATATTTACAATTAGTCACAGATATTAAAATTAAATATGTTTACTAAGTATTTGCTTATGTTGCCAATTCACTTAGTACAATTTCCAAATTCAGCTTTATTATAATAGTTAAACATAATACAGTATAATTTCTGGTTATTTTAATAGTTTATTGACATAGAGATCATGTGTAAGTATATTCTGAAGGATTGGTGTGGACTGGTATGTAATGGTGTATATTGGTATGGACTGGTGCAGATTGGCATGTGGATTGGTGTGTGAATTGGTATCTATTGGTGTGTTGATTGGTATGTGGACTGATGTCGATTGACGTGTGGATTCATGTGTGGGTGGAGTGGATTGATGTTGAAAATGTAGTGATAAATGAAGGGGTAGGGGTAAGGAATGTTAGTACAATGTGATTTATTTGAGAGGGATCAGTCGTCTGCTAGACATTGTGCTTTGGCAATGTAAGTTTTTAAAAATAATTTTTAAATATAAATTCTAATTACATTTTGTATTAAATTTTATTAATTTTTATAGTTTTCATCAAATTTTTTTATGAATACTTTATAAATTTGTACGTAATGTTTTGAGGAATTTTTGGGTTCAAGGTCAAAGGTCACCAGGTCAAGGTTACGAAAATTCAACATGGCGATTGGGGGATGTAATTACATGGTGACCGGCTGGCACATCAACTCCTTTCCCGAGTCCCCTCTATGCCAAAACATTCAAAATTATAATTTTTAAATAATTTTTGAAATTTTTTTTATATGTTTTAAATAAATTTTCATAAATTTTTAATAGTTTTTAAAAATAGATTTTTGTAAATTTTTTTTGGGAAGGGGGGGTTCAAGGTTAGTCACCATGTCAAGGTCAAAGGTCAAGGTCACCAACATCCAATATGGTGGACAAGATGGCCACCGGAGTCCGGAAGGACAGAGCATAAACAGCTATGATGCTCCAATCCCCAATACCCTTGTGCCTGACTCCCCATTTTCATTCTACTAATCATATTGGAATAGCAACATTCTTCCTTTGTTTCTGTAGAATGATTTAATCATCGCAATAGCAAAGCAGAAGCACAAAGTCTTGGATTCCTTGAACTTCTCATTCATATCGTTTTCACTCACAAAATTTCAAGTTATAGCATCCTTAACTTAACTCCTTTAAGTAATGATTTTAAACATATCTTTCAGTTGGTAAAAGTTGAACACAGATAGTTGCAACAGTTGAAAAATTGATACCACATTTTTTTTTTCTTATGTTGGAAAAACTATGTCTACTGATGCTGAACTTCTTGCAAATATGTACACTGATCTGTATTATCTGGTAGACAGAATGTATCTTTAGAATTACTAGGCTGGTGCAGGACGGTGTCCTGTCTATCCCTGGACCGTCTGGCCTACTGTGTCCTCAGCTGCACCAACCGCATCAGGCACTTCAGCACCCACAGAACAACCCGGCGAGTGCCACAAATGAGTGCAGTGCAAGTGCAGTGTAGTGCCGGCAGTGTCAGTGTCCACACATCTTTCCCTTCCTCTGGCTGGAGATGTTTTATTTCAATTATATTTGATTAATTTTCAGAGAAATTATTTTCTCAGTGAATTTCATTAATTTTAACTTTTGAGAGTCCGCTTACATTCACTTTTTTCTGGCCTCATCTCCTCAAGAGTTACACTTCAGCCAAGTTGTCAACACATTTCCAAAGTTTAACTGCACACAAAGTTTCATACAGGATGTGTACTTCAACGTGCTGCGTATTCTTCGTCTTGCCATCGCATTCGGCGACAAGATTTTTTTGCATTGTCCTTCAAGCTCAGTAAGTTTTCGCCACGCTTAATTTCTTTTACCTAGTTTGAAAGGCTCGAAAGCTGCTGTTTGAGTAAGCGTATGGCATCTAGCAGAAAACACCTGAAGCTTAGCTGTGTGCTTTTTTGAGTACTCACTGCATATTGACTATGCATTATTCTTCCTACCGACTAGCTGAGAACATCTTTCGTTACGGTGCACAACTTCAAGGCTGCACTTGTGAACAAGATGCAGTTATTTGCATTTATCATTTCTTCTCATCATGTAGATTAGATGCGCAATCAACATAGTTTAGTGCTGCTACGCTACTTAAGTGTAGTTTTCTACCACTGTTATGGGTAAGTGTTGCACTACTATTTTCCTGACCCAGTTTTGCGGTAACTTATTCTTTTATTAATTTGTGCCCGACCTTCCAGAAGTCGCAGTTTCACCGCTCGCAGAATCGCAGTACCACCGCTCATTGCTCCATCGTAAGCTGAGTAGCAGTTCGTGGTACCTCTGTAACGATCCGTAGTATGGTAACACTGCAGTTTCGCAGTCCATCCACGTAGCTATGATGGGGTATTCGTGACTCCCATCATGTTCACCAAGGAATAGCCGTGGCAGTTTCTGTTTTCCGGTCTCTGCCAGACATCTCTGCATCATCTTCACTTTGACTGAACCCACAGTTTGTGAACTTTCAACTTCTAAAAAGAATTTTAAATTTTAAAATGAAAAGATTTGTTTCATCGTAAAAAAAAATTAATTCCTGCCATATAAAATATTTTGTGTTTACTAAAATCTTATTGTCCTGCCATACACCAGCCCAGCAATGCAGCAGAGATCAGCACTCCGCCTTCGTGCGACAGTGCATCGCTGTATCTCATGTGGCGCATGAGCAGTACTAGTGTGTATCATAGTGCAATGTATGGCCAGACTGGCCAAATATAGTGCTACGTGGAGGCAAAAAGGCTGGTGAAATACCTAAAAGTGCTTAAAGGTGAATGCCAGACAAACTCTAGATAAAGGGACACTCAGGTTGTCCCGTGAAGTACCCGCAGTGCATATTGTTTTATTTAGAGTCTTTATTGTGCAAGTATGTGTCACCTCACTTGTTTATCATTCCATTTCATTCATGCAAGGGCAAGTGTTGTGTTTTTATGTTTGCATTAATTCTGAGTACCTATTTTACGAATAGTTAATATTGTTAAGAGTTCCATGTATTAGCAACTAGTCCCACGTAAAGCGTTAGCCTACAAACGCTGGCTAGCACAGCATATCAGCCAGTCATTGCTTAGCATCTCGAGAGGATGGACGTGTGTGTCGCTGTGTCTCGCATTGTGTGTGCCCGGAGGCCAGCATCTTTTGGCTTAACCATTTAGTCTGCAATAGTTTAACAATCTCGGAATCTTGTTTGTTTTAGCCGCCTGAGAACACCACCTCTCACCTTCTCCAGTGCTTACATCGCCTGGGGAAGCTTCACTTTTTCATTTAATTCCTGTTCATGGCTTCAGGCTAATTTTAGCAATGTAGCCTTTGTCGGCAGGCAAAGCCCCGCAACCAGTGTATGTTGTTCCCTAGTGGAATATGTAATGTTACGTTAAGTAAAACAACATCAGAAGGAACTGTGCATATTTTATTTGTCTTTACCTTAGGATATTTAAGGGTGCAGTACCTCACAATTTCCCGCCATAATTTACAGTGCTTTTGTATCAGTGTTCACGGTGTGTGTTATAACCGTTTAATGTTATTACATAGTTTTTTACATGTTTGGGGCGTGTGGTCAACCTAAATAGACCACGCGCAATACGCACGTAAGGTATTAATTTATTAAGAGTACCAATTTTCCCACCAAGAGGATTTTGCCTTGGTCGTCAGCCAAACGACCCTGACATAAGCGAGTGCCAACTCTATCGGAACTTCATGGCATCACAGTGATGATGCCTGGCACCTACCGAGTAAAACCAATATTTTCACTAAATTCCTTCACCTCAAACTTCACCGCACCTAAAATCTCCTCTCATGTCTCAACCATGGAGGTATTAGTCTATGGAGTGGAAGCCGAGACACGAAAGTGAAGCCGGGCAGCAGACGATAATGAAAGACAAGGACAGAGCTAGTAGTAGCAAAAAGGTGCTTGTTTAAATGTAGTTAAATGTGCGTGTTTCCCATTTAATTAATTCCGGATAGTGGCAAAATATTGTATAGCATTTTGACGCACAGACTTATTTAGTCCACATACATTTGAAAACATCACGCAAGAACAAAACGCAATAATTACGTCACTAGTAATACCGATATACACTGTAACTCGAAGTCAGACAAGAAATCTGCGTCACTTGATAATTGTGGAGAAGATAGGCTGTTGCCACTCCATCATCTATTACCTCCATGCTCTCAACCCATCATCCCAGCACCGGACTCCATCAACATATAATGACAGAGCTCTCAAATAGTGTTGCATTGCAAGTGGGGCATGATTGGAACACATTTAGGAAATTATACACTATAATTGCCGAAATGGTCTGTAGGTGAACAAAGAAAAATTTATGTAAACAGTTTCGTAGAATGATTCACAAAGCAAAGCATAGAAGAGTACAAGTAAAAACTTTAGAATGTGATATACAGAAGGAGCAGCACAGGATGAATGAAAACACAAGAACACCACCAAAATTGACAAATACTGTACAAAAGTAAAAGGAAAGTTGTTTCCCAAAATTTACAGAGTAAATAAAATGTAGTAGAATAAGTCGCAGAGGCAAATCAAAAAGCTCATTTACAGACATAATATACAGTAGCAAAACATTTCTAGACTATGTAAAATTATGAAATTAAATTAAAAATAATATGGAATGTAACATTTAAAACATAGAAAAAAAAAAGTAGTATTCATAAGAATGTGGAACAGTACAGATATTATTACTAAAAGTGACAAGAAATCACTCCTAGATAAGCTTACCAAAAGAGCTTGGCATGTAGATGTACCCGCCAGCTTTAAGCAGCTGCACACATGTATTGGCGAGGAAGGCAGACAGCATTAGAACAGAGAGGGTAATCACAACTACAAGACTGGTGTCTCGGTTCAACAAATGCTTGTTCCTGTTGTGAGATGATATCTGCATTAGAGATGCCCCCAGCAGTCCCCATGTGAAGAACGCTTCAGTTGTCGCAGCCACCCAACTCTGAAACACCCCAAACAGTACTGTTAACTTCGAAAACATATATTAAACAAATTTCTATACAATGTTACTCTTTAAAAATTACTTAAAAATCTCCTAAGAGAAACGAGTAAAGCATATTTAGCGCAAAACAGATATAGGTTCTACAAGCTACGAATAATTACTGGGTTTCTGGGTTTGAGTCACGTTCAAGATGCAGCTCAAAACCCAGAAGCTTGACAGCAGATAATGGCTGCGAAAACCTGCAAACTATTTTAAGTTATAGGTTTCATTTGCTTGGAGACTGTTGTGTGCCAGTAGCCAATTTAATAAATCAGGTCTCAACTACACAACTCCTGGTGCTATTGTCTAACCATGCTGACAGAGTAGCCCGGGGTTTGACGTTTTGGAACTATTGATACACTACATGTTATTTCTAGGTGTGCATCAAAATGGTGGCATGTTAGTAACAGCATTTCGTGGCCATTATAGCACTTTACCAAGAAATCATGAGAATCTCCAAAGTCTCACTCCTCTGTCTCTTGCATTGAGAAACAGCAGGACATGAAAATAAGACAGGAACATACACTCAGGTTCTCTAATTTTGTAATCTTTGACTAGTTCTCTTTGACTGGGATAGTTTGGTTTAATTTGACTGAAAAGTCACAAAGGAAATCACCAATAAGCTTCCTGACAACTTGCAGTTTGTGTAATATGAAATGAACTTATAAGGAATAGTAGCTGTTTCTCAGCTAGTTAAGGGTTCACCAGAGCAGTAGGACATTAGGGGCAGAATACAAGCGCATACCAGTAGCTGGATTTTATAAATATAATTACATGATTGGGTGCTACCATTTACTCGCTTAGTGCAATAAATTTGATAGCTAATTTTATGTGACCTTATTAAGCAAGTTTGTACACTGGTAACAAACTAAAATTCCTATTCAGGAGGACCCACATTGAATTCCTGATCCAGTGAACACATTTTAAGTTTCCAATGATTTTTTTAAAACACTCCAGGTAAATGATGGGATAGATCTTTACTTCAGAGCAGTTCCACTTCCTTCCCTTATTTGCTGTCAACAAAACGTTAAGAAACACACATTCATCAACATACATCAATTTATGTCCCCTTGTTCTTCGAGTAAGAAAAATATCTCTGTTAAAAGACTCTCAGCTTGTTTCAAAACACTTCCCAGGAACAGGTTGGGGTGGTTTACTTGCTTGTAAAAAAAAAAACAGCCATCACCTAGGATAGAGCAAGTCCTTTGGACTTGGATAAAGCAACAGTCAGTAATGCATGGCTGACAACTCTGGACAACCATGAGAGCACAGCCAGCACATGGGTGCATTCTCTTGTAATCTTCCATTGTCATTGACCCAAATGCATGAACTTGGATCTTCATTACCTACTGGTTACCACCAGTGATGGTGAAGGGCCAAGCAGTCAAGGAAGCATAGGCTGCAGAGAGATAACCCAGTCCTAGATGAGGCAGTACAGGTCTGTAGAACACCACTGTCACATATTCTGCATAGTTTAAAAGGACCTATGACAACCTGAAGTTCTTCAGAGAACAGGAGACAGTGTCCCTGTGATAGAGAGGTGACATCTACGGAAGTCCTGAGATCTAGGTGTCTGACTACAGCAACCAGCAGCCACATGAAAGAGAAGACGTGAGAAAACATCATTGAATACCAGTGGCTGAAGCTAGCCACCTAACAGCCACTTCTACTCCTTGGAGAGCTCTAGGTACCCACTGTGGTATCTCATCCAGACCCACACAACAAAAGACACTGGTTGGAGAATATTGCTATCAACAGTTGAATTGGAGGTAGTGAGAACTCTGTCCCTGATAATAGTTCATATATGAAACCCTACCACTACTAACTACTAATCACAGCTGTAATCCTCGCAGAGTATTACCACTGAGCAGCATCCGGAAGAGAATGTCCATCTGGACTGATGAGTGCTAGCACCCCAGCCAGCCAGCATACCATATTGCCAATTGCAAATAAAATGACCTGGGAAGCGTGTCTTTTCAATATAGCAAATATTCAGTTTCAAGAAATACCAATCACTGACTGACTTTTTTTATATGAAATGTAGTGCAAACAACCACAAAAAATCATTTAACATGAAATCTTTTACACAAAATATACTTGTAATATAAAATTGATACATGTGAAATATACTTTTGTGCCTATTACTTTAAAATTGACTGTGTAAAATACCAAAGATTTTACCTTTGTGTTGAAGAAGAACTCCAACCATTCTGTCTCTGGAAAAATATTGTGGGCTGGACTTGTAGGAGTAAGTCTAAGTAGCTTAGTGCATAGTATTAGCATGCCAAATATTGGCAGAAGTGAAAAAACATACACCACTTTTCCATATGACTTTAGTCCTGACAACAGAAAAAAATTACAATGCTTTCATCAATTCTAAACATCCAAAACTTATATACATATTTTTATTTGGCTGTTTAACTTAAAACATTTATGAAAAAACAAGCAATAAATAAGCCTAAAGTCTAGAAACATAAGAAACTTTATATACCAAACAAATTAAAAATAAATTAGCTTCTAGTAAAGAACAATTTCAAATTAATGATGTATAGTTTCTAGAAAGTATTATGCTTAATACTTCAATTAAAATATTACTACTTTTTCCATTAAATCACTTTATTTTCAATCTGATGGCAAGGACATGTTTATCAAAATAAATTTAAAAGTAAACTGGAGTGGAGTGATTTGGATGACTATTAACATCCAGGTCTTGAGAGTCCATGAGGCTGAAGTGAGGCGAGTATGGAGCAGCGCCGGAATGAAATGGTGGCGGAAACTGGAGATCCCTGAGAAAACCGGCCGACCAGCAGCATTGTCCAGCATGATTCCCACATGCAAAAATCCAGGAATGACTTCACCGGGAATCGAGCCCGGTTTGCCTAGGTGGGAGGTGAGAAGTCTAATCATTACACCACCGTGGCGCCCAAAAGTAAACTGTAATTCTTATTAATATTAGTGCATCCTACTAGAATATTTATAAATCTGTAATAGTATAATTGCAAAACTGATAAGCAAATATAATTTCCAGCCTGCAAACTAATACAGTGTATCAAGACTACAGATAGCTCCCTGCTCTACTAAGATAACTACTATAATGTCAAACACATTCTTTTTTTTTACATTTTTTTATATATAAAATCACATAAAAATATATTGCCTGGTATGAATAATTCTGTTTTCATTACCTTTACTAAGGCATACAAACACAATCATCCATACAACTGCTAGATTGAAGGTGACTTGGAATTTTAGATGGCCAAACGTTGACTCTGGAGTTGCAAGATTGTGCCTTTGCAAAACAACACCATTCAGATAGTCCGGAACAGTCTCGTCCAACTTGTATGTTCCATTCAGAGGCCTGTTGTCTGCAGAGAGAACATAAGTATATTATGACTTACATTATATTTCATGAATGAAATACCATACCACCACACTACACTTAGCACACCACTAATATAAACCTAACAAACAACACAGTCATTAAAAAATAGTTTTTTGTTACATGTGTTCTTTTACTAAGGTCATGTCCGAATTGGTACTTTTAGTTTACTAAAAGGTCACGCAACCAGAATTAGTTGACTAAAATGATGACCTATTTGGTATTTTAGTATTTAGTTTTTAGTACGCAATGAAGCTTTCCAAAATACTAAATTACCAAATTGCTACCATCTTTGAACAAGTGACTACTCACTGTGTCCAAACTGAATGCTACTAAATACTAAAGTACTACTCTACTAAATTGACTATTTGAACACAGCCTAAGGTGTAAAAGATAAAATACCAAGTTTGTGAGTAATAGCAAGAATAAAACTAGAATAACTTTAGTTATGCACAGATAAAGGAGAGTATCAGGCACAGTGGCATGTGGTGAATTGTTGCAAGGTAAGCAGGCTTTAGCTCTGTGCTGTATACTATTGCTTGCTAGTTTACATTCCCACGAATAAAACGTAGCCCGGCAGCTGATGCCACAGGATGCACGTAATGAGTCCCTTGCTACTCGCTTGTGAGTGGTCGGAATACACTCAGTTCCCCTAGGCTGCACGGTTGTTACTGGCTACTGCTGTGTGCACCAAGAATGTACAGCTGTGAGCAAGCACCAGCTTACCTTGCAACACTTCACCACACGCCACTGATCAGGCAAAGAAAAGATGGGCAGGATAAGGGTCCTACTACAAATCAGCTGGTTCACTTGACCAAGCTGTCTCTAGCAAGTCTGGCAGTAGTACGTAATGAATGAGCTACTACTGAGTTGGGTCATGCACTTGTTTCATAAGATGGTTTACAGAAAGTAGCTTTGGGAAAAACTGTTTTTCATTAAAAACTTGTTTTAATGGCATATTAATAAATTTATGAAAACTAAATTTTCCTTAGGAATACTTAAAACAATCATATTCAATATTTTGGCATTTACATAATTATTTTTTAGAAGATATTTTATGTTTTGGCTACTGAATTTGCATTTTGAAATGCAACTTAATCTAAAGTGGATGATACAAAGCTGTAGTACATAGAATGTAGAAGTTGTGCAGAAGATAAAAATAAATTTTTACAAATAGTACGTCTTCAAGTTTGTTGACATAACCAAAATTTTTACACCATTTTATTGTCTGTTTACAAGGATGGGACTGTTCATTGGCATGTTATTCATTATGTGATATGCAGATGGTGTAGTCTAACCTTGAGTGAGTGAAGAGATCTGGGCGGCTCTTAACATTGAGGTCTTGCGAGCCAATGAGAGTGAAGCGAGGTGAGAATGAAGTAGTGCCGGAATGAAATTATGGAGGAAACGAGAGATTCCAGAGAAAACCCACTGGCCAGTGGCATCCTCCTGCACATTTCCCCCATGCAAAAATACGGGAGTAACCTCGTCGAGAATTGAGCCCAGGTCGCCTAGGTGAGAGGTGAGTAGTCTAACCACTACACCACCACAGCCCCTCTAACCTCAAGACAAAGTTCGGCCACAGACCCACTCGACTGCACCATCCGTACATAACGTTACAGGTTATATAATCAAATTAAATGTTTAATCTACAACAATAGTTAATTTACACAGAAATTTCTCAGTGTGGGGAAAGATGGGTTAGATGGACTGAAGCAAAGGAAGGGAGATTATATTGGCATTAGTAATGCTGACATACATGTTAATTGAGGCTAATAGTAAGAGAAAATTACTTTAAAATATATAATAAAAAGTACCAATATTTACAGCAATTACATATTTTTTCTCAGAATTAAAGGCTTATTAATAATATGAACACTAGTTGTTGATTACCTTAAGGTTAAAAAGGGAGGAGGTTACAATTCCCAAAATGCCCCCTCTCCCACTTCCCTCTTACACAGTACAGATTCATCAACTCAATGGAAGAAGGATCCCAGCAGGAGACAATTATGGAACTTCACCCAGCTGACAGAACCAAATAAAAGTAGCATCGTATCATAAGATGCATACATCAATCACTGTACTCATTCTAATTTATTATCTGAAAACTGCATTTAATGGAGCATTTGTATTTTGAGTGTTAAACAACAGCATGTTCTCATACCTTCCCTATAGAGCTCATAGGGCTCTGCCCACCGATACCGGTCCAGTTTTGTGATGAAGGAATCCCTGAAATAAATGAACATCCAGGAAACACCCACAATGCTGTAGATTCCTATGAGGAATTGAGAGATGAGTAGCGCTATACCAATACCCTGAAACAAACACAAAAATGTGATAGGTACTGTAAGATATAAGTTCAACTGCATAACAGAATTACACAGATAATTTCACTCATCAGGATGATAACTATATTTACAAAACATAGAGAATTATAGTTATATACATTAATATTTCTCTGTATAAATAATGGAAACTTAAACCCTATCAAGTCTGTTTACTACATACTAAAATTATAATATATAAAACTCTGATAAATATAACTCTCAATATTAACAAATTCCTCTCGAAATTAACTAAAAACAACTTCCATAAATAACTAAGTGTGCTTACAGTTTAAATGTCACAAAATTTCCACCATGGCACTTTACCTATACCATCATACTACAGTATGTGAGACAAAATAACATGCCAATGTTAGTTACCTGGAACACAGGTGATATTCTCCACATGTCCATGACTCCAGCTGCCAGATGCTGGCCCAAGGCTGCTTGGAAACAGTACAGTGGAACTCCAAATATCAGAGTCATGAAGAGGAACTGCAGGATGAAATTGGCTGTTGGAAAAAAAAACACTTCACGTCAAGCACCTTGCTAAAGTTAACTGTGTGTAAGAAACAAGTGTCACATGTTCTACTATACCACTTTTTTTTTTTATTTGTCAACATGATGTAAAACTAATATTAAGCAGCATTCCATAACCACACATCTGTGGTGCCATAGAAATTACCCCTCTATATTTAGTTTATGCCTTGTTTTTATTCTCTTGAAACCACCCCCATTCTTCATTATCACTTCTACAACTTTTGACTTTGTTACCAAAAGCCATACAATCATGTCCATTTGTACTAGTACTCTTAAATATTTCAAACAGATACTGCATATGGGATTGATTTTTTGTGCATTATCTACTATTATTTACAATTTCAGTTTTCTGAAATAAAGTAAAGAGCAGAAAATTAATATGTAGTACATAGTACTGACCAATTCAGAGTACCCATTCAAATATTTTCTATTTTACTTTTGTTATTTTCAGATATTCTGTGTAGCACAAATTTACAATATAACAAATTGATTTAATGGAATTTGTCAATAAATTATAGTGTGTGTGAAATTTTTTGTTATATTTACTAATAAACTGTAAAATGTGGCTGTCAAAATAATGACAAAATTATATGGAATAAAATGTAATTTATACATATGTGATGCATACTGTTAGTAGTATGCAATCCAAACACTATATATCTTACCTCCATAGTGAATGCTAAGCAGAGAGAAGCGAGAAATGTTGCACAGTCCCAGGGTGCAGCCCAGGCTTGCCAACATAGAACTCAGGTTGTGGGGCCAGTCGCCCAGTGGACTGCGAGACTCGTTCGACATACTGTCAGGATCACGGCCGCATGATCTGGAATAGCACAAACTCCATACTTATATCTGACAGCTGACTAACAATACTGCACAGTAGTTGTCACATCACATACATGTGATGCCACAAAATTTAATGACACTTATCCACAAGAAAAAACATGTTTTGGTAAATATTTGCATAATTTCCAGGTGTCAGAATGGCTGGCAATAATATTTGTTCATTATATTTAATATTATTACATATTTAAATATTTAAAAAAATGGTGACTGGAGGGATACTGATTTCATGTCTGCATTCAATAAAACTTTATAGACTGACACTTCTAGTTATTTTTTTATATTCCTTTCTACATTTTTACAAGGCACCAATTCAAAATTTAGCTACACAATTCTTCAGATTTAATTTAATTTTCTATATAACATGACTTGAATCACATGCCAATACCACCCGACCCTGTCCTCTCTTTCCCCTGTACTTTCTTCATTGAGCTCCAATAAAATATGGTATTGTTATTACCAAAAGCATACTAAATTGTGTGAATTGTGACTAGTGCTCATCAGCAGTATCAGAATACAAGGTATCACTGCTGAAACCACTGGCCAGTGAAACCTGTTCACATAAGAATATTGCCTAAACAAAATTAAAATCAGAAGATAAATGTAGCATTGCTTCTCTCCAGGAATCATGGCTATGTAGCATGGTATAAATGTACATCTCCAGGCATGCAATTTCACTAAAAATCTGAAAGGACTCAAAGAAGAAATTAAGTTACATAAAATTTAAGCAGAAAATTAAATTTGAATTATTCAATAGAACTGTTACAACAGCACTACGGATATTTTAATGTAACACCATACAACATAAGTGGTTCAGTTTTCTGTCTATGAAACACTACAAACTAAAATCTATAGCCAATAAAAATCTATAAATAACTTGCAAAAATAAAATACAAAATCAATTTTCAAGGGCCTATATCTCCCTTAATATTCAGTTTATGTGGAAAGTGCCCATTCTATTTAATTTTTTAATAAGAATCATCTCACAAAGTTCGCAAATAAAATACAGCCCCATCCTGTATATTCTCACTGTAAGGCTTCTTTGATATGTATGGACCATGTGTCCTGAGCCCATTGCTGGCACAGAGGGGACTTCATATCATTTGAGTTTCGTGCTTGAGGTTTTTTTTTTCAGGTGAATTGTTTATTTATTAGTGAAGAATTTTGTGTAAACAGACCCTTCTGTGTGGAATAAACCGCTGATGTTAAGAGATTGTGTTCCGTTCATTTGTATAAACTATCTCTCCACGCTGGCATGGTGATTGGAGTAGTCGGAGCTACAATACCAGATAAATATCTTGGCTTGTAACCATGGCGTACAACAAAGTTGTTGAATTGACTGCAAGTTATCAGTCATCACAATCTCCAGGCTGGAGCCATCTAGACTTTCCGCTGAAGATAAAAATTGTGCGAAAGAGGAGGTGAGGGAGTCATTTGCCCATTGTGCAGGTACACATCTGGAATTTTAATTTGTGGCAGGAAGGTGGGAGAACGGTCCCATCATTTTAGAAAACAATATTAAATTAATGAAATTAAATCAGTATTAAAACAATTCTGATGTTATTTTGTTTCAGTTTTAAGACATTCGGAGGGTAGTTTCGTATCAATGCAAGGGTTTGTGGTGGAGGGCCATGTCCTCTGTGAACCCCCCCCCCCCCCCGTCTTCTGTATATCCATCCCTGTACTCCAGGTTTGAGTGTGTGAAAAGATTTGGGCTGCTCTTAAATTCGAGGTTTTAAGAGCCAATGAAGATGAAAGTGAGGTGGGTATCTTGAAATTAGGTGGGTATAGAGTAGCGCTGGAATGAAAGGACAGGGTAAAATAAGGGAGATTTCTGAGAAAATCCGCCGACCAGCGACATTGTCCATCATGATTCCCATTTGCAAAAATTCGGATTGAACCGACCGAAGATTGAACCCAGTTCGCCTTTGTAGGAGGCAAGCAGTCTAACCTCTCAGCCACTATGACAAGGTCATCAACGGTAGTTGGGCTCTACCACGTGGCCATGCTTGGCACCTTGGGCTAACCAGTTGATATTTCCTCTACTCATCCAGCCGATGACAACAGATGGCAGTCATAGACAGCAATTAATATTTAGACTTGCAAAAGGATGCGATGCTGAAAAATATTTTGCATAGATAATGTTGTTCTTCCATATTTAAAATTAATTTTCATCGAGGCATGGCCACTTTTAATTTCTAATAAGCATTAATATGCTTAGCAAAAATATTTGAAAAACAATTTAATTCCAAACATTATCTGTTATTTTAATTATCTAACTAAATTCAGCTTTCAATCTTGTTATTTATTCTGGAAAATGGCTGAAGTTATATTTACAAGGTTTTTTGTCCTAAAGTAACCAATTTTATAGACTTGAGTAGTAGGAGCATGTATGTACTGGTCCACCTAGTACAAGAGTGGCCTAAGTAGCATTTAATGCAAGAGTGGGGTAAGTGCCGAATCGTGATATTAAAATAAGGTTAATTAATTGTTTTATTAATTGAATAATTAATTATATTGATTTGTGGATTATTTCAATTGATTAATATATTAATTAAATATGTTTGATAACATTTTGATTAATTTAATGGACTTTTTGATATTAAAGAATGTTTATTAATTTATTCATATCATAACAGTCATATTGGCGGAGCAGCATTGATGTGTTCAGTGTGAGTTCCTGGGACCGACTGATCAGAGGAGCGGGTTGTAATTGTTTATATAATAGTTAATGTTAGTGTAAGAGTGGTATATGGGACATTTTTTATATTTTTCTTGTTTGAGAGTGGAAAGCACACACGTGGGTATGTTTTAGCCCACTTGTAGAGTGACATGTGGGTGAAGCGATCCCACATGTGTTACTTCTGGGAGGCTAGACAAGTGAGGTGTGGATGGAGCGGAAGCATTCTGGTATGTTCTGGCCCACTATGATTTATATTTAATTAGCATACTGAACTAATTACTTTAAATCCGATTGACTTTAATCATGCGATTTATATTAATATCGTAACGAAATATATTTTATTTCAAATGTAACTGATCACCTTATTAATCACGTAATCGACAGAAGCAAAAACAAGCTCATTAAACAAAAGACTTTAATAATGCGATTTATATGAATATCAACTAATGCTAACTGAATTCATTAAACAAACGAAACGCCCAGCTAACACAATAAAACGAATTACAACTCACCATAACTCCAGATACCCCCCACCCCTGACAAAGATTCCCTCCCAACAAAAGTACTTCACCCTCATCGGATCTCTAAACATGTATCAAGCAAGGAATGTCTTACACTAACAAATTAATTGTATCACCAAATCGAAAACAAAAACTTAATGACTAAACTAGATTGACAAGTGTTCAATGTTTTACAATACCCAACGAGACAGTTCAACATCATGTATTCACGCCACCGAGAAAACTTAGGACAGAGCGATATCTGAAGTAAGCGCGCCAAACTCTTACCCTCGCTTCACCGCATAGATCCGCTCCCACGACTTGAACTCTACTGCGTGCTTCTTCGCCATCCCCTTATTACGCTCCCTCTTTCCCAGCACAGAGACGTCCACCAGCGCTAAACACCGGCTCTAGAGTTATGCTTTCTCCTGCACGCTGCCACTTCAAGTCAAGCCATGCGTGCGACAATATGTTCGGTGTCGCCTGCTTAACAAAAGCCATCCTCCCCCAACTCGCGCAGGCTGCCACGACTGGTAATGTATACACAAAAATTAAATATAATTTTACAAATGCATTCAACTAAGATTTTCGGTAATATCTCTGATTAATAAACAGAGAGAAAATAGAGGGCATGGCCGTTGTGAAGTTTACTCACTATTAAAGTCATATATACTATGAGAGTAATAAATTATCAGATAGTTGTTAACTAGAAAAAAAAAAAACAAAATTGTGTCTTAAGAGTAAAAAAATATATAGTCGATCCCCAATTTCAAGAAAATATACCAAGGCAATTTCATGGCTGAATGAAGTGCAGTTTTAAAAAATGTCATACTATTCTTAACAAGAACGCTGAAACGCTATATACAAATTATATAGGATAATGATAAACAAGGTTTAACATAAGGCCTTAACAAGACAAGTTAAAAAACAATTTTTTACTACTATACATTTAAGGCTTGAGAGTGAACCCTCTTGTTAAAAGAAAAATTCTACGAGATGTCTACAGAGCATGTTGCTGGCTGTCAAGCAATTTTGAACACAGAATATATATATATATATCTCAAGATAAGCCCTCTAAATTAGGAATGACCAAACTTCAGTCACTGCGAAAACTACTAAGAATTACTCCCTAAAATGTTTAACATACTACACTATATTAAAAAATATTTGAAGACATGTGAAATACTTTTATTAAAATACTGTATCCAGAAAAAAATAATATTATTTCAAAGAAACACTGAAGTGCGAGCAGCTCATGGCACGCCAGGGCGATAGCAGAGCTGGGAAAAAGTTTTTTTTGTCCGTGTCCCGCCCTAGGCTTCCAACTAACCAAGCCAGAGCTACCCCAGCCCGGCGAGAGCGTAAAATACCTTTTGTACAACTGAAAGCGAGAGTAACTTTTTGCAATTCCCGCCCCCATTCACGTAGACCCGCTAACACAGTTCTAACACGACACAAATACACACAAGTAGTTGTGTTACATCACCAGCCTCCGTAGCGTAATTGGTTAACGCTACATTATGGGGTTCCTAGGTCGAATCCTGGATAAGGCATGGCTTCGATTCCGGATAATATAAGCTGGGTTCGATTACCGGGTAAGATATTGGTTCGAGTGCCGGGTAATATACTTCATAATCCTTACACAATAATGGATATGACACTAACATACGTAATACTTGATAACTAATTATATAATTACAGTTAATAGATACTTCAAAAACCGTACGTGCTGCATTACAAAGACAAAAAGTGGCTCCGGAATCGTATCACATAATATAATATGTACAAAATCGGTAAATAAATGCAAATGCTAAAACCGAATAAATGTGCATATTTCTCATTAAATCGCCACAAAAATACAATTAAAACAACAAAATTCAAAAAAGGTGTTAATTCGTTAAAAATCTTTAAATTTTGCTTAAAATCATTTAAGGAATATGTTTTATTCTAAAATAAAACTATTTCCAAATCTATATATTTGAACACAGTAAAATTCAGAAAACGCGTTAAAATATTTTAATTTCTCTTAAAATCATTTCATTTCGCATTAAAATTACATTTCCTTTAGTAAAAATTATGTTTTATTATCAAATCCGACCTATTGCCTTGTTCGGGTAGGTTCTCCTGGGGTGGAAGGGGAGGGGGTGTCGGGTTATATATTAGCAGGCAGGAGCACCGGTATTGCTATATACCATGCTCGTACAGCCTGTTACAATATATGCTACGCCCACATGGGCCAATGAAGCTAAAACACATATCAAGAGACTGTAGATTGTGCAAACAAAATGCCTGCGAATTGCGGCATACACACCTAGATACTGCCCCATGACAGATCTGCATAACAAACTCAAAGTCGAAAAAATAGACGCGCACTTGTGATGTCTTAAATTATTTCTTTTGCTTTCTGTTTTTTTAATGCACGGATGTGTAAAAATGACCAGTTTTGTATAATAATTACATTTTAAATAATTCCATGGTTTCACCTGACCGACACATGAATAAAGTGCTGAGGTCCATGGCAACGTTAATTTTACATAAGGCGTAAGAATACACGACGTGCATGCAAGCAAATCTTAAGAAAGCAATACACTGAACTACAAAATAAACTCTTTGACAAAATAATTATCACAAATTAGCGAAGCACTATGTGATCACAGAACAGGGCGAAGCAGGCTTTGTACAGCCTCTGGCTCGGAAACAGCCCTGTGATTCACATTGCGCGCGCGCACACACACACACACAAACACACACACACACAAACACACATGTGCTACAAAGCTTCTCTCATCCGACAGCTGTCTGTATGTATGGCCCATCGCCACTGCCGATTCCAAGGCAGATGCCCCCTACTAGACCCTTCTTTCGGGGTGTGTCGATGGCTACAATTGCAGCCATGGCATCAGACAACCCTCCCTGCTGTAGCCGCGATGCATGCACCCATTTTTATAATCAAACCCGACCTAACGCGTAAAGAGCTTGCCCTAAGATGCATCCCATTCTCCAACCATCTTAGCTACCAACAAGCACGTCGGAAGGCACACAGAACTGTAAAGTTGCTCACGTTGGCGTAGCAGGATTTGAGGGCCTGCCAATAAAAAAAATTTGCCAGATGCCATTTTTGTTCGTACCATCATGGGGTGCGGGTCACTCCACGCATCGCTGGAGTGACCGCCACCACCTGCTGCAACCCCTGCCAGCCAGCCGCGACGGGGCTAGATGGCGAGGAGAGAAACTGCAGCGCACTTCACTTCAGTTTAGTGCTGGCGAGCAGTTCTTGTTACAACTGCTTACTTTTAGTCAGTGAAAGATAGTGCGGATAGCTCTTTTTAGAACTCCCATAAAACTTGAAAGTTAATTCCCTTTAGTTTAGCTAGGTTTAAATACAAAAAAAATAAAGTTTATTTAGTGCTAGGGGAGACAGAGCATCAGTCACCCCCTACCTCACTGTCCATGTCTCTGGTAGAGGGGGGAGGCTAGGAGGGAGGGCCTTGGATGACACACACAAACCAACAGAGTGAGGTACACTGTAAACATAGCATTAGTTAATGATAATGCGAATGGGTGATTATGACGTGGTCCAGCCCGTCACACACTTTGTTTGTGTTTTCTTAAATTTGAATGAAACTTGCTCAAACTTTTATATTAAATAGTTAAAGATTTTATAATTTCTTCGCGAATTGGTTACATTTTATTCATATTTTCCTAAATTGTTTATAATTTTGTTAGTTTTACATATTATTAAGTAGTTTTTTGAAAAATATAGATGTAGGGGAAAAGTTATGTGAATTTTAATTCTAGATGTAATATTTTGGCGAGTTTTTTTTTCTTCATATGACCTGAGAGGAGGGGTAGACAGCCAGTTTAAGCATATTTGTTCTTACTCGAATAGGGAGATGCATCAATAACACTCACCTTCAGCCTCTCTCCACTATGTAAATATTCGCAAACTATGTGAAAAAGCATCTAGAATGTATGGCCAAGTACTCCGAGAAATTTTTGTTAGGTTGGTGTGAGTGCAAGGGAAAAGTCATGTGAATTATATCCCAAATGTAATACTTTCGTGTAGTTTGAGTTTATTTAACAGTACTGAGAGGAGAGGTAGACCACTAGTAAAAGTATATGTGTTCTTATGGGAATAGGAATACATGTCAATAACACTCACCCACAGCCTCTATTCAATGTTTAAATGTTCGCACACTATGTGAAAATACATTTGGAAGACATGGTCAAGTACTCTGAATAAAAAGAATTTGGATTAGGTAGTTTTAAGGGTGGGTTTTGGTTATGATTGTGAGTATGATTTATGGAATTGAGAAAAACAAAGAAGGAACTAAGCCAGGCTATGCCAAGCAGGTCTGTAAGCCACAAAGCCCTGCCCGACTCAATTCTGAATGTGTTGTTTCAGTGAAGGATGTCTGTTTGATGGATGAATGAGCCTTGAGTACTTCTAATGAATGTGGAATGTATGTGATGGGGAAAGGGGGGTTAGATATTTAATTTTAATTAGTATCAGTAGGGGAAAGTTATGAGAATTTAATTCCAGATGTAATTTTTCATGTAGCTTGTGTGCATTTAGCAGAGCTGAGGGGAGAGGTAGACCAATAGTAAAAGTAAATGTGCCCTTACTGGAATATATATATGTGTCAATAACACTCATCTACAGCCTCTCTTCACTTTTAAATGTTCACAACCTATGTGAAAAATACATCTGGAATTCACGGTGAAGTACTCCAATAAAAAAATTGGGTTAGGTAGTTTTAAGGGTGGGTTTTGGTTATTATTGTATGATTTATGGAATTGAGAAAAACAAAGAAGGAACTAAGCCAGGCTATGTCAAGCATGTCTGGAGGGCACAAAGCCCTGCCTAACTCTCAATTCTGAATGTGTTGTTTCACTGAAGGATGTCTGTGTGATGTATGAATGAGCCTTGAGTAACTAACAAATGTGGAATGTATGTGATGGAGTGGAAAGTTTTAAGTATGTTATTTAGTTGTAAAAGTATACATTTTCTAAAGATTTAAAATTTTTTTAATAATTTCAACAAGTGATTTAAATGTGTAGTAACAGGTTAATTTCCCTTGTGAAAACTTTCTAGATGAAAATTGTTATTAAACTTATAAAAAAAATTTAATGGTGTAAAGTATTTTTATAGGGTAAATGGTTTTTACAGTGTACCCTAGAACATATTTTTTGACGGTGTAATATTCATAAATATTTATGGTGTATTGTATTTTTTGATGCTGTAATATTGATAAACTTTTTACTGTGTAAAGTACTTTTTGATGATGTACACTAGTTTTATTTTTTGATGGTGTTGGGTAATTCATATTATTTTTAACATTAATTTTTAAAGTTTTGTCTTAAACAAATCATTTTTGCTAGTTAAAATAAAAGTATTGAATGTGTTGTAAACACAGTCCAATAGCTTTGTTACGAAGCGTGAAGACCATGCATGAAATGCCTACTGTGAAGTGAACTGTCGCGCGACAGTCGACAGCAGTCATATCGCCCTGCGAGTTCGGGATGTGGGCAGAGGGTGGGGGAATTGTCGCCATAATTCTCAAGGACAACGCATTGCGCAGATGTGAAAGGAATGGTTCAAGGCAGCACAAGGGGAAAGGGAAGCAGTGCTTAGTGCAGGCTTAGATGGTCGCATGGTGAAGGAAGTTCGAGGGGAACGTGCATGCTAGGTCAGACGGTCAGGGTGTGTTATGAAACCGTGCAGGGGAAGGTCGCTGTCTGAAAGGACAGGGTATGGAAATTTGCTCGCTCCTTCTTTCATTACGCTATTCGCCCGCGACACCACTGGTTTCAACGCAGCTCACTTCACCCTCCCTCCCTCTTTTCAGATCCTTTCGCGACCAAGCTTCTCGAAAGCTGACGATCAGTGGCTGTTTCTGTAAACCACTTCACTCTCCACTACTGTTCCTCCTCACCGTGCATGATCCAGCTCGCCTCCCACCACTCACTCCCTTCACCCGCAGTCCCAATGTATTCGTAAACAAGAATGGCTCCGATGTGTTTCAGCATGTGTTGCGGGAAATAAACTGTCTTTCTCTGTGGACGATTCTTCGTTTATACAAGTCTTTTGTCATTTATAACAGTATTGGTTTCTTATATGGGAATGCGGTCGAACAAAATATTATATCAGTCATTAGACTAAGTGAATGAAAATTACGTATTTTGATCACGGAATACATACCAAGTAATTTTTTTTGTTAGGTTGATATGCTTGTTCAAGATAAATATGTAACAAAAAAAAAAGGTTACATCCATGAACAAATTACATCTTCCTCACACAAACGTTTTGTAAAGTTATGACCACAGATTGGTAAAGTAATATATTTTATGTAAACAATGATTTGCTCATTTCTATAAATTATATAGTCTGTTTGGTGATAAATGAAATGAAGTTTCAGTTTGAAATACAATTTATTATATTCCATTTTTCAAACAAACATACCATTTATTAACAAACAGTCACATTTCTTCTAAAAATATTTATTCACATATACAAAAATTACATTTGTCTAAAAATATTTCTTCACATATACAAGGCAATCCACTTTGTGTAGTGAAGTTCATATCTGAGAATGAGGATGGTGTTAACATTTTAGTTAATGTCGCAGGAGGATAAACTCATTCTCACAAATACATAACATGTTTTTATCATAGATGAATCGTTGGTTCATTGACAACAGATGGAAGCTTGATTCACTCATTGAAAGTGGCTTAGCTGAATTTATTATGATACAGAGTGAAGAGAATTTGATGACTTTAGAGGTCTTGAAAGCTGATGAGGGTGATGTGAGGTACCAGTGCTGGATTACATATCTTCTTATAGACACTAAGTTGGATTACTTCCGAGCAGCAGTGAACGGTTGGTATTGGGAGATGTGTATGTCCATTTTTGTTATTAGTTGTAAAGTCCACCAACTTCCACGAGCACAGAATTCTTCAAGTCTGGGTGTTAAGTAAGGTACTATGGTAGAGTTATAAAGGTCACTAATATCTGTGGAATGTGGAATGGGGAGAGCTTGAGTTTGAAAATATAAAGTTTCTGTAGAGGATTCCTCCGCTGTGAAGGATTTCAGATATTTACAGGATATATTTACATTAAGAGATATTGGCGGGGGATGTTGTAGTTAATTATATCAGAGGCTTCCTACACCTTGAGGAAAATCCTTGAAAGTCTATATCAGACTCTACTTGATCATTACATATCTTGGCATCAGTCAGCCTACCTGCAAAAGATGTGCTAAATTTTTCATACTTGACCTGGGGAAAACCGGAAAGCAATTTACTTCCCAATCCTGAATTAAGGTATTGTCGTTTGAAAGAAATACAGTGGGTAGAGAAGGAAATTTCAACTGTGTTGCTGACTGCGGAGTCAACTGCGGGGCTAATTGTAAAGGAGGAGGGGAGGTAGCAGTGAGGAGTGTTTGAGGGGAGGGAGGAGTGATTGAGGGGAGGGAGAAGCTTTGAGGAGCAGTGAGAAGCGATTGAGATGGGGGAGGAGGGGACGGAGGAAGAGATAATTTTGCCAGACTCTGTTGAGCTGATTGTGGAGCAAGGTGTGGAGCTACGTAGCTATGGAGTGATGGAGCTATAGTGCGATGGAGCTTTGGAGCAATGGAGCGATGGAGCAGATTGTAGTTGCAGAGAACCAATTCTACAAGTTTTAGAATATGTCTTTAAAGCATTGCTCTGTGTTAATTGCCTCTGACAGAATTTGCATTCAAAACACACAGTCGAACAGTTCATCTTGCAGGTTGTTCTTTCATGTCGACGTAAGTTCCTCAGAGCTTGTAAATTCTTTACCACAGAAGCGACACAGCAAAGCCATCATTGCATTCATACTCTTCCAAGTACAGAATGGAACTGAAAGGTTCCAACCTTCCATAGGTAAAATCTAGGAAGCAATTGGAGTGCATTATTCGTTTGAAATGTACGTTCAAGTATTAAATCGCTTTCAAACCTTGTTTGTTAAATGCATGTAACATTTCATTGTTAGAATTAGTTTATATGGTGATATTACAATATATGCCTTTGTAAAGACAGTAAAACACAAAAAAGTAGTTTCAAATCATTTATTTTGCTACAAAGTACATATTGAAAACACACATTTACATAATTTCTTCCCTTTTACAATATTTGTAGTGTTTTCATCTGTTTGACTGTCTTGAAGTAGTATTATACATTCTGGTAAAAGTGTGAATACATTTCTTCAGTGGTAAACAGAACACTTTGACAGATCAGAACAATATATTAACTCATTGCAATTTTTCCTCTTCTAATGGAATTTTTTTTAAAATGATAGTACAACAATTTCCAGAGATGCAAATGGCAGTTGGCTGAAAAAAAAAAAAACTTTTTTACAAAAACAGCAAAACTGTTACTTTTCAAAACATTTTGTAAAAGGTTTACTCCAACATGCAATTAACTTGGTAATATTCACTTTACACTCTGATTTTTGTATGGATGAGCACGTGACCTTGTTCTAGTCTTGATCCATCTTTACAAAGTATTGACTTGCACAAACCAAGTACTTTTATATACTAAATTCCACTCATCCCAGATAATGCCATTTTACTCATATAAAATCCACTTGTGACTCAGGGGGAGAATCATTACAGTCTGTTTCACCCCAGTCAGTCATCAATTACCATTTTAGCATTAATTTAGAGTTTTCCTCTACAAAGAAGAACATTGAATTAGATCAGTATGTTTTATGTAATTGTTTGAACGAAGGACAATTGTATTCTTTTTTAATATCTGTTACTTTCCCGTTCCACACACTTTGCAAAATGTGTTTTTGTTCAACTTCACCTACATATATTTCACAATTATTTAAGTATGTCTTGCAAATTGCTTCAATATTTTGATACTCGATATACCCACTTTGCCAGGTAAAACTGTGATGGTGTTTGGTTACCCATCTATTTGTTTTCTTGTATTTTGGATTTAGATATTTCCAGTGGAACAGTGGTTTGAAGATGAATACAGCTGTGTTCCTCCATGTCGGTAAGAGCCAATTCTTTAATGATACATTTTTCTGGAGATTGAAATCCATGCATATTGCAAAACATCTTGTTAATACAGTGGCTCGTTGTCTACTGACTCAAGTCATTATTTTCACCAGCTTATCTCTTACATTATAGCTTGCCAATCTAATGTGAATTATCAATGTGTAAGCTTGAGTATTTGCTGGAATGGGTGTATTTGCAATTATTTCAATGTGTGTATCAATTATGCTATTGGTAATTGTGTCCTCTTGTTTGCTTATATCCTCTGGTTTTAAATGATTCCGGTTCTAGGATTGGTGAGCTGATTTTTTATAATACATTTCCTGGAACTTCGAGAAGATATAACAAATAAGGAATTCTCCATTTACAAAGTTTATGTTTAAATCAGTATAGAGATAGTCTTTACTGTTTAGATACAGCTTAATATTTTTCATACCACAATTATCGAAACGTGATCTATTAGCTTTGAAATTGTTTTGACAATGTGTTTGAAAACAAGTAAAGAAAAATCATGGCTTTTTGAAAAAAAAAAAAAAAAAAAAAGCATCTTGATTTCACGTTCGATACCATTTTTTGTGATGTTGGTAGGGTTCTAGATCCTTCCCTTTTTATAAATATATATTTTAGAAACTTTACACGTTTACAAGTGTTAGTTTCAATATGTGGCATTAGCCATTCAACAGTATTTAATTCAAATGATACACCTTCCTCATTATTAGCAGTGTCGTATATAGCATTCAAATGTGTATTACCAAATAGAAAAACTAATTCTTGTTTACCATTTAATATTATGTGTTTATAGTCCTCAGCGAACCCAAGTATCATACTTAACGGTATAACAACTTCATATTTTCTACTTGGATGTACTTGTATTGTAAAATCGTTAGCAGTGATTCACCCAGCTATAAGCCCTGTATAAAGATCATTTACAGTTCCCGAGAGATGTTCTTTATCGTGGAAGTAATTCCAACACCTTGTGTTTGATCTATTTCAACACCATTGAGCAGATATGCATTTCTGTCCATTAAATGAAGTATTCCATTTCTCACTATTCCTGTAGTTATTGGAATAGTTGCATCAGCTGTCTTTTTAAATATTACTCTAAGCCTTCATTTCGACGGTAATATGTAAATATTGTGATTTTGTATAGCAATCCTTATTTCTGATGGAAATATACACGGACCTGCTCGGAATGGTTCATGTACATGTATTTCCGTATTGGTGATTGAATCATCATAACTTATTGGTTCTTCGACATTAAGTATGTCTTCCATTTTTATTAACAGTATATCTTAAATCCTTAAAAAATAATTAATTACCCTGTGTTAACTTTATGGATATCTTGTTTGAGATGACCATTTTATGCCTCTGTTTACGTCTTTTTATAACTACTTTCTTATAAATATGTTTTTTGGAAATATAGTTTTTAAATGAAGTGCCTACTTTACTACTTTATACACAATACCAATTTTGATTAAAATAAACACAGAATGCTGGTGTTTATAGAGCTTTTTTTAAATGTAATCGAACAGTAATTTCTTTGTTTCTGAAATTAATCAATTTATCATCTTGATCGACAATTGTAACAACTAATTCATCCACTTGATTAACTATTACTGGAAGATATATCAATGCATTCAGTGTTTCAATTATTTTGTATCCTGGAGCAACCACACACATGAATTCATGTATTGTATTTGTCGGTTTTCCATTAAAATATTTTCTGCCTACAATATTAACATTTGTACGACATATTTAACCAACAATATATCAACCTATTTTGATGATTCGTGTAATTGATTAGCTGAATATACTCTCTTTTCGTAACCTAACATATTTGCAATTGAATTGTCTTCTGCGAAATCGATATCGATATTACTATACATCACACTAGTTAACTTATTTGGATTTCCACGTAATAGGAATTGTACACTTTCAGGTAATGTTGCTTTAATGAACATTTCTAGGTCATCCAACTCATAATATCCTACCAATATCACAATCTTATACTTTTTCACCATTGTTGAATGCAAGTGATTGGTTGTCTATATCGATGTTTGGTATACTATTGTAAGTAACGAATTCGATTAGACTTATTTGCCATGCTCCATCTAACTCCAAAGCTGGGAAATATACCTACCACAATTGTGATAAATTTCCACCTAATATTAACATAATTGACATATTACTAAATGGTTTTACTAATACATTTACTTATATATCCTATTTATAGTTAAAAAAAACATAAATATAAATGACTACAATGAATTGTATTTGGTAATTGTTCTGTTTTGTAATTGTATCTTAATTGCGTGTTTTAAACATAATTGCATATTTCAATTGGAGGACCTAAACCACCAAAACTGTCATAATACAATGATTAATTTACATCTTTAATTAATTCAAACCCAATGTGTTCCTTCATTTTGTTTCGAATCTAAATGAACAATCATATGTTCATGAAGGTTTGATTTCTTTGGTAATTTGTCTCTCATATACACACCTTGGAAATAGGGAATATCCAGTTTCTTTACAAATATATTAATATATCTGTCTGTTAATGCACTTTTTGGAAGACTATTTAGGACTTTCTGCATTTCGTTCCATGTTTGGAGTTTTTTTGTCCTTAACCGACTTTGTATGGTTTAAGATACATTCCTTTGCCACTTGATTACCTTGATTTAGCAAGAGTTGAAATATCTCCCATTAAAGCTCCAAGAGTTGATAAAGCTGGAAATATGAATGGTTATATTCCACCATTCTTAGTTTTTCATATCGTTTTCATTTTACGCCCATGCCTCTTTTCACCTTCGCCCACATAACTTTATCCATGACCCAAGCGCCTAGCTTTTTGTCTGTAGATGTAGATGGATTCTTCCTTATATTTGCGGCTTTATCGGCTAGAATTGTATCCGCTATATGTCTTTCTTTGAAATTGTTTATTCAATCTTATACTATATCGTGTTCTTTATAAGCAATATCCAAAGCATTAATTCTTTGATCGCATCGTGCCAAACATTTTGCAAGCTTAGTTCCAGTCCACAATAATTGTATTTTGGTAAATGCAATTCAAATGGTAATTGGTTAATCAATCTATTCAATACTTTGCATCCTCTTTTGTTATGGTTAGTACGGACCATTGTTTTCAACTGAATGCGAATCTATATATAGACCTACATTAATAGTTTTTATGTTAGTATATTACCTAATACTGTAGAAATAAAGGTTATAAAACATAATGTTCATCTGCCAGTAATTGTAAATATGAAAGAAAATGTAATTGAACAAAAACATGATATTCTTTTACCATCAAATATACGTTGTATAATAAGCTGTCCTTCTTCATGTGGAAAAATATGTGTTATTATGTCGCTGTTGGAACATCCAAATGGACTTACATTTGAAAACGTATGTTTTCTAAAACAATACAACAGTAGAAATATCAACGATTAGCATCTATTATGTCGTTCATTAAAGGAATTCGATATTTCTCTTTTACAAATAAAGAAGATATTGTGTCTCCAAATGAAGCATTGCCCAATTATGTGTTTATATTTGGCGATATTTGGTGCCAACTGCAGGATGAAATACAACAATACTTTAGTTTCGCTAGACATTCAAATATTGATTGTTTTTATGTATCACAAAGTTCCAAACATATACTAAAAAATAAGTTGTGCGATAAAGCAAATATGTTCATTGTGTTTAAAATGGGCAATGTGAATCTGCAACCTATTTACAATGATCACATTTTAGGCAATATGACATTTACAAAGTTTAAAGATGTGTTTTTACTGTTGGAAAAACAAGTATGGTTTTCTGGTGGTTATACCACCTCTTCCCCTATATAAAGGAAAATATAGGTCTGGATTTGACAGTTATTTACTTCCCGACGAAGAATAATGAGAATTTCAAAGCTTGGACACAGCGTTATAGAACACAATCATTACAATTCCTGTTTAACGAGAAATCGCAATTTGAATTGTGATTTGAATGGACATATATTATATAATGTGAGTATGGCTGTGAAAGATAGCGATGCGGTAAATAAACGTTATGTGGAAGACTTAAACACCATTAAACTGAACACATTTAAATCACAATCAATCAATATGCAAGAGAAATTAATAAACATATATGAAACTATCACAAAAGTATCCTATAACATTAGTTATACTTTGGAAATATTAACAAATGTGATAACTCTACTGCAAAGTATGGAAACTACAACAAACGAACATTTAGAACATTTTAAAAATGTAATTAATGAAATGGTAAGCCCTACGATTACAAAACAATTTGATACATAAATTGACAAAATGACACCATACATAATTGTTGAATTGATCAATAAAACATCTGGTTTAGCTACGCTAACAAAATGTCTGACTCTCTTTCATGTTACGTGTAGAATGGATACATTACATTCCGTGCTAAATATGTTTAATGAACAATTAGTGGAAATTAAATTGGAAGAACCTATAAAGAAGAAAAGGCGGTTTCAATTAACACAATGTTATTTAGCTATGAAACAATCTTCACCTATTCACAATACTGTATTTGGTGTATATCTTCATGGAAATATATGGCTTCTGGGAGATTAGGGAATTAAGTTTTTGTCTGAGAATAGAATTTAAGTAGGTGATTACATAACTGATGTTAGTGAAGGATTGTTTGAATTATTATTTTTAAACGTTCCTAATGGTTATTTCGATATCGATCTGGAAAAAATATAAGGATCTTGTTCTTCGCACGAATGCAAATAAAAATTTAGGTGATGATGAAAATCATCCGAAACTACATTTATTAAGCGATATTGTTGGAAGTGGAATATATAAATATGAAGTTGGCGATCAGTTTTCTCCTGTATATAGGAAAAATTCTAATGAATTGGTCAATAGATTAAAACTTCTCACTGCTTCGAGAGAGTCTGGGAATAATTCACATATGAACAAAATTGTTTCTATTATTGAATAATTGACTGAAGACAGTTATATTACCAATGAAGTTCAGTAAGATTGCTCAAGAGCTTCATGCCCCTGCAAGGACAAACTTTCCTAGAAGATGTGTTATTACTAAAGGCTTAAGCGATCTTTTCAAAGCTGATTCGTGTTTAATGACATTCCTTTCGAAATACAATAAGGGATACATGTATATTTTAACCATAATAGACGTTTATTCCAAATATGGTTGGGGTATACCTGTCAAGAACAAGACAGTGAAACAGGTTAGCAATGCAGTGAAGATAGTTTTGTGAGAAAAAAACACAAATTCATGCCAAACTGATAAAGGAACAGAGTTCTTTAACATTTATTTCCAGAAACTAATGACCGATTATAGACGAAACATATTCAGACCTTAAAACCAGTGTTGTCGACAGGTTTAACAAGAGCTTGAAACAGCTAATATACAAGCATTCCATGTCGAAAGGGACCTATAATTGGGTGGATGTTTTGCCTGAAATAGTCAAATTTAATAATTTCAGATATCATAGAACTATCAAAATGGCACCTGAAAAGGTTATGGATAATAGATTGATGAAAACTGTGTAAAATAATGAAAAAGTATTTGACGAGAGAAAATCAAAGTTTAAAGTTGGTACGTATGTACGAGTGTCTAAGCTGAAATTCGTCTTTGAGAAAAAATATGTGGTTAATTGGTCGTACGAAATATTTAAAATTATTTCAGTTATAAATTCGTTTCCCAGAGTATATTATCTAGAAACCTATGATGGAGAACCTATAAAAGGTGGTTTTTACAAACATGAATTGCAAGAAGTTTCTTCTCCAAATGAATATTTGGTTGATAAAATCATTAAAAGGAAAAAATATATGTCCTTGGTTCGATGGAAAGGTTTCTCAAATGCACACAACTCGTGGGTGAAGAATCAAGATCTTAAAAGATTAAAATACATTTTGTAAATTGTTTTTATACTAAATAAAAATATTTTTAATAATATTTGATGTTATTCATTTAATAAACCTATGGATGGGGAATGGATGTGCAATTTATCGTGCAATCATTCCTATTGTTTGCATGTTAATCTATTGCGATTTCTTTCATAGTGTATATTTAATGATTTTTTTAAGACACTCCTTGCTTCATACATGTTTAGAGAGCAAATGAGGGTGAAGTGCATTTGTTGGGAGGGGATCTTTGTCAGGTGAGGGGGTCTGGAACAATGGCGAGTTGTAATTCGTTTTATTGTGTTAGCTGGGCATTTCGTTTGTTTAATGAATTGAGTTAGCATTAGTGGATATTCATATAAATCGCATGATTAAAGTCTTTTGGTTAATGAACACATTTTTGCTTCTGTCGATTATGTGATTATAGTGGAGATTAGTTACATATGAAATATAATATATTTTGTTACAATATTAATATAAAGCGCATAATTAACATTAATTGGATTTACAGTAATTCATTCGGTGTGCTATTTGAATATAAATCATAGTGGGCCAGAACATACCTGAGTGCTCCCACTCCATCCATACCTCGCTCGCCTAGTGTCCAAGAAGTGACACACATGGGCTCGCTCTATCCATGTGTCATTCTACAAGTAGGCTAAAACATACCTGCGTTGCATGCGTTCCACTCACAAACAAGGAAAATATGAAATGTCCTGTATACCCATCTTACACTAACATTAACTACTATATAAACAATTGCAACCCGCTCCTCTGGTTAGTCGGTTCCAGGAACTCACACTGAACACATCGATGCTGCTCTGCCAATATGATCCTTATAACATGAAAAAATTAATGAACATTTTTAATATCAAAAAATAAATTCAATTAAATTAATTTTTATATAAATTTTATTAATAAATTAATCCACTAATTAACCTAATTGATTATTCAATTAATCGAAAAACAATTAATCTAATTTGCATATCATGATCTGGCACTTAGCCCACTCTTGCACTAAATGCGACTTAGATCATTTTTGCACTAGGTGAGCCAGAACATACATGCCCCTACTACTAACTTGCCAAGCATAAATGGCAAAATTAGCTAATGGTAGAGGACAGTGGCCTCGAGCTAAGCCAGAAATACTTGACATTTATTGTGATACTTATTACGTTAACCTTTTCTTTCATGCCATGTGTGCTGTGGCACGGCTATTGCAGGAAGTTGCATTGCATGCAGTTACTGAAGATGACTGCCGATGTTGCTGGTCATTACAGCTAATCTTGTTACGGTCTTTAATAACGTTGATAGCGTTCAAGTAAGGGAAGAATTTTTTTCATTAACCACTATCGAAGTGAATTAGCGATATTCCCAGTACATGAAAATGTAGGTACAGCTTTTTACCAGGCTGGTGCCTTCGTGTAAGTTGTTGCAAAATGAAATAAATTATAGAAATAAATAATAGAAAAAACTATTATAGATGCTTCGCATTTAACTGAACACTTTTGAAGTCAACATTTGAGTGGAGTGGAGAGGTTTGACCGGCTCTTAACATCGAGCGAGGTCTTGAGAAGCGACATCAACGGTTGAAAACTACCCCTGTTGACCGTAACTGCATATACACTGTTCGACACGGAAGTTACTACACTTATAAATTGGCATCCATTTGGAACAAAACTAATACCACGTACAGCACCAATTACGCAATGCATATGTTTAACGTGATATCGCATAAACGTCACTAAAACACGTGATATAGGGGGCGCTTGCGGCCAGAACACCAGTATGTATACAAATAGACTATTCACGGTAAAATTAGCACTTTTGAAAGCCCTGCTTACGACCTACTTGTATGCACTTTGCATACTCTTCCACCTTATGTAAAATTAACATTACGATGGACCTCATCACTTTATTCATGCGTCGGTCAAGTGAAACTGCGAAATGATTAGAAAAGAATACATTTTATCAATCTGATAATTTTTACACACTTAAGCGTTAAAAAGAACAGAAAGCGTAAGAAATAATTCAAATTCTGACAAACCGTTGCCTAACACTTTTAATTCGACGTTAAGGCATGAAACTACTTTCACTCCATTGTTACCTATTTTACCGGGCTCGTGTCACTCAGGGTGCCCGTTACAATACATATAGATAGGGGCAGTGAAATTTTTCTAAGGTTGATTTCACAAGTGTTCACTTTATCGAGAACAGTCTTTACTTAACAGAACGCTACAACTGGCTGGAAAGGGAGAAGTTTACGTATTAAGGCCTCTGCCTACCGACTGGCAGCTGCAAAGTTTGAAAAGGAAATCCCACGTTAAGGAAATTTCACCTCATTGCGTTAACTCTAAAGATAAGTTTCAAACAAAATTTATTCTTCAAAAAAATTTTTTAAGAGAAGACCCCTACGAGTGTATGTTTTCAAAATCGATAGGCAGTATGTACTTTTTTGTAGAATATACATTTTAAAAATTCCTTGCAAACAAGCTATACATGTTATGGAAACATCTCCGCTGTAGGGAACTTCTACTAAAAAATTCGCGAAGAATACATTTCGTTTGAAACACCTATCTTTAAAATTAAAGTGCTAAGGCGAAATTTTCATAACATGAGATTTCCTATTTGAATTTCCCAGCTGCCAGGTGGTAGGCAGTGCCCTTAAGACGCACATCAGTATGCCAGGGCGTCGTGCTCGCGAAGAATATCACAACACAGACCCGTTTGAACGAGGTCGTATGGTCGTACTGTACAAAGCAGGATGGCCGACTCGTCGTGTAGCCATTCATTTTGGTCGTGCAGTCACCGCTGTGACACGTATAGTGGATACGTATAGCCGTATAGGAAATACGTCACATACAGTATGTACATTACTAGTCCGGTCAGGCGCACTATGGATAGAAAAGATCGTCGTATCCGCCGACGTGAATTAGCATAACTAGGCACCACATCCAGAGAGATCCTGCAGCCTGGGCCTACACTACATTTGCCGGTCTCAATCATAACTGTTCGTCGCCGTTTGAATGAGGCTGGCACATAGGCACGGCGTCCACTGTGCCGTTTCCCTTTGACCCCTCGGCATCGTGCGACACGCCGTCACTGATGCCAGGAATGTCAACATTGGACAGAGTAATGGCGACGCAAAGTGTTCTCTGATGAGCCCCGCTTCAATCCCAGCGTAGATGATGGTCCGCAGCTGGCAACGCAGCGATCCTACACAAATCGCTGTATGTCCCGGACACCAGGTGTTATGGTATAGGGTGCTATCAGTTGTGGCTCCCGGTCACGTCTCGTGGTTGTCGTAGGCACGAAGATAGCACAGTGATATGACAATGAGGTTCTGCGGTCCTATTTCCTGCCACTTTCGCTCAGCATACCAGCGCTGACATTCAGCCAGATAATGCTAGTTCCCATACAACTCGGATCGCTCAACAGTCTCTACACAAGATGTGGACACCATTCCTTTGCCTGCCAGATCTCCAGATTCGTCCCCATATTTCCCCTGGGATATGACGAGGCGACGTTTGCACCATCGTCAACCACCTGCCCAAACTGGCTAAACTACATGTGCATTTGCAGGAAGCATGGTGGTATGTGCCTCAGGACACTATCTGCCACCTGTGTGACGGGATGCTGCATAGCATCGCTGCCTGTATAGGCACGAGAGGAGGCTCTACCCATATCGAATGAGTGCTTTGCGGACGCTAAACAACGCGCCCTCTATGCGCGAAATACATTCTAAGTTCGAATCAGGGAAACAAATCATTGGTTCGCAGTGAAATTCAACTACTAGAATCAGTGAAAATGGCTCCATTTAAAATCAGTGGAAAACCACTGATTGTTTCAGTGAAAAAATTTCACATTGTTTTTATTGAATGTCGCCAAATTATTACGTGAAATTAACATATTTATGACAGTTTACTATTTGTATTGCGCAATTTACCATAATTTAAAAAGTAAAAACAAAAAAATTCGTAGGTGACCGGGATTTAACTCGCACACCCTTTCCAATTTGACCCTACCATATTTTTTTGTCGTTGTTGTTGTAGTTGTGTTGACGATGTGGAGCTCATGTTAGACCGACTTGCAGACAAATTCCCAGTGCGACAAGTGGACTGAGAGTATGCCGCGGAGGGGGTGGGGCGCGAGTCCACAGCCACTCGACTACAGGTCGACCCCCTACCCCTGAGCTATGGGGGCACGGCCCCATCTGCGCTACCACGCCAAGTTGAAATAATGAGAGGAAAATATATGCCATAGTTTCGACGCGAAATCGTATTTATATTGCATGCTTTTACATTTCGTTTTTGGTTTAATTGGTACCGTAAGGATTGTTAAAACGAATAATTTATATGAGTGCACTCTGTTAATCGCATTATATGCAGTTTAAACCTTCAAACAGAGAGCTGTGAAGATTACGTGAAAACGAAATGAAAAGACATAAAAACGTAATGAAAGGCTGTGTGTTCATATTACCTCATAAAATGGCGTTTTGATAGACAAAACCCATTTTAGAAAGTACTTTGTATTGGGTTTATTCGTTGTTATTTCACTTCATACACGTTGTTTAATCACTAACCATTTGTACTACCATCTTACAACCTGCGATGGTTTTATACCTACTGCTTCGTGTAAGGAAAGACGGTGTAGCGATTTCCACGGCCAGCGCTGTATTCTAATACGCACATTGAATGGCATACTCCCGACAAAGTTGGCAGCTATGTAGGAAAAATAGTTCGTTATGTTAATGTCATAGTAAAAGTGTGATGTTTAAATTTGTGGCTACAGGTCTATACAATTTCTGCTTGTTTTATGCACGTCGAAAGTAATAATTGACATATGATAATTTCGCAGTGTCACTTCATCGACGCTTGAATAAAGTTAGGCCTACAAGGTCCATGTCTCAACATAAGACTGCTTTTCTGCCACTATCGCTATCAAAAACAACGTAATTAGGATTTAAGGTTAGAACTATGCTTAAGTACGCAAGTGCTTCGAGATGTTAGTACACTTCCTCTAATATAGTTTTTAAACAACAAGAATATATTCAAGTTAGTCAAAGTATTTCATTCATATAAAAATATGAGTGTCGAAACTTCAAATGAAAACACATCTATCAGCAACGACCGTGTGACTTTGACAGCTCCATTGGCGATGGATAGAGACCAGAGAAATTCGCGAGACTTCACAGTCTTATATACCCTCATACAGATATCAACTGTTTATTGGTTGATTGTTGAGGTAGTGAAAGGCGGTGGTTGGGCGCACAATTTATTGCATGTTTGTTATTGACTCATGTATCTCCAGGAGATGTCCAACAACAAGTCGACCAATTACAAAAGTAACATGAACGTACAAGTGTGTGAATTCCAACTTGTCTAGAAATGAACCCGCGAAATTCTCGGGTCTCTAGCGATGGACGAGTCAGTGCTGGGTACTTGCGCACAAGATGGAAATCGATCTGCGTCATCTTCGGTCTACGCATGACAATGTTGTCTTACTTATGGTGGAGGAATACAAACCGGGTAAGAAAGTATATCTTAAGTAAGGCTTTCGAAAGAACTCGATTATCCGAGAACAGTTAGTAAACCCATGGCAATAAATGTTATCGTGTACAAGTAGTGGGAAAACACGTCATAAGGAGAAAGGAAAGGAGAACTCGAGCAGGAAATTCGAAACAGCTAATCTAACTGTTATTAGCTATTCACGGTAAAGTGAGCACTTTTGAAGCCCTCTCATTTATAATAATAGTCAATAAATATATTTTTGTAGCCTTAAACGTAAATTCCGAGAGCTGTGGAATATATACACTGTTTTTCTTAATTACAAGGCAATATTTATTTAAAAAAGTGGTAGAAGGATACAAAATGGCTCATACGAAAAAAGTTACTAGAGCCTCATAAGTGCTCACTTTTCCGTGATCAGTGTATACCAGAAAAAATTATGTAATTCCAGTGTAATCACTCTTGGCTGACAGTTATTATTAATACTTTCTTCCGCTGCATTAAAACATGTAGTTTTTCAACGTGGTAAATAATTAAACCATGAAACATTTTAGTAACCCGTATGTATAAAAAATAACGACTTTATGAAAATTAGGTTTAATTATTAGTCAACGTTTATGCAGACACTTCCATTGTTATGCCTAATAACACGCTTTTTTTAAATTATATTACAAGTTACACGTTACTCAAGAGGGGTGTGAATTATATAAGAAACAAATGAATCAAAATCATGTGACAACCCAAACAGCTGAAACCTTTGTATCTGAGCATTCAAAATTAGATTGGTAAGACTTGTCCTTTTGCCTTCAATTATTTTATTGGTAAGATTTTCTTAAGCGAAGATATAATTCTACTATACACTTTAAATTCGAATCAGTGGGAAACCACTGATTCGCAGTGAGAAAATGGCTCCACTAAGAATCAGTGGAAAACCACTGATTGTTTCAGTGAAAAAATTTCACTGATTGAATTAGTGACGACACAATTTCACTGATTGAATAAGTGACAGCCGACTACAGTGGCGAATTAAATATTGCTTTTGTTGGATGTAGGCAAATAATTACGTGAAATAAACATATCTACGAGAGTTTACTATTTATATTGTGCAATTCACCGTAACTTTAAAAATAAAGAAATTTTGCAGGTGGCCGGGATTAAACTCGCGCACCTTTCCACTCAAGGCCATTACCACGCCATCTGAGCTATCACACCAAGGTGAAACTTTGGGAGGAAAATATATGTTTTATAATTCCGTTGCAAAATCTTGTAGTTTAAAGACGTAAAAACGGAATGAAAGGCTGCGTATTTATATTATCTCGTAAAATGGTGTTTTGAAAGACGAAACACATTTTAGAAAGTATTTTGTTTTAGTTTTCTTCGTTTATTCGTTGTTACTTCACTTCATACACGTTGTTTAACGGCTATTTTTCAACGATGTTCGACAGGCATTTTTACACGCAGTTTCACTTATACATCAGTCAAAAATAATTAGAGACAGAGCAAGTTGCTCAGATGTTTCACTGGTCCATCAGTCAAATAATAAACCACTGAGAAAACAGTGGAAAAAATGGCTGACGAATTAGTGGAAAATGTAACTGAAACAATCAGTGAAGGAAATATGGCATTTTTTCACTGGTTCATCAGTTAAATTCACTGAAGTGACTTTTGTATCAGTCAGATACGTTTGACTGATTGAAACAGTGAAATTCTCACTGATTCAAATGTAGAGTGTAGGTCTAACGAACATCTATCACAAAGAACAAGGCCATGTACAAGTATTTCACAACACACTACAGTGATTTTCAAAAACCGTTTACCAGAGTTGAGACGTTAAAATATTATAAAATACATTGTCCGAACATTTATCGCGGTGGACAAATTTATGAATGAGAAAAGTATGGGGTCAGTGAAAAGAATTTTCTTGATTTTCTTGGAAATTTTGCCGTGCAGCTTATTTCCGGTCTTGCTAAGAAATAATACGAAATTAATTTCAATGACATAATAAATACAAAATATTCATTCATTCAATTATTCATGCATTCAAAACTCTATTCAGGAATTCATTCACATACTGATTTACTAGTCACTTAATTTATCAGTTAATTAATCTATTAGTTAATTTATTTACTAATTTAATTATTTTTTATTCAGTTTTTCAATTAGTTTATTTATGTTTAACATTAATTTGTAGCATAACTTGATTCCTAAATTTCCATGACTATGTAGCTGAGAAAATTGTATATTTACATGATACTTGGGAAAAAAAAATGCGCGTAGAACATTAGCTTGAATTCCATATCCATGAATGAAGTCATCTGAATGCTAAACAATCTACAATAGTCGCATAATCCCACCATTGGAAACCATAACCTATAGTTTTTTCATATTACCACAAGTACCTCTTAACGTTCTTTCGTGAATACATAACAGGATTTCCAAATGAACTTATACTAGCAGCACTGCTGTGACTGTTGACAGTAAGCATTTATCCCCCTTTAGGGGGATTTTAGGGACAACACACCCTTGCGGTGTATTGTGGTTGTAATTTAGTATGTTTCGTGTTTACAGAGAATTCCACAAGTTTGCCATTTCTGGTCAAGATGTACGTTAACAGGTTTCGTAGAGGTGGAAGTTCATATTTTAAAAGGAAGGAGTTTCGTAATATACATTCTATTGAAAAGGACGTTAACAAAGATGATACTGAATGGACTGTACGAGTTGTGGACATTGAAGAAAGTTGTATATTATTGTTATTCAGATTTGCACTACAAAGAACTACTGCAAAAGCTGGTTCTGGTTTCTTAGAGTTCTGTTTCTTCTGACGAGCAAATAATTCTAAAGACCCAAAACCGAAGGACATTAGTGAAATAGATTCTCGAGATATAATTTGTTGGAAAACATTCCCGGTTAATGAAGGTGTTACTAGCAGTACTGCTATTATAAGTTCATTTGGAAATCCTGTTATGTATTCACGAAATAAAATGAAAGTTAATGTTAGAGATCAAATTTATACGTATAGAAAGTTAACAGGTACTTGTGGTAATATGAGAATATTAGGTTATATAGAATAATCCTTGAGATGTATTCTATATGTTATTATATATGTATGTGGTCGTATGTGGTTTAATGTATATTAAAGGGAAACCAGGGCAGTTGACCTAATTAGTTGTCTCGAACAAATTTCTGGTAATTGTCTTGAAGTGTTAATCTCCACGTCACAGTTAAGAAAAGCGTGACCTTAGTGGGAAGTTACAGCTACGTTATAAGCAAGAAAACAGCACTCTTACACAGACTGTCAGAAAAACAACACTTTCAGTACACATATTGTCCATTTCATGTAAGTGGGGTAAATTTTGACAGTTCTAGAAAAGCAGCACCTGTCACAATGTATCCTTACACCGCAGCTGTTTCGTCACTGAAGGAAATGACGTTTGTAAACAAATGTTTTGAGTCCCATGCACACTTGCATTTTCCTCCTTTCTCATGTTTCATGTCATGGCAGGCACTGAAAATCTGACGGTAGCTAACTTCCGTCCAGTAATTAATGTAGGATAATATAGCTAGGCTGGCATTCCAACTTGTTTAATTTTTGTAATTACCGAGTTAAATCTGTTGGGGTTCTGTTTACTTATTTTGAGGGGAAAAAGAAACGGTGTTTAGCTCGGGAAGTGTGCGTGCGTGTGTGTGTGTGTGGGGGGGGGGGGCTTTAGTTTAACGTATTTTCGTGAGACGACATTGTTTTGATGTTCTTATGAGTATGTAGCATTTTGAGTTGCATATTGTTTTGATGGAGCAATGGAAAATTTTGATCGTATGAAAATAACATTTAAATTATTTAACTTCGAAAATTTTAACTTTAATTAAAAATCAAAACGCGATGCATACGTCGCTATTCGTATTCGTGCAGATGCAGCAATATATACACGCACACACTTCGACCGAAGTTAACCTTACACTCGTTGAATTTACTATATCGACAAATAAACAAATATTATTCACTCACTACAAACGTGTGAAAAGTATGGCTTTTTCAGGGCACGTGCATTTAAATAACTGTGTTAATTTACACGCAAAACTTACTGTTTGTAAAATTTGCAGCCTCTTGAACACGTGTTTTTTTTATGGCAATACTTGCCAAGTTTACTTCAATAAAATCAGGTTTTTTCGCCACTAGTATTAAATAATTTATTTGCAGAATCATTCAGAAAAATCAACATTGCGCACTTTTCCTGATAAATTCAAACTTATATACGTAAATTATATTCGTGTCACTTTACTGTGAAAGGCGGCAAGGAAAATGGCAGAAGGGACGCAATAAACACGTGACGATTAATATTACATTTCACTCAAGAAAACGCACAATGGTACCTACAACCAACTATGTCTGAAAAAAGCTACTAAAAAAAAAAATTAACTACTGATTAAATGCTCCGACAACACCAACAAGATACGTATTCGTATAACAAACACGACGAGAAAAAGCACACGCACAACGGCTGTTCATCAGTCTGGAAACTGGAAACATAAACATGGCTAGTTATTGGCTGGAAACGTTTACTGTTTGTATGTGTCGACATACGCTATCATAAATGCTAAACATGTTTTTAAAGTCCAGTCACTAATAGCCAAGAAAATGTAACATTGCTTTAAAAACACAATTTAAATCATAAATGTCGTAAGTATAATTAAAATTTGAAATTGCAACTTTTAGTTCTGAGTACTATTTTCTTCCAAAGCCATCATAAAAATAACCAACTTAACAACACGGATCCCGCAGAAGTTCATCAGCTGATACAATACGGTACGAACGAGAGCATTTACTGTTTACATAGCGTGTAGGTTGGTCACATTGTCTGTCATAAAACTTCAAAAGATACTTCAAATATGTTTGTTCTGTATTTTTTCCAAACGGCATAGCTGGAGGTGTCTCGCCAATGTGCTCTTCTTTTGTTGATTGACGCATTAATTAATATTGTAATTAAGTTATCAAAACTAGGGAGGGACAAAAATTTTACCATACAAATTAGGCTGGAGACTCCTGAATTTTTTCAATGGTGTGATTTGACCACTGTAAGGCATTTTCCAGCATTTATGTGCTTTCGCGCATGAAAAAATTGAAAAAAATAAAAGTTATAATTTCAATTGTTCCAGATTTATTGTAAACTCACACATTTTTCACCTACATTTCACAAAGGTGGACTTCCACTAGGACCCAAGTAAGGCCAAAGGTCATGTAAGGTATAGGCCTACAGGTTGTTTTTTTTTTTACAGAAAAAAAACATTTAAAAGATTTATTACTTGTATTAATAATCACTATGTATGAGCATTTGGTCTTATTACCACTACGGAAGGTGTAGTAATGGCTCTATTTATTGGTAAAAAAGTTGAAGTAAAATTTTTCTTGTGAAATAGTATGTCTAAGAAGAGTGGATCGAGCATAAGTGAGCACGTGCACGCATACGTATATATTTTTTTATTAAATACGTTGTTTCATGTACACTTGCCTTCAGCATACATTAAATATTTTCTTCTGAGTTTCTCAAAAAGTACGAAATGTATAAAAGAAATTGAATACGTGAATCACCACTTAAGATACAGATGTGTGTGATTTGCATGGGGAAATATGCATAGGTATTTGCACGTAGTTCAGTCACGGTGAAACTTCAACTTAAGTACTCCTAAAACTATTTTAACAATTTTGTATCCGAACTATTGATTCACTTTCCAACTGCCCATACAATTTTGTTCTAAAAGTTTGTATTTAAAATAATACTGTGATATAAACCAATTATGAATATGCCCTACGTCCCCGAAAGCTGAGAATAGAGGGGAAATTACAGCTTGACTTTCATAAACAGTGTGGCAGATAGTAACGCTAAAAACATGACGTTCCAACACGACTCAGCTCTGCCAGTAGTGGTTTGTTGTACTAATGTATACTAGCATATTGCGAAGAGGCGATTTACTACTATTATATTACAATGCCTGACACCACAACAAGCAATTATGCAGGTTAATGATTTTGATCAATACGTTCTGCAGAGAACAACCGTATATACAGCGTGTATAGGAAACATGTGTACAAACTCGGGCACATGATTCGTGACCAGAAAAGAGGAATTTTGATATAGGACACCCATGGTTCATTTGAAATAATAAGGGATGTAGCAGTCCCTAAAGGCCGTGGGCGACAAAGACTTTACATGGGATATTAGGCAAAATACTTGCGTTAGAAGAACACAAATTGGCATACGGAGCAAGTAAACCAAGATCTTGGATACAAGGTAGGAATAGTCCGTCGTACATACTCCCATCATGTAAATAACAGGGGTTGGCACCCTTTGATTGCATGCGAAACGTACACCGTGAGGTTAAATTGATTGTGGATACCATGGAATGAAGCAGAACGGCGTAAGTAGCAAACAAGACTCCCTTGCAACTCCCTAGGACCCACCGTTTGCGGTTGAATCGCAAACGAAGCGTACAGTGATAGCAATAGCATGGCCTAGTGAGTTGGCAACCCTTCCTGCACCCGGAGGAATTCAGCGGTGATTCCCCGTCGAATGAGTGAAGAGAGTGTGGCGGCACGTACCAGTAAGGTCTTGAGAGCCGATGAGGGTGATTGAGGTAAGTATGGAGCTGCGCCAGAATGAAAGGGCGGGGCAAACGGGCGAACCCCGAGAAAACCCACCGAAGCGGCATCGTCCGGCACGATACCCACATACGAACATCCGGGGCTGACCAGGCTGGGGATTTAACCCGGTTCGCCTCGGGGTTCTCCAGTTTGCCCTACCCTTTCATTCCGGCGCAGCTCCACATTCCCTATACACGCTGTAGGTGCCCAACAACACAAATTAGAAACATCAAAATTAATACACTAAAACGTACAGGATGACGAGCTGAGACCGATTAACTAAACCATGAAGACGGAGCCAGGTTCAGTTCAGTCCAAATATTACGCCCGTTAACAAACAATAAAAAAACAAGCAAACAGTCGTGAAGAGTCCACTAAAGAAGCACAATACAAAAACAAATACCAAGAGAAAAAAATTTACAATTAATTTGATAAATAAGCAAATAAACTTTGAAGTGGCGAAATTCTAACCACTTCAGTGTAACAAGAAATATTGAGTCTACTTGCAAGAGATGTTAATGTTATGCAATGCTGGCCATCAAAATGTGTTCCACATATCTCAGTTAATGATTACTTTACACGATTTCGACATGGATCAGAAAACTATGTTTACAATTGTTCATACAAAAAACTTTTGGCAGGTAACAAACGTGGGAAAAAAGTAGGTATTTTTAACTTTGAAGTTGCAGGACTTTGATAGCGATTTTATTAAGAATAAATTAACTTCACAAATGGCAACATCACAAAAACACGTTGAAGGTTATGTTGGCGCACATCAAACTGCGAGCGTAGTATTTACGTACTCGGACAAGACGAAAGACGCAATGTCAAGTTTTTAAAATGACCAGTGGTATCTGGCGTTCCGATTCGATGCATTAAATGTAACAGACACGTAACCACTATTTCTTAAAACGCATAGGGCTGCAGTAATATGTTAACTTTTCTTAAGTATTGAGTAAGACAAAAAGTACACGTGTAACATAACACTGCCATTTTAATTCAACCGAAAAAAAAATTCATTGCACATCTGTGCAAATATGTCAAAAAAAATTTTAACATTTTGAAAATACTAACTTTCCTGGTCTCTGTACCGGGAAGTCATTGACATAAATGGTTATATATGAAGATGTACGTGTACATTTGTCAGTGACGTCATAGTTGACTTATCTTGACCTTTTCGTTTCAATGTCTCTTATACACAATCAAAAACTGCAGACATTTGGAACTATTGTTGATAAATAATTTCATCTTATCTTGCACACGCCTTATCCTTAATTAAATATCGTCGTGGATAAAAACGATTCACACTACACACCAAAGATTCAGTTAAGAGGGTTTTTTTTTGTGATAATTGATAACCTTCAATCCACACTTGCTGTACTCATTTCTTTTAGATTTAAACTCCAGTTACTTTTTGTATAGGCTGTTCACGGTAAAGTGAACACTTTTTAAGGCACTGCTGAATTTTTCGTTCCAGTCTATTTCTATCTTGCCACCACTTTTTTATATAAATATTGTTATGTGGCTAATAAACAAAGTGTATACATTCCACTAATCTCAAATGTAAACATCTCAGACTGCAGTAAAATATACAAATTTATTACTAGTCAATGCATGTTGGGAAGGCCATAAAGAAGTGCTCATTTGATCGCAAATAGCTTATATTCAGAGGACAATAGCGTTGCGTGGCCATAAAACATACAGCTCTTTCTGTAGTAAACAAAAATATTTTTTCCCCAATGCTGTGACCTACCAATGATGCGTTAAGCTTGAGAATAGTTATAGCTACACCGTGTAATTCTAAGCACAGTTATAACTGTAAGAAGTCTATGCACTCGGGGATTAGTGTATTTTATGACAATTTCACGGCTATTCAGAATTAATTGGAAAATTAACCAAATACTTTTTCTCTGACATACTCCAGGTTGACTATAACAGTAGCAATCAGTAAAATAAAAAATTATATTTCCTACTAAAGGTTGTTCACGATAAAGTGAGTACTTTTGAAATGAACCTTAGGAAAAAGTCACTGCCCCTGAACGCATATGTTTTAATGAGTGTACTGAGTGAAATTTGCCCAGTAGAGTTGGTAACGATGGATGGAAAATAGTTCCATATCTGAACGTCGAATACAGAGTGTTAGGTAACCATTTGTGATAACTTAAATCATTTCTTTCGCTTTCTGTTATTTTTAATGGATCGAAGCGTGAAAATAAGCAGATTTGTATAGTACTTACTTTCCTAAATGTTATTTTTACATAAGAGGGAAGAATACATAACGTGAATACAAGTAGATCTTAAAGTGTTCATTTTACCGTGAACAGCCTATAGGAGCTACAATGTAAGTCACGTCTTCTAAAAAATATGACGTCAAGGCAAGAAGGCAGAGAGGACGAGAGAAAGAACCTAAAGGAAGAAGTAAAATTAAAAGCATCAAAAGAAACTAATGCATGGACACCAGAGAGTCAAACCATGAAATCAAGGAAATTATAACAGCGGGAGCAGTAGAGCAGCGTACAAAATTGGCTCTTTCTGTCGCAAGTTATCCTAATCACGATTCCTGCAAATATATGGCTACCCCTTCAGGCCAATGAACCTGCAACCCATGCTGAAAAGAACGAAGAATGTAAATTTTAGTATACTCTGATAACAGGATGGCGTGGACGAGAGGATATCCGAAAAATCTGTAACCAATGGAAATTACAAGGAATATTTTTGCTGCTTAGACGTTCACGTTATCATTGCCCAACACTTCCTTCTCAGGTATTCACAAATACCTCTGAGAAAAAATATAGCAACCTTTCCTTCTTATGTAAATAACATTTTACGCCTCTCAAGAAAGAATTATTCTTACAATTCGTTTTAGACTTTTAGGACTTTTTCCTTAGCTAAAGTGGTCCCTGGAAATAAAAAAGGCGTTTCTCACAAGGCCATCTACAGTAACTAAAACAAATGCAGAAAAATAAATATTGAGCACAAAACAACATAAAGCAAGTAATTTTCCATACTGAGCTTTAGCATTTTTTTTTGTTTCAAACAATAAGGTTTGAATAATTAAAATTTTATCACAGGTCATTACAGAGTGACTTATGGAATAATTTCAGCAGATTTATATTTTCAATTTTACATTTTCACTCAAGCCTGGAGTTGCTTTGTGATGTTCTATGTCTCTGTATTACGTTTAAGTCCCAATATCGGAATATTCAAGTTCAAAAATAATCCGAAAAATATATATTTTAATTTCCACTTAAAATGCAAACTAGATATTAACAATAAATAAACTGGTCTACTTGAATAAAAGTTTCTTAAATTATATCCGTAAATAGACTACTGTACTCAAAAATGATCAGCAGATGTTAACTAAAGTGTTTCTACGCTACAGGCGACGATGTTTCTCTTACATCGAAGCGATGAGTAAAAGTTTAATAAATGAGCAGGCAACAAACAAAAACTACTTGGCAAAAATCTTCATGGCAAAGCAATGTCACGCTAAAAAATTTGTAAAATAAAAAAAAAAAATCTGTAAGCGTTACGAGGTTCAGGGCTGACGTATGCACTTTGTTCACAAATCCCAGCTTAGAAGTATTAATTTTTAGTCATCTCATAAGACAAATTATAAAAACAATTATGTTTTTCTCGAAAACTGTACGAAAATAGTTTTTATATCATACTTTTTACTATCATGAAATGCATATTTGAAAGTAACTGAAAATTACGTGCTCCTGAATAGTCCAGTACAGTAAAGGCTGTTCACGATAAAGTGAGCACTTTTGAAATCAACCTTAGAAAAAATTCACAGCTCCTGCCTGCATATATTCCACGGAGATGCTGAGGGACATGCACCCAGTTGTGTTGCTAACGATGGATGAAAAGTAGTTACTTATCTCAACGTCGAGTAAATAGTTTTGGTTAACCTTTTGTGATAACTTAAATTATTTCTTTCGCTTTCTATTTTTTTTAATGCATGGAAGTGTAAAAATGACCAGATTTAAAAAATATTTACTTTGCAAATAATTTCCCAGTTTCACTTGACCGACGCATGAATGAAGTGATGAGGCACATGACAATGTTAATTTTACGTAAGGCGGAAGAATACACAACGTGCATACAGGTTCATCTTAAGCAGGGCTTTGAAAAATTGCTCATTTTACCGTGAACAGCCTATATAGCAGCAATCAGCCCCTTGCGCATGCAACCACAATCCCCTAATACACAATCACTCACAGGAATATTTACTCATTTTTAAAACAAACATAAATAAACATTAATCTTAGTAGAATACATACTGTGTATTAAAATTCCAATAACAAAATTTTTATTTACCAGCATTAAATCACACCATACATATAGCATGGGACATCCCCCACCCCTCTCCTGGAGGGGGTGGTAAGTTGCTTGCAATGTAACTTCCTACTATAGCCGTACCATGGCACGCAATAAAAATATAGTCCATTCACGGTTACTTCCAACTTTTTGAAACCCTGCTTACGTTCTTTTATCAGAATATTCCTCCACCTCGTGCAAACAAAGCGTAACCAAGTCTGGGCAATTACACCAAAGTGTCTGTGCACCGCATTCGTGCGCACTCGGCGTAATACGTTCCATAATAACTATTTCTTACCAGGTGTTGCCAACACACTTGTTTCCTCACTGCTTTTATTCATATTAATTGCAAATTAAATATAATCTATAGATAAAATATAGGCCAAAGTTCAAAATTTTTATTAAATCGAAAATTAGGTACTTTTACGTTAGCAGACGTATAAAATGATTCTGGTACATGTCATATTTAGGAAATAACCAGGCACGTCATACATGCGGTGCTTTTTCAAAGGTTAGATTCAAAAGTGTGAAGAAAACACGAATAGACTATGTCAAGTATTCCTGGCTCAACTCGAATCCTACTTTCTTCTGCCATCAGCTACGATTTCTTCCATCCATTTATGCATTGCACGATTATAAAGTTGATGGATGCAATTCACTGCCGTTTAACCACAAAATAACGCTTAAAATGCTTGTACATAAAACTATTTTACAAGACGCCAGAGGGGCGTATCCGAGTTCGTGAGGGATGGAGGTCTTAATAAAAATAAAAGAACTAAATACGATTTTTAATTTAGTCACACAGCCATTATTTACAGGATTAAATTATCTGTACCCACTACTACTCTTTTTATTCCACAGTGAGCGCATTATTTAACGCCTATTTGAACTATAATTAACGTCCTTCTTTATGTCACTGTTTGGTTATTGTCAATGAACTCACCCTAATAATAAACACACGTTTAGTCTATCTGTTGCCATTATTTGTAATGTATTTCACTCACGCATCCAGTCCGATAGTCTAACCTGCAATCTTACCCTTCACTGCATTTATGTTCGCAGTTGCAGATTTTCCTCCCGCTGGTTACCTCTTTCGACGTGCGCTTCTCTTCTCGTTAGTCGTCTATCGCCCAAACTCATCCATTCAGCAACTGCCCGCTTGGAGGCCCGACACGCCTTTTATAGCCGCTGGTATTGACCTGGAAGGTTCGCCGCACCCCAAGTTCTGCTGAGAGATACGAGGTCAGTAATCCAGAACATTCTTCACGTGTCTCAAATACACCCGATACCCAAGGTCGGGAGCGGCACGCGCCCTGATAGGCATAACAGGCACGTTTTGTAAACATTCCTTTCTCAAAAGTCATTGTGTCTCCGGTTGAAACTGATAGCGTGTGCACGTCAATAAATCATACGTGCCTCGCACGCCCAGAGCAGCCGCTTGTAACAATATTTCTGGTTGTAGCAATGATACTTGACATGCGTGCTGATAGCATATATTTGTCATTTAAAAGAATTATTTATAACGCAATCTACTGTATCATAATATTTATAACACACTGCAATCAAATAAATATGTAACGGGAAATAAAATAAATTTCTCAAGTTTAAATTATATTCAGGAACGCTAACACCACTACAGCTCGCAGATATATGGCCCAAACGAGGATGTAGATTATTCATCATGAAATGGCATTACTGTGCAGTTACACGGGTTCCTCAAGTAAGTTCCCCTTGATCAGCCCTATTTGGATTCGTTAAACGCTGTCCCAAGTACTGTTGAACAGATGGGACACATTACCTCTCTACCTTTGCTGTCATAAACTTTCATCAGGCCGATGTGATCAGTGTGGGTAAAGTGTGCCGTGATCAATCTGCAGTTCTATATCGGCAGAGAATGACAGGCACGAGCAGCTTGAGTTATCACACGTTGACGTGGTGAAGTATCGATGCAAGGAGATCAGGCTATGTGACGTCAATACAACCTTGTGCCAATGCTGGTGGAAAGTGGGTCGAATACTGGATATTTTCACGTTGTCGCCTTTCTTAATGTACCACACGCAAAACGAAAACTGCGAAAACATAATAAGTTTTACAAAATACTTTAAATTTAATAAATTAGTTATTTAAGAAAATATTGTTTTGTTATATTACAAACGGAACCATCAAACACAAAGTTTTAAAGAGCACATTCTTCATCGCTTTAATGAGAACTAGAATTCCTGACACGATTAATTGGCACCTTCTGTATGATGAGCAGCTCTACCTTAACCAACTTTAGTAGTTTGCGGGATAGTTACATCGGACTTTGCATCGCGAATTTCGTTCTGTCGCCGATTCCTTAAACTCTGAAAAACAGAGCACCAGTTTTTACGGCTGTTTCTATTCAATTATAATGCTACAATTACAAGATAAGTATCTTCAGTTGTCAAAACAGGGACGAGTTGGTATGCGCTGTTCACAGTAAAATGAGGGCTTTTGAAAGCCCTGGTTAAGATATACTTGTATGCACGTTGTTGTTCTCCCGCCTTATGTAAAATTTACATTGCCATGGGCCTCATCACTTTATTCATGTGTCGGTCAAGTGAAACTTTAAAATTATTAGTAACGTAACTACTTTACAAATCTGCTCATTTGTACACTTTGACGTTTTAAAAAATACTGAACGCGAAATAAATAATTTAAGATATCACAAATAGATACCTAACACTTTTTATTCGACGTTAATATATGGAACTACTTTCCATCCATCCTTACCAACTTTACTCGGCGCATGTCACTCAGTCAGTCCATTAAAATATATGCAGGCAGGAACAGTGGCATTTTTCTAAGGTTCATTACAAAAGTGCTCACTTTATCGTGAACAGCCATCAACACAAAAACTCAACGCCAAACCCATCAGAAAACTTGTAAAGCAGGTTCGCCATTAACAAGTATACCAGCATCATCTGTCATAGTTTGACTGGATAGTACGTACTTTCTTACACCTCTGCTCATTGGTCATTAGCGGGGTCTGAAAATTCGCGTTACATGTAGCTGCAGACCAATTGCAAGACGTATGCTCGCTTGCCTTCTACTTCTGGCGGACAACTTGTGGCACGTCCCAAGGGCGCTTTTAACCACAGACTAAGGATGAGGTAGACAGATTTTTCGTCTTCTGCGCATGTACTCAACAATAACCTATCCCACATAAATACCACTGTCACAGTCACAAGGTCAACAGAGTGATGAACGTATTTGTTTGGATCCTGTTTTCTTAAAGACAATGCCTTTTATATGAATTAAATACTTTAGCCTATTTGAATTTAATCGAACTGCATTACAAATTGGTTAGAGGACGTATACAAACATCTCAAAGCACTTGTTTTACTAAAGACTATTCACAATAAAGTGAGCACTTATGAAATAAACCTTAGAAAAAAGTCACTGCCCCTATCTGCATATATTTTAACGGGCGCACTGAGTGACATGCTCCCAGTAAAGTTGGTAACGGTGGATGGGAAGTGATTCCATATATCAACGTCGAATAAAATGTGTTATGTAACCATTTATAATAGCTTAAAATTTCTTTCTTTCGCTTTATGTTTTTTAATGCATCGAAGTGCAAAAATTAGCAGATTTGAAAAATATTTACTTTCCTAATAATTTCACAGTTTCACTTGACTGACGCATGAATAAAGTGGTGAGGCCCGTGGCAATGTTAATTTTACATAAGGCGGAAGAAGAGACAACGTGCATACACGCAGCTCTTAATCAGGGCTTTCAAAAGTGCTAATTTTAAGGTAAAAAGCCTATATTCACCATATAACAGACCATACATAAAAAAAAAAAGTAAAATATAATAAAACTTACATGCTTTTTTTTTTTTAATTTTTTTAATGCATGAACTGTTATTTGATGATTACATATATGACAAGCAGTAGCCCACGGCATTAGTTTACATAGAACAATTTTTTCATCTGTACAACTAAGTATTTATTATCGTAGCTGCAGCAAAACTGAAAGAAGTTGAATTTGACTTCGAATTATTCTAAAAATATAAAGTGTAAATATTTTTTATTCGAGGAGAATGTCCTAACATACGATAATTACAAGCTGAACAATGTTTGGTACAATTATAAATTAACTAATATTCTAGAAAGCTAAATATATAATGCTGAAGAGAGTGGTAGGAATGTTGGTTTTGATTTACAGCGCGTCATTTTCACATTTATCAGCGGCATTGTCTTTGTAGCGTGAAACAGTGGCTACCGTATCTTATCTTTTGGCAAGTGACACGTTTGACAAGTGACACGAAGGCGTCGTCTTAGGCTTATGGTTATCAATTTAGAGTGGAAATTGAATAGAGTCTCATCGCTTCTATCGGTACCTTCTATGACTTCTGCAGAGCAAGTAGAGTGAAGATTACGACCAAGTATTATTTCCTCGCCCACACTTTTGCAGTATCAGTATAGACTGTTCACGGTTATATGAGCACTTTTGAAAGCCCTGCTTAAGATCTACTTGCATACACTTTGTGTGTTCTTCCGCCTTATGTAAAAATAACATTGGCATGGGCCTCATCACTTTTTTCATGCGTAGATCAGAAGAAAATGTGAAATTATTAGAAAAGTAAATATTGTACAAACCTGCTCATTTTTACACTTCGGTGCATTAAAAAATACAGAAAGCGAGAGAAATAACTTAAGTTACAAATGGTTAACTAACACTTTTTGTTCGACGTTAATATATGGAACTACTTTCCCCTCCGTCGTTACCAACTTTACTGGGCACATGTCACTTATTGCACTCATTAAAATATTACGCAGATAGAGGCAGTGACTTTTTTCTTTTAAAATCGTAACATATAAAAATAAACACTTATCGTCAAAATCTCTACATACAAATATTTATCTCGAAACAAATCTAATTAAATGCGTATTTTCATTGTACGATTAATATTTCCATAACATGTGCAAAGTATTTTAGACGCATAATTTAATATTGCATAATTTAACTGGATTCATCTGATTTAGTGATTTTTTATCTCAGTAATGACTAGTAAGCTCAAGAGCCACGAAAAAGTTATGTTAAATGATGCTAACACTACAATCGTTCGAAATGCCACGCCTGTACATCACAAAGATTTTTTTAACAGTGTAATGACTGTTACTGTTTATTTAGAAGACATAAAAAAAAAAAACCTGCGTGACTGTCCCAGCATAACGCTAAAACTACTAAACTGGTTAGTCGATTTTCGATGTGCCAAGCACTAATGTCATTTTTAAAATTCGTTTTAATGGCGTACGAAGCCCCGGGATACAAATAATCAATCATAATATGGACGCTAGCGACATACGAAAAAAAGTCTGACGCCGATTCACATTGCAAAACACAATTATCGAAGAAACTCCTTAGATAAATAAATATTTGAGCTGCAGTAGAATTTTAATCGCGGTACTATGAGGCAAACCGCTAATCCGCTTACACACATTAACAGTTTGCAAATAAGTTTCGATGATAAAACGAGTAAAAAATGTATTCTAAATTGGTTGCCATATTGCAGGATAATTATCCTGTGGAAAACCACAACATGACAAAATAAAAATAGTAGAAAGGCATTATTTTTATCCTTTTATTGCGGTGTTCTATACTGCAGCAGTCAGCTAGGCTTGTTATTTACCAAGACGAGGTGAAAAATCTGAATTTTCTTGCACGATTGTACATTTGTGAAAAATCAAGCAAAACAATTTTGATGGAAAATTGGACTGATTCTATTCATCGCAGCTATCTTGACAGTCCCGTCGTACCAACGGTATAAATGTTAAATCACAAGTAAGTAGAGTATTTGGAATATCTGAAATAAGAATTATGTCGATCGGAATAGTTAGTGGGGCATGTCTGGTCTATATTAACCGAAACTCTCGCCGTATACCTATCCCAGCTGAGGTCACGTGCTAGGGAGGCAAGACATGCGACTGAGTGCGGTGAGTGAGTGAAGATATTTGGGCGGCTCTTAACAGCGAGTATGTAGCAGCGCCGGAATGGAAGGGCGGAGGAAACGGGAGATCGCCGAGAAGGCCCGTCGACAAGCGGCATCGTCCGGCACGATTGCCACATGCGAAAATCCGGAGTGACCCAGCCGGGGATTGAACCCGGATCGCCTTAGTGGGAGGCGAGCAGGCTAACCGCTCAGCCACCGTGACCCCACGACTGAGTCGATCTACGAGCGAGTCTGCGAGCTGATGGTTAGGCAAGTGACGGAAGTTATAGTCTATTCGCGGTATCTTCACACTTTTTGAAACGGACCTTTAAAAAAATCACCCGCATATAACGTGTTTGCTTGTTTCCTATATATGCCCTGTATCACAAGCGGTTTATTTTTTATTTTTGGCGTAAAACTAAAGTATTTTTGTTTAAACCCAAATTCGATTTATGTTTTACCTATAAACTATAGTATTTATTTTATAATTAACTAACTTTTCTAATTTGAAGCGAGACATTTAAAGTAAGCAAAAATTATATTCATTATCTTCGTATCTCTATGCAGTAATCTCTATGCATTAATACAAAGCTTTCATATACGAAAAAATTAATTTAAAAAATGAATTTATAGGGTAAAAGGTAAAGATTGCGTAATCTGGTCTTACTGAAATTCGAACTTGGCCTGTATTTGACCCTGAGGATTCGCTCTGCAAAATTCGAAGAACTTCTGTTGAGTTTCAAGGGACTTAAAAGTATTAAAGACGGACAGACAGACAGAGACCGTATCCTTATTATATACGATACTGTGTAAATTTGATGTCAATACGTTCAGTGGTTTTTTAGTTAAATCCGGTCGTACATACAGACAGACACGAAAAAATTAACATTAGGTATGGCTTAGTGATTAATTATATTATATGAAAAAAACAATTAAAAGTGGAAAATTCGAAAAAAACAGACAGACGCTTCTATTTTATTCAGTTGTATTGATATGAATAAAACAGTGAGAAAATAGGTGTGTTGGTAACGCCTAACAATAAATAGTTCTTATACAAAATATTATTAAACTGATTGCCCACGAATGCGGTACACTATACCTTTGGTGTAACCTTCTAGTACGCTCGGTCAAACTTTGTTTGCATGAGACGGAGGAATGTCCTGGAAATAGAACTTTGGCAGGGTTTCAGAGAAGTTGGAACAAACCGTGAATGGACTATAGTTTCAGTGTGCACCTGCGGGCACAAGTAATGGCGACAACCGGGCTGCGATGTGCAGAGGTGAAGCGGACTGGAACCAAGGCGACTGGAACTAACTACTTACGGTGGAAAAAACAATGATCGACAGGGGTGTTAAAAAGGTCGGCGCAGCACAGAGTTAAGATTAGTTATTGATAGAAATGCCGACGTCAATAAGCGCATCAGCCGATACAGAGAAGTAGTAAATAAGCGCATTACAAGTATAGACTGTTCACGTTAAACAGAGCACTTTTGAAAGCCCTCCTCAAGATCTACTTGTATACACGTTAAGTAATCTTCCACCTTATGTAAAATAAACGTTCTCATTGACCCTCATCAGTTTATTCATGCGTCAGTCAGGTTAAACTGTGAAATTTTTAGTAAAGTAAATACTATACAGATCTACTCATTTTCACACATCGATGCATAAAAAAAAAAAACAGAAAGCGAACGAAATAATTTAAATTATCACAAATGGCTACCAAACACTTTTTATTCGACGTTAAGATATGGAACTATTTTTCATCCATTGTTACCAACTTTACTGGACAAATGTCACTCAGTGCGCCCATTAAAATATATGCGTTCAGGGCAGTGACTATTTTCTAAGGTTAATTTCAAAAGTACCCACTTTATCGTGAACATAATTTACTACACTGACTGATACAGTCAATTTGATGTGGTTAGCATACAATGGCATTATAGGTTTTTACAGATTTGTGATAAAATAAAAATAGTACAGAAACTAGACATGAAGTTATTTCGCATAGGAGATAGAGCTATCATGTGAACAACAAAGGCTGCTATTGGCTATTCACGGTAAAGTGAGCACTTTTTGAAGCCCTCTCATTGTATTGTAGTGTTAGATGTTAACTTTCGAGTTCGATGAAATATAATACACTGTGTTTATTACTTATATAAGAAATATTTATTTTAAAAAGTGGCGGAAAGATAAAAAATGACCGATAGGAAAGAAATAACTAGGGCCTAAACGTGTTCAGTTTACAGCCTATACAGACACGTGTACGTGTGCTTCAGGTTTTGAGTTCTTTACATTCTATTCGTGGTAACTTGATACTTTCTAAATCAAGCCTTTCAAAAATTACTCCAGGTATTAAGTGTTTGGTTGTTCCCTAAATAAACAATATGTTACAAGCGTTCTATACTTCCGTTAACGTGAAATTATCTTATTTTTGGTTAAATCTAACTTATACTCATTTTTTATCCATAAATTATAATACTTTATTTATATTTAACATGAATAAAAACCAAGAGAAAAATAGGCGTGTTGGTAATGCCACGTAAGAAATAGCTCTCATCAAAAATATTACTAAACTCAGAGCGCACGAAAGCGGTGCGTTGTCCCTTTGGTGTAGTGTTCTAGACTTAGTTAAGCTGTGTATGACAAGGAGGCAGAGCCTGAGAGTATACATTTGGCAGGGCGTTAGGAAGTTGGAATGGACTGTTGTCTATTTACACCAAAATTGATACACTTGTGCAACCCCTTGAAGGCTTATACGCTTATTACATCTACGAAACTGCACTCAAGAGTTACAGAAATGGGATATCAGTTTTATATTGGGTAGGTCTTCTTTTGGATCGTAAAATAGCATAAATACGACAGGATATGGAGACAACGTGCATTATGGAGTAGTGTGTAAATAAAAACACCATGCCTCCTGAAAATGAGTTCATAATTCTGCGTTGTTCTGGAGTGTTCTTCAGCGGTGCGTTGGAGGACATCCCAGATATGCTCCATAATTTAAAATCAGATGAGCGAGGCAGGCCAAGGAATTACCACTAAACTCGGATACGTGTTTCCCCAACTATAACTTGGCGGCTCTGGACTAGTGGGTTTGCGCATTTTCGTGTTAGAAGACGCCAAAACCATCAGGATGAACGCAGGACACGAATATGTGCAACACGTCCGAAAGGATATGCATGTAAAGTTTACCAATCACTAACTTTTGTAGACATACGGGCGGTCTTGATGCATGCTAACCGAACAAATCCCATCACCGCCGTCAGATGGGAAATACCACCGACTGCATGATATCCGTCAATGTGCGAAATGCTGTGACGATGTCTGCCTCATCGCTGGCAACGAACCGTGGACAACCTCGGAGACTACTTTGAAGGATGTTAAATAGCTCGTACACGTACGATACGTACCAGTTCACATGAGTGTATACCGTTTGTACGAGAATATATGAATTAAACGGTGATTTCAAGCAACCTTGTTTGTCTTTGTTCCTTGCCGGACATTCCTGCATCCCCGTACCCCGTGTGGCGTCACCTTTAAAAGTGCATGTCGTACACTTTCAACTGTAAATAGTACTTTTCCTGTGTTGGGTCATTTTCGGGAGATAATCAATAGTTGACATGACTTCTGACTCAGCCCTTGTGTGTGTGTCTATACACACACACACACACAAATACAGGGAGAGTTGCCCCCGCCTATTGTTCCGTATCTAGGCAACCCGCATCACAATACAACCCAATTAACAAAACATCAATCGTAGCAGAACACCACGTGCGCGTTGATTCGTTGTCAGTACAGTAAGCGGGGAACGGATGGTGTAATGCCACTTTTCAGAGAATGCACTTCCGTTTGTTGTGTTGAAACAGATTATCGCTATGTTTACCGAATACGTTGGTACGTGACGATCACATCCGTAGTAACCCACATTTACTTCGCTTCGAGCCATTGCGTTTCTTCATGAGACAAAAAATTACAGTCGCCGCTTATTGTATTGAAGAAAAGAAATCAACACGCACGTTAGTTTATAGCGGAGGAGAGGGTTGGATATATCGGTGGTACTGTGTGTGGGTTTCACAGATACGGAGAAATAAGCGCGGGTGACTCATCCGGTATATACATATACAGGATTGTTCGTAACTTATGTTACAGGCTTTGGGAGGCGACTCATTACGTAGATTGACTTATGTCCGGAAACGACTTCTAAGAATGAAAAACACTCCCAAAAGCTAGGTTTTAAAATTAATTTGTATTTAATAAAGTGGATAAAAATTAATATTAACTTAAGATACTTAAATATTGTAAATTAATACTACGTTATTGACATTTTATTTAGTACAAAACAACTTTTAAAGCCCAACTTTCAAGGGTGTTTTCAACGGTTAGACGTCGTTTCCGCACGTACGTCATTCGGCATTTGTGTAATGTTTTTCCATAAGGAAACACCTCCCAAAGTCTGTAACATAAGTTACGAAACATTCTGTATATACACGCACACACACGCATAACTACACAAACTCATAATTAATGGTAATTAATAATGGTAATTTATCTCACGTATAAGAAGTTTTACATACTGAGGTGAAAATAATTAGTTTACTTTTCTTTAGCTCATTATTTTTTTTGCAAATTCAAATATCATTTTAATGTAATGATTTCGCTCAGAACAGTGTACCAAGTTCAAAGTTATTTTTAAAAACCTTATTATTTAGGCACTATTCCGACAGTTGTACCTTACTGCATAATACACGCAACAATTTTCTTGCGTATAAGATACTTTCCAATAAACGAAGGACTTAACTTTCATCAGATCCAACGTCCAGTGCATATATAGTTTACTAAGAAGGTGAATATTCCTCTTCGCAAGACATTCCTTGAAACATGTTACGTTCAGGTATGTTTTCGTAACAGACTTAGGATTCTAGTACGTATGCCAACAATGAATCGGACGACTACGGGCTACTTCAATGGCAAATATCGTCACGTATAAAACCGACGTTTAGAGAGTTATACGATTTCCTCAGGACATGCCACTTTCTTCAACGCCAAGAATTTCACAAATGTGTTATTTACCTCGTTGTGATGAGCAACAGCACACGACCCCCTTATACAAAGTCTGCCGCCAAGGTTGGCCAGCTGTGTTGATCAGTACGTAGGAGAGTGTAACTCCACTGATGGGCCTCTCTCTCGCAACGTTGACAGCATAGTCGTGACGCTGCGGTTGTAGTGTTAATGGCATTGTTCTATTTTCTGCGGCATGGTACGTAGCACAGGCACGCTTAATGTTATCATTTTTTAATATTTCACTTGACTCCAAAATGTTTTGAGCACACTAAATGTATCTTCTAAAATGGAGCCACGGTGGTTGAGAGGTTAGCCTGCTCGCCTCCCAATAAGGCGATACGGGTTCAATCCCCGGCCGGGTCACTCCGGATTTCCGTAAGTGGGAATCGTGCCGGACGATGCCGTTGGTCGGCGGGTCTTCTCGATGATCTCCCATTTCCCCTGCCCTTTCATTCCGGCGCTGCTCCATAATCACCTCAATCACCCTCATCGGCTCTTAAGACCTCGGTGTTAAGAGCCGTCCAAATCTCTTAACTTCAATTCTTCTATAATCAGGATAACAAAAAAAAAAAAACATTTAATTTTTTTAACGATACGAAGTGGCCACTTGTGTAAGCGATACTGGATTTTAAATTATGAAACATTTCAACGAAACATACGAAATGTGCGCAACGTAAAATGATTACTGCTCTAGAAATATGGCGGCAAACGCACAGTTTTTCTTTCAGTCGTTAATGCCGGAATGTGTTTTAGTCATGCCGTGTAAAGTTCGCACTCAGGTCGACGTAATTTCAATTCCGGCCGATTGCATCTGTGATTGTTGCCGCCAGACTCCAATAACTAAAACAGTTCGGTTCCTGATAATGCACCTTATAATTACCCACGCACTGCATGACATCATCAATTAGCCTTTTTACATGAAATTAAAGATTTTTAAAAACTATTATTTTGAAAGATACTGGATGTTCACAGCAGAAAAAAATGATCATAACGTGGACTAGCAAGAGTAACTCTGTAACGGAAATGAGCGTCATAGATATATGGTAAAATGGGTTAATGAAGAAACATTGCTCCAAGGCTCAGCTGGCTGGTTTGATAGATAACCTCGCGAAGGCTGTGGGTTATCTGGCTCATACGTTGAAAAGGCACTTTAAAATATAATGCAAAGGTTTTCGATGAAATTAAACAACTTCTTCGAGAGAAACCAATTTGTCAGATGGGTGGATGACTTTCTTAGCCAAAAGGCGAGTAATGGAGGGGCACTGTCATGGCAGATTAATCTGACAGTATATTACAAACAGTGTTCAGGGGAAGAAGGTATTACGTAGACATTTTACGGTACATATCGAGGCTGCCTACGAGTGATCGAGCATTGTCAGCAGCGAGACGACAAAAATTAACCAAATTACGATGATCACAAAATGGAAAAGTGTAGACAAGCACGTCAGTATAAAATAAAATACATAAGTAATATTGATGCACAAACAGTGAGCAGATGTACCGCAGAAGACCCATGTACAGGATGATACACGAAGGTGACAAAGAAGGAAAGATGAGCCCTGGGAATGCTTGGAAAAATGTTAAAGGCAGTCATAACAGTCAAAGGAACCTTCGTTAAGCATGGCAATTATAATCATTGTGGTTAGATTCTGTGTAAGAAAGTATTAGTATGCTAATGTTGCAAAATATTTTTATTGTTCTTCTTCTTGTTTCGAATGGGCCTACTTAGGACCACGCTTGTTCAACTGTTGGGCTTCGATCTCTGCCCAGTATTGTCGCATCTTCACCTAGGTGTAATTCTTTTCTGTCTTCTGTCCAAGGGGTACCTTTCCTCAGAGGTTTTCCCTGAAACCCACGGGCATTTTTTAAGATATGTCTCACAGTCTGCCTGCATTGAAGATCTGTTATTCCCAGTTCCTTTATATCCTTCTCGGTTTCTGTCAGCCAAGTGGTATGAATCTTCTTGTTTCACCAGAAGGTGAACAGTCGGTTAGTCAGTTTGTTTGGAGACAGTCTAGTCATATGACAATAGAAAGCAACCCTCCGTTTTCTGACACTGTCAGAGAGCCTCTCTATATGCTGGTAGAGCTCAGAGTTGTGCTGCCTCCGGAATTCCTCATCTCCCCGTACCGGGCCTAGATCTTCCTAAGAATTATTCTGTCTCTGACTTCCAGTTCCACAATCAGGCCTCTTCTGTTCAGGCTGCATGGCATACAGGGCTTCTGGTCGTATGACTGTTATGTAGTGTTTCAGCATTAGTTTGCATGATAGGCATTTCTTGTTGTAAGTCATGTTCTGTGTCAGTCGATAGGCCCGCTCCAGCTTGTCAACTCATAATAGTTCATTTTATGTACATTTTTTTTTATTTAGTTTGTAGCTGAAATAGATTTGTATAAAATAAATTTCTAAAAATATGTGTAAACATTATTACTAATTCTGTACTATATAAAACCCGAGTAATCTTTATGGCAATCTTTCCTGATGGTTTTTTTTAACGTACCTTCTAAAGACACCTAGAATATTATTCACTTAAATTTCGATTGAAGGCAAACTCTAACTAACTGATTTTTTAAACTTTTAAAATAGAAATGCCCGCAAACTATTTTTCAGCGCTACAAAATATATGCATTTTTCTTTCATATGCAGCATGCATTATACTTAACTGACAATTTAAGTAGTGAGTGTACTATTTTCTTCTGAGTTGTGCACAGCGTACATTCGAGTGCACTGCTCGATCAGAAACCACTCTCCTGTCTTAGAGTATGGCATATATATTACAATGGCAAGACCAATGCTGGAGTCTGTTCAAGCAGAGGGTGTGCAGATTAACAACAGTAGCAATAACAATTGCTTTCCTGCAACGATACTAATCCGAATCTTTTAACAATGTAACGACTGGAAAAAAATTTTCCTAAGGAATTGCATCGGCGTCCATTTTGAATCGGGATGGAAAACCCCTTGGTAAATTACCGCCCTTAGTGCAGTCAGAATTAATCGAACCCACAACCCTCTGAACAAAGCGTGTGTTGCACGATGAGCCGGAGTGTGGGGGGGGGGGGGGGGAGAAGGAGGCGTGAGAAGGATACGACATCACGCAGACCAGTATAGTTTATTTCCTGTTACTTCCAGCTTTTCTGCAGCCCTGAGTAAATTCTACTTTCGAGCTGTTCGCTACATATCCTTCAGCCAGGTGTAAACGAAACGCAAAGTCTGGAAGAAACCGCCAAGGAGAAACCAGCGTGTGCTGGACATATAATCAAAATGTAAATTTTGGTACATAACAATGAAATGAGTTTCCAACACTGCGTTCCTGAAAACATACATACGGAAGTAAGGTACGTTAATTTTATTATTTTACATTTAAAAAAACCACTCCTTAGTAGTAGTTACCAAAATATCTCTTCTCTGTCTGTTTTTTTTAATTCATATTGACAAGAAAATTAACATAATTTATTTAAAACATATATAAGTAAAAATTTTATTTAGTAACCAAAAAAGAAGGCTCGGCAATGATAACTCTCGTGATACCTATACGAATTATTAAGAGGATAAACTA